>CM074614.1:3275000-3875000 GCA_037305975.1 Chrysolophus pictus
CTGCCATGCTGGCATCCACAGGGACTGTGACAGGCTGCAGAAACGGGCTGACAGAAACCTCCCAGAGTTCAGGAGAAATGCAAAGTCCTGAGCAGCCCCAGGCACCAGGACCTGCTGGGACCACCCATCTGGAAAGCAGCAGTGCAGAACAGGACCTAGGACTCCTGGTGGACACCAAAGCAGTAACACTAGCAGTAATACCAACTACACAGAAAGTCACTGACATTTCCAGTCTTTCAAAACTTCGGACCAATCCACACTGGGTACTATACACCTACTAGGACAAGACTTGTGCACAGCACTGGCAAGGAACTGCAGCCTGGTTCAAGGAAAGAAATCATAAACAAAGGCAGCTCCCAATCAATCTGCTTCTACTCACTTGGACACTTTTTTAAAGCTGTATTATTTTAGATAAAACTTCATTACTGCACTCACTGCTATCAAACGTCAGTAGCCTCTTTTATCTAAAGGATACTAATTCCCTTCTAACTTCTGCTGTAGAGAATAAGAAAACACTAAACTACATGTAAGCATGCTTTATGCTTCCTATTTTCAGGAAGATGCTGAAATGTCAGCCAGATGCACACACACTGCTTATACATTATAATCTATATGTATATATACATAGAGTAGTCACAAATTCCAGTTTCATCTGTACGTGTGGATCCTATCCTTGGTATCTCAGGAAATTTGTTACATCATGCAAACAAGGAAACGTTCATGACTGCTTTCCCATTCCATTTCTGGGAATGACCTTGAAGCTACCACCTTCTTCCACACAATCCTGCTTACCCTGAAAGAACAATTCCAGTTCTCACCGCATTAATTGTGTAGTCCAAGCACAGAGCAGCCATTAAGTCAGTGACAGCGATGCCTGGCACACACAGCCAGTGAAAGCACACTCCACCAACAAGCACAAGTTCTCCATCATGCACATGTGCAGTGTGCCAACACCTGCCAGTTTAATATCCCATTGTACTCCATCAGGAAGGAGAGAGAGCTAGAGGCACGCCTGGAATTCACTGCTCAATGCCTTCTGCTTACCTTGGGCTGAGAGGAGGCTGTGCCTCTACAGTCTGCCACCGAAAGCCATGTTCAGTCTCCCCCAGAAGGAAAAGGAATTGAAGGGCTGCTCAGCTGCTCCCACACCTCCAGCAATCAGCTCTCCTCCTTTCCAACTGCAGCACTGTGAGAGTGGCGGCCTGCTGGTACCGGACCTCAGCAGGAATCTGTGACAGCAGAAGTCCAAGCCTGAAGTGTGCCTCTATTCCTACTGCATTTCTGTGCTTGTGGTATCACATCCCTTCCCTTCACGGCAGAGGATGGTAAAGCTGGGGAGGAGAACAGACCAAAGAAGTGTGATAGGGAGGGAACAACAAAAAAGCCTTGCACCTGTACACAGGGCTGATTCCTCGAAGAATGGCTGCACAGAAGTGTTTCCATCTACAGGATTTTCAATATTTTTCTGGCTCTAAGAATATTCCATGTTGCTCAGTCTTTACAGGGTTGTAGTTCTGCACATACATATTAGAGGCAACCTTTTCCCTCTTGCATGCTTCTCTCACCTGAGAACCACAAGTTTACAACAACCTGGGTCACAAAGCTCTGATCAGAGACTCAGAGCACGAAGCAAGAGAGAAAACTGAGCTGCAGGACAAATGGGCAGAAAGAAAACCCTCAGGGCAAGCTCTGCTGAAAGAGTATCATGGGAACTGTAGGAAAAATCTCAGGGACCACACTGTCCATCCTTCTCTCCTAAGGCAAACGGAATTACATCCACTAGCATCTGACAAAAGTCATCCAGCAGTTTGTCAGTGCAGGCTTTCAGAAGCATTTCTTGCAGCACTTCACTATCTTCACAATTAAAAGCTTTTCTCGGTGTCTAGCTAAAGCTGTCCTTTCTATAGACTATCCAAAATAAATACAGAGAATAATTTGCCCTCTGCTGCTCCACTTTACATATTTGACAAGTAGTACTGCCTGGAATCTTCTACCAACTCAGCAGCTCAAAGTTCTTCAGTCTTCCCTGTAAATCCCAGTAAATCTGAACACACAGCTGAGGTCTTCCACAACAGCATCGCATTACTTACACGTTGAGCTTGTCATTTCCTGTTATCATCAACCTCTCACCCTGTGCTACTCACTATATTCAAACTCAGCTAATCTTTAAAGATCTAGATGAAACACATTAGGTTAATACAGTAAACCACAGGTCTCCAGTCACTAATATCCACGGACCATTACGAAATTCCAAGCACGGCTTCAGAGAGGGCCAGCCTGGACCCGGCAGATTGTAAGAGGAAAGGAATCAGGAACATTGGGATCCAGGACACTCGGAGTTATGGGGCCCATAGGACTACACAAAACTTGTTAAGGAATTTTGAAGGCAAAGGGGATTGCAGAGGAACAAAGATGAATAACAGACAGAAATAAAATTACAAGGGGGCTAATCACATACAAACAGTCACTGTTCAGTGCAATTGCCCTACTGAGCCTGAGGCTAATCACTACAGGCTGTCTTACCTTTGATTAAATACTTTCTTAACTATCTTTGCCAAAATACCCAATACACATTAATAGGAGAGATAGTGGGACTGTGTGTCTGCTACTACAGAGACACGCATTAGGAAACATGAGGCAGCAGAGTCACTGCTGTGGTGAAGGACTCCAGGTTCTCTGGCGCCAGGGAGAGCAATTTCATGGCTCTCAAAGGCTCTGCATCTAGAGTGCCAGCTATTACTGCTCTTCGCAGAGACCAGTGGGAGCCTGGTCCTGCAGTGTGAGCCTCACCCAGCATCTGGAACCAGGAAGGTGTCCAGCTTCAGTCACTGGGACAAGGGCATTGGTAACAGCAGCTGTGCAGGTCCTAGATGCAACTACGTGGGCAACTTAGGCAACTGAAGCCAGTCAGGGTCTCAACACCAGCTGCTGCAGTAGATGCCCAGATGCCAGTTGCTGGAAAGGGGACCACTGTGTTTATCTTCCTTGAACCTCGTATGTGTGGGATGTGCAGCCCTCATTTGCTAGAAAACTTGCAGCTAGCCCACTCAGCTGGTCTAACCAGCCTCCTACCTCCAGCACGTGGTCCAGGCCCTTACACAGACACAGCTATTATTATGACACACTGGTATTCACAGGATCCATGAGTGCAAGGTGCCTGTGAAATCAGTGTGTGCAGATCTGGCTGCTAGCAAACCTCAAGCCAGACTAGCTGGCCAGCAGCAGACTCGGAGCAGGCAAGAGGGCTCACCATCTGGTCAGGGGTACCAGCTGTACACAGGGAATATCCTGAGACATGAGGGAACCACAGATCTGCATGTGCCTGTCAGTCTACAGGGTGAGGGCATGCATGCATTGATCAGTGAACTCGAATTCTTGTCAGACAAAGATGAGGAAGAGAAGTGGGCTATCTACATCTTATGGGAGTCCTGGAATGCTCAGTGGGTGTTACTGAAAGCATTACCTTATTGGCAGCAGTCGGTGCAGATGGCCATACCAGTGCATTCTACACGTGCTCATGTTCCTGTGCATGTCTCTGGGATGTGTGCTCACCTCCATTACTGGTTGAGCCTGCAAACAGGAAAAGAAACTGCCATGTCTGTTGTCCTGGACACATACATCCCGGGTCCTGAGGCACACAGGACAGGGCCCAGGTCCCAGAGCTGCTGGAGGCGCTCACTGCTTTTAACAGCTATGAACACAAGTTCCTCCATGCAGCCTGGAGTCAGTAACAACCTATTTCTGTTTGAAAGATAGTATGACTAAAGACAATCAACTTTCTCTGCATCTTCTTGGTGTTTCGTTGCTCACAGCAATAACTTGTAGACACATTACTTCCACGCACATCGGGGATGCCCAGAACAATCAGGCTATGATAACTGATAAAAACCATGAAGGTGTATCTAACGTATCAGCTGGCTGTGCTGCCAGAGACCACAACAGGCTGGAAAAATGGGAAGAGTTGAGGTTCATCAAGCTGAGCAATGGGACATAAGTCCTGAGCATAAGGAGAAACCATTCCAGGCATCAGAGCCAGGTTGGAAAAAGACTTTGAAGATCACCAACTCCAACACATGCAGTGCTGTGGCTACTTCTGCATTCTTCAGCACAAGGAAACCAGGGAATTGATGCAGCGAGTCCAGTAAAGCACCACAAAGAGAATTACGGGACAGCAACCTCACAAGGAGAACATTCAGGGGGAAATCTTACCAATATGCATACATGTCCAATGGGAGACATGAAGGAGCATGAAGATAGAACGTTCTCAGGTGCATCCAAGACAGAGCAGGAGAAAATGGCCACAAACCGAAATAAAATCATTGGAAAAACCACCTACACATTACAAAACTCCCACAGTCTATTAGGAGGGTGGTCAGCCACTGGAACAGGTTGCCCAAAGAGGCTGCCGAGTCCCCATCCTTGGATGTCATCATAACCCAAGCACACAATGAGCTGAGCAACCTGTTCCAGTGGCTTGAAGGGGGTTGGACTGGATGACCTCCAGATGCCCTCCCTTACAGCTGTTCTCTGAAGATGTCAGCCACAAAATAGGAAAGCGTTTAGAAGTCACCTCAACACTGAACAGTGTGCAGTACAACAGTACTGCCTGCCACCTGCTGAAATGCACTGCTGTGGTTCAGCTGAGCTTCCCAGACAGCAGCAATTTCTATCCCCAGGGTCTCCCTCAGTTCCCACTGGAGCGCAGGGAATTTCTGGGATGTGCAGGAAATACCAATCCCCAAGCACTGCTGCACAGCAGAGCGGCCTCCAGACACAAACAGGTCCTTCTCTCCTACAGGAAAACACAGCCGGGTGGAAAGGGTAGAATTTGGGACATTGCAAAAGTGTCTGCCTGCAGGTAAGGAGAGCTGATCCAAGATATCTGCTCACATAGCTTTATAAGAAAGGGTCCTGCAACTTGAGGAACATTTCTATTTCCAAACCTCAGCAATGAATGCAATGACCTGTTTCACAGATACGAGCAGTAGTCTTGGAAAACAAAAACAAAAAGACCAGACACAAGGCACATGGGTTAGAAGACTGAAAATATTTTCCCTTAGATGATGTATTCCTTAGGCTTGTGCTCATGAGAAGACTCCCATCACCCACTTGTTTATCATGCACTGACTGACTGCTCAAAGCCTGAATGTTATTCACAAACCAAAGTCACAAAGCCAAAAGGAAAAGGAAAGCTTTGTTTCTTGAGAATATACTGAATGGCATTAAGAAATGAAAATTTGGGCAACTGAAATAATAAAACTAGAAAACTCTCAAGAACACAAAGCATAGCAACATAACAACACAGATTTAACCAAAACAATAACAGAGGTGAAGCTTCATAAAACTAGAAGGTATATTTCTCCCCACAAAAGGGGAAACCAAGGATAATTTGAAGGAGTAGGAGTTAACCTGAAGAGGTCTCAGAAAGGAGGTCTAAAAGGTCAAAGAGCACTCTGGGCAGAGGCCAAGGATGTGAGCCGCATCCTCATCATGGACTGTGCAAGTCACAGAATGTTGGTTTTTCTACAAAGCAGAAACGATGCAGTGCAGTCTAACCAAGTTTAAAAAAATAGTTTATTATACATAAATTGTTATTCCTCCATTTAGCATTTACTTTTTTATAGAAAACTTAGTCTGGAAAGTTGAACTGTAAGTTACAGCATTATGGCCTCAAATGAACACTGCCTCACAAACTCAAAGTATGCTACAGACTAAACTAAAGACTGCTTTGTAATTCCTGCGCTGTTCCCCTGCAACAACTCCTAGTGAAGAATCAGACAGCTTAAGGACAGCTTTCACCTCCTCAATTTCACTGCCACTCTCACCAACCACTTCCTATTAACTCCAAGCTTCTGCCCCCTGCAGTGAGTGTCTTTTACCAGGTAAGCCTGCAGCGTGTCATTGCCCAGCTTGATTCTAGACCTCACAGCTAAGGAATAGTTACTAACTGCTACTAGAAGTACAGCATTTTTCCTGAGGCACTTCTGCAACAAGAGCTAGGTGTCCTGCTCCATAATGCTCCCAAACTGAAACATTATCCTACGGAGAGGAAATTCCAACTCTTCTTTCTGCTGAGATGAAGCATGAAAACGTGAGTCACAAATGAGCTCAAAGAATTACTCTTCCAGAACAGACTGCATCCCAGGTTTCAGTCCTGCTTACCACTGGACATAACGTGGCCTATGAAATAAGAAATTATCAAACTTCAAGAAGTAAGAGTTTCAAAAAGGGTGCTGTTCAATTTCTTTTCTCCATTAGAGATCACCCATGAGGTGCATTAGGTAACAGCAAGCAGAGCAACAGATCAGATCACCTCATTCTACATCCCATTTCCAGCAGGAGTCAAAAGCGGGTATTTAAGGCACTCAGATGCTTGGCCTTTCAATTTAGAAACCCCGAAGAGATTTTCCTTCTCTGAATTTACCCACTCTGCTTCTTCAGTTCAGCTTAACTTTCAGCAGATAGCAAACTGCAGCAAGCAGCTTCAGAGAATAACTGCAGTACTTGATGAGAAAGGTTTGGAGTTGGACTGAAATCCGCCTCACAATTCCAGCTGGTGCTTCTGTCTTCCTGTCTGTCTGTCCTTCAGGCCACCCTGTTTCAACAGTTTCTTTGCTCACAGTCTGCCCCCTCAACTCTCCTCCAGTCAGAAGAATCCCAGCCTGGCTGCATCGCTTCTTGTGCTGGAGTCTCTCTACCCAACAGCCATTTTTCTGGGAACCTCAGCCACAGCACTGCCAAAGCTGCATTTGATGGGGATCTTCGTCCTCCTGCCACCAGGGCTGGGCTGTCTGAGAGACACGGCACAGTATGCTGCAGTCGCTCATCTCTAGAGACAGAAGATACCACAGGTCACACTGCTCTTTCTCCTGAGACGTTCCAACCTTCACATCTCTCTGCCTGCCAGTGTAACTGCACTGTGACATCACTCACTGATAGACATTTCACTGCCAGCACAAACACATCTCCCTTACCCCTGCCATCAGTACCCACTTGAAACACTTCCCCATCTTTATCAGCGTTTCCTCTTTCACACATCTGCTGTGCCAGGAGCCTGCAGACTCCACAAGAGCAGGAGAACTCCGCAGACGACAGCGATGTCCATTCTCCTCCCCAAAGCCTCCAGTGCTCAGCATCACACTAGTTTTGTAAGAGCGGAGTGCTGACCGTCACGTCTCAAGCCAAGAGCTTCAGACTGAGCTGCAGTGCCAACGCACTGACACTGCCAGCCAGCCTGATGGGGCCACGATGAGGAGGAACTGCAAGCCAACAGGACCACAACAACCTGAATTTCAAGCAAACAAGAACCAACACTTACACTTTGTAGCTCTAAAATAAAACTAACAATTGCAAAGGAACCTGATGCAGCCATCTGACAATCTGACATGTCCTGGAAATCAGTTTGCATCATTTTCAACTACTCCACACCAACTTCCAGCTTCTGCTTGCCGCTCCCTACAGGAAGCAAGCAGCCAAAAGCAGGAATTTGTCGGGCTGGCTTCACCTGGCAATGAGCAGTCCTTAGTGAATGAGAATGGAAAAAGCCAACTGGATATCACCATCTCATCTGTTCCTTCCAGGGTTTTACCATCTCCTAAAGTCTGTCAGAGGAGCCCGTGTGAGATAAAAGAATACTACAAAAACCAGTCAGCATGTACCTGTCACGTTGGATAAGAATGGAGTCCAGGAGGGTTCCACCCCTTTGATGCAGTCAAGGCAAAGTAAGGAGAACACCTCAGATGCCATTCCTGTATCAAGACAAAAAGAAGAAACAAAAACAAGCACGAGCTCTCAAAATCTCAGACCAAAAGCTACTAACGAATGGCCAGAGCAAACAAGGCTCAAATGAAACTGGCTTCACAGTATTTCCAGCAATGGCCAAAATCAGAAGCCTAAAACTGCATCTGAGAAAGAACAAGGTTGTACAATCTCTTCTAACCCTCAAAAATATACAGCCCAGGGACTCCCTGCTCCATCAAATAACTCTGGGTGGTTTTCTCATTCATGAGCCATCCAGCTGCTCTTTAAACTCACACACACATTCTATACAACGAGTTCCACAGCTGTATTTAAGTTGCATGATGAATGCTCTTCTTCAGAAGCAGCTTCCCTTTTTGCTTCCAGGTGTAATCATAAAAAGGGCTGAAGGCTGTATACCAGAGGGATGAAGATTCCCCAGAGGTCACGAAATATGACTGACCCTAAAGAAATCAGAAGTGTTCAAAGATACAGCCCGGCCTCTGCTGTCTGACCATACCTACACATGATTTCCAGTCTCACTGTGCAATCACTCAGAGGCAAACAGCACAAGCAGAGGCCTGCACAAGGCGTCAGCAGCAATACTAGAGGTCACCCTGGCTTTTGTGGACATCGAGGAACTGAGTGTGTTCACTACCAGGGGACTGAATAGATTCACCCCACTGTACGACAAGGCGGCATGAACAAGAAATTTAAAGTGCAAAGAAATAACAGCATCAACATCACGAGCCCAAATTTCATCTTAGATGAAGATGAAACTTTTGCAAAATGGCATAAAACGTAAAGACTGGAAATGTAAGAGTTTGCTATTTGTCTCTAGGAAAATTGTTCTAGAGATCAGTCACCCTCAGCAGTAAGCACGTACCTGGTGTTTCCAATCTAATTCCATTCAGCTTGTTTCCAGCACGACCCAGACCTTACCCTGTCTTTGTCTGAAAGGCCAATCACTGAGCTCCCTGCTATCAGTTACTCCTATGCAGATCTCCCAGCATGGACTCCTCACCTTCCTCTGTAACGAAATGATACCAAGTCTGCTTTCCCACTTTAAGAGACATTTCCTTCTTCTGCAATACTTGCTGTAAACACTGCTACACCACTGTGCTCATCTGCCAGAATTTCTGTGAACGATTTTGTTCACGATGCCTGGTGGCAAAGCAAACACAACCACATTCAACTGTTCTCATACTGCAGGCTGTTACACTTCTAGAATTAGAAACAGAGAACCACAAGGTAGAACGAGAAACATCCAGTAGTTATCTCACACAACACTTAGCTCAAAGTTACTCACTGTCCCTGCTTTATCTTCAATCCTACACTTCTGACACTTGCAAATTTGCCAGCAGTTAACATAGAAAATGGCACAGAAAACAGTCACAGCTAAAACTCAGTCATTATTAGAGGAATGGCCACATTAAAAAAAAAAAAAAAAAAAAAAAAACAGAATAAAATATCTGTTGAATAGAGCAAGTAAACCTTGTTCAACAATGACAAAACACTAACAGCCCAGGGAAATGCAAGAGCAGCATACACTCCCTCCAGAAATGCTCCATGCAGGTCAGGAACCTCACACCAGGCACATTTTCCAAGTATTCCAGTAATCCTCAATGCATTTCTGCACTGAAAGAATTGCAACTGGAGCACTTGCAAATTTTCAGGGTCAGCAATAGCCTTTACAACAGCAGCTACTCTGCAATGCTGAGATTGTCTCCCTAAGGTATCTCTCACTGAGCAAGGAACACAAATCTTCTCTTACACACAAGAGTCTTCTTTCAGTGCTGACAAGGATTACCTCATATTCACCAAAAGGCTCCAGAGCCTGCACTCTGTGCTGCTCATCTTCTGGAACACAGCAGGTGAAACTCACTCACATCCGTGACGCTGCACTCAGTCCAGCCCTAAAACAGAAATCCCTCAAGATGATTCCTTCTGGAAGAAAAGACTCACTTCCCACAACAAAACAAAGACCCTCAGTGAGGCATCTGCATGGGGGGTCTTTAAAACTGCCTAGCTGGAAAGAAGCAGCAGCTCAAAGTCTGATGAGATGCCTTGCCTAAAAATTTCTACAGATATCTAACATGAAAAGCCTCAGAGGAACCCATACGTTGCCTTATCCCACACCAGCAAACAGGCTGCTTGTTGGCCAGGGACCTTCAGATGACTAGCCACATCACCAGGGCAGGCAGCAGCTCTGCCGTGGCCCTTTTTGCTTCAACCCAACTGGCCCAGCTGACGACTTCTAAAATTACCTACAGTTACACCTTCTCCAGGTGTTTCAGTTTCCCATGGCTCTTAGGGCTGCAGGTACTCACTTGTTCAAAAAACTCTTCTGCTGTGCTTCACAATCAGGCTATTGAGACAAAGAACAAAGCGCAGAGTCCAGCTGGCTGAAATGCTGTTGCGTGACACGTCCAAAGGGGTCCTCTGGGTGCATCTGCTCATAGAGCAGAAAGCATGCATGAGAGAAATGCTCTGCTGCCACTGAATCAAGGCTTCTGACCTGTCGGGAGATGTACGTAAGGATAATTAAATACCTGTGGGACCACCTGTTATTATAGGACAAATGCAACTTAAAGCATGCTATTAAGGCATCCTGACACATAACAAACAAAAGAGAGACCTGTACTGGGGATCTACAAAAGTCTCATCCATTCATAGAGTCTGAGATGAGAAGACCCCAAAATTTTAAAAACAAACAAACAAACCAACCCACAGTACTCCAGGTTCTTCTCCTTTTTATTTTTCTAACCTCCCTTTTAGGTTCACAGAATAGATGAGATTGGAGAAACCTCTGGACGCCATCTGCTCCAACCTCCTACACCAGCAGAACCACCCAGAGCTGCCTACCCAGGACCATGGCCAAGTGGAGTCATAGCACGGCCTGGGTTGCAAAGGACCCCACAGATAATCTGGTTCCAACCCCTGCTGTGTGCAGGTCGCCAACCAGCAGCCCAGGCTGCCCAGAGCCACATCCAGCCTGGCCTTGGATGCCTGCAGGGATGGGCATCCACAGCCTCCTTGGGCAACCTGTTCCAGTGCCTCACCACCCTCTGGCTGAAAAACTGCCTCCTCACATCCAACCTAAACCTGAACACCCCCTGTCTCAGTGTAAAGCCATTCCCCCTTGCCCTATCACTCTCCACCCCCACAAACAGCTTTGGAGGATCTGCAAGGAGGGAGACTCCACAGCCTGTCCAGGCAAGCTGTGACAGTGCCCATCACTCACACAGTCCAGAAGCGTTTGCAGATGTTCAGACAGAAGCTCCTGTGTTCCAGCTGTGCACACTGCCTCCTGCTTTGATCAGGTGGGAATCAACTGCTCCCTCATGCCTACAATGCAAGGAGCTGTTTGGAACTTGCACAGAATCCACGAGGCTTTAGTTGTAAGACACAAGGCTCCCACGACTTACAATGAAGCCTCTGCTTCTCATTTCACAGCCCAGCTAACAAAGGACAGCTCACCTGACCTGCTGTTTGCCATGGAGGTGAGCACCACCTCTGCTATGGAAAGGGTGGACTTCACTGTCCAGTCCTGCTTCACCTACAGCTACGCTCAGCTTTGGCAGCTCTGATAAATCCACTCCCAGCCATCTGTGATCCTTTCCACAAAAGGCGGTGGTGACTCCTGTGGGACAAAAACAACACAACTCACCGCAGTGGCTGTGCAGGACTGAGACCAAAGCCAGGAAAATCAGTACCACCAGCAGTCATTCACAAGACCAGGCCCAACTCAGTTTTTCTGTGAAATAAACAAGAAAATCCCAAAACTAAATGAACCATAATAGGGCAGCATCCAGAAGCATCAGGAAAAGACCCAATAAACTCAGAACTGAAATTCCATTATTCCTAGTACAAATTTCAACTACTGATTTCCAACAGTTATATTTACTATATGAACAAAACTTTGTCACCTTTACTTTAACAACATTCTTATAGCACTGCTCCCATTTACAGACATTTCGATTCAAGCTAAGAAAATGCCATTGCTTTGACAAAACAGTTTCTCTCACATCTACAAAATTGATGGTGATAGGACTAGGGGGAATGGTTTCAAGCTGCACCAGGGAAGATTCAGGCTGGATATTAGGAAATACTACTTCTCTGAAAGAGTGGTCAAGCACTGGAATGGGCTGCCCAGGGAGGTGGTGGAGTCACCGACCCTGGAGGTGTTCAAGGAACATTTGGATTTTGTGTTGAGGATATAGTTTAGCGGGAACCATGGGTGATAGGTGGATGGTTGGACTGGATGATCTTATAGGTCTTTTCCAACCTTAGTGATTCTGTGATTCTGTGATTAACAAATTTGTCTGTGGGTTTGGTTGGGGGGAGTGGGTTTGTGTATTTTGTGTTTTTTAATATCAGAAAAAAAAAAGATTTCATTTCTGTAAAACGGCTTTGGATTCTGAACCACGAGAACTCCCTACAAACACCAGCACCAGTCTTGCAGAGCACTGTTCTCACAAACAGGTCCCAGCTTTTGATCTGCAAGCATTATAAAGGCATGCTTCTTATGACTGTCATCACTCATGAGCTGCTTCACTCTCTTCTGCCAAAATCAGACTGTAAATAACTAGGCAGTAAAGTAGCTCTATATGGCAGCTGCTCTGTTGCCTCTACACCAGAGAAATCCAGCACCTGTCCCTGTCCTGAGATTTGTTAATCTGCACGCTTCTCAAAGGCAGCCATCACCAAGAAACCGAATGGCCTCCAGCAGCAGCCCATCCCAGTGTTTCCTCTTATCTCCTTCTAACATCTCAATCATCTCATCCCTTCTTCTGGACACAGAGAACAGGACATTCCCATCTCCTCTGACACCCACCTTTGACTTCAAGTGCTTGGAAGGTTATTGGTACGGACAGAATCCTTTTCCACAGGATGCTGTAGGTCGATAAAATGTGGATAGATTCAAGAGGAAACCAAATGAGCTCTTCTACCTCCCCCCCTTCTCCCCCATCCCCACCCAATGCTTTCCCCTTATCCTCCTCCTTCCCCCCCCCCTCCCCCATCCTTTCCCCTCCCATCTTTTCCCCATTCCCCCCCCCCCCTCCTCCGTGTCCGTGACAGGGGGGCACAGCCCCGGGAAAAGGACAAACAGCCGCAGGGCTCGGAACGGTTTGCCGCGAGCCGGCCGGCCCCGGGCCGCGTGCGCTCCGGGAGAGGGGGAAGGGCAGAGAGCGAGCAGATAGTTGGAACCGAGAGAAAACACGGCGGCGGCGAGCCGAGGAGGAACGGCGATTCGCCGCACGAAGCCGATCCGGCAAAGCGAGAGACGCGAGAGCGTCCGGAATGCCGGTCAAAGCACGGCAGTGCGAGGGAAAGCGCGTGCTTTGCTCCGCGGCGAGCTGAGACGGCTGAGCCGGGCCGGAGGGAGAGAGGCAGCCGCTCGGGTCCTGTGCGGAGCTGCACCCCGCTGCCTCTGCCCGCCAGCTCCTCCGGGGGGGCCGCCCCTTCCCCTTCCCCCGCCGTCCCCCCTTCTCTCCTCCTCCCCCCGATTTTATCCCCTCCCCCACACCCCCACCCGATCTGTCTAGGAAATGTCACATAAAAAAATAATTACTGTCATACTTCAGCTTTTCCAGCCTGCTCTCCTCTGCCCAGCTTTTATTTTAAACTACACGTCTGCACTTGATGCACTGTTTGCACACACAGAATTGCTCTCCGGCTCTCATTCTTGCACCTGCCACAGCTGGTTGTGTAACTGCTGTAAAAATGTGACCACGTGTTTAAAACAACTGGAATTCCTGCAAAGAAAGGAAAAAATAGATGTAATGGGAACCGTGCTGTTGCATTATTGACTGTGGCTGTGTCTGTTCTGTGAAACAACTGTGCTATCTCAGGCACAAATACAGGCAAAACACAGGAAACATGTATTTCTGCAGAGTTTAATGTCACCACAGAAAAAAGCAGCACCTGACATCTAAAAGTGGTTCATTTCATTCTTTCACTAACATTGCAAAATCCAGTGCTTTGTTTTTCAGCTGCCGACTGCTTAACCCTGCCAAACACAGAAATGATGTATCAGTCTTTAATGTAGAAGTTGGCTGGCAGTTATCCTGGTCAGCTTTTATCATTTTCACGTAGACTTCATGGGTTTCCTCATTGTTTCAGGTTAATCGTAGACCTTGTCAGCAATCTGTGTCAGTGGCCATATGTTCAGTGTTTATGATTATAGATAATGATGAATGCCCATGATATCAGAGGTGACTGTTGGTGGTACGGCAGCAAAGGCTGAACATTCCTATAAATACTCCATTACATTTTGTTGTCATGCCAGCAGATGGCAGCATCTACTTATCTGTTGGTAAAATGTGTCAGTGTTTCAGAAACATGTCTAAAGACAGAACTAACTATGCTGACGATGAAGACACAGCTAGAAGGCCTATTTCTTCTTCCATAGTTTTGTGCTTGTTATGATATATCCTTCATGAGACAAGTGCTCACAGCAGAGTTCTGGGAGTGTCTGTTTCTCCATTTTCTCTCCGTTTCCTAGTACCCAGAGCAGCTGTTTTCTCAAATCAGTGCATTTGGACTACATGTTGTCTTCCATCTGACTACTATACACTGAACAATCAAGGATTAATCAGGAGGAAATCAGCTTCTCCATGCTCGTGCATGATGTAAGATTTGAGCTGTCCTTTTCAAGACACCCACAGATGTCACTTACAGTCAGGATTCTGGTGCAGACCTGCTTAAACAGCAAAGCAAGGTGTGCTTAAATGCCTGCTTATCAATGCCTCTAATAGAATGCATTCCTACATTTAAATATGCACAAAAATATTCATGAAATTTTAATTGTTTGTATGTATTCACATCTATTTCATGGATTTATTACATATAATTATATATAATATATGTAATTAAATGTAATTTATATAATTAATGTATTTACAGTATATGCATACATGTACTGATTCTCTCCTTCTTCTACTGACCAGGGATAACTGCATACTGGAAAATACTCACAGGTCTGCCAGCAGACTGCTGCTCACAAGGTCACATCCAACCCCGCAGTTCAGGTGGACAATGCAGTTGTGACAGCAGCAGTAGAGGAGCTGCTAAGGTGGAAACTCGACCAGCAGTCACAGTTCAGCTTAGATCCATCTCTAGAAGAGAGACACCAGTGATACTATCAACACAGAGCTGAATGCATGGCAGTCACTGCAATGGTCTGTGATGGCAGCTGAGCTCCAGGTGTGAAAGGTTTATCTGTTCATTTCTTAATTAATTATTATGTGAATATTATTCACAGGCTTTGAATTGCAGATTTTGGTTTCAGCTGTTCAGAAGGTAAATGCTCCCAAACACTGAACCTACAAGCACAAACTGTGAGATGGCTTTGATCCCTCCTATGGGCTCTCTGTACATGGAAACAAACAAACAAAGGGCCCTGTAGGTAAACACAAACCTGCTTTTAGCACCATCCATCCCTGTGCCGAGTATCAGAGGGGATCTGCTCTGTGTCCCACGTGCAGAAAGGCATCTCTTGTAGGCATCTGGAGAACTAGATGCTCCAGGACATCCATCCATTCCTTCTTTCTGCAGTTCTTTTGGCTTAAAAATGGTCTTTTCAACACAACAGCTGGGTAACTTGTGTTGCTATTTCATTCATTTTGCCCTTCCTTTTGCTCTCCTTTTCGTGCTGAGTCAAAGCAAATTTCACTAATTAGCCTGGATGTGTATCTGTGTCAAACGGAGGTAGAACAGAGATCAGGAGAAGGAAGAGATGCAGAAGATGGCTGAATTCCCAGCAGAATTAACTTTCTGTTTCTAATGATCAGTGGGAAATTAGCTGGTAACACATCTGAGGAGCTGCCAATCTAGGTTTGTCCAGCTGGCTTAGCACAGGTGATACCAGCAAGCAAGCAGTGAAATGAAAATACTCAGCATGAAGAACCTTTTGCAAAGAGTTGCCAGAGCATCTCAGATCAGTGCAGACTGTTGGGAAGTTTCTATCAGTGCTGTGCTATTTCATCAAGGATTAATGTAAGTATGCTGCCACCATTGCCCTCCATTGACTGAAGGTGCCTCCACACATTCTGGTTGCTGGCAGACACTCAAAGATGTGGAAGCTTTGATAGGTAAAAGAGCAGCTCCCTCCTTTTCCGTGACAGTTCTTTGTTGTTCCTTAAACATTCGTATGCAATGTGTTATACTTTTAGGTCAGTCCAGAGAAAGTCAAGAGGTTTTTTTCATTTTTCAGATTGTAGAGATTGTTGGTTGTTTTTTTGTTTTTTTTTTTGTTTGTTTGTTTGTTTCCATAACAAAACCCCTTGAAATACAAATAGTTTGAAAACCATTCTTCCTAGAATACATCTTCCAGGTGACAGGAAAAACATTTTTTATTTAACCTGGAGCTAGAAAGGATGCATAAGGGAACTGGCAGCTCTACACTTTCTTATTTTTAAAAAAACATATATAGAGCTGAAAAGAATCATGTAGTACGTAATGTAGCTATCAATACATCTGGGTGCTTTTTTTTTTTTTTTTTTGTCATTTATTGATCTTTCTCGTATTTCAGATTGATCAAGCAATCCACCAGCTTTGCAGAATTATGCCTACTCCGCAAGCCAAAAATGCTTCAAACCCATCAGAAGACATCTGTAAATACCTTGGCACAGCCTTTCTCCAGATCATAACTCATGATTCCAGCTGACAACGTGCTGCTGTCTAACAGACGTTTTGCAGGAAGTGTTCTTTCCTTTGTCCTTTGGCACAAACCTTTTCCTGCAGAAATTTTGAAATAAATTTCACTGCCAGAAAGATGTGGAGATCATCAACACTGCGTTGCCTCTTTCTCCCAAAACATGCTGACATGACTAAAAGGTCACAGCACTTCTATGTATATTGTTTCATCAACACACTCACATTCACACTCTAATATAAAATGAAAGAAGTTTGTGTCATGGTGTCATGGAGTTAATTAGATCAATTTATGCCCGTGACAGGGGGCAGTAGACCCCTGGCCCTCCCCTCCCCTCCCCCTGGCCCCACAAAATGGGAAGGAAGGAAGGGAGGAAAAAAAAACAACAGCAACAATCTATGGAGGTAAACTTATTTTACTAATTATGAGATCGGAATGCAAGATAACACAATATAATACAATCTAATTGAAATTGAGACTAATAAATCAAATAAGATAGGACAGAGAGAGCTCCTGAGACTGAGTCTAACCTGAAAAGCTTGGAATGGCTAGGAAAGCACCCTCCAGCACCCACTGCCAGGCACTAAGAGACCGCCCCACCTGGAAGGGTCAGATCCCATGACTTCTGTAATGTGCAGGGATAGGTACCTGGAATTGGAGCATCAACACTTTAATTCCAATACATGATGTTTTGATGTGGGATACTGAAAACCAAAAAAACATAAAAACATGACATACAAACAGTGGTTAAGGATGGTCTTCTGGAACCTTGTCTGTGGCCTTATAACACCCCAATCCTGTCGGCACGGAAGGCAGACGGCACGTATCGGCTGGTGCAAGGTGTAAGAAGATGACTGAACCAGTTCTCAAAAGACAGCCTGTGGTTCCTAACCCCTGTACCCTAATGAGTCAGATCCCACACGAACATCAGTGGTTTGGTGTGAGAGGCCTCAAAGATGCTTTCCGGACAGCCTTTGGACTCAGGGAGAAATGGCTGCGTTTGTATGAGGACACATTGTAATCTTACCGTGATTCGTGATGATACTGTAGGTACTGGAACTCGTGCTAATCCTCGTCTTTGCAACATGTGAATCAAGACACTGGTGCTGCTGTCATGAAGAAAGCTCCCTTCCAACCACTCAGCAAGCATTGGGATGAGACAGCTTCCTGCTGGGGAGCCCTCCGACATCACTGCTGCCTCCTCCAGAACCATACCTGCAGATGCTTCAGAGCTCATCAGCATGGACTTCCTTCCTCCCGTCAGCAGCTGCTCCTGCACTGACCTTCATTCCTACTGGGATACCATCTGCTTCCAGCAGGAGCTGACCTGCGAGACAGAGAAAGGAAACGTGGGATGAGCACAAATGCAGAAGCACAAGGCTGTGTCACCACCACGTCTTGCAGCCTTGGGAAGTCAGCTGCAACGACAGCCTTGGTCAGAATTAAAACGGGCACCGTAAATTAAGTGTGACCTCTGAAGTTGTTGCCATGATCAGAAATAGACGCTGAAATCGCTCACATGACTGTAGGTGGTTACCTCCAAATTCTTTTGCTTTGGGGAAAAGATGGACTGGGAATTGAAAGACACGAGAAAAATGACTTCTGTTTGACCTGAACAGACTTGAAAGGTGGGCCTGGGTGAACCTAATGAGGTTCAACACAGCAAAGTGCAAGGTTTTGCATTTGGGCCGGAGGAATCCCAGGCATTTTTTTGTTATCATGGTGGTTTTCAGTGGACCCAAACAATGAGACATCAGGTCGCTGTGTGGGCTCCTGGGTGACACTGCCATTTCCAAGCATTGCAGCCTAGGGGCAAATAAAGTAAAATACTTGAAAAAGATCTCACACTGATTGCGTATTTTACTGTTCTTTTACACAAAACAGAAGGGAAGGACAGCAGATGCATGCAGCTGCATCAACACCCAGGGTGCTAAAGGAATGGAAAGACAGAAACATCAAATATCAATACATTATTCCAATGCATTTTTCAATATATTTTTTTTATGATTTAAAATAAGCAATTGGCACTCTTAAAGGAAAATCCTTGGCCTCCATTTCTTACGGTGTGGCAATCTGGCACGGACTCAGATGTGAATGATCCAAACAGTTTATTCCAGATTTTAACACCCCTCATATGCATTCACAAGTTTTCTCTCTTATCTTCCCCTTACAGCTGTTAGATGCCAGCAAAACACTCCACAAACACTCCTGAACTCTGTGCACACAGGCACCCATCCAACCAGAGCCATCAGTCATTCCCAGCCCTGCGCTCTTCCTCCAGTCATGGTCAGCATCACACGGCCGTCACGCAGCTTACTTGACTCAGTTTTTCTCTTCTTTCTGGAGGTGTCCTTGCTTCTCAGCCTTACCTTCTCGTGATGTTTATCTCGCTCTGCAGCTCCTGCTCTGAATAGGCTTTCTTGTATGACAGGCACAGCCCCTGCCACCAAGGTCAGCTCGTCAGCACACATTACCTGAGGAGCACTTGGCAACTCATGCAAACTGAGCAGTGCAAGGAGGATTGTTTCACTTCTTCTTCTCCTGGCTCAGAGATTAATTTTCCTACCTAGAAAATAGGAAAAAAAAAGAAAGAAAAAAAATCCTGACATAAAGCAGACACGATTGTTACTACGGAATTCTGGAAGGCAAGGGATTTGCCCTCTATGATAAGAAGTTGACTGCAAAGAACTAAGAAGAGCCATGACCAGGTTGAAAACTTGTGGGTAAAACTAGGAACTGCAGCAATGCAGGGCTTCTGGAGGTGAGGGTCTGCTACAGGTTGCCTGGTCAGGGAGCCTGTTGGTGGGAGCCGCTTACTGCAGCCAGCAGAAGCATCGCACTCACTGACTCTCATCCTGATGGGGGATTCCAGTCAGTCTGGGAAATCAGCATGGCTGGCTGCAAGCAATCTGACAGACTCCTGGAGTGCACTGAGAATCTTTTGTGGTGCAGGCATTGGGCACAGCAAGCAGAAGGGAAGCATTGCTGGACATGGTGCACACCAGGGGTTACAACAGGAGGCGGTCAGGGCTGCAGTGACCATGCCCTCCTTGAGTTTGTGATCTCAAGGAATGCGGGCCTGGCAGGAAGCAAAGTCAGGAGCCTGAACTTCAGGAGAGCCAGCTGCAGGCTGTGCAAGGAATTCTTGGACGAGATCCTCTGGACAAGTGTTTGTAGGGGCAAAGGGATGGAAAAGAGCTGGTCACTTTTCAGAAAAAAACTTGCTCAGAGCTGAACGGCTCTCCATGCCTACCACATGAAATCAAGCAGAGGAGGCAGGAACCCTGTTTGCTTTTTCTTGGAGGCTGGGAAGGAGCTTTGGGTTACGTCCTGAGCCAGAGCATCCCGATGGCACGCGTGGGATCAGCAGGTCTGTCAGTCAGAGAAGCGGTGAGGTTGCACGCCAAGCTGCAGGAGAGGAAGGGGAGGAGGTGCCAGCACGGCTCTGCACGATGCTCTGCGACACTGGGCAGCTTGATCATGGCTCAGCAGTGGGATCAGATGAGGAGAAGGGGAGAAGGAAATCAAGGATGGGAGGGAGCCATCAAACACAGTCGGCGAGTGTCCGTGCAGTCTTGCAGACAAGAGATTCCCAAGTTTTTTCTGCTTTTGCAGCATTTGTGTGCTGCAGGGTGAGCAAATTCTTCAGCTGATTGATTGTTCTGCAAGAGCCGCCTAAAAGGGAAATGGCCACTGAGCTGCAGACCAAGCAGTACTGCCTGACGTTGGCCAGGGTGAGCTTCTCCTGCCGCAGTGTGATGATGACAGGTCTGGAGATGATCTGCAAAACCAGCTAGTAGGTGGGAGCCAGGAAAGGACATGGTGGGAGGAGAGAGGTTTTTTTAGGAAAAGCCAAGGCATCAAAATGCATCAAAAAGCCCTGAAAAGCATCACAAAGCCAAGCCAGGAAGCTTGGGATTATCATGAGCAGCATCCAGGACGCGAGAGATTATTTGCTAACATACCAAGTGGTAGCAGAGCTCTCCCTGCAGACATCCCAAAGCCAAACAAAATGCGAACAACCCCAGAGCTCTGCTGCACACCCCACAGCCACAGTGTTGCAAGCTGAGCGTTGCATTCATCCCAATCTGTGTGAATGAAGACTCAGAAGGCAGTCAAGACGTTGATTGAGCACGAGTGTGCTTTTATTATTATATTAAAGACAGGTGGTTGTGAGAGGTCCATGGTGAAGGTGGGACTCATCCTCTCTTGTCATGGAGAGAGTGGCTCAGAGCTCTCAGTGCTGCTGTCCGGTGCCTGGGACTGGAGGCCTGATTGAAAGTCCCCCTGCAAGAGGCTCTGCTCCTCCTCACTGACGCTGACCTGCTCCTGCATGGAGGTGCAGCTTTCAAGGCACTCACACTGCTCTTCGGATGGGCTGCACAGCAGGGACTCTTGGTTACAATCCAGACTGGTGACTGTGGTGTCTGGGATGCTCAGGTCAGCATCTTCAGCAGAACCAGGTGTAATGAGAGCATGAACTTGGATGAGTTCCTTCTCTCCATTAATGCTGTCAGATGGAAGGCTGCTGTTGGAATGGCAGCGATTCGTGCTCCCTATGAGCTCTGCACTGATGGAAGCACACAGAGCATCGTTGCTACTTGCCCTGGATCTTCTGGATTGGCAAGGGCTGGATTCACCTAGAAAGGATACACAGGGATTAGTGTCAAACTTTCACAAGCTGAATTACGACAGTGGTTCTTGATCAGGGGTGTACTGAAGATGTTAGGCAGGGGCTGGAATGCTAGAAGGAGATACAAGTGCACTGCAAGCTTGAATTCTATGTTCCTGAAAAGCAGGGATTTGAAAGCTGCATTTGCACCCTTACCTGCCAGGACTACCACTGCTGTTTCTGAGGGCTGCCTGGCACTGCGCTGCAGTTGGCGTTTGCTCCCAGAGGATGGCTTTCTGAGGCTGAAGCAGCAACACCAACTGCCAGCTGGTGATTCCTCCATCTTGCTGGGTGGATTTTGACTGGAGAGAGAAAACAGCGAATGCTGTGAGTCGTGCGTGGTGCAGGGTGAGGGAAGAGCTGCACTGAGCTCTTGGCAGCAGTTGCTTGTTCCTAGCACTGCCTGGTTTCTGCAGAAACACAACTTAGAAACTCGCTCTGTTTCCAACAGTTGAGGATGGCTCCATTCTATAGCTCAGCCCTGAAGTCTTGCTGGCTAAATTCCCCTCCACTCTGTCAAGCAAGATGCAGAGCATGGGAGCAAAGGCTCCACAGCTGTACAGCTCAGCATCTGAGGGATGGCTTTGATTGAGCTGGCAGGCGTAACTGCTTTCTGAGGAACCGTGCAGCCACAAAGGAAGTTCAAAAGCATCTCTGACTCTTACATTAGCAGCTGATCAGCCTCATCTCACTGCCATGCTTAATTTCTAGTGCCAGCGAGTCTGACCAACTGCTCTGTTTAGTGGAGAACTGGAATTGGTTTCAGGCACGTGGCCCTGAAATCTGGAAAACCCCACCATTAGCGTAACCTAGTTTCAGCAAGTTTGGGCACTAGAAATAATGGAAAGAAAAGCACAAAAACCCACCCAAACAGTGATGATAGGTACTGGAAAAGAAAGTCTTCTTTACCTTTCAGATGGAAAGTCGATGATTGTGTGGAATTTGCCCTGCCCAGCTGCAGGGCTTTCTTCCACTTCAATGTCCCGGCTGCTCTCTGTCACCACAGGAGAGCTGCTGTGGCCTCGCCTCTGTGCCTGTGCCTCCTCCAGGCTGAGCAGCTTTGCGGCAGCAGAAGAGACCCCCACAGCCTTGGGCCCTGGGAGAGAATTGTGCCCTGTAAGGGAAAACCACAGGTCAGAGCGAGGATCAGAAGGCAGCAGCACAGCCACCACAGTTCTGGGGAGGTGCAGTATTTTTCTCAGGCTTGCTTATCCGAGCCACTGGAAGAAGAGGAGCTCAAAATAAGCATGTGGGCAGAGGTGTGTTTATGGCAAAGGACACGGTCATCATGAAGAGCAGCTCACTGTATCGAAACAGGCACAGAAAAACCTGAGAAAATGGGGGCAGGGAACTGAGAAAGCTTCGCTGCCACACTTGCATCAAGCTTCTCCTGCATGCAAACCATAATAATGACCGTTTCCTCCTTGTGAAGTTTGGGCTTGGACATTTTCAGCATCCAGCAACAGGATGCCAGATTCTAATGGAAGCCCAGAGGTCTGCTGTCCCCTTGATGGTAAAAGAGTATCTCAAAGGTCCTGGAGAAGGCCTGCATTTGATCAAGGTGTCAGGTCAAGATAAAGCTAATGGAGAAAGACACTCACCTGCTCCATCTGCGATGTCTGCTCTGGATTTGGAGCAGAAGAGGACGTCTGTGTGGTTGATGAGGAATTCCACAACATCCGACTGCGTCTGCAGCTCCATGCAGGCAGCTCTTCCGCTGGCGCAGGCAGACTCGTTCTGCTGTGATCTGTAGAAAAGGCAGATTTTAGAAGTCATTTCTCCAAGACCGTTTCCCCCAGTCTGAATTGTTGCAGCCAAAAGCTGTCAACTGAGGCTCTGGAGACTTCCGCAGTGGGCAATCAGTGATGCCACTGCAGAAATTCCCCTGGATGATCAAGGACACGTCAGTCCCATCTCAACAAGACTGCAGAAATTGTCACCTAGACATTGTGCCCGTGGGCTTGGAGAACAGCCCAGGCTCCTGCTCTGCTGTCAGCCACTTACTGCAGATTTTACAGGAGAAGAGCACATTTGATGGAGGAAAAGGGAGGACTGTTTTTTTTTTACTGGAGATCAGATGTAAGCGTTGTGTTGAAACGGAACCAGAAGTTTACCTTAAGAGGTTTGGAGCCCACACAATGGCTAGGTTCTTGGCATGCATGTTTGTAATGGAGGAGCTCCCAGCCAGACACGCCAAGTGTCTCATCAGGTACTCCAGTGTCCTGGAAGACAAGAGAGGCAAATGTTCAGCACCAACGAGCATGCCGTGCTGCAATTCAGAAAGCAAACCTCCATTCATGCTAGTTCTTGTTATTGCTACTGTCACCAAAGATGAAGTAGATCCAACTTGACTGAGTGCCACACTGCAGCACCAAGCCCCAGCACAGCACAGCCGCAGCCATCAGCTGCACCAAGCGTGCCCCCGTGCCCAGGAACTGACCCCATAAAGTAACCCCATGGAGCCTTCAACCCTTCAGCATACACAGGCATCATGTTGCCGGCGTGAGACAAAGCCTGGAATCGCATCACTGCCCTCTGCAATGCAGCAGGGCTGAGCTCAAGAGGCTGAGGGCAGCACTGACCTGTAGTGAGGAGCGGGCAGCTGCTGGATGACGTCCTGCATTCTGACCAGCCGCTCCTCCTCTGTAGCGGCACCAACAGCATCCTGGAGTAGTGCAGAAAGGGAGCGAGACACAAATCAGGCTAGGAAACCACTGCGAGTAAACCTCGTGGGGCTGACAGCAAAAGGGCCTCAGAGCTGGGGCACTGCTGCAGCCATCTCCCAAGAGGCCCAGGGAAGAGGGAAATGAAAGACGTTGCCTTGTGCTTACCGAGAACTTGCCGTACAGCTGGTGGGTGAGCAGAGGGTTCGGGAGCTCCCTGAAGTACATCTTGCAGAGGGAGCTCACGCTGTGAATGTCACGCACGGTGAGCTCAGGAATCTGCTCAGACTCAAATTCCTGCCTGGAGAGAAGGACGCCAAACCGGGTGAGCAAGAGGAAGGCAAGGCCAAAGCCACAGCAGATGCACTCAGGCTGTGTCAGTCGCAGCACTCTTACCGCAGTCTCTGGATGTTGGACGCGACGCCGGACAGACGGTATATCCCCTGCACCACGCCGTGCTGCTCAAGGAACTCAGCGCAGCTCTGGAGGACCTGGGGGACTAAAGAACACGTGCCAGCCGTCAGTTGAGCTCCTTACTCAAGTTCTGCTTCAGGCTGTGCTCCCATCACACACATTATCCTTCAGCCATCAACTCCCTTTACACGTGTCTCCACTGCTATCAACCTGCCCCCTGCTAGATATGATCTCCCTTTCATCTTCTTTAGATGCCCAAGAGAGGAAGATCTCAGGAATGGGCTGTTCCTTACCATCACGACCAGAGTGGAGAAGATGCTCTCCCAGGTCACAGCCAAACACCCTTTCCTTCTCCACCTCCCGCTCGGTCGGTTTCTTTGGGCGGGCCTTCACCAAGGAACGAAGGAAGGTGAGGATCTTGCCGCGTTTCTTGGGCTCTGCACAACAAAAGGAAGAAACCAGGTCATTTCAGGTTTGGCTCAGTTGGACGAGGCCGAGCACAGTACATTCTACAGAGCACGTCAGAACGGGAAGAACATTACCAACAAGTACATACAAAACCTGCTTCCCCACACCATCAAATGTAACATCCATACCTGGCTTTGGCACTGAGTTGATGAGCGCCTCAGGAACGTTCTTATTAATGACTTCCACACAATTCCCAGGGAAAAATCCAACCTGTAACAAGAACAAAAAGAGAGGCCTACTATTGCATGCTGCATTTCTTAGGTATGAACTGTTAAACCAAAAGCCACATAACATTTCCCTCAGAACGTGCTTGCCTGACGCTCTGTAAGACTATCCAGCAGAATATGTCCTGCATAAAGGTAATAATTTTTCAACATTTGCAGCCAAAGGCAAGGTCCTCTGACACCGACACAGGGAAACTGTTTACGTCCATTACCCATCCTGTGCAGGCAGAGCAGCTCTAAGCTGAGATTCCTGCCTTTACTGAAGTTCCACTCTCCAGTCTGAAGCTTGTGCCTACCTGGAAGCCGTGCTTGCCTCTCCACCAGGGGGTCAGCTCCTTTGGTGGCATGTCGATGACACAGACGATGTCTCCCACCTGCAAGAGATTGCAACCTCAATCCCAGCTTCAGCACGGCTGGGAGGAAAGCACAGCTCAAATGACTGCATTCTTCTGCACTGCCAAACATCGCCGAGCTTGAGAGCAATTGCACCAGTGCAGCTCTGAAGGCATTTGCCATTGGAAAACTGAACAACAAGGAACGCCTTGAACTGCTTACCTCAAAGGAGAGTTCATCCGCTGCCTGGGCAACGTATCTCTTAATGACATGGGCAGCAGCAATAGCTGGAATATTCACAGCTGACTCCCCATAGTCCAGCAGGGGCTTCCCCTTGTTCTCAGTCTGAAACAGAGAGCACAGGCCACGGTGAGGAGCTGCGAACAAACGAGGAGCATTTCAAGGTGAGGAGCACATCTGCAGAGAAAGCTGCAGCAAATGCACTCGGTCCTTATCATGGGCACTTCAGAAGGAACTGCAAGTCGAATAAAGGCTGTTTCAAGGGAAAAATCAGAAGAGGACAAACACCACAACCGAGATGGCTCCAGTACTTTTATCAACTTGCCACTCTTGCACTACTGTCTTGCCAGAGAGGAGCGTAAGGAGCTGCAAGGATTCTGACACTCCTGAAAAGCAGGAGAGCACATCTGCGGCTCACTCTGCTGGCTCCAGGCAGGGAACAAAGACCAATCAGAGCTTCATACTCTACCTCTGTCCATGCCAGGTCAGGCCCACAGCTGATCTCGCTGCACGCCACGGCCATCAGCGTAGGTGTGACAAGCTGGAGCTGAAAAGAAACACACTTTTATTTTCTCTGTTCACATCTCTGCTGTGCTCCCTACAGCTGTGGGGCACACTCACACAGCCGAAGCACACCTGCTTGTGTGATGCTGTGCAGCTCTGCACAAGCTGGGGCTAGGACTCTTTGCCTAAGGGATTGGTTTCCTTAACACCAGCTGGTCACAGCACCACAGACAGCATCCTTCTGAGGGCTGAGCTGGAGAGCACGTGGAAAAACCCACATATGACCAGCGTCCCATCAGAGCTGGATGAAGCTGTGTTACTAAACACGGGGCGTCACGGGCTGCTAAAGCATGTGGGGGGACAAACCATGGCAGGTACCTGGCAAGAGATCAGAACGAGGGAGACAAATCTCTCGAATCCGCAGCCGTTCCTTGTCACTTTGCTCTGATCTTCCACGAGCAAAAGCTGCAGCAGGGAAGCAGGCAGAGGGTGGAGAGAGGAGAGAGAAAGAGCAGGTCAATGAGCTTCCATGGTTTAGCAAAGACGACAAGGGAAAAACCATGGGACAAATGCCACTTTTATGGACAGGTTTGGAATGCATTTACTGGGTGAAAATTACACCTGATGGTCAAGAGTAAGCAATATCAGAGAATCACAGAAGGGCTAGGGCTGGAAGGGACCTCAAGGATCATGAATCTCCAACCCCCTGCCACATGCAGGGCCACCAACCTCCCCATTTTATACTGGACCAGGCTGCCCAGGGCCCCATCCAATCTGGCCTTGAACATCTCCAGGGATGGACGGGGCATCCACAGCCTCTCTGGGCAGCTGTTCCAGCACCTCAACACTCTCTCTGCAAAGAACGTCCCCCTCACATCCAACCGAAATCTGTCCTCCCACAACTTAAAACCATTTTCCCTTGTCCTGCTGTTATCTACGCTTTCAAAGAGTTGATTCCCCTCCTGTTTGTAGACTCCCTTTAGGTACTGAAAGGCTGCAATGAGGTCACCTTGCAGCCTTCTTTTCTCCAGGCTGAACAAGCCCAGCTCCCTCAGCCTGTCTTTGCAGGGGAGGTGCTCCAGTCCCCTGATCATCTCTGTAGCTCTCCTCTGGACCCTCTCCAACAGCTCCCTGTCTTTCTGGACACAGTAATGCAGATGGGGCCTCACAAGAGCAGAGTAGAGGGGGACAATCACCTCCCTGTCCCTCATGGCCACCCCTCTGCTGATGGACATAAGATGATCCTAGGAGCTCCGCCAGCCAGCAGTTCTCAGCACTCACTGCCCACCCGTCTATCCCACACTGTCTCAGCTTACCTACAAGAAGCTGCACAGGACGGTGTGAAGACAAAGGTACTCAGTCGGTGCACAAGTGCAACAAGCGAGCTGCTCAGTCAGAGCTCCAGCGCTCCAATGAAGGGACGCAGCACGCACTGCTCCTGCCCTCATTCTAGCCCTTATGACATCACTGAGGGCCACCAGGCTGCTCCACCATGACGCACAGGGTGGGGAGGCAAGACCAGTCACAAGACCAGGAGATTCCACCAGCCCAGCCCAACATTCTAGAATCAGGGGGTGCTTGGAATTCTACCTCAGCCAAATCCTGGAGAAGCTGCACGGGGTCGTCATGACCAAAGCGCAGGACCTGGCGCTTGCTCTTGTTGAGCCTCGTACAACTGGCCTCAGTGCATCCCTCTGGAGGGCCTTCCTGCCCTCAGGCAGATGGACGCTTCCTCCCAGCAGCGTACCTTGCAGTGCTGGGCCCATGTCAAATCCACACTACAGTCCTTCTTGTTAAATTCAAGGGCGTGTTGCAGCACCAATCTATTTCACCTGTAAGGAAATAAAGGAGGAGATGGGAGAAACACAGAACTACTGCCAGACTGCTTTATAACTTTCTTACCCCAGCTTCCCTTGCCTCATCCCCTACCCCAACTCCTGGATGATGCCCACAGGCTGATAGTTGGATCCCAAATCCATAGGACTCCTTTCACAGGACTCCATCAAAAAGACTGTCACACTGTTCCATACACTCACACTGACCCAGCAGTGGTATCACAGTCACTTAACACACACAGAACAACCAAACCCCGAGCATGCACATCCCTTCCTGCCTTACTGGAGCCCACAGCTCACCTTCACACCTCCGTGGATCTCTGGTGTCTTACACTGATGCAGCCTCGCTGCAGCTCCGTGGCTGTCACACGAGGCCTGCAGGACCTCTTTCTCTGCAGACCCCATCTGCAGGCATTGGTTCATGAGGTTCACCTCCTGCCCTCCTGAGCAAAAACAAGCACTAAGAACAAGAGCAAAGCACACTGGACTCCACCTGGCCCGATCCCCAACCCTCAGTCCTGTCAGACGTACCCTGGTGTGGAGACTCATCCCCAAAGCCTGGCTGGACATCAGCACAGGCATCATTCTTCAAACGCCCCATCCAAGCAGCAAGGGATCAAAGCGTTGGCACAGCTGAAACAAAAATGCTCTGTGAGTTTCCTGTTAGCACTGAGCAGGAACAAATCTACCGCTGAGCAACAGGATGTGAGACAAGCAGCAGAAGACAACCAACCTGCAGAACCAGCTCGGCTGGGGTCGGTCCAGATGTGTGTCTGCTCCCTTCCATGGCCCAGGCCAAGCTCGTGAGCTGCTCCTCCTTTGTGCAGGGGGAAATGCTGCAGATGCCATGTGGTGGCTATGCACAGCATGCCTTGGACTTGCTTTTCCTCTCTCCATCTTTCATTAGCAAACGGCATCTCCAACCTTTCCTTGCTAAAAAGTCACTCAGTTAAAAAAGAATCTTGCTTTTTAAACTACCTTACTTATGCAGCTTGATCCTTTAAAGCAGAAGCTCACCAAGCAAGGACCTACCTTAGACAAGCTCAACCTGCAGGGAAAAGTGATTCCTCTGCGCCTGCAGACTTTGCACACATTTCCAGGTGCAGCAGTCAGCCCAGTTCTCAGCACAGCTTTACCAACCACAGAAATCCAGCTGATGCCCGCCGTGCTTTTCTCTCTTCTGAAACACTGCACTGCTGCAAGAAGCAAGGATTAAAACCAGCTGCATAAAGAATAACCCAAACCAACAAGATATTTGAAAACCCAGCCTCAGTGAAGCACAATGTAGAGGCAAAAGTTAAGGACAGCTTTCAATTTCTCAATTGAAATTTCAATATTGCATTAGGTGTTGACAACCACGGGGGTACAGTACAGAGAATTACAGGAAGATTAATTTCTCCATCTCCATGCTCCTAGAAATTTATGATTACAGTTATTTAGTTATAGACAAAGTTTGCGAGATACCAAAGCTAAAATAACATCTTCGTGTTGTGAAATTGAGGTTCACAAGTACAAATTACAGAATTCTATGATTCTGTGATTCCGAATACAAGAAGTGACTCCACTCTGATCAGAAATGCCTATTCATTGTGTTTCTTACTTACATTTCTGAATTTTCATTTCACCAGTCCCTCCAGAAAGAAAAAAATCAGATCTCAGACCCTCACAGTGATTCCAGTCAGACATTCCTGATAACACGATTGTTACATCAGACCTTGGTAAAGGCAAACAGAAAGTTACTCAGAATTAGTGAAATGATGGGTAGCACAGCCCTCATCTCCTCTGCAAACAAATTAGGTGTTAGATAGATACCTGGCAATTAATTCAGTCTTCAGCACTCAATTCAGAGCTTTCAGGACAGCGATGTTCTGTCTGGGGAAGGCAGTTGTTACTACAGCAGCAGGATGTCTGGAGCCCAAGTGCAGAGTCTCAGTGTTCCACAAGCCTTGAAGAGGTGCACCGTATGTGCTGGGGCTGATGACACAGACACTGGAGCAAGGCAGAGTGATATGAGAAACTTGATCAGCAGCTGCTCTGTTGTAAACCATTTCTGGACACAAACGGGATCTGGTCGACTTAGGACATGAGCTTTGGGCTGGAGAGCAACTCCCCGAGGAATCACACAGCCACTACAGACCGTTTGCAAGAACCCCACACCAAAACAGCTCATCTGCAATCAGTGTTTAATCTGTGCAGCAGTGATTGGAACAGGCGCACACTCTCTGGAATTGCAGGAATGGTCACAAGTGGAATGTCCATCACCTGTGTGCTCTAGCTCTTCTGTGTGCATGCTAGGAGCAGTGATCCCCCTGCAGCCAGTGCTGCAATAAAGTCATGTGGGCTTTCTAACCTGCCAACCAGGGATGGGGCATCCACAGCCTCCTTACACTATATCAAACACTAAGCAATAACACAGGTTGCTTTTAAATCCACACTTCTATGTTTTCTTCTAACTCCTTGATGAAATTCCTGACTACCTTCAGTTTTACAGCCAAAGCAGTGTTTGAGCTGGTAATGAATTCTTGAACAGCACTGCTGCCTTTAACATTTGTATCTTTAGATATGAAAAGAGAATTTGGTCATTATTTCACGATGAGAGAACCTTGATTTGACACAACAGAATTACAATACTGTAAAATGCCACTGTAAGAATGTGGCTTTGATTTTTTTTTCTTTTTTTCTTTTTCTTTTTTCTTTTTTTTTTTTGAAATGGTGAGTGTACCATTAAGAGTGTACCATTCAAGACAAGAATTTTGTTTGTTAGTCGATCTCTATAACTGTTCTTGGCATCATTCTGTAGCATGAACTAGATACACGGAATTTGGCACTGGCTCCCCAGGGCAGTGGTTTGGCACTGAGCTGACAAAGGTCAAAGAGCATTTGCACAATGCTCTCAGACACAGGGCTTGACTCATAGGAGGTCTGGAGTGGAACAAGGAGGTGAACTCCATGATCCTTGAGGTCCCTTCCAAATCAAGATATTCCATGATCCTCTGATACTTATATTCCCAAGTTCCGTACACAGTGCTCAGATGCTTAAGGTTCCATGAAACAGTGAGGTATCTATGTCCCTTTACCACTGAGTTATTCAATTTGCCAGATGGATCTCATATCCAGTCACATTAAAAAAACACTCAAAGTATTTACTTCAGTCCGCCATTCTGATACAGCTTTCTAGAGCAAGTAAGGAGTTCCAACACAGCATCTCAACACCTCCATTCCTGCCCCCTGGAAACTTTTTTCATTGTACTGAAATTACGTACCATTCTATTGTCACCCTGATTCTGTCATTATCTAGGCAGTTTACTACTATGAAATCTGACAGCAACAAATGCCCACAAGTACAGCAAGCCTGGAATTATTTACATTACTTATATTTGTCCTGATGCCTGTGTAGATGCTGGGACATTTCTCCATCAGAGCAGCAGAGGGCAGCAGGGCTCCAAGGTGAGGACACACTCTCCTCTATTTTTCTGGCACTCCAAGACAAAGAGAACATGAAGACCAGTTGTGTTTCCCTGCCCATGGCAAACAGCCTTACCATCCTTACAGCTCTTTCTATTGCATCCCTCTTGCTTTCAAGCCACCACAGCCTGTGTCACACAAGGAAATGCAATGATTCTACCTGCTGTGCATTGCCAATGGCAACAACAATGCAGATGCCAGCAGCTGATGCCCCCAAGTACATCCAGCCTGGACTTACTTTCATTACATATCTATCTCCTGATGTACTCCTAGATGCTGGGACATTTCTCCATCTGAGCAGCAGAGGGCAGCAGGGCTCCAAGCTGTGGGCACACTCTCCTCTATTTTTCTGGCACTCCAAGACAAAGAGAACATGAAAACCAGTTGTGTTTCCCTGCCCATGGCAAACACCAGCCTTTCCATCCTTACAGGCCATCCTGCCATCAGCAGCAATTGAAACAACATCCCACTCTCCTTTCCCTAATCTGGCAGAGGTTGCAGCTCTTTCTATTGCATCCCTCTTGCTTTCAAGCCACCACAGCCTGTGTCACACAAGGAAATGCAATCTTTGTACCTGCTGTGCCATGCCCATGGCAACAACAATGCAGATGCCAGCAGCTGATGCCCACAAGTACATCCAGCCTGCACTTACTTTCATTACATACCTTTGTCCTGATGCCTGTGTAGAAGCTGGGACATTTCTCCATCTGAGAAGCAGAGGGCAGCAGGGCTCCAAGGTGAGGGCACAATCTCCTCTATTTTTCTGGCACTCAAGAACAAAGAGAACATGAAAACCAGTTGTGTTTCCCTGCCCATGGCAAACACCAGCCTTTCCATCCTTACAGGCCTTCCTGCCATCAGCAGCAATTGAAACAACATCGCACTCTCCTTTCCCTAATCTGGCAGAGGTTGCAGCTCTTTCTATTGCATCCCTCTTGCTTTCAAGCCACCAGAGCCTGTGTCACACAAGGAAATGCAATCTTTGTACCTGCTGTGCCATGCCCATGGCAACAACAATGCAGATGCAGCAGCTGATGCCCACAAGTACAGACAGCCTAAACTTGGTTTCATTACATAACTTTCAACTGATGCCTGTGTAGAAGCGGGGACATTTCAACATTGAGCAGCAAAGGGTAGCAGGGCTCCAAGGTGAGGGCACACTCTCCTCTATTTTTCTGGCACACCAAGACGAAGAGAACATGAAAACCAGATGTGTTTCCCTGCCCATGGCAAACACCAGCCTTTCCATCTTTACTGTCCTTCCTGCCATCAGCAGCAATTGAAACAACATCCCACTCTCCTTTCCCTAATCTGGCAGAGGTTGCAGCTCTTTCTATTGCATCCCTCTTCCTTTCAAGCCACCATAGCCTGTGTCACACAAGGAAATGCAATCTTTGAACCTGCTGTGCCATGCCCACGGCAACAACAATGCAGATGCAGCAGCTGATGCCCACAAGTACAGACAGCCTAAACTCACTTTCATTACATACCTTTCACCTGATGCCTGTGTGGACGCTGGGACATTTCTCCATCTGAGAAGCAGAGGGCAGCAGGGCTCCAAGGTGAGGGCACACTCTCCTCTATTTTTCTGGCACTCCAAGACAAAGAGAACATGAAAACCAGTTGTGTTTCCCTGCCCAAGGCAAACACCAGCCTTTCCATCCTTACAGTACTGCCTGACAGCAGCAGCAACTGAAACAACAGCCCACTCTCCTTTCCCTCATCTGGCAGAGGTTGCAGCTCTTTCTATTGCATCCCTCTTGCTTTCAAGCCACCACAGCCTGTGTCACACAAGGAAATGCAAACTTTGAATCTGCTGTGCCATGCCCACGGCAACAACAATGCAGATGCAGCAGCTGATGCCCACAAGTACAGACAGCCTAAACTCGGTTTCATTACATACCTTTCACCTGATGCCTGTGTGGAAGCTGGGACATTTCTCCATCTGAGAAGCAGAGGGCAGCAGGGCTCCAAGGTGAGGGCACACTCTCCTCTATTTTTCTGGCACTCCAAGACAAAGAGAACATGAAAACCAGTTCTGTTACCCTGCCCATGGCAAACACCAGCCTTTCCATCTTTACTGTCCTTCCTGCCATCAGCAGCAATAGAAACAACATCCCACTCTCCTTTCCCTAATCAGGCAGAGGTTGCAGCTCTTTCTATTGCATCCCTCTTGCTTTCAAGCCACCACAGCCTGTGTCACACAAGGAAATGCAATCTTTGAACCTGCTGTGCCATGCCCATGGCAACAACAATGCAGATGCCAGCAGCTGATGCCCACAAGTATAGACAGCCTGGACTTACTTTCATTACATACCTTTGTCCTGACGCCTGTGTAGAGGCTGGGACATTTCTCCATCTGAGAAGCAGAGGGCAGCAGGGCTCCAAGGTGAGGGCACACTCTCCTCTATTTTTCTGGCACTCAAAGACAAAGAGAACATGAAAACCAGTTGTGTTTCCCTGCCCATGGCAAACACCAGCCTTTCCATCTTTACTGTCCTTCCTGCCATCAGCAGCAATTGAAACAACATCCCACTCTCCTTTCCCTAATCTGGCAGAGGTTGCAGCTCTTTCTATTGCATCCCTCTTGCTTTCAAGCCACCACAGCCTGTGTCACACAAGGAAATGCAATCTTTGTACCTGCTGTGCCATGCCCATGGCAACAACAATGCAGATGCAGCAGCTGATGCCCACAAGTACAGACAGCCTGGACTTACTTTCATTACATACCTTTGTCCTGATGTCTGTGTAGAGGCTGCGACATTTCTCCATTGAGCAGCAGAGGGCAGCAGGGCTCCAAGGTGAGGGCACACTCTCCTCTATTTTTCTAGCACTCCAAGACAAAGAGAACATGAAAACCAGATGTGTTTCCCTGCCCATGGCAAACACCAGCCTTTCCATCTTTACTGTCCTTCCTGCCATCAGCAGCAATAGAAACAACATCGCACTCTCCTTTCCCTAATCTGGCAGAGGTTGCAGCTCTTTCCATTGCATCTCTCTTGCTTTCAAGCCACCACAGCCTGTGTCACACAAGGAAATGCAATCTTTGTACCTGCTGTACCATGACCATGGCAACAACAATGCAGATTCCAGCAGCTGATGCCCACAAGTACAGACAGCCTGGACTTACTTTCATTACATACCTTTGTCCTGATGCCTGTGTAGAGGCTGGGACATTTCTCCATTGAGCAGCAGAGGGCAGCAGGGCTGCAAGGTGAGGGCACACTCTCCTCTATTTCTCTGGCACTCCAAGACAAAGAGAACATGAAAACCAGATGTGGTTCCCTGCTCATGGCAAACACCAGCCTTTCCAACCTTACAGTACTGCCTGACAGCAGCAGCAACTGAATCAACATCCCACTCACCTTTCCCTAATCTGGCAGAGGTTGCAGCTCTTTCTATTGCATCCCTCTTGCTTTCAAGCCACCACAGTCTGTGTCACTCAAACAAGGAAATGCAATCTTTGTACCTGCTGTACCATGCTCAGGGCAAAAACAATGCAGATGTCAGCAGCTGATGCGCACAAGTACAGCCAGCCTGGACTTACTTTCATTACATACCTTTGTCCTGATGTCTGTGGTGAAGCTGGGACATTTCTCCATTAAGTAGCAGAGGGCAGCAGGGCTCCAAGGTGAGGGCACACTCTCCTCTATTTTTCTGGCACTGAAAGACAACGAGAACATGAAGACCAGTTGTGTTTCCCTGCCCATGGCAAACACCAGCCTTTCCATCTTTACTGTCCTTCCTGCCATCAGCAGCAATTGAAACAACATCCCACTCTCCTTTTCCTAATCTGGCAGAGGTTGCAGCTCTTTCTATTGCATCTCTCTTGCTTTCAAGCCACCACAGCCTGTGTCACACAAGGAAATGCAATCTTTGAACCTGCTGTGCCATGCCCATGGCAACAACAATGCAGATGCAGCAGCTGATGCCCACAAGTACATCCAGCCTGCACTTACTTTCATTACATACCTTTGTCCTGATGCCTGTGGAGATGCTGGGACATTTCTCCATCTGAGAAGCAGAGGGCAGCAGGGCTCCAAGGTGAGGGCACACTCTCCTCTATTTTTCTGGCACTCCAAGACAAAGAGAACATGAAAACCAGATGTCTTTCGCTGCCCATGGTAAACACCAGCCTTTCCATCTTTACTGTCCTTCCTGCCATCAGCAGCAATTGAAACAACATCCCACTCTCCTTTCCCTAATCTGGCAGAGGTTGCAGCTCTTTCTATTGCATCCCTCTTGCTTTCAAGCCACCATAGCCTGTGTCACACAAGGAAATGCAATCTTTGAACCTGCTGTGCCATGCCCACGGCAACAACAATGCAGATGCAGCAGCTGATGCCCACAAGTACAGACAGCCTAAACTCACTTTCATTACATACCTTTCACCTGATGCCTGTGTGGACGCTGGGACATTTCTCCATCTGAGAAGCAGAGGGCAGCAGGGCTCCAAGGTGAGGGCACACTCTCCTCTATTTCTCTGGCACTCCAAGACAAAGAGAACATGAAAACCAGTTGTGTTTCCCTGCCCATGGCAAACACCAGCCTTTCCATCCTTACAGTACTGCCTGACAGCAGCAGCAACTGAATCAACATCCCACTCACCTTTCCCTAATCTGGCAGAGGTTGCAGCTCTTTCTATTGCATCCCTCTTGCTTTCAAGCCACCACAGCCTGTGTCACACAAGGAAATGCAATCTTTGAACCTGCTGTGCCATGCCCACGGCAACAACAATGCAGATGCAGCAGCTGATGCCCACAAGTACAGACAGCCTAAACTCGGTTTCAGTACATACCTTTCACCTGATGCCTGTGTGGAAGCTGGGACATTTCTCCATCTGAGAAGCAGAGGGCAGCAGGGCTCCAAGGTGAGGGCACACTCTCCTCTATTTTTCTGGCACTCCAAGACAAAGAGAACATGAAAACCAGATGTGTTTCCCTGCCCATGGCAAACACCAGCCTTTCCGTCTTTACTGTCCTTCCTGCCATCAGCAGCAATAGAAACAACATCGCACTCTCCTTTCCCTAATCTGGCAGAGGTTGCAGCTCTTTCTATTGCATCCCTCTTGCTTTCAGGCCACCACAGCCTGTGTCACACAAGGAAATGCAATCTTTGTACCTGCTGTGCCATGCCCATGGCAACAACAATGCAGATGCCAGCAGCTGATGCCCACAAGTATAGACAGCCTGGACTTACTTTCATTACATACCTTTGTCCTGACACCTGTCTAGAGGCTGGGACATTTCTCCATTGAGCAGCAGAGGGCAGCAGGGCTCCAAGGTGAGGGCACACTCTCCTCTATTTTTCTGGCACTCAAAGACAAAGAGAACATGAAAACCAGTTGTGGTTCCCTGCCCATGGCAAACACCAGCCTTTCCATCCTTACAGGCCTTCCTGCCATCAGCAGCAATTGAAACAACATCCCACTCTCCTTTCCCTAATCTGGCAGAGGTTGCAGCTCTTTCTATTGCATCCCTCTTGCTTTCAAGCCACCACAGTCTGTGTCACTCAAACAAGGAAATGCAATCTTTCTACCTGCTGTACCATGCTCAGGGCAAAAACAATGCAGATGTCAGCAGCTGATGCCCACAAGTACAGACAGCCTGGACTTACTTTCATTACATACCTTTGTCCTGATGTCTGTGTAGAAGCTGGGACATTTCTCCATTGAGCAGCAGAGGGCAGCAGGGCTCAAAGGTGAGGGCACACTCTCCTCTACTTTTCTGGCACTCAATGACAAAGAGAACATGAAGACCAGTTGTGTTTCCCTGCCCATGGCAAACACCAGCCTTTCCATCTTTACTGTCCTTCCTGCCCTCAGTAGCAATTGAAACAACATCCCACTCTCCTTTTCCTAATCTGGCAGAGGTTGCAGCTCTTTCTATTGCATCTCTCATGCTTTCAAGCCACCAGAGCCTGTGTCACACAAGGAAATGCAATCTTTGAACCTGCTGTGCCATGCCCATGGCAACAACAATGCAGATGCCAGCAGCTGATGCCCACAAGTACATCCTGCCTGGACTTACTTTCATTACATACCTTTGTCCTGATGTCTGTGTAGAAGCTGGGACATTTCTCCATCTGAGAAGCAGAGGGCAGCAGGGCTCCAAGGTGAGGGCACACTCTCCTCTATTTTTCTGGCACTCCAAGACAAAGAGAACATGAAAACCAGATGTCTTTCGCTGCCCATGGTAAACACCAGCCTTTCCATCCTTACTGTCCTTCCCGCCATCAGCAGCAACTGAAACAACAGCCCACTCTCCTTTCCCTAATCTGGCAGAGGTTGCAGCTCTTTCTATTGCATCCCTCTTGCTTTCAAGCCACCAGAGCCTGTGTCACTCAAACAAGGAAATGCAATCTTTGAACCTGCTGTGCCATGCCCATGGCAACAACAATGCAGATGCCAGCAGCTGATGCCCACAAGTATAGACAGCCTGGACTTACTTTCACTACATAGTTTTCACCTGATGCCTGTGTAGAGGCTGGGACATTTCTCCATTGAGCAGCAGAGGGCAGCAGGGCTCCAAGGTGAGGGCACACTCTCCTCTATTTTTCTGGCACTCAATGACAAAGAGAACATGAAAACCAGTTGTGTTTCCGTGCCCATGGCAAACACCAGCCTTTCCATCCTTACAGTACTGCCTGCCAGCAGCAGCAATTGAAACAACATCCCACTCTCCTTTCCCTAATCTGGCAGAGGTTGCAGCTCTTTCTATTGCATCCCTCTTGCTTTCAAGCCACCAGAGCCTGTGTCACACAAGGAATTGCAATCTTTGAACCTGCTGTGCCATGCCCATGGCAACAACAATGCAGATGCAGCAGCTGATGCCCACAAGTACAGCCAGCCTGCACTTACTTTCATTACATACCTTTGTCCTCATGCCTGTGTAGAAGCTGAGACATTTCTCCATCTGAGAAGCAGAGGGCAGCAGGGCTCCAAGGTGAGGGCACACTCTCCTCTATTTTTCTGGCACTCCAAGACAAAGAGAACATGAAAACCAGTTGTGGTTCCCTGCCCATGGCAAACACCAGCCTTTCCATCCTTACAGTACTGCCTGTCAGCAGCAGCAATTGAAACAACATCCCACTCTCCTTTCCCTAATCTGGCAGAGGTTGCAGCTCTTTCTATTGCATCCCTCTTGCTTTCAAGCCACCACAGCCTGTGTCACACAAGGAAATGCAATCTTTGAACCTGCTGTGCCATGCCCATGGCAACAACAATGCAGATGCAGCAGCTGATGCCCACAAGTACATCCAGCCTAAACTTGGTTTCATTACATACCTTTCACTTGATGCCTGTGTAGATGCTGGGACATTTCTCCATTGAGCAGCAGAGGGCAGCAGGGCTCCAAGGTGAGGGCACACTCTCCTCTATTTTTCTGGCACTCCAAGACAATGAGAACATGAAAACCAGTTGTGTTTCCCTGCCCATGGCAAACACCAGCCTTTCCATCTTTACTGTCCTTCCTGCCATCAGCAGCAATTGAAACAACATCGCACTCTCCTTTCCCTAATCTGGCAGAGGTTGCAGCTCTTTCTATTGCATCCCTCTTGCTTTCAAGCCACCACAGCCTGTGTCACACAAGGAAATGCAATCTTTGAACCTGCTGTGCCATGCCCATGGCAACAACAATGCAGATGCCAGCAGCTGATGCCCACAAGTACATCCAGCCTGGACTTACTTTCATTACATACCTTTGTCCTGATGCCTGTGTAGATGCTGGGACATTTCTCCATCTGAGAAGCAGAGGGCAGCAGGGCTCCAAGGTGAGGGCACACTCTCCTCTATTTTTCTGGCACTCCAAGACAAAGAGAACATGAAAACCAGTTGTGGTTCCCTGCCCATGGCAAACACCAGCCTTTCCATCCTTACAGTACTGCCTGACAGCAGCAGCAATTGAAACAACAGCCCACTCTCCTTTCCCTCATCTGGCAGAGGTTGCAGCTCTTTCTATTGCATCTCTCTTGCTTTCAAGCCACCACAGCCTGTGTCACACAAGGAAATGCAATCTTTCAAGCTGCTGTGCCATGCCCATGGCAACAACAATGCAGATGCCAGCAGCTGATGCCCACAAGTACATCCAGCCTGGACTCATTTTCATTACTTATCTTTGTCCTGATGTCCTTGATGTAGCTGGAAAAATTCTCCATTGAGCAGCAGAGGGCAGCAGGGCTGCAAGGTGAGGGCACACTGTCCTCTATTTCTCTGGCACTCCAAGACAAAGAGAACATGAAAACCAGTTGTGTTTCCCTGCTCATGGCAAACACAAGCCTTTCCATCCTTACAGTCCTTCCTGCCAGCAGCAGCAATTGAAACAACATCCCACTCACCTTTGCCGTGTCTGGCAGAGCTTGCAGCTCTTTCTATTGCATCCCTCTTGCTTTCAAGCCACCAGAGCCTGTGTCACACAAGGAAATGCAATCTTTGAACCTGCTGTGCCATGCCCATGGCAACAACAATGCAGATGCAGCAGCTGATGCCCACAAGTACAGACAGCCTAAACTCACTTTCATTACATACCTTTCACCTGATGCCTGTGTGGAAGCTGGGACATTTCTCTATCAGAGAAGCAGAGGGCAGCAGGGCTCCAAGGTGAGGGCACACTCTCCTCTATTTTTCTGGCACTCAATGACAAAGAGAACATGAAAACCAGTTGTGTTTCCCTGCTCATGGCAAACACCAGCCTTTCCATCCTTACAGTCTTTCCTGCCATCAGCAGCAATTGAAACAACATCCCACTCTCCTTTCCCTAATCTGGCAGAGGTTGCAGCTCTTTCTATTGCATCCCTCTTGCTTTCAAGCCACCAGAGCCTGTGTCACACAAGGAATTGCAATCTTTGAACCTGCTGTGCCATGCCCATGGCAACAACAATGCAGATGCAGCAGCTGATGCCCACAAGTACAGCCAGCCTGCACTTACTTTCATTACATACCTTTGTCCCGATGCCTGTGTAGAAGCTGAGACATTTCTCCATCTGAGAAGCGGAGGGCAGCAGGGCTGCAAGGTGAGGGCACACTCTCCTCTATTTTTCTGGCACTCCAAGACAAAGAGAACATGAAAACCAGTTGTGTTTCCCTGCCCATGGCAAACACCAGCCTTTCCATCCTTACAGGCCTTCCTGCCATCAGCAGCAATTGAAACAACATCCCACTCTCCTTTCCCTAATCTGGCAGAGGTTGCAGCTCTTTCTATTGCATCCCTCTTGCTTTCAAGCCACCAGAGCCTGTGTCACACAAGGAAATGCAATCTTTGAACCTGCTGTGCCATGCCCATGGCAACAACAATGCATATGCAGCAGCTGATGCCCACAAGTACATCCTGCCTGCACTTACTTTCATTACATACCTTTGTCCTGATGCCTGTGGTGAAGCTGGGACATTTCTCCATCTGAGAAGCAGAGGGCAGCAGGGCTCCAAGGTGAGGGCACACTCTCCTCTATTTTTCTGGCACTCCAAGACAAAGAGAACATGAAAACCAGTTGTGTTTCCCTGCCCATGGCAAACACGAGCCTTTCCATCTTTACTGTCCTTCCTGCCATCAGCAGCAATTGAAACAACATCCCACTGTCCTTTCCCTAATCTGGCAGAGGTTGCAGCTCTTTCTATTGCATCCCTCTTGCTTTCATCCACCACAGCCTGTGTCACACAAGGAAATGCAATCTTTGAACCTGCTGTGCCATGCCCATGGCAACAACAATGCAGATGCCAGCAGCTGATGCCCACAAGTACATCCAGCCTGCACTTATTTTCATTACATACCTTTGTCCTGATGCCTGTGGAGATGCTGGGACATTTCTCCATCTGAGCAGCAGAGGGCAGCAGGGCTCCAAGGTGAGGGCACACTCTCCTCTATTTTTCTGGCACTCCAAGACAAAGAGAACATGAAAACCAGTTGTGTTTCCCTGCCCATGGCAAACACCAGCCTTTCCATCCTTACAGTACTGCCTGACAGCAGCAGCAATTGAAACAACAGCCCACTCTCCTTTCCCTAATCTGGCAGAGGTTGCAGCTGTTTCTATTGCATCCCTCTTGCTTTCAAGCCACCAGAGCCTGTGTCACACAAGGAAATGCAATCTTTGAACCTGCTGTGCCATGCCCATGGCAACATCAATGCAGATGCCAGCAGCTGATGCCCACAAGTACATCCAGCCTGGACTTATTTTCATTACTTATCTTTGTCCTGATGTCCTTGATGAAGCTGGAAAAATTCTCCATTGAGCAGCAGAGGGCAGCAGGGCTGCAAGGTGAGGGCACACTCTCCTCTATTTCTCTGGCACTCCAAGACAAAGAGAACATGAAAACCAGATGTGGTTCCCTGCTCATGGCAAACACCAGCCTTTCCAACCTTACAGTACTGCCTGACAGCAGCAGCAACTGAATCAACATCCCACTCACCTTTCCCTAATCTGGCAGAGGTTGCAGCTCTTTCTATTGCATCCCTCTTGCTTTCAAGCCACCACAGTCTGTGTCACTCAAACAAGGAAATGCAATCTTTGTACCTGCTGTACCATGCTCAGGGCAAAAACAATGCAGATGTCAGCAGCTGATGCGCACAAGTACAGCCAGCCTGGACTTACTTTCATTACATACCTTTGTCCTGATGTCTGTGTAGAAGCTGGGACAATTCTCCATTGAGCAGCAGAAGGCAGCAGGGCTCCAAGGTGAGGGCACACTCTCCTCTATTTTTCTGGCACTCCAAGACAAAGAGAACATGAAAACCAGATGTGTTTCCCTGCCCATGGCAAACACCAGCCTTTCCATCCTTACAGTCTTTCCTGCCATCAGCAGCCATTGAAACAACATCCCACTCTCCTTTCCCTAATCTGGCAGAGGTTGCAGCTCTTTCTATTGCATCCCTCTTGCTTTCAAGCCACCACAGCCTGTGTCACACAAGGAAATGCAATCTTTGTACCTGCTGTGCCATGCCCATGGCAACAACAATGCAGATGCAGCAGCTGATGCCCACAAGTACATCCAGCCTGCACTTACTTTCATTACATACCTTTGTCCTGATGTCTGTGTAGAAGCTGGGACATTTCTCCATCTGAGAAGCAGAGGGCAGCAGGGCTCCAAGGTGAGGGCACACTCTCCTCTATTTTTCTGGCACTCCAAGACAAAGAGAACATGAAAACCAGTTGTGTTTCCCTTCCCATGGCAAACACCAGCCTTTCCATCCTTACAGGCCTTCCTGCCATCAGCAGCAATTGAAACAACATCGCACTCTCCTTTCCCTAATCTGGCAGAGGTTGCAGCTCTTTCCATTGCATCTCTCTTGCTTTCAAGCCACCAGAGCCTGTGTCACACAAGGAAATGCAATCTTTGTACCTGCTGTGCCATGCCCATGGCAACAACAATGCAGATGCCAGCAGCTGATGCCCACAAGTACATCCAGCCTGGACTTACTTTCATTACATAGTTTTCACCTGATGCCTGTGTAGAGGCTGGGACATTTCTCCATCTGAGAAGCAGAGGGCAGCAGGGCTCCAAGGTGAGGGCACACTCTCCTCTATTTTTCTGGCACTCCAAGACAAAGAGAACAAGAAAACCAGTTGTGTTTCCGTGCCCATGGCAAACACCAGCCTTTCCATCCTTACAGTACTGCCTGCCAGCAGCAGCAATTGAAACAACATCCCACTCTCCTTTCCCTAATCTGGCAGAGGTTGCAGCTCTTTCTATTGCATCCCTCTTGCTTTCAAGCCACCACAGCCTGTGTCACACAAGGAAATGCAATCTTTGTACCTGCTGTGCCATGCCCATGGCAACAACAATGCAGATGCCAGCAGCTGATGCCCACAAGTATAGACAGCCTGGACTTACTTTCATTACATAGTTATCACCTGATGTCTGTGTAGATGCTGGGACATTTCTCCATTGAGCAGCAGAGGGCAGCAGGGCTCCAAGGTGAGGGCACACTCTCCTCTATTTTTCTGGCACTCCAAGACAAAGAGAACATGAAAACCAGTTGTGTTTCCCTGCCCATGGCAAACACCAGCCTTTCCATCCTTACAGGCCTTCCTGCCATCAGCAGCAATTGAAACAACATCCCACTCTCCTTTCCCTAATCTGGCAGGGGTTGCAGCTCTTTCTATTGCATCCCTCTTGCTTTCAAGCCACCAGAGCCTGTGTCACACAAGGAAATGCAATCTTTGTACCTGCTGTGCCATGCCCATGGCAACAACAATGCAGATGCCAGCAGCTGATGCCCACAAGTATAGACAGCCTGGACTTACTTTCATTACATAGTTTTCACCTGATGCCTGTGTAGAGGCTGGGACATTTCTCCATTGAGCAGCAGAGGGCAGCAGGGCTCCAAGGTGAGGGCACACTCTCCTCTATTTTTCTGGCACTCCAAGACAATGAGAACATGAAAACCAGATGTGTTTCCCTGCCCATGGCAAACACCAGCCTTTCCATCTTTACTGTCCTTCCAGCCATCAGCAGCAATTGAAACAACATCCCACTCTCCTTTCCCTAATCTGGCAGGGGTTGCAGCTCTTTCTATTGCATCCCTCTTGCTCTCAAGCCACCACAGCCTGTGTCACACAAGGAAATGCAATCTTTGAACCTGCTGTGCCATGCCCACGGCAACAACAATGCAGATGCAGCAGCTGATGCCCACAAGTACAGACAGCCTAAACTCGGTTTCATTACATACCTTTCACCTGATGCCTGTGTAGATGCTGGGACATTTCTCTATCAGAGAAGCAGAGGGCAGCAGGGCTCCAAGGTGAGGGCACACTCTCCTCTATTTTTCTGGCACTCCAAGACAAAGAGAACATGAAAACCAGTTGTGTTTCCCTGCCCATGGCAAACACCAGCCTTTCCATCCTTACTGTACTGCCTGTCAGCAGCAGCAATTGAAACAACATCCCACTCTCCTTTCCCTAATCTGGCAGAGGTTGCAGCTCTTTCTATTGCATCCCTCTTGCTTTCAAGCCACCACAGCCTGTGTCACACAAGGAAATGCAATCTTTGTACCTGCTGTGCCTTGCCAATGGCAACAACAGTGCAGATGCCAGCAGCTGATGCCCACAAGTACAGCCAGCCTGGACTTCCTTTCATTACATACCTTTGTCCTGATGCCTGTGGTGAAGCTGGGACATTTCTCCATCTGAGAAGCAGAGGGCAGCAGGGCTCCAAGGTGAGGGCACACTCTCCTCTATTTTTCTGGCACTCAAAGACAAAGAGAACATGAAAACCAGATGTGGTTCCCTGCCCATGGCAAACACCAGCCTTTCCATCCTTACAGTCTTTCCTGCCATCAGCAGTAATTGAAACAGCATCCCACACTCCCTTTCCTAATCTGGCAGAGGTTGCAGCTCTTTCTATTGCATCCCTCTTGCTTTCAAGCCACCACAGCCTGTGTCACTCAAACAAGGAAATGTAATCTTTGAACCTGCTGTGCCATGCCCATGGCAACAACAATGCAGATACCAGCAGCTGATGCCCACAAGTACAGACAGCCTGCAGTTACTTTCATTACATACCTTTGTCCTGATGCCTGTGTAGAAGCTGGGACATTTCTCCATTGAGTAGCAGAGGGCAGCAGGGCTCCAAGGTGAGGGCACACTCTCCTCTATTTTTCTGGCACTCCAAGACAAAGAGAACATGAAAACCAGTTCTGTTACCCTGCCCATGGCAAACACCAGCCTTTCCATCTTTACTGTCCTTCCTGCCATCAGCAGCAATTGAAACAACATCCCACTCTCCTTTCCCTCATCTGGCAGAGGTTGCAGCTCTTTCTATTGCATCCCTCTTGCTTTCAAGCCACCACAGCCTGTGTCACACAAGGAAATGCAATCTTTGAACCTGCTGTGCCATGCCCATGGCAACAACAATGCAGATGCCAGCAGCTGATGCCCACAAGTATAGACAGCCTGGACTTACTTTCATTACATAGTTTTCACCTGATGCCTGTGTAGAGGCTGGGACATTTCTCCATTGAGCAGCAGAGGGCAGCAGGGCTCCAAGGTGAGGGCACACTCTCCTCTATTTTTCTGGCACTCCAAGACAAAGAGAACATGAAAACCAGTTGTGTTTCCCTGCCCATGGCAAACACCAGCCTTTCCATCCTTACAGTCTTTCCTGACATCAGCAGCAACTGAAATAACATCCCACCACCTTTCCCTAATCTGGCAGAGATTGCAGCTCTTTCTATTGCATCCCTCTTGCTTTCAAGCCACCACAGCCTGTGTCACACAAGGAAATGCAATCATTCTACCTGCTGTGCCTTGCCAATGGCAACAACAATGCAGATGCAGCAGCTGATGCCCACAAGTACATCCAGCCTGCACTTACTTTCATTACATACCTTTGTCCTGATGTCTGTGTAGAAGCTGGGACATTTCTCCATCTGAGAAGCAGAGGGCAGCAGGGCTCCAAGGTGAGGGCACACTCTCCTCTATTTTTCTGGCACTCCAAGACAAAGAGAACATGAAAACCAGATGTGTTTCCCTGCCCATGGCAAACACCAGCCTTTCCATCCTTACATTCCTTCCTGCCATCAGTAGGAATCAACATCCCCCAAATCTCGTTTTCGAAGTTATTATTGTATGAATTGTAATAATCTCAATTTTACTGTAAATCTTATTTCTTTATGAAAGCAGTCAGTTAACCATCGCCTCTTTCTCCGAAACACTCCAGTAAATTTGCACTGCACATCTACGTTTGCAAAATGGTTTTGCTATTCTTCTCATATATCTATACATGTGGCAAAAGAAAATAGAAAAATATTTACAGACATTTTTGGACGGAGATTACTTCAGGTCAAGTCAGAAAGAATCCCTAAGCTTTAATCGTCAAATTCTTTTATCAGTTACTCTGATTTAGCCAGTGTTACTAAAAGTGAAATAAGACACAGGCTTTTTATAGCAGCTGCCAATTTTAGAATGATCAAAATTTTATTACTCTTGGCTAAGATCAAAGTCCCGTATTTCAGGATTATCTCCAGCTCATCAAGTATAATTAACAGTTTTGGATAACCACATTATTAGATAGCAATATTGTCTTCCTGCAAGGAATTTCACTGTTTTCACACATGCCTCAGGTTGTTAATAGATTGCCTGATTACTCTTTATTTTTTGTACTGGCTTATGATGACAGCAGAAAATTATACAACAGCACCATAAAAACTTTATATCCTATCCCATGTGTCTGCTTTCATATGAAGAGAATATTGGAAAGCACTGGTGAAACTAAGATTACAAAATAAAGCATTGGACAATGTCAGTGAAAGCCAATAGGTTTTACAGCTCTGCCCAGTTCAAACCCCTGAAGACATCCACGGGTTTCCTGCTGTGGGACACAGGCACTCACCTGCAGCTCAGCACAGCCTGCTCATGCCTGCACTCACCTTCAGGCTGGAACAAAGGAAATCCTCAGCAAAGACATCAGGACACTTTTGTTATGATGACTTTCATAAAGAAGCATCAAATATTTCTTCAGGAGAAATACTGCAAGTCCCTTTGACGCTAAACCTTATTTTAAATGTGAAATTGTTGGTGTTTAGCTTTGTGCTTCCTTCAGGCGTGCTTTCACTCACCAAAAGATTTCTATTCTTTTGTTTTTCATTCTGAGGAACACAGTGATTCCTGCCTTGTTTACTGACTGTAGGCACAGCGATACTCCTGCACCTTCAGGGAAACAGCAAATCCATCTCTTTTACACCCTACTTCTATCAAGTTCAATCGCCTCACAAGGTATAAATACAAGCAAGCAGCTCTTCCAAAAATGGAGATTAACAGAACCTTCAGGACACCTCAGTAAGCCAGGACTTTTCATCTCCTGAATGTGTAGGCAGACACAGAGCTGGAACATCTAGGGGAAGGAGAAGCAGCATTTTCCGGGGTACTGCAGAAAGAACTGAGCACTGCCCTGAGAGCTTCAGAGCGGCAGGCTGTCACAGTGTGCCAACCAGCTCAGCTGTGAGTTGGCACTGAAGCTGCACCACAGGGAGAAAAAAGCCCCTGTGCACCCTTGGAGAACCAAGGGCTCATCTCTGAAGCCACAAAGCACTTGGGCTCACCGTGCTTTTTTTGCACATCGGTCTCGTTTACAATGACAATCACACTCTTTTCACTTTAAAATGCAGAGCTTACACGAACACTGGAGCCCTGGGCAGCCTGGCCTCGTATGAAATGTAGAAGCTGGGGGCCCTGCCTATGGCAGGGGGGTTGGAGATTCATGATCCTTGAGCTCCTTTCCAACCCGGGCCATTCTGTGATTCTGTGATTCTGTGTGATTCTGTGCTTCTCACCTTTGCCTAATCTGGCAGAGGGGTGCAGCTCTTTCTGTTGTCTCCCTGTGGCTGTCAGGTCACCAGGGCCAGTGTAACACAGGGAGCTGCAAACACTGTGTGTGCTGTGCCATGCCCGTGGCAGCACAGAGGCAGCTGCCAGCAGCTGATGCCCACAGGTACAGCCAGCCTGGGCTTACCTGGATTACTTATCTTTGTCCTGATGTCCTTCAGGAAGGTGGAACATCTCTCCAGCTGAGCAGCAGAGGACAGCAGGGTCTCGTTGTCTGGGCACGTTCTCTTCTGGCCCTCTGGCCCTCCAAGACAAAGGAGGAGGACACAGAGGCTGCTGTAACACAGCCAGCCCTGCCTCTGAGGTCAGGTCTCAGGCCATCCTCTCTCCCCTCAGCAGCAGCTCCCTGTTCTGCACTCCTCTGGCCTGGACTGGCAGAGGTGTGCAGCAGTTCTGGTGATGTCCCAGTGCTGGCCATGTCTCCTGTGCCTGTGTGACACAGGAAGCTGCCAGCATTGTGCCTGCTCTGCTGTGCCCATGCCATCACCGAGTTTGCTGTCAGCAGCTGATGCTACAAGTCCATCCAGGCACAGGCCTTTCCTTCCCGGCCCTCTCTCCTCCCCTCTCTCCTCTGCTCTCTCTCGTGCTCCCCTTTGGCCTGGGCTGGCTGAGCAGTGCAGGCCTTGTTGTTGCTCCCTGGGCCAACTACGTCACGGTTCCCCGTGACTCTGCCAACTGCTCTGACACAGCGACTGCGTCCTCAGGGTGGATTCCAGAACGCGACAGACGTCCCAGACTTCCAGGGCTGATTTGAACATGCTGCCATACAGAACTCCCATGGCTCAGGTCCCCTGGGAATCTGCTCACGGCGAAAGCTGCTGTCGCTCTGTGGGCACAGCCTTGTCTATGTAGGCCTGCTCACACTGCAGCCCCTGTCTGCACCAGAACCGTGCCGATCCACCTTCTCTTGGCCTCCTTGCCTGCATGGAAAAGGGCAGGTTGGGGTGAAGTCCATCAGCTTTCAGAGGACTTTCAGAGTGAAGTCTCTGAGCCCTGGTGACCCACTCAGCTCTTCAGCCTGCTGACCTGGTCTGCTTGGGCTGTCTTAAAAGGCAGAGGGCATGTTATCCTGATGTCCCCACATACATCCCTGTTAGCATGCTGCAGTCCAGTTCCTAAAAGGACACGTGAACAATGTCTCTGAATGTTAATCAACACGTAGTTGGTCTGTACACTGAAGAAATCACATCCAGGTTTTCAGTGGTGATTAGCTATGTGCTTAGTCAGAGGTGCAATGATTCTAAATGTGAGATTAAGGAATTCCCGGTTGTCATCAGGTGGAACACACTTCAGACTGGAATCCTCAAGCAGATTGCAGTCAAGCTTTCTTAATTATTCGTTGTTATTATCAATGCAGACGCATCTTTTAATTCCTGCTTGAATGAACATTCTGTAATAATGTGCTGAGACAGTGCAAGGCTGGACAATGAGACTATAGTTTATTAAAGCAGCACTATTTACTTACGTATATTTTTCATCTGTTGAACTTCACTGTCCTCTATTGAAAATCTCTAGTCCTTAAAGGCACCCATGGATAAGATTCACCTATTCTCTAGAAGTCAGATTGAACCCCATACTGATTATTAGATTATTTTTTCTTTTGTTTAATTCAAGCATCTCAGATGTTACTATTCATGCATTCATTCATGAGGTAAGTCTGCTTCAGAAGCAACATAGATAGCATAAAGGGTGAAGAAGATACTGTATTATTCAAGACGTAACCAGTATTGCTAAACTGAAAATTGAGACACACTATGATGAGTACAGAATCTCCAGGAGAAATTTCAAGTTGTTATCTGAATGCAAAATACCAACTGTATTCACTTATCACTGGGTTGAATATTTTAAATATTAAGTTACCATAATGGTTCCTTAATTCTACTCCTTAATACGAAAACATTAAAATTGCATGTAAGTAGTTTTTCGTAAGAATGTCAGCTGCAAAACGGATGCAGTGGCACAAGACATCCAAATATCTCTGCTGATGGCAGAAAGGAGTGTAGTGATGGAAAGGCTGTTGTTTGCCATGGGCAGGGAAAAACATCTGTTTTTCATGTTCTCTTTGTCTTTGAGTGCCCGAAAAATACAGGAGAGCCTGCCCTCACGTTGGACATTTTTGACCTTTGCAGCTGTGATGGAGAAATGTTCCAACTTCTTCAAGGACATCTCTTTGTCTTTGAGTGCCAGAAAGATAGAGGAGAGTGTGCCCTCACCTAGGACCCTGCTGCCCTCTGCTGCTCAATGAAGAAATGTCCCAGCATCTAAAAGGACATCAGGACAAAGATAAGTAATGAAAATAATTCCAGGCTGTCTGTACTTGTGGGCATCAGCTGCTGGCATCTGCATAGTTCTTGCCATGGGCATGGCACAGCAGGTTCAAAGATTGCATTTCCTTGTGTGACACAGGCTGTGAGCCTGCCCTCACGTTGGACATTTTTGACCTTTGCAGCTGTGATGGAGAAATGTTCCAACTTCTTCAAGGACATCTCTTTGTCTTTGAGTGCCAGAAAAATAGAGGAGAGTGTGCCCTCACCTTGGAGCCCTGCTGCCCTCTGCTGCTCTGATGGAGAAATGTCCCAGCTTCTACACAGGCATCAGGTGAAAGGTATGTAATGAAACTGAGTTTAGGCTGTCTGTACTTGTGAGCATCAGCTGCTGGTATCTGCATTGTTGTTGCCATGGGCATGGCACAGCAGGTATAAGGATTGCATTTCCTTGTGTGACACAGGCTCTGGTGGCTTGAAAGCAATAGGGATGCAATAGAAAGAGCTGCAACCTCTGCCAGATGAGGGAAAGGAGAGTGGGCTGTTGTTTCCATTGCTGCTGATGGCAGGAAAGACTGTAAGGATGGAAAGGCTGGTGTTTGCCATGGGCAGGGAAACCCATGTGGTTTTCATGTTCTCTTTGTGATTGAGTGCCAGAAAAGTAGAGGAGAGAGTGCCCTCACCTTCGACTCCTCCTGCCCGCTGCTTCTCAGATGGAGAAATGTCCCAGCTTCTACACAGGCATCAGGACAAAGGTATGTAATGAAAGTAAGTCCAAGCTGTCTGTACTTGTGGGCATCAGCTGCTGGCATCTGCATTGTTGTTGCCATGGGCTTGGCACAGCAGGTACAAAGATTGCATTTCCTTGTGTGACACAGGCTCTGGTGGCTTGAAAGCAAGAGGGATGCAATAGAAAGAGCTGCAACCTCTGCCAGACATGGCAAAGGTGAGTGTGATGTTGTTTCAATTGGTGCTGATGGCAGGAAAGACTGTAAGGATGGAAAGGCTGGTGTTTGCCATGGGCAGGGAAACACATGTGGTTTTCACGTTCCCTTTGTCTTTGAGTGCCAGAAAAATAGAGGAGAGTGTGCCCTCACCTTGGACCCTTCCTTTTCTCTGCTGCAGAGATGGTTAACTCTGTGCTAACTGATTCTCTGTCTTTCCCACTGCTTTTGAAAAGGAAGGACCAAGCGGGTGCACTAAAATCTGTCTTTATGGAGATAGAACCTTAGTTTGTAAGTTTTTGGGAACTGTGTCTAATAGTATAGTTGAGTAATGGACCTTCTTCCTCCGCAGTGCTTCTGGCTGTGGTGGCACCAGAAGTACTGTGACATTACTTGAGCAAGTGTGTAGAGAAAGCAACTGCAGTGATTTCTATCAGGCCATGAAAAAGGTCCCATACGCACTTCTGCCATGCAGCTTTTGTTGCAGCTTGGCAATGTTCTAGCTCTAACATTAACAGCTCCCTCGTAGATCTAACAGCAGATGGGTGTGAAGCTGTGAACTACTTACTGAGCTGCTCTTGAAGTTATGCCAAGAGAGATACCTGCAGGCACACATTCATTCTGCAGGCCAGTGCTGTAAGGTCACAGGAAGAACGAGGTCAGCAGTGACTTGTCTGATGTTTCTGGGGTGTGCATTGGCTCGACTGGCTGCCCACAGTCACTGAGCTGCAAACAGAGGAGGTGGGGATAATAATTCAAAACAGGTCAGTTATCCATTGGGTTTTTGCATCTCTTTATGTTTGCAAATGGTCCACGAACAGACCCTGATTTTCCTGAATGCATTAGTAACTCAGAGTTATTGCTGACGCAGGAAACAAAGCGCAGAAATGCTGGCTGGGGTCAGCTTTCTCTGAGGCTGAGCAGGACTGCCATCAGCTAGGCACTGAACGTGAGGGCTGGTGAAAGAAAGGGAGCATAAGGCCCAAATGCAGGAAGCTGAGAGACAGAGAGAGCCATCGTTAGAAGGTCTGCAGCCTTCTGACCTGAGATGTTATTAGCTACGTGCCACAGCTTGATCTTTGGCAACAGTCGCTCTGCAGAGATGATGTCTGCTTTGTTTCAGTCTTCTTGGCTGTTTTTTCCAGCATCTGGCTGCTGCCTTTGCTGCTCTTGCCTCCCCTTTTTATCTCATTCTCTTGCCACATCTTTTCAGCTATCAGAGTAAGTTTTGGCTACAAAATAATCTGACACACAGCTCCTTCTCAGACATTGTATGGGTAATGTGAAGATGAAAATACATTCATAATGTGAGCTGTTAAACCATTCTGATTCACCCTTTCCATCCACAGCATACAATTTTTTTCCCACACTGCTGTTTCTGTCCAGCAATGTGCATCTGTACAGTGGTACAGAGGTTGGTGGCCCTGCCTGTGGCAGGGGGTTGGAGATTCATGATCCTTGAGGTCCCTTCCAACCCGGGCCATTCTGTGTGTGTGTGTGTGACTGGCTGAACACCAATTGTTGTAGCTCAGCAGGTATATTGCTGATTATTGAACGTCTGACATCTGCTTATCAACACTTGGCCACTATTTCTGGACAGCTGCTCATCCCTGAATAGAGATAAGTCTGGAAGGAGGATGGAGGGGAGTCTCTTGATGCCTGCCTGTTGCATCCAACCTGCCCACAGAGTGAGTCAATTCGGCCTTGTGTGGAGGCCCTGGCTTCTTCGGAGTCTGTTTTTCTTTTGCTGAGCTTCTCTTATCCAAACAGAATGGCCTTACAACATGCTTTCTGGTCCTTAATGCTGTACCCATACTATATGTAACTATTACAGTTCTGTAAGTGAGAATGGATCACATGATTGAACAACTGTATTTCTAAAACATGTTATGAAATAACATATTTTTACTAATACTAATAAAGTGTTTCTACTTTTTCAAACTGTTTCTAAGGGCAAATTACAAAACACATTGTGCTGTACTGCTTCAGACCAATCCCACCTTCTGCTAGCCAGTGCAGAAACAACATTCCATCCTACAGCATTAGCTAGTTCAGAGGTACCAGGCGTGTATCTGGATGTGGCTGTTGTGCATAACTTCCTGGACACCCAGCAGCAGCCAGGTGAAAGGAAAGTTGGGTTCCAGAGCACTGCAGGAAACGTGGTGTTCTGTTGCTGCACACATGCAGAAAAGGACACACACACGACAAAGCACTGTTCCTTCCCCCATGGCATGGCATGAAGTGCCTTCTCATGCCCTTTTCCTGCTCCTTCCATGGCACGGTGCACATCTGTGGCATTTGGTCCTCCAGGGAGGAGCAGGCAAGCAGGACACCGCAGAAAGAGCATCTCTTTGCTCTGACCTGTCAGTGCCATTCCAGGGTTAACAGGAATAGGGCATGTCAATGCCCCACTCACTAGTGGAGAAGGGAGAGATATTAAAAGGGAAATGAAATCTTCAATGGAAGATCCTATTGGATTAGCAGAGCAGTGTGATCAATTCTTGGGGCCAGATGTTTACTCATGGGACGAGATGATGTCCATCCTGAGTGTGTTGTTTAACAGGGAGGAAAGAGGAATGATTTGACAAGCTGCCATGCAGGAATGGCAGAAAATGCATCCTCCGGGTCCCGAGGCTGTCCCTGCTGGAGTGTTACAGCATTAGCAGGCTTGGGACGGGGGCTGAGGGATCAGAAATGACAGCTCCACTCTGTGAGACCACAGAATTAAAATGGAAAGATAAAATAGTTGCAGGGCAATTGTTCTGTGTGCCTGAAGCAGGGACCGATTTATCGGGGAGAGATTTGACAGTTAAATGAGGATTACAGCTGAAAGGTTGTAAAACAGATATCAGGGTGTCAATGAATGTGTTAACAGCTGTGATGAGAAGAAATGAATCCAAAGGTGTGGGAAGGGGAAGGAAATCGGGGTGGACTCACAATTTTCCCTTACAAGTAACTGTCCAAGGAGGGAGTGAAGCTGTGAAACAGCAACAATATCCCATAGCCTTAGAAGGGAGAGTGGGTCTAAAAGCTGTAACACAAACACTGGTTAAGGATGGTCTTCTGGAACCTTGTCTGTGGCCTTATAACACCCCAATCCTGTCGGCACGGAAGGCAGACGGCACGTATCGGCTGGTGCAAGGTGTAAGAAAATGACTGAACCAGTTCTCAAAAGACAGCCTGTGGTTCCTAACCCCTGTACCCTAATGAGTCAGATCCCACACGAACATCAGTGGTTTGGTGTGAGAGACCTCAAAGATGCTTTCCGGACAGCCTTTGGACTCAGGGAGAAATGGCTGCGTTTGTATGAGGACACATTGTAATCTCACCGTGATTCGTGATGATACTGTAGGTACTGGAACTCGTGCTAATCCTCGTCTTTGCAACATGTGAATCAAGACACTGGTGCTGCTGTCATGAAGAAAGCTCCCTTCCAACCAGTCAGCAAGCATTGGGATGAGACAGCTTCCTGCTGGGGAGCCCTCCGACATCACTGCTGCCTCCTCCAGAACCATACCTGCAGATGCTTCAGAGCTCATCAGCATGGACTTCCTTCCTCCCGTCAGCAGCTGCTCCTGCACTGACCTTCATTCCTACTGGGATACCATCTGCTTCCAGCAGGAGCTGACCTGCGAGACAGAGAAAGGAAACGTGGGATTAACACAGGAGAGCCGCAGAGATGATCAGGGGACTGGAGCACCTCCCCTGCAAGGACAGGCTGAGGGAGCTGGGCTTGTTCAGCCTGGAGAAAAGAAGGCTGCGGGGTGACCTCATTGCAGCCTTCCAGTACCTGAAGGGAGCCTACAAACAGGAGGGGAATCAACTCTTTGAAAGGGTAGATAACTGCAGGACATGGGGAAAAGGTTTTAAGCTGAGGGAGGGAAGATTAAAGTTGGATGTCAGGGGAAAGTTGTTGGCAGAGAGAGTGTTGAGGTGCTGGAACAGCTGCCCAGAGAGGCTGTGGATGCCCCATCCATCCCTGGAGGTGTTCAAGGACAGACTGGATGGGGCCCTGGGCAGCCTGGTCTAGTCTTAAATGGGGAGGTTGGTGGCCCTGCAAGTGTGGCCCTACATGATCCTTGAGGTCCCTTCCAACCCTTCCATTCTGTGATTTTTTTTTTCCTATGATGTTTATCTGCAATCTGAGAGACTCCTGGAGTGCAGTGAGAATGACTTTGTGGTGCAGGCATTGGCACAGCAAGCAGAAGGGAAGCATTGCTGGACATGGTGCACACCAGGGGTTACGACAGGAGGCGGTCAGGGCTGCAGTGACCATGCCCTCCTTGAGTTTGTGATCTCAAGGAATGCGGGCCTGGCAGGAAGCAAAGTCAGGAGCCTGAACTTCAGGAGAGCCAGCTGCAGGCTGTTCAAGGCATTCTTGGACGAGATCCTCTGGACAACTGTTTGTAGGGGCAAAGGGATGGAAAAGAGCTGGTCACTTGTTCAGGAAAAAACTTGCTCAGAGCTGAACAGCTCTCCATGCCTACCACATGAAATCAAGCAGAGGAGGCAGGAAAGCTGTTTGCTTTTTGTTGGGAGGGTGGGAAGGAGCTTTGGGTTAGAGGCACGTCCTGTGCCAGAACATCCTGATGGCACGCGTGGGATCAGCAGGTCTGTCAGTCAGAGAAGCGGTGAGGTTGCACGCCGAGCTGCAGGAGAGGAAGGGGAGGAGGTGCCAGCACGGCTCTGCACGATGCTCTGCGACACTGGGCAGCTTGATCATGGCTCAGCAGTGGGATCAGACGAGGAGAAGGGGAGAAGGAAATCAAGGATGGGAGGGAGCCATCAAACACAGTCAGTGAGTGTCCGTGCAGTCTTGCAGACAAGAGATTCCCAGGTTTTTCTGCTTTTGTAGCATTTGTGTGCTGCAGGGTGAGCAAAAGGTTCTGCTGCTTGATTCTTCTGCAAGAGCCGCCTAAAAGGGAAATGGCCACTGAGCTGCAGACCAAGCAGTACTGCCTGACGTTGGCCAGGGTGAGCTTCTCCTGCCGCAGTGTGATGATGACAGGTCTGGAGATGATCTGCACGGCCACCTTGTAGGTGGGAGCCAGGAAAGGACATGGTGGAAGGAGAGAGGTGTTTAGGAAAAGCCAAGGCATCAAAATGCATCAGAAAGCCCTGAAAAACATCACAAAGCCACAGCCAGGAAGCTTGGGAGTATCATGAGCAGCATCCAGGATGCTAGAGATTATTTGCTACCATACCAGATGGTAGCAGAGCTCTCCCTGCAGACATCCCAAAGCCAGACAAAATGGGAAGAAAACCAGAGCTCTGCTGCACACCCCACAGCCATCATGTTGCAAGCTGAGGTGCCTTGCTGTGTGCTGCATTCATCCCAATCTGTGTGAATGAAGACTCCAGAGGCAGTCAAGGCGTTGATTGAGCACGAGTGTGCTTTTATTATTATATAAAAGACAGGATGGTGTGAGAGGTCCAGAATAAAGATGGGACTCATCCTCTCTTGTCATGGAGAGAGTGGCTCAGAGCTCTCAGTGCTGCTGTCCGGTGCCTGGGACTGGAGGCCTGATTGAAAGTCCCCCTGCAAGAGGCTCTGCTCCTCCTCACTGATCCTGGCCTGCTCCTGCATGGAGGTGCAGTTTTCGGGGCACTCTGACTGTGCTTGGCATGGGATGCACTGCAGAGACTCCTGGTTAGAATCGAGCTTGGTAACGGTGGTGTCTGGGAGGCTCAGGTCAGCATTTTCAGCAGAGCCAGGTGTAATGAGAGCATGAACTTGGATGAGGTCCTTCTCTCCATTGATGTTGTCAGATGGAAGGCTGCTGTTGGAACTGCAGCAATTTGTGCTTCCTAAGAGCTCTGCACTGATGGAAGCACACAGAGCATCGTTGCTACTTGCCCTGGATCTCCTGGGTTGGCAAGGGCTCGATTCACCTAGAAAGGATACACAGGGGTTAGTGTCAGACTTTCACAAGCTGAATTACGACAGTGGTTCTTGATCAGGGGTGTACTGAAGATGCTAGGCAGGGGCTGGAATGCTAGAAGGAGATACAAGTGCACTGCAAGCTTGAATTCTATGTTCCTGAAAAGCAGGGATTTGGAAGCTGCATTTGCACCCTTACCTGCCAGGACTACCACTGCTGTTTCTGAGGGCTGCCTGGCATTGCGCTGCAGTTGGCGTTTGCTCCCAGAGGATGGCTTTCTGAGGCTGAAGCAGCAACACCAACTGCCAGCTGGTGATTCCTCATTGTTGCTGGGTGGATTTTGCCTGGAGAGAGAAAACAGCGAATGCTGTGAGTCGTGCGTGGTGCAGGGTGAGGGAAGAGCAGCACTGAGCTCTTGGCAGCAGTTGCTTGTTCCTAGCACTGCCTGGTTTCTGCAGAAGCACAACTTAGAAACTCGCTCTGTTTCCAACAGTTGAGGATGGCTCCATTCTATAGCTCAGCCCTGAAGTCTTGCTGGCTAAATTCCCCTCCACTCTGTCAAGCAAGATGCAGAGCATGGGAGCAAAGGCTCCACAGCTGTACAGCTCAGCATCTGAGGGATGGCTTTTATTGAGCTGGCAGGCGTAACTGCTTTCTGAGGAACCATGCAGCCATAAAGGAAGCTCAAAAGCATCTCTGACTCTTACATTAGCACCTCATTGGCCTCATCTCATGCCATGCTTAATTTCTAGTGCCAGCAAGTCTGACAATCTGCTTTGCTTAGAGGAGAACTGGAATTGGTTTCAGGCACGTGGCCCTGAAATCTGGAAAACCCCACCTTAGCGCAACTTACTTTCAGCAAGTTTGGGCACTAGAAATAATGGAAAGAAAAACACAAAAACCCACCCAAACAGTGATGCTAGGTGCTGGAAAAGAAAGTCCTCTTTACCTTTCAGATGGAAAGTCGATGATTGTGTGGAATTTGCCCTGCCCAGCTGCAGGGCTTTCTTCCACTTCAATGTCCCGGCTGCTCTCTGTCACCACAGGAGAGCTGCTGTGGCCTCGCCTCTGTGCCTGTGCCTCCTCCAGGCTGAGCAGCTTTGTGGCAGCAGAAGAGACCCCCACAGCCTTGGGCCCTGGGAGAGAATTGTGCCCTGTGAGGGAAAACCACAGGTCAGAGCGAGGATCAGAAAGCAGCAGCACAGCCACCACAGTTCTGGGGGAGGTGCTGTATTTTTCTCAGGCTTGCTTATCCGAGCCACTGGAAGAAGAGGAGCTCAAAATAAGCATGTGGGCAGAGGTGTGTTTATGGCAAAGGACACGGTCATCATGAAGAGCAGCTCACTGTATCGAAACAGGCACAGAAAAACCTGAGAAAATGGGGGCAGGGAACTGAGAAAGCATCGCCGCCATACTTTCATCAAGCCTCTCCATGCAAAACATCATCATGACACTGATCGTTTCCTCCTTGTGAAGTTTGGGCTTGGACATTCTCAGCATCCAGCAACAGGATGCCAGATTCTAATCGAAGCCCAGAGGTCTGCTGTCCCCTTGATGGTAAAAGAGTATCTCAAAGGTCCTGGAGAAGATTTGATCAAGGTGTCAGGTCAAGATAAAGCTAATGGAGGAAGACGCTCACCTGCTCCATCTGCGATGTCTGCTCTGGATTTGGAGCAGAAGAGGATGTCTGTGTGGTTGATGATGAATTCCACAACATCCGACTGCGTCTGCAGCTCCATGCAGGCAGCTCTTCCGCTGGCGCAGGCAGACTCGTTCTGCTGTGATCTGTAGAAAAGGCAGATTTTAGAAGTCATTTCTCCAAGACCGTTTCCCCGAGTCTGAATTGTTGCAGCCAGAAGCTGTCAACTGAGGCTCTGGAGACTTCTGCAGTGGGCAATCAGTGATGCCACTGCAAATATTCTCCTGGATGATCAAGGACACGTCAGTCCCTTCTCAACAAGACTGCAGAAACTGTCACCTAGACTTTGTGCCCGTGGGCTTGGAGAAGAGCCCAGGCTCCTGCTCTGCTGTCAGCCACAGATTTTACAGGAGAAGAGCACATTTGATGGAGAAAAAGGGAGGACTGTTTTTCTTAACTGGAGAACAGATGTAAGCGTTGTGTTGAATCAGAACCAGAAGTTTACCTTAAGAGGTTTGGAGCCCACACAATGGCTAGGTTCTTGGCATGCATGTTTGTGACTGTGGAGCTCCCAGCCAGACACGCCAAGTGTCTCATCAGGTACTCCAGTGTCCTGGAAAACAAGAGAGGCAAATGTTCAGCACCAACGAGCATGCCGTGCTGCAATTCAGAAAGCAAACCTCCATTCATGCTAGTTCTTGTTATTGCTACTGTCAACGAAGATGAAGTAGGTCCAGCTTGACTGAGTGCCATGCTGCAGCACCAAGCCCCAGCACAGCACAGCCGCAGCCATCAGCTGCACCAAGCGTGCCCCCGTGCCCAGGAACTGACCCCATAAAGTAACCCCATGGAGCCTTCAACCCTTCAGCATACACAGGCATCACGTTGCCGGTGTGAGACAAAGCCTGGAATCGCATCACTGCCCTCTGCCATGCAGCAGGGCTGAGCTCAAGAGGCTGAGGGCAGCACTGACCTGTAGTGAGGAGCGGGCAGCTGCTGGATGACGTCCTGCATTCTGACCAGCCGCTCCTCCTCTGTAGCGGCACCAACAGCATCCTGGAGTAGTGCAGAAAGGGAGCGAGACACAAATCAGGCTAGGAAACCACTGCGAGTAAACCTCGTGGGGCTGACAGCCAAAGGGCCTCAGAGCTGGGGCACTGCTGCAGCCTCTTCCAAGAGGCCCAGGGAAGAGGGAAATGAAAGACGCTGCCTTGTGCTTACCGAGAACTTGCCGTACAGCTGGTGGGTGAGCAGAGGGTTCGGGAGCTCCCTGAAGTACATCTTGCAGAGGGAGCTCACGCTGTGAATGTCACGCACGGTGAGCTCAGGAATCTGCTCAGACTCAAATTCCTGCCTGGAGAGAAGGACGCCAAACCGGGTGAGCAAGAGGAAGGCAAGGCCAAAGCCACACCAGATGCACTCAGGCTGTGTCAGTCGCAGCACTCTTACCGCAGTCTCTGGATGTTGGACGCGACGCCGGACAGGCGGTATATCCCCTGCACCACGCCGTGCTGCTCAAGGAACTCAGCGCAGCTCTGGAGGACCTGGGGGACTAAAGAACACGTGCCAGCCGTCAGTTGAGCTCCTTATTCAAGTCCTCTTTCAGGCTGTGCTCTCGTCACATCCCATCCACTAAGCCCAGCCAGGCTTGGCTGAAGCAAATACAAATGTGCTTGTCTCTTAGCAGCATCCGCCTCACTTTATCCTTCAGCCATCAACTCCCATTACTCCTGTCTCCACTGCTATCAACCTGCCCCCTGCTAGATATGATCGCCCTTTCATCTTCTTCAGATGCCCAAGAGAGGAAGATCTCAGGAATGGGCTGTTCCTTACCATCACGACCAGAGTGGAGAAGATGCTCTCCCAGGTCACAGCCAAACACCCTTTCCTTCTCCACCTCCCGCTCGGTCGGTTTCTTTGGGTGGGCCTTCACCAAGGAACGAAGGAAGGTGAGGATCTTGCTGCGTTTCTTGGGCACTGCACAACAAAAGGAAGAAACCAGGTCATTTCAGGTTTGGCTCAGTTGGACGAGGCCGAGCACAGTACATTCTACAGAGCACGTCAAAACGGGAAGAACATTACCAACAAGTACATACAAAACCTGCTTCCCCACACCATCAAATGTAACATCCATACCTGGCTTTGGCACAGAATTGATGAGCGCCTCAGGAACGTTCTTATTAATGAGTTCCACACAATCCCCAGGGAAAAATCCAACCTGTAACAAGAACAAAAAGAGAGGCCAACTATTGCATGCTGCATTTCTTAGGTCTGAACTGTTAAACGAAAAGCCACGTAACATTTCCCTCAGAACGGGCTTGCCTGACACTCCATAAGACTATCCAGCAGAATATGTCCTGCATAAAGGTAATAATTATTCAACATTTGCAGCCAAAGGCAAGGTCCTCTAACGCTGACACAGGGAAACTGTTTACGTCCATTACCCATCCTGTGCAGGCAGAGCAGCTCTAAGCTGAGATTCCTGCCTTTACTGAAGTTCCACTCTCCAGTCTGAAGCTTGTGCCTACCTGGAAGCCGTGCTTGCCTCTCCACCAGGGGGTCAGCTCCTTTGGTGGCATGTCGATGACACAGACGATGTCTCCCACCTGCAAGAGATTGCAACCTCAATCCCAGCTTCAGCACGGCTGGGAGGAAAGCACAGCTCAAATGACTGCATTCTTCTGCACTGCCAAACATCGCCGAGCTTGAGAGCAATTGCACCAGTGCAGCTCTGAAGGCATTTGCCATTGTAAAACCGAACAACAAGGAACGCCTTGAACTGCTTACCTCAAAGGAGAGTTCATCCGCTGCCTGGGCAACGTATCTCTTAACGACATGGGCAGCAGCAATAGCTGGAATATTCACAGCTGACTCCCCATGGTCCAGCAGGGGCTTCCCGTTGTTCTCAGTCTGAAACAGAGAGCACAGGCCACGGTGAGGAGCTGAGAACAAACGAGGAGCATTTCAAGGTGAGGAGCTCATCTGCAGAGAAAGCTGCAGGAAATGCACTCGGTCCTTATCATGGGCACTTCGGAAGGAACTGCAAGTCTAATAATGGTTGTTTCAAGGGAAAAATCAGAAGAGGACAAACACCACAACCGAGATGGCTCCAGTACTTTTATAAACTTGCCACACTTGCACTACTGTCTTGCCAGAAAGGAGCGTAAGGAGCTGCAAGGATTCTGCCTCTCCTGAAAAGCAGGAGAGCACATCTGCGGCTCACTCTGCTGGCTCCAGGCAGGGAACAAAGACCAATCAGAGCTTCATACTCTACCTCTGTCCATGCCAGGTCAGGCCCACAGCTGATCTCGCTGCACGCCACGGCCATCAGCGTGGGTGTGACAAGCTGGAACTGAAAAGAAACACACTTTTATTTTCTCTGTTCACATCTCTGCTGTGCTCCCTACAGCTGTGGGGCACACTCACACAGCCGAAGCACGCCTGCTGGTGTCCCTGGGTGATGCTGTGCAGCTCTGCACAAGCTGGGGCTAGGACTCTTTGCCTAAGGGATTGGTTTCCTAAAGACCAGCTGGTCACAGCACCACAGACAGCATCCTTCTGAGGGCTGAGCTGGAGAGCAAGTGGAGAAAACCCACACGTGACCAGCGTCCCATCAAGGATGAATGAGGCTGTGTTACTAAACACGGGGCATCACGGGCTGCTAAAGCATGTGGGGGGACAAACTATGGCAGGTACCTGGCAAGAGATCAGAACGAGGGAGACAAATCTCTCGAATCCGCAGCCGTTCCTTGTCACTTTGCTCTGATCTTCCACGAGCAAAAGCTGCAGCAGGGAAGCAGGCAGAGGGTGGAGAGAGGAGAGAGAAAGAGCAGGTCAATGAGCTTCCACGGTTTAGCAAAGACGACAAGGGAAAAACCATGGGACAAATGCCACTTTTATGGACAGCTTTGGAATGCATTTACTGGGTGAAAATTACACCTGATGGTCAAGAGTAAGCAATATCAGAGAATCACAGAAGGTCTAGGGCTGGAAGGGACCTCAAGGATCATGAATCTCCAACCCCCTGCCACATGCAGGGCCACCAACCTCCCCATTTTATACTGGACCAGGCTGCCCAGGTCCCCATCCAATCTGGCCTTGAACATCTCCAGGGATGGACAGAGCATCCACAACCTCTCTGGGCAGCTGTTCCAGCACCTCAACACTCTCTCTGCAAAGAACTTCCCCCTGACATCCAACCGAAATCTGTCCTCCCACAACTTAAAACCATTTTCACTTGTCCTGCAGTTATCTACGCTTTCAAAGAGTTGATTCCCCTCGTGTTTATAGGCTCCCTTTAAGTACTGAAAGGCTGCAATGAGGTCACCTTGCAGCCTTCTTTTCTCCAGGCTGAACAAGCCCAGCTCCCTCAGCCTGTCTTTGCAGGGGAGGTGCTCCAGTCCCCTGATCATCTCTGTGGCTCTCCTCTGGACCCTCTCCAACAGCTCCCTGTCTTTCTTGTACTGGGGGCTCCAGACCCGGACGCAGTACTGCAGATGGGGCCTCACAAGAGCAGAGTAGAGGGGACAATCACCTCCCTGTCCCTCATGGCCACCCCTCTGCTGATGGACATTATATGATCCTAGGAGCTCCGCCAGCCAGCAGTTCTCTACACTCACTGCCCACCCGTCTATCCCACACTGTCTCAGCTTACCTACAAGAAGCTGCACAGGACGGTGTGAAGACAAAGGTACTCAGTCGGTGCACAAGTGCAACAAGCGAGCTGCTCAGTCAGAGCTCCAGCGCTCCAATGAAGGGACGCAGCACGCACTGCTCCTGCCCTCATTCTAGCCCTTATGACATCACTGAGGGCCACCAGGCTGCTCCACCATGACGCACAGGGTGGGGAGGCAAGACCAGTCACAAGAGCAGAATACTCCAACAGCCCAGCCCAACATTCTAGAATCAGGGGGTGCTTGGAATTCTACCTCAGCCAAATCCTGGAGAAGCTGCACGGGGTCGTCACGACCAAAGCGCAGGACCTGGCGCTTGCTCTTGTTGAGCCTCGTACAACTGGCCTCAGTGCATCCCTCTGGAGGGCCTTCCTGCCCTCAGGCACATGGACGCTTCCTCCCAGCAGCGTACCTTGCAGTGCTGGGCCCATGTCAAATCCACACTAGAGTCCTTCTTGTTAAATTCAAGGGCGTGTTGCAGCACCAATCTATTTCACCTGTAAGGAAATAAAGGAGGAAATGGGAGAAACACAGAACTACTGCCAGATTGCTTTATAACTTTCTTACCCCAGCTTCCCTTGCCTCATCCCCTACCCCAACTCCTGGATGATGCCCACAGGCTGATAGTTGGATCTCATATTCACAGGACTCCTTTCACAGGACTCCATCAAAAAGACTGTCACACTGTTCCATACACTCACACTGACCCAGCAGTGGTATCACAGTCACTTAACACACACAGAACAACCAAACCCCGAGCATGCACATCCCTTCCTGCGTGACTGGAGCCCACAGCTCACCTTCACACCTCCGTGGATCTCTGGTGTCTTACACTGATGCAGCCTCGCTGCAGCTCCGTGGCTGTCACACGAGGCCTGCAGGACTTCTTTCTCTGCAGACCCCATCTGCAGGCATTGGTTCATGAGGTTCACCTCCTGCCCTCCTGAGCAAAAACAATGCTGCGCCAGTTTCCTATTAGCACTGAGCAGGAACAAATCTACTGCTGAGCAACAGGATGTGAGACAAGCAGCAGAAGACAACCAACCTGCAGAACCAGCTCGGTTGGGGTCGGTCCAGATGTTTGTCTGCTCCCTTCCATGGCCCAGGCCAAGCTCGTGAGCTGCTCCTCCTTTGTGCAGATGGGGAAATGGTGCAGATGCCATGTGGTGGCTATGCACAGCATGCCTTGGACTTGCTTTTCCTCTCTCCATCTTCCATTAGCAAACAGCATCTCCAACCTTTCCTTGCTAAAAAATCACTCAGGTAAAAAAGAAATGACAAGCTTGCTTTTTAAACTACCTTACTTATGCAGCTTGATCCTTTAAAGCAGAAGCTCACTAAGCAAGGACCTACCTTAGACAAGCTCAACCTGCAGGGAAAAGTGATTCCTCTGCGCCTGCAGACTTTGCACACGTTTCCAGATGCAGCAGTCAGCCCAGTTCTCAGCACAGCTTTACCAACCACAGAAATCCAGCTGATGCCCGCCGTGCTTTTCTCTCTTCTGAAACACTGCACTGCTGCCAGAAGCAAGGATTAAAACCACAGCATCACAGCACTGGGCTTGGAAGGGACCTCCAGAGATCACTGAGTCCATCCCCTGCACAACGGGCTCCCTACAGCAGGCTGCACAGCTGGGCGTCCAGGCGGCTCTGGAACATCTCCAGAGAAGGAGAATCCACAGCCTCCCTGGGCAGCCTGTTCCATGCTCACTGTGAAGAAGTGCCTTCTCTTACAAAGAAGGAAAATAGGACACTTGTTGGAAGGGAGGTCACAGAAATCTCCAGTCAACAATCATTGCCCTCCAAACTTTTTAGATCTTTAGACGTACAAGAAAGATGTAAGAGTTCTTTCTTATTGGTATCTGATACCCTGAGTTTAGGACATTTTCCTAAGAATAGTGAAAAAAAAAAAAGATATGATAAGGGGTACTTAAAGCACAGCATCTGTAATCAGATCAGACTCCTGCATTATGAATACTTCCATGAGTATTCCTGCAGAGTGCATCACTTGGTCTCTTTTTAGCCTTGTGTTCATGGTTTTCCTGTAAGAGCTTGTCTAAACACTGCCTATAATCGTGGTTATGCTAGAAGCATTTGGATTTATTGTTCCTTAGTGTGATTTCAATAACAAATTTAGATGTTTTTTTGTTAAGGACAGCTTTCAATTTCTCAGTTGAAATTTCATTATTGCATTAGGTGTTGACAACCACGGGGGTAGAGTACAGAGAATTACAGGAAGATTAATTTCTCCATCTCCATGCTCCTAGAAATTTATGATTACCATTATTTAGTTATAGACAAAGTTTGCGAGATACCAAAGCTAAAATAAAATCTTCGTGTTGTGAAATTGAGGTTCACAAGTACAAATTACAGAATTCTATGATTCTGTGATTCCGAATACAAGAAGTGACTCCACTCTGATCAGAAATGCCTATTCATTGTGTTTATTCCTTACATTTCTGCATTTTCATTTCACCAGTCCCTCCAGAAAGAAAAAAATCAGATCTCAGACCCTCACAGTGATTCCAGGCAGACATTCCTGATAACACGATTGTTACATCAGACCTTGGTAAAGGCAAACAGAAAGTTACTCAGAATTAGTGAAATGATGGGTAGCACAGCCCTCATCTCCTCTGCAAACAAATTAGGTGTTAGATTGATACCTGGCAATTAATTCGGTCTTCAGCACTGAATTCAGAGCTTCCAGGACAGCGATGTTCTGTCTAGGGAAAGCTGTTGTTACTACAGCAGCAGGATGTCTGGAGCCCAAGTGCAGAGTCTCAGTGTTCCACAAGCCTTGAAGAGGTGCACCGTATGTGCTGGGGCTGATGACACAGACACTGGAGCAAGGCAGTGTGATATGAGAAACTTGATAAGCAGCTGCTCTGTTGTAAACCATCTCTTGACACAAACGGGATCTGGTCGACTTAGGACATGAGCTTTGGGCTGGAGAGCAACTCCCCGAGGAATCACACAGCCACTACAGACCGTTTGCAAGAACCCCACACCAAAACAGCTCATCTGCAACCAGTTTTTAATCTGTGCAGCAGTGATTGGAACAGGCGCACACTCTCTGGAATTGCAGGAATGGTCACAAGTGGAATGTCCATCACCTGTGTGCTCTAGCTCTTCTGTGTGCATGCTAGGAGCAGTGATCCCCCTGCAGCCAGTGCTGCAATAAAGTCATGTGGGCTTTCTAACCTGCCAACCAGGGATGGGGCATCCACAGCCTCCTTGGGCAACCTGTTCCAGTGCCTCACCACCCTCTGGCTGAAAAACTTCCTCCTCACATCCAAACTAAACCTCCCCTGTCTCAGTTTAAAGCCATTCCCCACCTGTCCCATCACTATCCACCCTCCAAAACAAAACACCTCGGCTGTTCAACAATGAAAGAGCAAAAGAACCGACAGCTCTTACTTCCATTGGAAGCATTTAATCCCAAACTGAAGGTCACAGGTTAATTACTCATGTGATCATTCCTGTTAGAAGAACTACTCATAGTAATGTGTAGGAGTAAGGAACCGTTTGAAAAGGTCATGGACATATTAGAACTTGCAGCATTTATCTTAATATAGGCCTATATTGCAAAGAATTTTGTAAAACACATGTTACAAGTACTGTGGATTGGATTACACTATATCAAAATCTAAGTAATTACATAGGTTGCTTTTAAATCTACACTTACGTGTTTTCTTCCAACTCCTTGATAAAATTCCTTACTACCTTCAGTTTTACAGCCAAAGCAGTGTTTGAGTTGGTAATGTACTCTTGAACAGCACTGCTGCCTTTAACACTTGTATCTTTAGATATGAAAAGAGAATTTGGTCATTATTTCACGATGAGAGAACCTTGATTTGACACAACAGAATTACAGTACTGTAAAATGCCACTGTAAGAATGTGGCTTTGATTTTCTTTTTTTCTTTTTTTCTTTCTTTCTTTCTTTCTTTTTTTTTTTTTTTTTTTGAAATGCTGAGTGTACCATTAAGAGTGTACCATTCAAGACAAGAATTTTGTTTGTAAGTCGATCTCTAAAACTGTTCTTGGCATCATACTGTAGGATGAACTAGATACATGGAATTTGCCCCGGGCAATGGTTTGGCACTGAGCTGACAAAGCTCAAAGAGCATTCGCACAATGCTCTCAGACACAGGGCTTGACTCATAGGAGGTCTGGTGTGGAACCAGGAGGTGGACTCCATGATCCTCAAGGTCCCTTCCAAATCAAGATATTCCATGATCCTCTAATAATTATATCCCCAAGTTCTGTACACACTGCTCAGATGCTTAAGGTTCCATGAAACAGTGAGGTATCTATGTCCCTTTACCACTGAGTTATTCAATTTGCCAGATGGATATTTTATCCAGAAACATGAACAAACACTCAAAGTATTTACTTCAGTCTTCCATTCTGATACAGATTTCTAGAGCAAATACGTATTTCCAACACAGCATCTCAACACCTCCATTCCTACACCCTGGAAACTTTTTTCATTGTACTGTAATTACGTACCATTCTATTGTCACCCTGATTCTGAAATTATCTACGCAGTTCAGTGTCATAAAATCAGCCACCAACAGATACCCACAAGTACAGCCAGCCTGGAATTATTTTCATTACTTATCTTTGTCCTCATGTCCTTCTAGATGCTGGGACATTTCTCCATTGAGCAGCAGAGGGCAGCAGGGGTCCTAGGTGAGGGCACACTCTCCTCTTTTTGAGGCACTCATAGACAAAGAGAACATGAAAACCAGTTGTGTTTCCCTGCCCATGGCAAACACCAGCCTTTCCATCCTTACAGGCCTTCCTGACATCAGCTGCAATTGAATCACCAGCCCACTCACCTTTGCTATGTCTGACAGAGGTTGCAGCTCTTTCTATTGCATCCCTCTTGCTTTCAAGCCACCAGAGCCTGTGTCACACAAGGAAATGCAATCTTTGTTCCTGCTGTGCCATGCCCATGGCAACAACAATGCAGATGCCAGCAGCTGATGCCCACAAATACAGCCAGCCTGGACTTATTTTGATTACTTATCTTTGTCCTGATGCCTGTGTAGAAGCTGGGACATTTCTCCATTGAGCAGCAGAGGGCAGCAGGGGTCCAAGGTGAGGGCACACTCTCCTCTATTTTTCTGGCACTCAAAGACAAAGAGAACATGAAAACCAGTTGTGTTTCCCTGCCCATGGCAAACACCAGCCTTTCCATTCTTAAAGTCCATCCTGCCAGCAGCAGCAATCGAAACAACATCCCACTCACCTTTGCCATGTCTGGCAGAGGTTGCAGTTCTTTCTATTGCATCCCTCTTGCTTTCAAGCCACCAGAGCCTGTGTCACACAAGGAAATGCAATCTTTGTACCTGCTGTGCCATGCCCATGGCAACAACAATGCAGATGCCAGCAGCTGATGCCCACAAATATAGATAGCCTAAACTCAGTTTCATCACATGCCTTTCACCTGATGACTGTGTAGATGCTGGGACATTTCTCCATCAGAGCAGCAGAGGGCAGAAGGGCTCCAAGGTGAGGGCACACTCTCCTCTACTTTTTCTGGCACTCAAAGACAAAGAGAACATGAAAACCAGTTCTGTTTCCCAGCCCATGACAAACACCATCCTTTCCATCCTTACAATCCTTCCTGCCATCAGCAGTAATTGAAACAACAGCTCGCCCTCCATTCCCTAATCTGGCAGAGGTTGCAGCTCTTTCTATTGCATCCCTCTTGTTTTCAAGCCACCACAGCCTGTGTCACACAAGGAAATACAGTCTTTGTACCTGCTGTGCCATGCCCATGACAACAACAATGCAGATGCCAGCAGCTGATGCCCACAAGTACATCCAGCCTGGACTTACTTTCATTACTCATCTTTGTCCTGATGCCTGTATAGAAGCTGGGACATTTCTCCATCAGAGAAGAAGAGTTCAGCAGGGCTCCAAGGTGAGGGCACACTCTCCTCTATTTTTCTGCCACTCAATGACAAAGAGAACATGAAAACCAGTTGTGTTTCCCTGCCCATGGCAAACACAAGCCCTTCTATCCTTACAGTGTTTCCTGCCATCAGCAGCAATTGAAACAACATCCCACTCTCCTTTCCCTCATCTGGCAGAGGTTGCAGCTCTTTCTATTGCATCCCTCTTGCTTTCAAGCCACCAGAGCCTGTGTCACACAAGGAAATGCAGTCTTTGTACCTGCTGTGCCATGCCCATGGCAACAACAATGCAGATGCCAGCAGCTGATGCCCACAAGTACAGACAGCCTGGACTTACTTTCATTACATACCTTTGTCCTGATGCCTGTGTAGAAGCTGGGAAATTTCTCCATCAGAGCAGCAGAGGGCAGCAGGGCTCCAAGGTGAGGGCACACTCTCCTCTATTTTTCTGGCACTCCAAGACAAAGAGAACATGAAAACCAGGTGTGTTTCCCTGCCCATGGCAAACACCAGCCTTTCCATCCTTACAATTCTTCCTGCCATCAGCAGCAATTGAAACAACATCCCACTCTCCTTTCCCTAATCTGGCAGAGGTTGCAGCTCTTTCTATTGCATCCCTCTTGCTTTCAAGCCACCAGAGCCTGTGTCACACAAGGAAATGCAATCCTTATACCTGCTGTGCCATGCCCATGGCAACAACAATGCAGATACCAGCAGCTGATGCTCACAAGTACAGACAGCCTAAACTCAGTTTCATTACATACCTTTCACCTGATGCCTGTGTAGAAGCTGGGACATTTCTCCATCAGAGCAGCAGAGGGCAGCAGGGCTCCAAGGTGAGGGCACACTCTCCTCTATTTTTCTGGCACTCAAAGACAAAGAGATGTCCTTGTAGAAGGTGGAACATTTCTCCATCTCAGCTTCTAAGGTCAAAAATGTCCAACGTGAGGGCATGCTCTCCTGTATTTTTCGGGCACTCAAAGAGAACATGAAAAACAGATGTTTTTCCCTGCCCATGGCAAACAACAGCCTTTCCATCACTACACTCCTTTCTGCCATCGGCAGAGATATTTAGATGTCTTGTGGCACTGCATCCGTTTTGCAGCTGACGTTCTTACGAAAAACTACTTACAAGCAATTTTAATGTTTTCGTATTAAAGAGTAGAATTAAGGAACCATTATGGTAACTTAATATTTAAAACATTCAACCCAGTGATAAGTGAATAGAGTTGGTATTTTGCATTCAGATAATAACTTGCAATTTTTCCTGGAGATTCTGTACTCATCATAGTGTGTCTCAATTTTCAGTTTAGCAATACTGGTTACGTCTTGAATAATACAGTATCTTCTTCACCCTTTATGCTATCTATGTTGCTTCTGAAGCAGACTTACCTCATGAATGAATGCATGAATAGTAACATCTGAGATGCTTGAATTAAACAAAAAAAAATAATCTAATAATCAGTATGGGGTTCAATCTGACTTCTAGGGAATAGGTGAATCTTATCCATGGGTGCCTTTAAGGACTAGAGATTTTCAATAGACGACAGCGAAGTTCAACAGATGAAAAGTACACCTAAGTAAAACGTGCTGCTTTAATAAACTATAGTCTCATTGTCCAGCCTTGCACTGTCTCAGCACATTATTACAGAATGCTCATTCAAGCAGGAATTAAAAGTTGCGTCTGCATTGATAATAACAACGAATAATTAAGAAAGCTTGACTGCAATCTGCTTGAGGATTCCAGTCTGAAGAGTGTTCCACCTGATGACAACTGGGAATTTCTTAATCTCACATTTAGAATCATTGCACCTCTGACTAAGCACATAGCTAATCACCACTGAAAACCTGGATGCAATTTCTTCAGTGTACAGACCAACTACGTGTTGATTAACATTCAGAGATTGTTCACGTGTCCTTTTAGGAACTGGACTGCAGCATGCTAACAGGGATGTATGTGGGGACATCAGGATAACATGCCCTCTGCCTTTTAAGACAGCCCAAGCAGACCAGGTCAGCAGGCTGAAGAGCTGAGTGGGTCACCAGGGCTCAGAGACTTCACTCTGAAAGTCCTCTGAAAGTTGATGGACTTCACCCCAACCTGCCCTTTTCCATGCAGGCAAGGAGGCCAAGAGAAGGTGGATCGGCACGGTTCTGGTGCAGACAGGGGCTGCAGTGTGAGCAGGCCTACACAGACAAGGCTGTGCCCACAGAGCGACAGCAGCTTTCGCCGTGAGCAGATTCCCAGGGGAGCTGAGCCATGGGAGTTCTGTATGGCAGCATGTTCAAATCAGCCCTGGAAGTCTGGGACGTCTGTCGCATTCTGGAATCCACCCTGAGGACGCAGTCGCTGTGTCAGAGCAGTTGGCAGAGTCACGGGGAACCGTGACGTAGTTGGCCCAGGGAGCAACAACAAGGCCTGCACTGCTCAGCCAGCCCAGGCCAAAGGGGAGCACGAGAGAGAGCAGAGGAGAGAGGGGAGGAGAGAGGGCCGGGAAGGAAAGGCCTGTGCCTGGATGGACTTGTAGCATCGGCTGCTGACAGCAAACTCGGTGATGGCATGGGCACAGCAGAGCAGGCACAATGCTGGCAGCTTCCTGTGTCACACAGGCACTGGAGACATGGCCAGCACTGGGACATCACCAGAAGTGCTGCACACCTCTGCCAGTCCAGGCCAGAGGAGTGCAGAACAGGGAGCTGCTGCTGAGGGGAGAGAGGATGGCCTGAGACCTGACCTCAGAGGCAGGGCTGGCTGTGTTACAGCAGCCTCTGTGTCCTCCTCCTTTGTCTTGGAGGGCCAGAGGGCCAGAAGAGAACATGCCCAGACAACGAGACCCTGCTGTCCTCTGCTGCTCAGCTGGAGAGATGTTCCACCTTCCTGAAGGACATCAGGACAAAGATAAGTAATCCAGGTAAGCCCAGGCTGGCTGTACTTGTGGGCATCAGCTGCTGGCAGCTGCCTCTGTGCTGCCATGGGCATGGCACAGCACACACAGTGTTTGCAGCTCCCTGTGTTACACTGGCCCTGGTGACCTGACAGCCACAGGGAGACAATAGAAACTTTCCCGGGTTGGAAAGGAGCTCAAGGATCATGAATCTCCAACCCCCCTGCCATAGGCAGGGCCCCCAGCTTCTACATTTAAGACGAGGCCAGGCTGCCCAGGGCTCCAGTGTTCGTGTAAGCTCTGCATTTTAAAGTGAAAAGAGTGTGATTGTCATTGTAAACGAGAGCGATGTGCAAAAAAAAGCACGGTGAGCCCAAGTGCTTTGTGTCTTCAGAGATGAGCCCTTGGTTCTCCAAGGGTGCACAGGGGGCTTTTTTCTCCCTGTGGTGCAGCTTCAGTGCCAACTCACAGCTGAGCTGGTTGGCACACTGTGACAGCCTGCCGCTCTGAAGCTCTCAGGGCAGTGCTCAGTTCTTTTTGAAGTACTCTGGAAAATGCTGCTTCTCCTTCCCCAAGTCAATGTCTGTTTCCAGACAGATGTCTTTTTCTCCTTTGTACACACAAACAGTATCTTGGTAACTCACTGGCACAGTGCTCAGAAGTGATACTTCTGGAAGCATGTCAGAGAAAAGTGGCCTTGTCCCAGTGGACTTTCAGAGAAGACGAGAACAAGTTTTGGTTGAGGGCTTTCTTCTGCTTCTGGAACTGCACAAGCAGGTTGTGTGTTGTCATACTTTATTCCAAAGTGCCAAACTGAAGCAGTTTCTGCAATTTCTTTTTTTCATACTTGTCACTCTTTGCTCTATCTGGGACCTTAACAAAGTCATTTTTAATGCGCTCTCATCTTAACTACTGCATCCTCCAGTGTCAGTATTGTATGAATAAGGACTGTGGGAGTTCAATCAGTGAAAGGACTCTGCTCTACTGACTGTTACTATAAAGCTGATATTGTTTCTTCCGCATCAGGCTTGTATGAAGCATCTTTGATCAACAGAGAAATCAGAAAAATTGCTTTTCATACTGCAGTTTCCTTTTAACTAGTGACGAAAGCTTTCAGTTTATTTTTGGCACCAGAAATTCTGGGATGCAACAAGGATAGATAAGAAGTGAAACTGAGTCAACAGTAAAGGAACATAGATGAGATGGCATCACACAGCTCTGGAGAAGATGTTCCAGCTCTGTGTCTACCTGCACATGCAGGAGATGAAAAGTCCTGGCTTACTGAGGTGTCCTGGGTTGAAGGTTCTGTTACTCTGCATTGTTGGAAGAGCTGCTTGCAATAAATACCTTGTAAGGCGAATGAACTTGATAGAAGTAGGGTGTAAAAGAGATGGATTTGCTGTTTCCCTGAAGGTGCAGGAGTATCGCTGTGCCTACAGTCAGTAAACAAGGCAGGAATCACTGTGTTCCTCAGAATGAAAAACAAAAGAATAAAGAACTTTTGGTGAGTGAAAGCACTCCTGAAGGAAGCACAAATCTAAACACCAACAATTTCACATTTAAAATAAGGTTTAGTGTCAAAGGGACTTGCAGTATTTCTCCTGAAGAAATATTTGATGCTTCTTTATGAAAGTCATCATAACAAAAGTGTCCTGATGTCTTTGCTGAGGATTTCCTTTGTTCCAGCCTGAAGGTGAGTGCAGGCATGAGCAGGCTGTGCTGAGCTGCAGGTGAGTGCCCGTGTCCCTCAGCAGGAAACCCGTGGATGTCTTCAGGGGTTTGAACTGGGCAGAGCTGTAAAACCTATTGGCTTTCACTGAAATAGTCCTCTGCTTTATTTTGTAATCTTAGTTTCACCACTGCTTTCCAATATTCTCTTCATATGAATGCAGATACATGGGATAGGATTTAAAGTTTTTATGGTGCTGTTGTATAATTTTCTGTAGTCATCATAAGCCAGTAAAAAGAATAATCAGGAAATCTATTAACAACCTGTGGCACGTGTGAAAACAGTGAAATTCCTTGCAGGAAGACAATATTGCTATCTAATAATGTGGTTATCCAAAACTGTTACTTATACTTTATGAGCTGGAGAAAATCCTGAAATGTGGGACTTTGATCTTAGCCAAGAAAAATAAAACTCTGATCATTCTTACATTGACAGCTGCTATAAAAAGCCTGTGTCTTATTTCCCTTTTAGTAACACTGGCTAAATCAGAGTAACTGATAAAAGAATTTCATGATTGCATGATTTCTGACTTGACCTGAAGTAATCTCCGCCCAAAAATGTCTGTAAATAATTTTTCTATTTTCTTTTGCAGGATGTTTTGATATTTGAGCAGAATGCCAAAAACATTTTGTGTAACTAGATGTGCAATGCAAATTCCCTGGAGTATTTCAGAGAAAGAGGCTCTGGTTAAATGACTGTTTTCAAACAGAAATAAGATTTAGAGTAAAATTCGGGTTATTACTATTCATACAATAATAACTTCAAAAACGAGATGTAGGGGATGTTGATCCCTGTTGATGGCAAGAAGGACTGTAAAGACAGAAAGGCTGGTGTTTGCCATGAGCAGGGAAACACATCTGGTTATGATGCTCTCTTTGTTTTTGAGTGCCAGAAAAATAGAGGAGAGTGTGACCTCAACTTAGACCCGTCCTGCTCTCTGTTGCTCAGAAGGAAAAATGCCCCAGCTTCTAGAAGGATATCAGGACAAAGATATGTAATGAAAGTAAGTCCAGGCTGGCTGTACTTGTGCGCATCAGCTGCTGGCATCAGCATTGTTGTTGCCATGGGAATAGCAGAACAGGTGGAATCTTTGCATTTCCTTGTGTGACACAGGCTCTGGTGGCTTGAAAGCAAGAGGGATGCAGTAGAAAGAGGTTAACCTACATGCAAGATTAGGTAAAGGTAAGTGGGATGTTGATTCAATTTCCTGCTGATATATGGAAAGACAGTAAATTTGGAAAGGCTGGTGTTTGCCATGGGCAGGGAAATACACCTGGTTTTGATGTTCTTTGTCTTTGAGTGCCAGAAAAATAGAGGAGAGTGTGCCCTCACCTTGGAGCCCTGTTGCCCTCTGCTGCAAAAATGGAGAAATGTCCCAGCATCTAGAAGGACATCAGGACAAAGACATGTAATGAAGATAATTCCAGGCTGTCTGTACTTGTGGGCATCAGCTGCTGGCATCTGCATTGTTGTTGCCATGGGCATGGCACAGCAGGTACAAAGATTGCATTTCCTTGTGTGACACAGGCTGTGGTGGCTTGAAAGCAAGAGGGATGCAATAGAAAGAGCTGCAACCTGTGCCAGATGAGGGAACGGAGAGTGGGCTGTTGATTCAATTGCTGCTGATGGCAGGAAGGATTGTATGTATGGAAAGGCTGGTGTTTGCCACGGGCAGGGAAACACACCTGGTTTTCATGTTCTCTTTGTCTTTGAGAGCCAGAAAGATAGAGGAGAGTGTGCCCTCACCTTGAGGCCCTGCTACCCTCTTCTGCAGAGATGGAGAAATCCCCAGCATCTAGAAGGACATCAGGACAAAGATATGTAATAAATATAATTCCAGGCTGGGTGTACTTGTGGGCATCAGCTGCTGGCATCTGCATTGTTGTTGCCATGGGCATGGCACAGCAGGTAGAAAGATTGCATTTCCATGTGTGACACAGGCTCTGGTGGCTTGAAAGCAAGAGGGATGCAATAGAAAGGGCTGCAACATCTGCAAGACATGGCAAAGGTGAGTCTGTCGTTGATTCAACGGCTGCTGATGGCAGGAAGGCCTGTAAGGATGGAAAGGCTGGTGTTTGCCATGGGCAGGGAAACACACCTGGTTTTGATGTTCTCTTTGTCTTTGAGTGCCAGAAAGATAGAGGAGAGTGTGCCCTCACCTTGGAGCCCTGCTGCCCTCTTCTGCAGAGATGGAGAAATATCCCAGCATCTACACGGACATCAGGACAAAGATAAGTAATGAAAATAAGTGCAGGGTGACTGTACTTGTGGGCATCAGCTGCTGGCATCTGCTTTGTTGTTGCCATGGGCATGGCACAGCAGGTACAAAGATTGCATTTCCTTGTGTGACACAGGCTGTGGTGGCTTGAAAGCAAGAGGGATGCAATAGAAAGAGCTGCAACCTCTGCCAGACACGGCAAAGGTGAGTGGGATGTTGTTTCATTTGCTGCTGATGGCAGGAAGGCCTGTAAGGATGGAAAGGCTGGTGTTTGCCATGGGCAGGGAAACACACCTGGTTTTCATGTTCTCTTTATCTTTGAGTGCCAGAAAAATAGAGGAGAGTGTGCCCTCACCTTGGACCCCTGCTACCCTCTTCTGCAGAGATGGAGAAATTCCCAGCATCTAGAAGGACATCAGGACAAAGATATGTAATGAAAACAATTCCAGGCTGGGTGTACTTGTGGCATCAGCTGCTGGCATCTGCATTGTTGTTGCCATGGGCATGGCACAGCAGGTAGAAAGATTGCATTTCCTTGTGTGACACAGGCTCTGGTGGCTTGAAAGCAAGAGGGATGCAATAGAAAGGGCTGCAACCTGTGCCAGACATGGCAAAGGTGAGAGTGCTATTGATTCAAATGCTGCTGATGGCAGGAAGGATGGAAAGGCTGGTGTTTGCATGGGCAGGGAAACAAACCTGGTTTTCATGTTCGCTCTGTCTTTGAGTGCCAGAAAGATAGAGGAGAGTGTGCCCTCACCTTGGACCCCTGCTACCCACTTCTGCAGAGATGGAGAAATGTCTCAGCATCTAGAAGGACATCAGGAGAAAGATATGTAATGAAAATAAATTCAGGCTGGCTGTACTTGGGCATCAGCTGCTGGCATCTGCATTGTTGTTGCCATGGGCATGGCACAGCAGGTACAAAGATAGCATTTCCTTGTGTGACACAGGCTCTGGTGGTTTGAAAGCAAGAGGGATGCAATAGAAAGAGCTGCAACGTCGGCCAGACACGGCAAAGGTGAGTGGGATGTTGTTTCAGTTGCTGCTGATGGCAGGAAGGCCTGTAAGGATGGCAAGGCTGGTGTTTGCCATGGGCAGGGAAACACACCTGGTTTTCATGTTCTCTTTGTCTTTGAGTGCCAGAAAGATAGAGGAGAGTGTGCCCTCACCTTGGAGCCCTGCTGCCCTCTTCTGCAGAGATGGAGAAATATCCCAGCATCAACACGGACATCAGGACAAAGATAAGTAATGAAAATATGTGCAGGGTGACTGTACTTGTGGGCATCAGCTGCTGGCATCTGCTTTGTTGTTGCCATGGGCATGGCACAGCAGGTACAAAGATTGCATTTCCTTGTGTGACACAGGCTGTGGTGTCTTGAAAGCAAGAGGGATGCAATAGAAAGAGATGCAACCTCTGCCAGACACGGCAAAGGTGAGTGGGATGTTGTTTCATTTGCTGCTGATGGCAGAAAGGCCTGTAAGGATGAAAAGGCTGGTGTTTGCCATGGGCAGGGAAACACACCTGGTTTTCATGTTCTCTTTGTCTTTGAGTGCCAGAAAAATAGAGGAGAGTGTGCCCTCACCTTGGACCCCTGCTACCCTCTTCTGCAGAGATGGAGAAATTCCCAGCATCTAGAAGGACATCAGGACAAAGATATGTAATGAAAACAATTCCTGGCTGGGTGTACTTGTGGCATCAGCTTCTGGCATCTGCATTGTTGTTGCCATGGGCATGGCACAGCAGGTAGAAAGATTGCATTTCCTTGTGTGACACAGGCTGTGGTGGCTTGAAAGCAAGAGGGATGCAATAAAACGGGCTGCAACCTGTGCCAGACATGGCAAAGGTGAGAGTGCTGTTGATTCAAATGCTGCTGATGGCAGGAAGGATGGCAAGGCTGGTGTTTGCCATGGGCAGGGAAACACACCTGGTTTTCATGTTCGCTCTGTCTTTGAGTGCCAGAAAGATAGAGGAGAGTGTGCCCTCACCTTGGAGCCCTTCTACCCTCTTCTGCAGAGATGGAGAAATGTCTCAGCATCTAGAAGGAAATCAGGACAAAGATATGTAATGAAGATAATTCCAGGCTGGGTGTACTTGTGGGCATCAGCTGCTGGCATCTGCATTGTTGTTGCCATGGGCATGGCACAGCAGTTACAAAGATTGCATTTCCTTGTGTGACACAGGCTCTGGTGGCTTGAAAGCAAGAGGGATGCAATAGAACGGGCTGCAACCTCTGCCAGACACGGCAAAGGTGAGTGTGCTGTTGATTCAACTGCTGCTGATGGCAGGAAGGCCTGTAAGGATGGCAAGGCTGGTGTTTGCCATGGGCAGGGAAACACACCTGGTTTTCATGTTCTCTTTGTCTTTGAGTGCCAGAAAGATAGAGGAGAGTGTGCCCTCACCTTGGAGCCCTGCTGCCCTCTTCTGCAGAGATGGAGAAATATCCCAGCATCAACACGGTCATCAGGACAAAGATAAGTAATGAAAATATGTGCAGGGTGACTGTACTTGTGGGCATCAGCTGCTGGCATCTGCTTTGTTGTTGCCATGGGCATGGCACAGCAGGTACAAAGATTGCATTTCCTTGTGTGACACAGGCTCTGGTGGCTTGAAAGCAAGAGGGATGCAATAGAAAGAGATGCAACCTCTGCCAGACACGGCAAAAGTGAGTGGGATGTTGTTTCATTTGCTGCTGATGGCAGAAAGGCCTGTAAGGATGAAAAGGCTGGTGTTTGCCATGGGCAGGGAAACACACCTGGTTTTCATGTTCTCTTTGTCTTTGAGTGCCAGAAAAATAGAGGAGAGTGTGCCCTCACCTTGGACCCCTGCTACCCTCTTTGCAGAGATGGAGAAATTCCCAGCATCTAGAAGGACATCAGGACAAAGATATGTAATGAAAACAATTCCTGGCTGGGTGTACTTGTGGCATCAGCTTCTGGCATCTGCATTGTTGTTGCCATGGGCATGGCACAGCAGGTAGAAAGATTGCATTTCCTTGTGTGACACAGGCTGTGGTGGCTTGAAAGCAAGAGGGATGCAATAAAACGGGCTGCAACCTGTGCCAGACATGGCAAAGGTGAGAGTGCTGTTGATTCAAATGCTGCTGATGGCAGGAAGGATGGCAAGGCTGGTGTTTGCCATGGGCAGGGAAACACACCTGGTTTTCATGTTCGCTCTGTCTTTGAGTGCCAGAAAGATAGAGGAGAGTGTGCCCTCACCTTGGAGCCCTTCTACCCTCTTCTGCAGAGATGGAGAAATGTCTCAGCATCTAGAAGGAAATCAGGACAAAGATATGTAATGAAGATAATTCCAGGCTGGGTGTACTTGTGGGCATCAGCTGCTGGCATCTGCATTGTTGTTGCCATGGGCATGGCACAGCAGTTACAAAGATTGCATTTCCTTGTGTGACACAGGCTCTGGTGGCTTGAAAGCAAGAGGGATGCAATAGAAAGAGCTGCAACCTCTGCCAGACACGGCAAAGGTGAGTGGGATGTTGTTTCACTTTCTGCTGATGGCAGAAAGGACTGTAAGGATGGCAAGGCTGGTGTTTGCCATGGGCAGGGAAACACACCTGGTTTTGATGTTCTCTTTGTCTTTGAGTGCCAGAAAGATAGAGGAGAGTGTGCCCTCACTTTGGACCCCTGCTACCCTCTTCTGCAGAGATGGAGAAATGTCTCAGCATCTAGAAGGACATCAGCACAAAGATATGTAATGAAAATAAATCCAGGCTGGCTGTACTTGGGCATCAGCTGCTGGCATCTGCTTTGTTGTTGCCATGGGCATGGCACAGCAGGTACAAAGATTGCATTTCCTTGTGTGACACAGGCTCTGGTGGCTTGAAAGCAAGAGGGATGCAATAGAACGGGCTGCAACCTCTGCAAGACACGGCAAAGGTGAGTGTGCTGTTGATTCAACTGCTGCTGATGGCAGGAAGGCCTGTAAGGATGGCAAGGCTGGTGTTTGCCATGGGCAGGGAAACACACCTGGTTTTCATGTTCTCTTTGTCTTTGAGTGCCAGAAAGATAGAGGAGAGTGTGCCCTCACCTTGGAGCCCTGCTGCCCTCTTCTGCAGAGATGGAGAAATATCCCAGCATCAACACGGACATCAGGACAAAGATAAGTAATGAAAATATGTGCAGGGTGACTGTACTTGTGGGCATCAGCTGCTGGCATCTGCATTGTTGTTGCCATGGGCATGGCACAGCAGGTAGAAAGATTGCATTTCCTTGTGTGACACAGGCTCTGGTGTCTTGAAAGCAAGAGGGATGCAATAGAAAGAGATGCAACCTCTGCCAGACACGGCAAAGGTGAGTGGGATGTTGTTTCATTTGCTGCTGATGGCAGAAAGGCCTGTAAGGATGAAAAGGCTGGTGTTTGCCATGGGCAGGGAAACACACCTGGTTTTCATGTTCTCTTTGTCTTTGAGTGCCAGAAAAATAGAGGAGAGTGTGCCCTCACCTTGGACCCCTGCTACCCTCTTTGCAGAGATGGAGAAATTCCCAGCATCTAGAAGGACATCAGGACAAAGATATGTAATGAAAACAATTCCTGGCTGGGTGTACTTGTGGCATCAGCTTCTGGCATCTGCATTGTTGTTGCCATGGGCATGGCACAGCAGGTAGAAAGATTGCATTTCCTTGTGTGACACAGGCTGTGGTGGCTTGAAAGCAAGAGGGATGCAATAAAACGGGCTGCAACCTGTGCCAGACATGGCAAAGGTGAGAGTGCTGTTGATTCAAATGCTGCTGATGGCAGGAAGGATGGCAAGGCTGGTGTTTGCCATGGGCAGGGAAACACACCTGGTTTTCATGTTCGCTCTGTCTTTGAGTGCCAGAAAGATAGAGGAGAGTGTGCCCTCACCTTGGAGCCCTTCTACCCTCTTCTGCAGAGATGGAGAAATGTCTCAGCATCTAGAAGGACATCAGGACAAAGGTATGTAATGAAGATAATTCCAGGCTGGGTGTACTTGTGGGCATCAGCTGCTGGCATCTGCATTGTTGTTGCCATGGGCATGGCACAGCAGTTACAAAGATTGCATTTCCTTGTGTGACACAGGCTCTGGTGGCTTGAAAGCAAGAGGGATGCAATAGAACGGGCTGCAACCTCTGCAAGACACGGCAAAGGTGAGTGTGCTGTTGATTCAACTGCTGCTGATGGCAGGAAGGCCTGTAAGGATGGCAAGGCTGGTGTTTGCCATGGGCAGGGAAACACACCTGGTTTTCATGTTCTCTTTGTCTTTGAGTGCCAGAAAGATAGAGGAGAGTGTGCCCTCACCTTGGAGCCCTGCTGCCCTCTTCTGCAGAGATGGAGAAATATCCCAGCATCAACACGGTCATCAGGACAAAGATAAGTAATGAAAATATGTGCAGGGTGACTGTACTTGTGGGCATCAGCTGCTGGCATCTGCTTTGTTGTTGCCATGGGCATGGCACAGCAGGTACAAAGATTGCATTTCCTTGTGTGACACAGGCTCTGGTGTCTTGAAAGCAAGAGGGATGCAATAGAAAGAGATGCAACCTCTGCCAGACACGGCAAAGGTGAGTGGGATGTTGTTTCATTTGCTGCTGATGGCAGAAAGGCCTGTAAGGATGAAAAGGCTGGTGTTTGCCATGGGCAGGGAAACACACCTGGTTTTCATGTTCTCTTTGTCTTTGAGTGCCAGAAAAATAGAGGAGAGTGTGCCCTCACCTTGGACCCCTGCTACCCTCTTTGCAGAGATGGAGAAATTCCCAGCATCTAGAAGGACATCAGGACAAAGATATGTAATGAAAACAATTCCTGGCTGGGTGTACTTGTGGCATCAGCTTCTGGCATCTGCATTGTTGTTGCCATGGGCATGGCACAGCAGGTAGAAAGATTGCATTTCCTTGTGTGACACAGGCTGTGGTGGCTTGAAAGCAAGAGGGATGCAATAAAACGGGCTGCAACCTGTGCCAGACATGGCAAAGGTGAGAGTGCTGTTGATTCAAATGCTGCTGATGGCAGGAAGGATGGCAAGGCTGGTGTTTGCCATGGGCAGGGAAACACACCTGGTTTTCATGTTCGCTCTGTCTTTGAGTGCCAGAAAGATAGAGGAGAGTGTGCCCTCACCTTGGAGCCCTTCTACCCTCTTCTGCAGAGATGGAGAAATGTCTCAGCATCTAGAAGGAAATCAGGACAAAGATATGTAATGAAGATAATTCCAGGCTGGGTGTACTTGTGGGCATCAGCTGCTGGCATCTGCATTGTTGTTGCCATGGGCATGGCACAGCAGTTACAAAGATTGCATTTCCTTGTGTGACACAGGCTCTGGTGGCTTGAAAGCAAGAGGGATGCAATAGAAAGAGCTGCAACCTCTGCCAGACACGGCAAAGGTGAGTGGGATGTTGTTTCACTTTCTGCTGATGGCAGAAAGGACTGTAAGGATGGCAAGGCTGGTGTTTGCCATGGGCAGGGAAACACACCTGGTTTTGATGTTCTCTTTGTCTTTGAGTGCCAGAAAGATAGAGGAGAGTGTGCCCTCACTTTGGACCCCTGCTACCCTCTTCTGCAGAGATGGAGAAATGTCTCAGCATCTAGAAGGACATCAGCACAAAGATATGTAATGAAAATAAATCCAGGCTGGCTGTACTTGGGCATCAGCTGCTGGCATCTGCTTTGTTGTTGCCATGGGCATGGCACAGCAGTTACAAAGATTGCATTTCCTTGTGTGACACAGGCTCTGGTGGCTTGAAAGCAAGAGGGATGCAATAGAACGGGCTGCAACCTCTGCAAGACACGGCAAAGGTGAGTGTGCTGTTGATTCAACTGCTGCTGATGGCAGGAAGGCCTGTAAGGATGGAAAGGCTGGTGTTTGCCATGGGCAGGGAAACACAACTGGTTTTCATGTTCTCTTTGTCTTTGAGTGCCAGAAAGATAGAGGAGAGTGTGCCCTCACCTTGGAGCCCTGCTGCCCTCTTCTGCAGAGATGGAGAAATATCCCAGCATCAACACGGACATCAGGACAAAGATAAGTAATGAAAATATGTGCAGGGTGACTGTACTTGTGGGCATCAGCTGCTGGCATCTGCTTTGTTGTTGCCATGGGCATGGCACAGCAGGTACAAAGATTGCATTTCCTTGTGTGACACAGGCTCTGGTGTCTTGAAAGCAAGAGGGATGCAATAGAAAGAGATGCAACCTCTGCCAGACACGGCAAAGGTGAGTGGGATGTTGTTTCATTTGCTGCTGATGGCAGAAAGGCCTGTAAGGATGGCAAGGCTGGTGTTTGCCATGGGCAGGGAAACACACCTGGTTTTCATGTTCTCTTTGTCTTTGAGTGCCAGAAAAATAGAGGAGAGTGTGCCCTCACCTTGGACCCCTGCTACCCTCTTCTGCAGAGATGGAGAAATTCCCAGCATCTAGAAGGACATCAGGACAAAGATATGTAATGAAAACAATTCCTGGCTGGGTGTACTTGTGGCATCAGCTTCTGGCATCTGCATTGTTGTTGCCATGGGCATGGCACAGCAGGTAGAAAGATTGCATTTCCTTGTGTGACACAGGCTGTGGTGGCTTGAAAGCAAGAGGGATGCAATAAAACGGGCTGCAACCTGTGCCAGACATGGCAAAGGTGAGAGTGCTGTTGATTCAAATGCTGCTGATGGCAGGAAGGATGGCAAGGCTGGTGTTTGCCATGGGCAGGGAAACACACCTGGTTTTCATGTTCGCTCTGTCTTTGAGTGCCAGAAAGATAGAGGAGAGTGTGCCCTCACCTTGGAGCCCTTCTACCCTCTTCTGCAGAGATGGAGAAATGTCTCAGCATCTAGAAGGAAATCAGGACAAAGATATGTAATGAAGATAATTCCAGGCTGGGTGTACTTGTGGGCATCAGCTGCTGGCATCTGCATTGTTGTTGCCATGGGCATGGCACAGCAGTTACAAAGATTGCATTTCCTTGTGTGACACAGGCTCTGGTGGCTTGAAAGCAAGAGGGATGCAATAGAAAGAGCTGCAACCTCTGCCAGACACGGCAAAGGTGAGTGGGATGTTGTTTCACTTTCTGCTGATGGCAGAAAGGACTGTAAGGATGGCAAGGCTGGTGTTTGCCATGGGCAGGGAAACACACCTGGTTTTGATGTTCTCTTTGTCTTTGAGTGCCAGAAAGATAGAGGAGAGTGTGCCCTCACTTTGGACCCCTGCTACCCTCTTCTGCAGAGATGGAGAAATGTCTCAGCATCTAGAAGGACATCAGCACAAAGATATGTAATGAAAATAAATCCAGGCTGGCTGTACTTGGGCATCAGCTGCTGGCATCTGCTTTGTTGTTGCCATGGGCATGGCACAGCAGTTACAAAGATTGCATTTCCTTGTGTGACACAGGCTCTGGTGGCTTGAAAGCAAGAGGGATGCAATAGAACGGGCTGCAACCTCTGCAAGACACGGCAAAGGTGAGTGTGCTGTTGATTCAACTGCTGCTGATGGCAGGAAGGCCTGTAAGGATGGAAAGGCTGGTGTTTGCCATGGGCAGGGAAACACACCTGGTTTTCATGTTCTCTTTGTCTTTGAGTGCCAGAAAGATAGAGGAGAGTGTGCCCTCACCTTGGAGCCCTGCTGCCCTCTTCTGCAGAGATGGAGAAATATCCCAGCATCAACACGGACATCAGGACAAAGATAAGTAATGAAAATATGTGCAGGGTGACTGTACTTGTGGGCATCAGCTGCTGGCATCTGCTTTGTTGTTGCCATGGGCATGGCACAGCAGGTACAAAGATTGCATTTCCTTGTGTGACACAGGCTCTGGTGTCTTGAAAGCAAGAGGGATGCAATAGAAAGAGATGCAACCTCTGCCAGACACGGCAAAGGTGAGTGGGATGTTGTTTCATTTGCTGCTGATGGCAGAAAGGCCTGTAAGGATGGCAAGGCTGGTGTTTGCCATGGGCAGGGAAACACACCTGGTTTTCATGTTCTCTTTGTCTTTGAGTGCCAGAAAAATAGAGGAGAGTGTGCCCTCACCTTGGACCCCTGCTACCCTCTTCTGCAGAGATGGAGAAATTCCCAGCATCTAGAAGGACATCAGGACAAAGATATGTAATGAAAACAATTCCTGGCTGGGTGTACTTGTGGCATCAGCTTCTGGCATCTGCATTGTTGTTGCCATGGGCATGGCACAGCAGGTAGAAAGATTGCATTTCCTTGTGTGACACAGGCTGTGGTGGCTTGAAAGCAAGAGGGATGCAATAAAACGGGCTGCAACCTGTGCCAGACATGGCAAAGGTGAGAGTGCTGTTGATTCAAATGCTGCTGATGGCAGGAAGGATGGCAAGGCTGGTGTTTGCCATGGGCAGGGAAACACACCTGGTTTTCATGTTCGCTCTGTCTTTGAGTGCCAGAAAGATAGAGGAGAGTGTGCCCTCACCTTGGAGCCCTTCTACCCTGTTCTGCAGAGATGGAGAAATGTCTCAGCATCTAGAAGGAAATCAGGACAAAGATATGTAATGAAGATAATTCCAGGCTGGGTGTACTTGTGGGCATCAGCTGCTGGCATCTGCATTGTTGTTGCCATGGGCATGGCACAGCAGTTACAAAGATTGCATTTCCTTGTGTGACACAGGCTCTGGTGGCTTGAAAGCAAGAGGGATGCAATAGAAAGAGCTGCAACCTCTGCCAGACACGGCAAAGGTGAGTGGGATGTTGTTTCACTTTCTGCTGATGGCAGAAAGGACTGTAAGGATGGCAAGGCTGGTGTTTGCCATGGGCAGGGAAACACACCTGGTTTTGATGTTCTCTTTGTCTTTGAGTGCCAGAAAGATAGAGGAGAGTGTGCCCTCACTTTGGACCCCTGCTACCCTCTTCTGCAGAGATGGAGAAATGTCTCAGCATCTAGAAGGACATCAGCACAAAGATATGTAATGAAAATAAATCCAGGCTGGCTGTACTTGGGCATCAGCTGCTGGCATCTGCTTTGTTGTTGCCATGGGCATGGCACAGCAGTTACAAAGATTGCATTTCCTTGTGTGACACAGGCTCTGGTGGCTTGAAAGCAAGAGGGATGCAATAGAACGGGCTGCAACCTCTGCAAGACACGGCAAAGGTGAGTGTGCTGTTGATTCAACTGCTGCTGATGGCAGGAAGGCCTGTAAGGATGGAAAGGCTGGTGTTTGCCATGGGCAGGGAAACACAACTGGTTTTCATGTTCTCTTTGTCTTTGAGTGCCAGAAAGATAGAGGAGAGTGTGCCCTCACCTTGGAGCCCTGCTGCCCTCTTCTGCAGAGATGGAGAAATATCCCAGCATCAACACGGACATCAGGACAAAGATAAGTAATGAAAATATGTGCAGGGTGACTGTACTTGTGGGCATCAGCTGCTGGCATCTGCTTTGTTGTTGCCATGGGCATGGCACAGCAGGTACAAAGATTGCATTTCCTTGTGTGACACAGGCTCTGGTGTCTTGAAAGCAAGAGGGATGCAATAGAAAGAGATGCAACCTCTGCCAGACACGGCAAAGGTGAGTGGGATGTTGTTTCATTTGCTGCTGATGGCAGAAAGGCCTGTAAGGATGGCAAGGCTGGTGTTTGCCATGGGCAGGGAAACACACCTGGTTTTCATGTTCTCTTTGTCTTTGAGTGCCAGAAAAATAGAGGAGAGTGTGCCCTCACCTTGGACCCCTGCTACCCTCTTCTGCAGAGATGGAGAAATTCCCAGCATCTAGAAGGACATCAGGACAAAGATATGTAATGAAAACAATTCCTGGCTGGGTGTACTTGTGGCATCAGCTTCTGGCATCTGCATTGTTGTTGCCATGGGCATGGCACAGCAGGTAGAAAGATTGCATTTCCTTGTGTGACACAGGCTCTGGTGGCTTGAAAGCAAGAGGGATGCAATAAAACGGGCTGCAACCTGTGCCAGACATGGCAAAGGTGAGAGTGCTGTTGATTCAAATGCTGCTGATGGCAGGAAGGATGGCAAGGCTGGTGTTTGCCATGGGCAGGGAAACACACCTGGTTTTCATGTTCGCTCTGTCTTTGAGTGCCAGAAAGATAGAGGAGAGTGTGCCCTCACCTTGGAGCCCTTCTACCCTCTTCTGCAGAGATGGAGAAATGTCTCAGCATCTAGAAGGAAATCAGGACAAAGATATGTAATGAAGATAATTCCAGGCTGGGTGTACTTGTGGGCATCAGCTGCTGGCATCTGCATTGTTGTTGCCATGGGCATGGCACAGCAGTTACAAAGATTGCATTTCCTTGTGTGACACAGGCTCTGGTGGCTTGAAAGCAAGAGGGATGCAATAGAAAGAGCTGCAACCTCTGCCAGACACGGCAAAGGTGAGTGGGATGTTGTTTCACTTTCTGCTGATGGCAGAAAGGACTGTAAGGATGGCAAGGCTGGTGTTTGCCATGGGCAGGGAAACACACCTGGTTTTGATGTTCTCTTTGTCTTTGAGTGCCAGAAAGATAGAGGAGAGTGTGCCCTCACTTTGGACCCCTGCTACCCTCTTCTGCAGAGATGGAGAAATGTCTCAGCATCTAGAAGGACATCAGCACAAAGATATGTAATGAAAATAAATCCAGGCTGGCTGTACTTGGGCATCAGCTGCTGGCATCTGCTTTGTTGTTGCCATGGGCATGGCACAGCAGGTACAAAGATTGCATTTCCTTGTGTGACACAGGCTCTGGTGGCTTGAAAGCAAGAGGGATGCAATAGAACGGGCTGCAACCTCTGCAAGACACGGCAAAGGTGAGTGTGCTGTTGATTCAACTGCTGCTGATGGCAGGAAGGCCTGTAAGGGTGGCAAGGCTGGTGTTTGCCATGGGCAGGGAAACACACCTGGTTTTCATGTTCTCTTTGTCTTTGAGTGCCAGAAAGATAGAGGAGAGTGTGCCCTCACCTTGGAGCCCTGCTGCCCTCTTCTGCAGAGATGGAGAAATATCCCAGCATCAACACGGACATCAGGACAAAGATAAGTAATGAAAATATGTGCAGGGTGACTGTACTTGTGGGCATCAGCTGCTGGCATCTGCTTTGTTGTTGCCATGGGCATGGCACAGCAGGTACAAAGATTGCATTTCCTTGTGTGACACAGGCTCTGGTGTCTTGAAAGCAAGAGGGATGCAATAGAAAGAGATGCAACCTCTGCCAGACACGGCAAAGGTGAGTGGGATGTTGTTTCATTTGCTGCTGATGGCAGAAAGGCCTGTAAGGATGAAAAGGCTGGTGTTTGCCATGGGCAGGGAAACACACCTGGTTTTCATGTTCTCTTTGTCTTTGAGTGCCAGAAAAATAGAGGAGAGTGTGCCCTCACCTTGGACCCCTGCTACCCTCTTTGCAGAGATGGAGAAATTCCCAGCATCTAGAAGGACATCAGGACAAAGATATGTAATGAAAACAATTCCTGGCTGGGTGTACTTGTGGCATCAGCTTCTGGCATCTGCATTGTTGTTGCCATGGGCATGGCACAGCAGGTAGAAAGATTGCATTTCCTTGTGTGACACAGGCTGTGGTGGCTTGAAAGCAAGAGGGATGCAATAAAACGGGCTGCAACCTGTGCCAGACATGGCAAAGGTGAGAGTGCTGTTGATTCAAATGCTGCTGATGGCAGGAAGGATGGCAAGGCTGGTGTTTGCCATGGGCAGGGAAACACACCTGGTTTTCATGTTCGCTCTGTCTTTGAGTGCCAGAAAGATAGAGGAGAGTGTGCCCTCACCTTGGAGCCCTTCTACCCTCTTCTGCAGAGATGGAGAAATGTCTCAGCATCTAGAAGGAAATCAGGACAAAGATATGTAATGAAGATAATTCCAGGCTGGGTGTACTTGTGGGCATCAGCTGCTGGCATCTGCATTGTTGTTGCCATGGGCATGGCACAGCAGTTACAAAGATTGCATTTCCTTGTGTGACACAGGCTCTGGTGGCTTGAAAGCAAGAGGGATGCAATAGAAAGAGCTGCAACCTCTGCCAGACACGGCAAAGGTGAGTGGGATGTTGTTTCACTTTCTGCTGATGGCAGAAAGGACTGTAAGGATGGCAAGGCTGGTGTTTGCCATGGGCAGGGAAACACACCTGGTTTTGATGTTCTCTTTGTCTTTGAGTGCCAGAAAGATAGAGGAGAGTGTGCCCTCACTTTGGACCCCTGCTACCCTCTTTGCAGAGATGGAGAAATGTCTCAGCATCTAGAAGGACATCAGCACAAAGATATGTAATGAAAATAAATCCAGGCTGGCTGTACTTGGGCATCAGCTGCTGGCATCTGCTTTGTTGTTGCCATGGGCATGGCACAGCAGTTACAAAGATTGCATTTCCTTGTGTGACACAGGCTCTGGTGGCTTGAAAGCAAGAGGGATGCAATAGAACGGGCTGCAACCTCTGCAAGACACGGCAAAGGTGAGTGTGCTGTTGATTCAACTGCTGCTGATGGCAGGAAGGCCTGTAAGGGTGGCAAGGCTGGTGTTTGCCATGGGCAGGGAAACACACCTGGTTTTCATGTTCTCTTTGTCTTTGAGTGCCAGAAAGATAGAGGAGAGTGTGCCCTCACCTTGGAGCCCTGCTGCCCTCTTCTGCAGAGATGGAGAAATATCCCAGCATCAACACGGACATCAGGACAAAGATAAGTAATGAAAATATGTGCAGGGTGACTGTACTTGTGGGCATCAGCTGCTGGCATCTGCTTTGTTGTTGCCATGGGCATGGCACAGCAGGTACAAAGATTGCATTTCCTTGTGTGACACAGGCTCTGGTGTCTTGAAAGCAAGAGGGATGCAATAGAAAGAGATGCAACCTCTGCCAGACACGGCAAAGGTGAGTGGGATGTTGTTTCATTTGCTGCTGATGGCAGAAAGGCCTGTAAGGATGAAAAGGCTGGTGTTTGCCATGGGCAGGGAAACACACCTGGTTTTCATGTTCTCTTTGTCTTTGAGTGCCAGAAAAATAGAGGAGAGTGTGCCCTCACCTTGGACCCCTGCTACCCTCTTCTGCAGAGATGGAGAAATTCCCAGCATCTAGAAGGACATCAGGACAAAGATATGTAATGAAAACAATTCCTGGCTGGGTGTACTTGTGGCATCAGCTTCTGGCATCTGCATTGTTGTTGCCATGGGCATGGCACAGCAGGTAGAAAGATTGCATTTCCTTGTGTGACACAGGCTGTGGTGGCTTGAAAGCAAGAGGGATGCAATAAAACGGGCTGCAACCTGTGCCAGACATGGCAAAGGTGAGAGTGCTGTTGATTCAAATGCTGCTGATGGCAGGAAGGATGGCAAGGCTGGTGTTTGCCATGGGCAGGGAAACACACCTGGTTTTCATGTTCGCTCTGTCTTTGAGTGCCAGAAAGATAGAGGAGAGTGTGCCCTCACCTTGGAGCCCTTCTACCCTCTTCTGCAGAGATGGAGAAATGTCTCAGCATCTAGAAGGAAATCAGGACAAAGATATGTAATGAAGATAATTCCAGGCTGGGTGTACTTGTGGGCATCAGCTGCTGGCATCTGCATTGTTGTTGCCATGGGCATGGCACAGCAGTTACAAAGATTGCATTTCCTTGTGTGACACAGGCTCTGGTGGCTTGAAAGCAAGAGGGATGCAATAGAAAGAGCTGCAACCTCTGCCAGACACGGCAAAGGTGAGTGGGATGTTGTTTCACTTTCTGCTGATGGCAGAAAGGACTGTAAGGATGGCAAGGCTGGTGTTTGCCATGGGCAGGGAAATACACCTGGTTTTGATGTTCTCTTTGTCTTTGAGTGCCAGAAAGATAGAGGAGAGTGTGCCCTCACTTTGGACCCCTGCTACCCTCTTCTGCAGAGATGGAGAAATGTCTCAGCATCTAGAAGGACATCAGCACAAAGATATGTAATGAAAATAAATCCAGGCTGGCTGTACTTGGGCATCAGCTGCTGGCATCTGCTTTGTTGTTGCCATGGGCATGGCACAGCAGTTACAAAGATTGCATTTCCTTGTGTGACACAGGCTCTGGTGTCTTGAAAGCAAGAGGGATGCAATAGAAAGAGATGCAACCTCTGCCAGACACGGCAAAGGTGAGTGGGATGTTGTTTCATTTGCTGCTGATGGCAGAAAGGCCTGTAAGGATGAAAAGGCTGGTGTTTGCCATGGGCAGGGAAACACACCTGGTTTTCATGTTCTCTTTGTCTTTGAGTGCCAGAAAAATAGAGGAGAGTGTGCCCTCACCTTGGACCCCTGCTACCCTCTTCTGCAGAGATGGAGAAATTCCCAGCATCTAGAAGGACATCAGGACAAAGATATGTAATGAAAACAATTCCTGGCTGGGTGTACTTGTGGCATCAGCTTCTGGCATCTGCATTGTTGTTGCCATGGGCATGGCACAGCAGGTAGAAAGATTGCATTTCCTTGTGTGACACAGGCTGTGGTGGCTTGAAAGCAAGAGGGATGCAATAAAACGGGCTGCAACCTGTGCCAGACATGGCAAAGGTGAGAGTGCTGTTGATTCAAATGCTGCTGATGGCAGGAAGGATGGCAAGGCTGGTGTTTGCCATGGGCAGGGAAACACACCTGGTTTTCATGTTCGCTCTGTCTTTGAGTGCCAGAAAGATAGAGGAGAGTGTGCCCTCACCTTGGAGCCCTTCTACCCTCTTCTGCAGAGATGGAGAAATGTCTCAGCATCTAGAAGGAAATCAGGACAAAGATATGTAATGAAGATAATTCCAGGCTGGGTGTACTTGTGGGCATCAGCTGCTGGCATCTGCATTGTTGTTGCCATGGGCATGGCACAGCAGTTACAAAGATTGCATTTCCTTGTGTGACACAGGCTCTGGTGGCTTGAAAGCAAGAGGGATGCAATAGAAAGAGCTGCAACCTCTGCCAGACACGGCAAAGGTGAGTGGGATGTTGTTTCACTTTCTGCTGATGGCAGAAAGGACTGTAAGGATGGCAAGGCTGGTGTTTGCCATGGGCAGGGAAACACACCTGGTTTTGATGTTCTCTTTGTCTTTGAGTGCCAGAAAGATAGAGGAGAGTGTGCCCTCACTTTGGACCCCTGCTACCCTCTTCTGCAGAGATGGAGAAATGTCTCAGCATCTAGAAGGACATCAGCACAAAGATATGTAATGAAAATAAATCCAGGCTGGCTGTACTTGGGCATCAGCTGCTGGCATCTGCTTTGTTGTTGCCATGGGCATGGCACAGCAGTTACAAAGATTGCATTTCCTTGTGTGACACAGGCTCTGGTGGCTTGAAAGCAAGAGGGATGCAATAGAACGGGCTGCAACCTCTGCAAGACACGGCAAAGGTGAGTGTGCTGTTGATTCAACTGCTGCTGATGGCAGGAAGGCCTGTAAGGGTGGCAAGGCTGGTGTTTGCCATGGGCAGGGAAACACAACTGGTTTTCATGTTCTCTTTGTCTTTGAGTGCCAGAAAGATAGAGGAGAGTGTGCCCTCACCTTGGAGCCCTGCTGCCCTCTTCTGCAGAGATGGAGAAATATCCCAGCATCAACACGGACATCAGGACAAAGATAAGTAATGAAAATATGTGCAGGGTGACTGTACTTGTGGGCATCAGCTGCTGGCATCTGCTTTGTTGTTGCCATGGGCATGGCACAGCAGGTACAAAGATTGCATTTCCTTGTGTGACACAGGCTCTGGTGTCTTGAAAGCAAGAGGGATGCAATAGAAAGAGATGCAACCTCTGCCAGACACGGCAAAGGTGAGTGGGATGTTGTTTCATTTGCTGCTGATGGCAGAAAGGCCTGTAAGGATGAAAAGGCTGGTGTTTGCCATGGGCAGGGAAACACACCTGGTTTTCATGTTCTCTTTGTCTTTGAGTGCCAGAAAAATAGAGGAGAGTGTGCCCTCACCTTGGACCCCTGCTACCCTCTTCTGCAGAGATGGAGAAATTCCCAGCATCTGGAAGGACATCAGGAGAAAGATATGTAATGAAAACAATTCCTGGCTGGGTGTACTTGTGGCATCAGCTTCTGGCATCTGCATTGTTGTTGCCATGGGCATGGCACAGCAGGTAGAAAGATTGCATTTCCTTGTGTGACACAGGCTGTGGTGGCTTGAAAGCAAGAGGGATGCAATAAAACGGGCTGCAACCTGTGCCAGACATGGCAAAGGTGAGAGTGCTGTTGATTCAAATGCTGCTGATGGCAGGAAGGATGGCAAGGCTGGTGTTTGCCATGGGCAGGGAAACACACCTGGTTTTCATGTTCGCTCTGTCTTTGAGTGCCAGAAAGATAGAGGAGAGTGTGCCCTCACCTTGGAGCCCTTCTACCCTCTTCTGCAGAGATGGAGAAATGTCTCAGCATCTAGAAGGAAATCAGGACAAAGATATGTAATGAAGATAATTCCAGGCTGGGTGTACTTGTGGGCATCAGCTGCTGGCATCTGCATTGTTGTTGCCATGGGCATGGCACAGCAGTTACAAAGATTGCATTTCCTTGTGTGACACAGGCTCTGGTGGCTTGAAAGGAAGAGGGATGCAATAGAAAGAGCTGCAACCTCTGCCAGACACGGCAAAGGTGAGTGGGATGTTGTTTCACTTTCTGCTGATGGCAGAAAGGACTGTAAGGATGGCAAGGCTGGTGTTTGCCATGGGCAGGGAAACACACCTGGTTTTGATGTTCTCTTTGTCTTTGAGTGCCAGAAAGATAGAGGAGAGTGTGCCCTCACTTTGGACACCTTCTACCCTCTTCTGCAGAGATGGAGAAATGTCTCAGCATCTAGAAGGACATCAGCACAAAGATATGTAATGAAAATAAATCCAGGCTGGCTGTACTTGGGCATCAGCTGCTGGCATCTGCTTTGTTGTTGCCATGGGCATGGCACAGCAGGTACAAAGATTGCATTTCCTTGTGTGACACAGGCTCTGGTGGCTTGAAAGCAAGAGGGATGCAATAGAACGGGCTGCAACCTCTGCAAGACACGGCAAAGGTGAGTGTGCTGTTGATTCAACTGCTGCTGATGGCAGGAAGGCCTGTAAGGATGGCAAGGCTGGTGTTTGCCATGGGCAGGGAAACACACCTGGTTTTCATGTTCTCTTTGTCTTTGAGTGCCAGAAAGATAGAGGAGAGTGTGCCCTCACCTTGGAGCCCTGCTGCCCTCTTCTGCAGAGATGGAGAAATATCCCAGCATCAACACGGACATCAGGACAAAGATAAGTAATGAAAATATGTGCAGGGTGACTGTACTTGTGGGCATCAGCTGCTGGCATCTGCATTGTTGTTGCCATGGGCATGGCACAGCAGGTACAAAGATTGCATTTCCTTGTGTGACACAGGCTCTGGTGTCTTGAAAGCAATAGGGATGCAATAGAAAGAGATGCAACCTCTGCCAGACACGGCAAAGGTGAGTGGGATGTTGTTTCATTTGCTGCTGATGGCAGGAAGGCCTGTAAGGATGAAAAGGCTGGTGTTTGCCATGGGCAGGGAAACACACCTGGTTTTCATGTTCTCTTTGTCTTTGAGTGCCAGAAAAATAGAGGAGAGTGTGCCCTCACCTTGGACCCCTGCTACCCTCTTCTGCAGAGATGGAGAAATTCCCAGCATCTAGAAGGACATCAGGACAAAGATATGTAATGAAAACAATTCCTGGCTGGGTGTACTTGTGGCATCAGCTTCTGGCATCTGCATTGTTGTTGCCATGGGCATGGCACAGCAGGTAGAAAGATTGCATTTCCTTGTGTGACACAGGCTGTGGTGGCTTGAAAGCAAGAGGGATGCAATAAAACGGGCTGCAACCTGTGCCAGACATGGCAAAGGTGAGAGTGCTGTTGATTCAAATGCTGCTGATGGCAGGAAGGATGGCAAGGCTGGTGTTTGCCATGGGCAGGGAAACACACCTGGTTTTCATGTTCGCTCTGTCTTTGAGTGCCAGAAAGATAGAGGAGAGTGTGCCCTCACCTTGGAGCCCTTGTACCCTCTTCTGCAGAGATGGAGAAATGTCTCAGCATCTAGAAGGACATCAGGACAAAGGTATGTAATGAAGATAATTCCAGGCTGGGTGTACTTGTGGGCATCAGCTTCTGGCATCTGCATTGTTGTTGCCATGGGCATGGCACAGCAGGTACAAAGATTGCATTTCCTTGTGTGACACAGGCTCTGGTGTCTTGAAAGCAAGAGGGATGCAATAGAAAGAGCTGCAACGTCTGCCAGACACGGCAAAGGTGAGTGGGATGTTGTTTCAGTTGCTGCTGCTGGCAGGAAGGACGGTAAGGATGGAAAGGCTGGTGTTTGCCATGGGCAGGGAAACACACCTGGTTTTCATGTTCTCTTTGTCTTTGAGTGCCAGAAAGATAGAGGAGAGTGTGCCCTCACCTTGGACCCCTGCTACCCTCTTCTGCAGAGATGGAGAAATGTCTCAGCATCTAGAAGGACATCAGCACAAAGATATGTAATGAAAATAAATCCAGGCTGGCTGTACTTGTGGGCATCAGCTACTGGCATCTGCATTGTTGTTGCCATGGGCATGGCACAGCAGGTACAAAGATTGCATTTCCTTGTGTGACACAGGCTCTGGTGGCTTGAAAGCAAGAGGGATGCAATAGAAAGAGCTGCAACCTCTGCCAGACACGGCAAAGGTGAGTGGGATATTGTTTCAGTTGCTGCTGATGGCAGGAAGGCCTGTAAGGATGGAAAGGCTGGTGTTTGCCATGGGCAGGGAAACACACCTGGTTTTCATGTTCTCTTTGTCTTTGAGTGCCAGAAAGGTAGAGGAGAGTGTGCCCTCACCTTGGAGCCCTGCTGCCCTCTTCTGCAGAGATGGAGAAATGTCCCAGCATCTACACGGACATCAGGACAAAGATAAGTAATGAAAATAAGTGCAGGGTGGCTGCACTTGTGGGCATCAGCTGCTGACATCTGCTTTGTTGTTGCCATGGGCATGGCACAGCAGGTAGAAAGATTGCATTTCCTTGTGTGACACAGGCTGTGGTGGCTTGAAAGCAAGAGGGATGCAATAGAAAGAGCTGCAACGTCTGCCAGACACGGCAAAGGTGAGTGGGATGTTTTTTCAGTTGCTGCTGATGGCAGGAAGGCCTGTAAGGATGGAAAGGCTGGTGTTTGCCATGGGCTGGGAAACACATGTGTTTTCATGTTCTCTATGTCTTTGTGAGCCAGAAAGATAGAGGAGAGTGTGCCCTCACCTTGGAGCCCTTCTACCCTCTTCTGCAGAGATGGAGAAATGTCTCAGCATCTAGAAGGAAATCAGCACAAATATATGTAATGAAAACAATTCCTGGCTGGGTGTACTTGTGGCATCCGCTACTGGCATCTGCATTGTTGTTGCCATGGGCATGGCACAGCAGTTACAAAGATTGCATTTCCTTGTGTGACACAGGCTGTGGTGGCTTGAAAGCAAGAGGGATGCAATAGAAAGGGCTGCAACCTGTGCCAGACATGGCAAAGGTGAGAGTGCTGTTGATTCAAATGCTGCTGATGGCAGGAAGGATGGCAAGGCTGGTGTTTGCCATGGGCAGGGAAACACACCTGGTTTTCATGTTCTCTTTGTCTTTGAGTGCCAGAAAGATAGAGGAGAGTGTGCCCTCACCTTGGAGACCTGCGGCCCTCTTCTGCAGAGATAGAGTAATTCCCGGCATCTAGAAGGACATCAGGACAAAGATAAGTAATGAAGATAAATCCAGGCTGGCTGTACTTGGGCATCAGCTGCTGGCATCTGCATTGTTGTTGCCATGGGCATGGCACAGCAGGTACAAAGATTGCATTTCCTTGTGTGACACAGGCTCTGGTGTCTTGAAAGCAAGAGGGATGCAATAGAAAGAGATGCAACCTCTGCCAGACACGGCAAAGGTGAGTGGGATGTTGTTTCATTTGCTGCTGATGGCAGAAAGGCCTGTAAGGATGAAAAGGCTGGTGTTTGCCATGGGCAGGGAAACACACCTGGTTTTCATGTTCTCTTTGTCTTTGAGTGCCAGAAAAATAGAGGAGAGTGTGCCCTCACCTTGGACCCCTGCTACCCTCTTCTGCAGAGATGGAGAAATGTCTCAGCATCTAGAAGGACATCAGGACAAAGATAAGTAATGAAAATAATTCCAGGCTGGGTGTACTTGTGGGCATCAGCTGCTGGCATCTGCATTGTTGTTGCCATGGGCATGGCACAGCAGGTACAAAGATTGCATTTCCTTGTGTGACACAGGCTGTGGTGGCTTGAAAGCAAGAGGGATGCAATAGAAAGAGCTTCAACCTCTGCAAGACACGGCAAAGGTGAGTGGGATGTTGTTTCAGTTGCTGCTGATGGCAGGAAGGCCTGTAAGGATGGCAAGGCTGGTGTTTGCCATGGGCAGGGAAACACAACTGGTTTTCATGTTCTCTATGTCTTTGAGAGCCAGAAAGATAGAGGAGAGTGTGCCCTCACCTTGGAGCCCTTCTACCCTCTTCTGCAGAGATGGAGAAATGTCTCAGCATCTAGAAGGACATCAGGACAAAGATATGTAATGAAGATAATTCCAGGCTGGGTGTCCTTGTGGCATCAGCTGCTGGCATCTGCATTGTTGTTGCCATGGGCATGGCACAGCAGGTACAAAGATTACATTTCCTTGTGTGACACAGGCTGTGGTGGCTTGAAAGCAAGAGGGATGCAATAGAAAGAGCTGCAACCTCTGCCAGACACGGCAAAGGTGAGTGGGATGTTGTTTCAGTTGCTGCAGATGGCAGAAAGGACTGTAAGGATGGTAAGACTGGTGTTTGCCATGGGCAGGGAAACACACCTGGTTTTCATGTTCTCTTTGTCTTTGAGTGCCAGAAAGATAGAGGAGAGTGTGCCCTCACCTTGGAGCCCTCCTGCCCTCTGCTGCTCTGATGGAGAAATGTCCCAGCTTTTACACAGACATCAGGACAAAGGTATGTAATGAAAAGAAGTCCAGGCTGTCTGTACTTGTGGGCGTCAGCTGCTGGCATCTGCATTGTTGTTGCCATGGGCATGGCACAGCAGGTACAAAGATTGCATTTCCTTGTGTGTTGTGATATATTATAATCCAATCCAAGGTACTTGTAACATGTGTTTTACATATTTCTTTGCAATATAGGCCTATATTATGATAAATATATCTTAATAATATATATCTTAATAATATATCTGCAAGTTCTAATGTGTCCATTACCTTTTCAAACTGTTACTTTCTCCTACACATCACTGTGAGTAGTTCTTCTAACAGGAATGATGACATGAGTAATTAACCTGTGACCTTCAGTTTGGGATTAAATGCATCCAGTGGAAGTAAGAGCTGTCGGTTCTTTTGCTCTTTCATTGTTGAACAGCCGAGGTGTTTTGTTTTGGAGGGTGGATAGTGATGGGACAGGTGGGGAATGGCTTTAAACTGAGACAGGGGAGGTTTAGTTTGGATGTGAGGAGGAAGTTTTTCAGCCAGAGGGTGGTGAGGCACTGGAACAGGTTGCCCAAGGAGGCTGTGGATGCCCCATCCCTGGTTGGCAGGTTAGAAAGCCCACATGACTTTATTGCAGCACTGGCTGCAGGGGGATCACTGCTCCTAGCATGCACACAGAAGAGCTAGAGCACACAGGTGATGGACATTCCACTTGTGACCATTCCTGCAATTCCAGAGAGTGTGCGCCTGTTCCAATCACTGCTGCACAGATTAAAAACTGGTTGCAGATGAGCTGTTTTGGTGTGGGGTTCTTGCAAACGGTCTGTAGTGGCTGTGTGATTCCTCGGGGAGTTGCTCTCCAGCCCAAAGCTCATGTCCTAAGTCGACCAGATCCCGTTTGTGTCAAGAGATGGTTTACAACAGAGCAGCTGCTTATCAAGTTTCTCATATCACACTGCCTTGCTCCAGTGTCTGTGTCATCAGCCCCAGCACATACGGTGCACCTCTTCAAGGCTTGTGGAACACTGAGACTCTGCACTTGGGCTCCAGACATCCTGCTGCTGTAGTAACAACAGCCTTCCCTAGACAGAACATCGCTGTCCTGGAAGCTCTGAATTCAGTGCTGAAGACCGAATTAATTGCCAGGTATCAATCTAACACCTAATTTGTTTGCAGAGGAGATGAGGGCTGTGCTACCCATCATTTCACTAATTCTGAGTAACTTTCTGTTTGCCTTTACCAAGGTCTGATGTAACAATCGTGTTATCAGGAATGTCTGTCTGGAATCACTGTGAGGGTCTGAGATCTGATTTTTTTCTTTCTGGAGGGACTGGTGAAATGAAAATGCAGAAATGTAAGGAATAAACACAATGAATAGGCATTTCTGATCAGAGTGGAGTCACTTCTTGTATTCGGAATCACAGAATCATAGAATTCTGTAATTTGTACTTGTGAACCTCAATTTCACAACACGAAGATTTTATTTTAGCTTTGGTATCTCGCAAACTTTGTCTATAACTAAATAATGGTAATCCTAAATTTCTAGGAGCATGGAGATGGAGAAATTAATCTTCCTGTAATTCTCTGTACTCTACCCCCGTGGTTGTCAACACCTAATGCAATATTGAAATTTCAACTGAGAAATTGAAAGCTGTCCTTAACTTTTGCCTCTACATTGTGCTTCACTGAGGCTGGGTTTTCAAATATCTTGTTGGTTTGGGTTATTCTTTATGCAGCTGGTTTTAATCCTTGCTTCTGGCAGCAGTGCAGTGTTTCAGAAGAGAGAAAAGCACGGCGGGCATCAACTGGATTTCTGTGGTTGGTAAAGCTGTGCTGAGAACTGGGCTGACTGCTGCACCTGGAAATGTGTGCAAAGTCTGCAGGCGCAGAGGAATCACTTTTCCCTGCAGGTTGAGCTTGTCTAAGGTAGGTCCTTGCTTGGTGAGCTTCTGCTTTAAAGGATCAAGCTACATAAGTAAGGTAGTTTAAAAAGCAAGCTTGTCATTTCTTTTTTACCTGAGTGATTTTTTAGCAAGGAAAGGTTGGAGATGCTGTTTGCTAATGGAAGATGGAGAGAGGAAAAGCAAGTCCAAGGCATGCTGTGCATAGCCACCACATGGCATTTGCACCATTTCCCCATCTGCACAAAGGACGAGCAGCTCACGAGCTTGGCCTGGGCCATGGAAGGGAGCAGACAAACATCTGGAGCGACCCCAACCGAGCTGGTTCTGCAGGTTGGTTGTCTTCTGCTGCTTGTCTCACATCCTGTTGCTCAGCAGTAGATTTGTTCCTGCTCAGTGCTAATAGGAAACTCACACAGCATTTTTGTTTCAGCTGTGCCAACGCTTTGATCCCTTGCTGCTTGGATGGGGCGTTTGAAGAATGATGCCTGTGCTGATGTCCAGCCAGGCTTTGGGGATGAGTCTCCACACCAGGGTACGTCTGACAGGACTGAGGGTTGGGGATCGGGCCAGGTGGAGTCCAGTGTGCTTTGCTCTTGTTCTTAGTGCTTGTTTTTGCTCAGGAGGGCAGGAGGTGAACCTCATGAACCAATGCCTACAGATGGGGTCTGCAGAGAAAGAGGTCCTGCAGGCCTCGTGTGACAGCCACGGAGCTGCAGCGAGGCTGCATCAGTGTAAGACACCACAGATCCACGGAGGTGTGAAGGTGAGCTGTGGGCTCCAGTCACGCAGGAAGGGATGTGCATGCTCGGGGTTTGGTTGTTCTGTGTGTGTTAAGTGCCTGTGATACCACTGCTGGGTCAGTTTGAGTGTATGGAACAGTGTGACAGTCTTTTTGATGGAGTCCTGTGAAAGGAGTCCTATGGATTTGAGATCCAAATATCAGCCTGTGGGCATCATCCAGGAGTTGGGGTAGGGGATGAGGCAAGGGAAGCTGGGGTAAGAAAGTTATAAAGCAGTCTGGCAGTAGTTCTGTGTTTCTCCCATCTCTTCCTTTATTTCCTTACAGGTGAAATAGATTGGTGCTGCAACACGCCCTTGAATTTAACAAGAAGGACTCTAGTGTGGATTTGACATGGGCCCAGCACTGCAAGGTACGCTGCTGGGAGGAAGCGTCCATGTGCCTGAGGGCAGGAAGGCCCTCCAGAGGGATGCACTGAGGCCAGTTGTACGAGGCTCAACAAGAGCAAGCGCCAGGTCCTGCGCTTTGGTCATGACGACCCAGTGCAGCTTCTCCAGGATTTGGCTGAGGTAGAATTCCAAGCACCCCCTGATTCTAGAATGTTGGGCTGGGCTGTTGGAATCTCCTGGTCTTGTGACTGGTCTTGCCTCCCCACCCTGTGCGTCATGGTGGAGCAGCCTGGTGGCCCTCAGTGATGTCATAAGGGCTAGAATGAGGGCAGGAGCAGTGCGTGCTGCGTCCCTTCATTGGAGCGCTGGAGCTCTGACTGAGCAGCTCGCTTGTTGCACTTGTGCACGAACTGAGTACCTTTGTCTTCACACCGTCCTGTGCAGCTTCTTGTAGGTAAGCTGAGACAGTGTGGGATAGACGGGTGGGCAGTGAGTGTTGAGAACTGCTGGCTGGCGGAGCTCTTGGGATCATCTTATGTCCATCAGCAGAGGGGTGGCGATGAGGGACAGGGAGGTGATTGTCCCCTCTACTCTGCTCTTGTGAGGCCCATCTGCAGTACTGTGTCTGGGTCTGGAGCCCCCAGTACAAGAAAGACAGGGAGCTGTTGGAGAGGGTCCAGAGGAGAGCCACAGAGATGATCAGGGGACTGGAGCACCTCCCCTGCAAGGACAGGCTGAGGGAGCTGGGCTTGTTCAGCCTGGAGAAAAGAAGGCTGCGGGGTGACCTCATTGCAGCCTTTCAGTACCTAAAGGGAGCCTACAAAGAGGAGGGCAATCAACTCTTTGAAAGGGTAGATAACAGCAGAACAAGGAGAAATGGTTTTAAGTTGAAAACAGAAGTTTTTAAGTTGAAGAAGGGCAGATTTTGGTTTTTCCCTCATAGTCTTTGCGAAACCGTGGAAGCAAACTGACCTGCTCTTTCTCTCTCCTCTCTCCACCCTCTGCCTGCTTCCCTGCTGCAGCTTTTGCTCGTGGAAGATCAGAGCAAAGTGACAAGGAACGGCTGCGGATTCGAGAGATTTGTCTCCCTCAGTCTGATCTCTTGCCAGGTACCTGCCATGGTTTGTCCCCCCACATGCTTTAGCAGCCTGTGACGCCCCGTGTTTAGTAACACAGCCTCATCCATCCATGATGGGATGCTGGTCACGTGTGGGTTTTTTCCATGTGCTCTCCAGCTCAGCCCTCAGAAGGATGCTGTCTGTGGTGCTGTGACCAGCTGGTCTTAAGGAAACCAGTCCCTTAGGCAAAGAGTCCTAGCCCCAGCTTGTGTAGAGCTGCACAGCATCACCCAGGGACACCAGCAGGCGTGCTTCGGCTGTGTGAGTGTGCCCCACAGCTGTAGGGAGCACAGCAGAGATGTGAACAGAGAAAATAAAAGTGTGTTTCTTTTCAGTTCCAGCTTGTCACACCCACGCTGATGGCCGTGGCGTGCAGCGAGATCAGCTGTGGGCCTGACCTGGCATGGACAGAGGTAGAGTATGAAGCTCTGATTGGTCTTTGTTCCCTGCCTGGAGCCAGCAGAGTGAGCCGCAGATGTGCTCTCCTGCTTTTCTGGAGAGGCAGAATCCTTGCAGCTCCTTACGCTCCTCTCTGGCAAGACAGTAGTACAAGTGTGGCAAGTTTATAAAAGTACTGGAGCCATCTCGGTTGTGGTGTTTGTCCTCTTCTGATTTTTCCCTTGAAACAACCATTATTAGACTTGCAGTTCCTTCTGAAGTGCCCATGATAAGGACCGAGTGCATTTCCTGCAGCTTTCTCTGCAGATGAGCTCCTCACCTTGAAATGCTCCTCGTTTGTTCTCAGCTCCTCACCGTGGCCTGTGCTCTCTGTTTCAGACTGAGAACAAGTGGAAGCCCCTGCTGGACCATGAGGTGTCACCTGTGAATATTCCAGCTATTGCTGCTGCCCATGTCGTTAAGAGATACGTTGCCCAGGCAGCGGATGAACTCTCCTTTGAGGTAAGCAGTTCAAGGCGTTCCTTGCTGTTCAGTTTTACAATGGCAAATGCCTTCAGAGCTGCACTGGTGCAATTGCTCTCAAGCTCGGCGATGTTTGGCAGTGCAGAAGAATGCAGTCATTTGAGCTGTGCTTTCCTCCCAGCCGTGCTGAAGCTGGGATTGAGGTTGCAATCTCTTGCAGGTGGGAGACATTGTGTGTGTCATCGACATGCCACCAAAGGAGCTGACCCCCTGGTGGAGAGGCAAGCACGGCTTCCAGGTAGGCACAAGCTTCAGACTGGAGAGTGCAACTTCAGTAAAGGCAGGAATCTCAGCTTAGAGCTGCTCTGCTTGCACAGGATGGGTAATGGACATAAACAGTTTCCCTGTGTCGGTGTCAGAGGACCTTGCCTTTGGCTGCAAATGTTGAAAAACTATTACTTCATGCTGTTAACTATGGCCATTTTCTGCTGGTAGTCTTATGGAGCGTCAGGCAAGCACATTCCGAGGAAAATGTTACGTGGCTTTTGGTTTAACAGTTCAGACCTGAGAAGTGCTGCATGCAATAGTTGGCCTCTCTTTTCTTCTTGCTACAGGTTGGTTTCTTCCCAGGGGAGTGTGTGGAAGTCATTAATAAGAACGTTCCTGAGGCTCTCCTCAACTCAGTGCCAAAGCCAGGTACGGATGTTACATTTGATGGTGTGGGGAAGCAAAATGAAGTCTTTTTTGGGGTGTGTTCCATGTTTAGTACCTCCTTTATCCATCCCAGATTGTCCTCTGTGTTGATGATCCTTTATGCACACCATGGGGCTGGGATTTGGCCCAATCCTCCCATGTTTATGACTGTTCTTGGGGAAACTATAAAATCTTCATAGACTGGCTTGGGATGGAAGGGTCCTCAAGGATCATCAAGCTTCCACTTCCCTGCATCAGGATGGGCTGCCAGCCCCCACATTTAATGTCAGATTAGACCAGGCTGCCCAGGGCCCCATCCAACCTGGCCTTGGGCTCCTCCAGAGATGGGGAAAATCCCTTTTTGTATGTACTTGTTGGTAATGTTCTTCCTGTTCTGACGTGCTCTGTAGAATGTGCTGTGCTCGGCCTCGTCCAACTGAGCCAAACCTGAAATGACCTGGTTTCTTCCTTTTGTTGTGCAGTGCCCAAGAAACGCAGCAAGATCCTCACCTTCCTTCGTTCCTTGGTGAAGGCCCGCCCAAAGAAACCGACCGAGCGGGAGGTGGAGAAGGAAAGGGTGTTTGGCTGTGACCTGGGAGAGCATCTTCTCCACTCTGGTCGTGATGGTAAGGAACAGCCCATTCCTGAGATCTTCCTCTCTTGGGCGTCTAAAGAAGATGAAAGGGAGCTCATATCTAGCAGGGGGCAGGCTGATAGCAGTGGAGACACGTGTAATGGGAGTTGATGGCTGAAGGATAAAGTGAGGCGGATGCTCCTAAGAGACAAGCACATTTGTATTTGCTTCAGCCAAGCCTGGCTGGGCTTAGTGGATGGGATGTGACGGGAGCACAGCCTGAAAGAGGACTTGAATAAGGAGCTCAACTGACGGCTGGCACGTGTTCTTCAGTCCCCCAGGTCCTCCAGAGCTGCGCTGAGTTCCTTGAGCAGCACGGCGTGGTGCAGGGGATATACCGCCTGTCCGGCGTCGCGTCCAACATCCAGAGACTGCGGTAAGAGTGCTGCGACTGACACAGCCTGAGTGCATCTGGTGTGGCTTTGGCCTTGCCTTCCTCTTGCTCAACCGGTTTGGCGTCCTTCTCTCCAGGCAGGAATTTGAGTCTGAGCAGATTCCTGAGCTCACCGTGCGTGACATTCACAGCGTGAGCTCCCTCTGCAAGATGTACTTCAGGGAGCTCCCGAACCCTCTGCTCACCCACCAGCTGTACGGCAAGTTCTCGGTAAGCACAAGGCAGCGTCTTTCATTTCCCTCTTCCCTGGGCCTCTTGGAAGAGGCTGCAGCAGTGCCCCAGCTCTGAGGCCCTTTTGCTGTCAGCCCCACGAGGTTTACTCGCAGTGGTTTCCTAGCCTGATTTGTGTCTCGCTCCCTTTCTGCACTACTCCAGGATGCTGTTGGTGCCGCTACAGAGGAGGAGCGGCTGGTCAGAATGCAGGACGTCATCCAGCAGCTGCCCGCTCCTCACTACAGGTCAGTGCTGCCCTCAGCCTCTTGAGCTCAGCCCTGCTGCATGGCAGAGGGCAGTGATGCGATTCCAGGCTTTGTCTCACACCGGCAACGTGATGCCTGTGTATGCTGAAGGGTTGAAGGCTCCATGGGGTTACTTTATGGGGTCAGTTCCTGGGCACGGGGGCACGCTTGGTGCAGCTGATGGCTGTGCTGGGGCTTGGTGCTGCAGCGTGGCACTCAGTCAAGTTGGATCTACTTCATCTTTGGTGACAGTAGCAACCACAAAAACTAGCATGACTGGAGGTTTGCTTTCTGAGTTGCAGCACGGCATGCTCGTTGGTGCTGAACATTTGCCTCTCTTGTCTTCCAGGACACTGGAATACCTGATGAGACACTTGGCGTGTCTGGCTGGGAGCTCCACCATCACAAACATGCATGCTAAGAATTTAGCCATTGTGTGGGCTCCAAACCTCTTAAGGTAAACTTCTGGTTCTGTTTCAACACAACGCTTACATCTGTTCTCCAGTAAAAAAAAAAAAAAAAGAGTCCTCCCTGTTCCTCCATCAAATGTGCTCTTCTCCTGTTAAATCTGCAGTAAGTGGCTGACAGCAGAGCAGGAGCCTGGACTGTTCTCCTGCCCCATGGGCACAATGACTAGGTGACAATTTCTGCAGTCTTGTTGAGATGGGACTGATGTGTCCTTGATCATCCAGGAGAATTTCTGCAGTGGCATCACTGATTGCCCACTGCGGAAGTCTCCAGAGCCTCAGTTGACAGCTTTTGGCTGCAACAATTCAGACTGGGGGAAACGGTCTTGGAGAAATGACTTCTAAAATCTGCCTTTTCTACAGATCACAGCAGAACGAGTCTGCCTGCGCCAGCGGAAGAGCTGCCTGCATGGAGCTGCAGACGCAGTCGGATGTTGTGGAATTCATCATCAACCACACAGACGTCCTCTTCTGCTCCAAATCCAGAGCAGACATCGCAGATGCAGCAGGTGAGTGTCTTCCTCCATTAGCTTTATCTTGACCTGACACCTTGATCAAATGCAGGCCTTCTCCAAGACCTCTGAGATACTCTTTTACCATCAAGGGGACAGCAGACCTCTGGGCTTCCATTAGAATATGACATCCTGTTGCTGGATGCCGAGAATGTCCAAGCCCAAACTTCACAAGGAAGAAACGGTCATTATGGTTTGCATGCAGGAGAAGCTTGATGCAAGTGTGGCAGTGAAGCTTTCTCAGTTCCCTGCCCCCATTTTCTCAGGTTTTTCTGTGCCTGTTTCGATACAGTGAGCTGCTCTTCATGATGACCGTGTCCTTTGCCATAAAAACACCTCTGCCCACATGGTTATTTGGAGCTCCTCTTCTTCCAGTGGCTCGGATAAGCAAGCCTGAGAAAAATACAGCACCTCCCCCAGAACTGTGGTGGCTGTGCTGCTGCTTTCTGATCCTCGCTCTGACCTGTGGTTTTCCCTCACAGGGCACAATTCTCTCCCAGGGCCCAAGTCTGTGGGGGTCTCTTCTGCTGCCGCAAAGCTGCTCAGCCTGGAGGAGGCACAGGCACAGAGGCGAGGCCACAGCAGCTCTCCTGTGGTGACAGAGAGCAGCAGGGACATTGAAGTGGAAGAAAGCCCTGCAGCTGGGCAGGGCAAATTCCACACAATCATCAACTTTCCATCTGACAGGTAAAGAGGACTTTCTTTTCCAGTACCTATCATCACTGTTTGGGTGGGTTTTTGTGTTTTTCTTTCCATTATTTCTAGTGCCCAAACTTGCTGAAAGTAAGTTGCGCTAAGGTGGGGTTTTCCAGATTTCAGGGCCACGTGCCTGAAACCAATTCCAGTTCTCCTCTAAGCAAAGCAGATTGTCAGACTTGCTGGCACTAGAAATTAAACATGGCAGTGAGATGAGGCTGATCTGCTGCTAATGTAAGAGTCAGAGATGCTTTTGAGCTCCCTTTATGGCTGCACGGTTCCTCAGAAAGCAGTTACGCCTGCCAGCTCAATAAAAGCCATCCCTCAGATGCTGTGCTGTACAGCTGTGGAGCCTTTGCTCCCATGCTCTGCATCTTGCTTGACAGAGTGGAGGGGAATTTAGCCAGCAAGACTTCAGGGCTGAGCTATAGAATGGAGCCATCTTCAACTGTTGGAAACAGAGCGAGTTTCTAAGTTGTGTTTCTGCAGAAACCAGGCAGTGCTAGGAACAAGCAACTGCTGCCAAGAGCTCAGTGCAGCTCTTCCCTCACCCTGCACCACGCACGACTCACAGCATTCGCTGTTTTCTCTCTCCAGGCAAAATCCACCCAGCAACAATGAGGAATCACCAGCTGGCAGTTGGTGTTGCTGCTTCAGCCTCAGAAAGCCATCCTCTGGGAGCAAACGCCAACTGCAGCGCAATGCCAGGCAGCCCTCAGAAACAGCAGTGGTAGTCCTGGCAGGTAAGGGTGCAAATGCAGCTTTCAAAACCCTGCTTTTCAGGAACATAGAATTCAAGCTTGCAGTGCACTTGTATCTCCTTCCAGCGTTCAAGCCCCTGCCTAGGATCTTCAGTACACCTCTGATCAAGAACCACTGTCGTAATTCAGCTTGTGAAAGTTTGACACTAACCCCTGTGTATCCTTTCTAGGTGAATCCAGCCCTTGCCAACCCAGGAGATCCAGGACAAATAGCAATGATGCTCTGTGTGCTTCCATCAGTGGAGAGCTCTTAGGAAGCACAAATTGCTGCAATTCCAACAGCAGCCTTCCATCTGACAACATCAGTGGAGAGAAGGAGCTCATCCAAGTTCATGCTCTCATTACACCTGGCTCTGCTGAAGTTGCTGACCTGAGCCTCCCAGACACCACCATGACCAACCTCGATTCTAACCAGGAGTCTCTGCAGTGCATCCCATGCCAAGCACAGTCAGAGTGCCCCGAAAGCTGCACCTCCATGCAGGAGCAGGTCAGCATCAGTGAGGAGGAGCAGAGCCTCTTGCAGGGGGACTTTCAATCAGGCCTCCAGTCCCTGGCAACGGACAGCAGCACTGAGAGCTCTGAGCCACTCTCTCCATGACAAGAGAGGATGAGTCCCATCTTTATTCTGGACCTCTCACACCATCCTGTCTTTTATATAATAATAAAAGCACACTCGTGCTCAATCAACGTCTTGACTGCCTTCTGAGTCTTCATTCACACAGATTGGGATGAATGCAGCACACAGCAAGGCACCTCAGCTTGCAACATGATGGCTGTGGGGTGTGCAGCAGAGCTCTGGTTCTCTTCCCATTTTGTCTGGCTTTGGGATGTCTGCAGGGAGAGCTCTGCTACCATCTGGGATGGTAGCAAATAATCTCTCGCATCCTGGATGCTGCTCATGATACTCCCAAGCTTCCTGGCTGTGGCTTTGTGATGCTTTTCAGGGCTTTCTGATGCATTTTGATGCCTTGGCTTTTCCTAAACACCTGTCTCCTTCCACCATGTCCTTTCCTGGCTCCCACCTACAAGGTGGCCGTGCAGATCATCTCCAGACCTGTCATCATCACACTGCGGCAGGAGAAGCTCACCCTGGCCAACGTCAGGCAGTACTGCTTGGTCTGCAGCTCAGTGGCCATTTCCCTTTTAGGCGGCTCTTGCAGAAGAATCAAGCAGCAGAACCTTTTGCTCACCCTGCAGCACACAAATGCTACAAAAGCAGAAAAAAACTGGGAATCTCTTGTCTGCAAGATTGCACAGACACTCTCCGACTGTGTTTGATGGCTCCCTCCCATCCTTGATTTCCTTCTCCCCTTCTCCTCGTCTGATCCCACTGCTGAGCCATGATCAAGCTGCCCAGTGTCGCAGAGCATCGTGCAGAGCCGTGCTGGCACCTCCTCCCCTTCCTCTCCTGCAGCTCGGCGTGCAACCTCACCGCTTCTCTGACTGACAGACCTGCTGATCCCACGCGTGCCATCGGGATGCTCTGGCACAGGACGTGCCTCTAACCCAAAGCTGCTTCCCACCCTCCCAGCAAAAAGCAAACAGGTTTCCTGCATCCTCTGCTTGACTTCATGTGGTAGGCATGGAGAGCTGTTCATCTCTGAGCAAGTTTTTTTCTGAAAAAGCGACCAGCTCTTTTCCATCCCTTTGCCCCTACAAACAGTTGTCCAGAGGATCTCGTCCAAGAATGCCTTGCACAGCCTGCAGCTGGCTCTCCTGAAGTTCAGGCTCCTGACTTTGCTTCCTGCCAGGCCCGCATTCCTTGAGATCACAAACTCAAGGAGGGCATGGTCACTGCAGCCCTGACCGCCTCCTGTCGTAACCCCTGGTGTGCACCATGTCCAGCAATGCTTCCCTTCTGCTTGCTGTGCCCAATGCCTGCACCACAAAGTCATTCTCACTGCACTCCAGGAGTCTGTCAGATTGCTTGCAGCCAGCCATGCTGATTTCCCAGACTGACTGGAATCCCCCATCAGGATGAGAGTCAGTGAGTGCGATGCTTCTGCTGGCTGCAGTCAGCAGCTCCCACCAACAGGCTCCCTGACCAGGCGACCTGTAGCAGACCCTCACCTCCAGAAGCCCTGCATTGCTGCAGTTCCTAATTTTACCTACAAGTTTACAACCTGGTCATGGCTCTTCTTAGTTCTTTGCAGTCTACTTTTTATCATAGAGGGCAAATCCCTTGCCTTCCAGAATTCCATAGTAACAATCGTGTCTGCTTTATGTCAGGATTTTTTTTCTTTCTTTTTTTTTCCTATTTTCTAGGTAGGAAAATTAATTTCTGAGCCAGGAGAAGAAGAAGTGAAACAATCCTCCTTGCACTGCTCAGTTTGCATGAGTTGCCAAGTGCTCCTCAGGTAATGTGTGCTGAAGAGCTGACCTTGGTGGCAGGGGCTGTGGCTGCATTTTGTGCCTGTCATGCGGGAATACAAGAAAGCCTATTCAGAGCAGGAGCTGCAGAGCGAGATAAACATCACGAGAAGGTAAGGCTGAGAAGCAAGGACACCTCCAGAAAGAAGAGAAAAACTGAGTCAAGTAAGCTGCGTGACGGCCGTGTGATGCTGACCATGACTGGAGGAAGAGCGCAGGGCTGGGAATGACTGATGGCTCTGGTTGGATGGGTGCCTGTGTGCACAGAGTTCAGGAGTGTTTGTGGAATGTTTTGCTGGCATCTAACAGCTGTAAGGGGAAGATAAGAGAGAAAACTTGTGAATGCATATGAGGGTTGTTAAAATCTGGAATAAACTGTTTGGATCATTCACATCAGAGTCCGTGCCAGATTGCCACACCGTAAGAAATGGAGGCCAAGGATTTTCCTTTAAGAGTGCCAACTGCTTATTTTAAATGATAAAAAAAATATATTGAAAAATGCATTGGAATAATGTATTGATATTTGATGTTTCTGTCTTTCCATTCCTTTAGCACCCTGGGTGTTGATGCAGCTGCATGCATCTGCTGTCCTCCCCTTCTGTTTTGTGTAAAAGAACAGTAAAATACGCAATCAGTGTGTGATCTTTTTCAAGTATTTTACTTTATTTGCCCCTAGGTTGCAATGGCTTGGAAATGGCAGTGTCACCCAGGAGCCCACACGGCGACCTGATGTCTCATTGTTTGGGTCCACTGAAAACCACCATGATGACAAAAGATGCCTGGGATTCCTCCGGCCCAAATGCCAAACCTTGCACTTTGCTGTGTTGAACCTCATTAGGTTCACCCAGGTCCACCTTTCAAGTCTGTCCAGGTCAAACAGATGTCATTTTTCTCGTGTCCTTCCATTCCGAGTCCATCTTTTCCCCAAAGCAAAAGAATTTGGAGGTAACCACCTACAATTATGTGAGCGATTTCAGCGTCTATTTCTGATCATGGCAACAACTTCAGAGGTCACACTTAATTTACGGTGCCCGTTTTAATTCTGACCAAGGCTGTCGTTGCAGCTGACTTCCCAAGGCTGCAAGACGTGGTGGTGACACAGCCTTGTGCTTCTGCATTTGTGCTCATCCCACGTTTCCTTTCTCTGTCTCGCAGGTCAGCTCCTGCTGGAAGCAGATGGTATCCCAGTAGGAATGAAGGTCAGTGCAGGAGCAGCTGCTGACGGGAGGAAGGAAGTCCATGCTGATGAGCTCTGAAGCATCTGCAGGTATGGTTCTGGAGGAGGCAGCAGTGATGTCGGAGGGCTCCCCAGCAGGAAGCTGTCTCATCCCAATGCTTGCTGAGTGGTTGGAAGGGAGCTTTCTTCCTGACAGCAGCACCAGTGTCTTGATTCACATGTTGCAAAGACAAGGATTAGCACGAGTTCCAGTACCTACAGTATCATCACGAATCACGGTAAGATTACAATGTGTCCTCATACAAACGCAGCCATTTCTCCCTGAGTCCAAAGGCTGTCCGGAAAGCATCTTTGAGGTCTCTCACACCAAACCACTGATGTTCGTGTGGGATCTGACTCATTAGGGTACAGGGGTTAGGAACCACAGGCTGTCTTTTGAGAACTGGTTCAGTCATTTTCTTACACCTTGCACCAGCCGATACGTGCCGTCTGCCTTCCGTGCCGACAGGATTGGGGTGTTATAAGGCCACAGACAAGGTTCCAGAAGACCATCCTTAACCACTGTTTGTATGTCATGTTTTTATGTTTTTTTGGTTTTCAGTATCCCACATCAAAACATCATGTATTGGAATTAAAGTGTTGATGCTCCAATTCCAGGTACCTATCCCTGTACATTAGAGAAGTCATGAGATCTGACCCTTCAGGTGGGGCGGTCTCTTAGTGCCTGGCAGTGGGTGCTGGAGGTGCTTTCCTAGCCATTCCAAGCTTTTCAGGTTAGACTCAGTCTCAGGAGCTCTCTCTGTCCTATCTTATTTGATTTATTAGTCTCAATTTCAATTAGATTGTATTATATTGTGTTATCTTGCATTCCGATCTCATAATTAGTAAAATAAGTTTATCTCCATAGATTGTTGCTGCTGTTTTTTTTTCCTCCCTTCCTTCCTTCCATTTTTGTTGGGCTGGGGGGAGGGGAGGGGAGGGCCAGGGGTCTACTGCCCCCTGTCACGGGCATAAATTGATCTAATTAACTCCATGACACCATGACACAAACTTCTTTCATTTTATAATAGAGTGTGAATGTGAGTGTGTTGATGAAGCAATATACATAGAAGTGCTGTGACCTTTTAGTCATGTCAGCATGTTCTGGGAGAAAGAGGCAACGCAGTGTTGATGATCTCCACATCTTTCCAGCAGTGAAATTTATTTCAAAATTTCTGCAGGAAAAGGTTTGTGCCAGATGACAAAGGAAAGAACACTTCCTGCAAAACGTCTGTTAGAAAGCAGCACGGTGTCAGCTGGAATCATGAGTTCTGATCTGGAGAAAGGCTGTGCCAAGGTATTTACAGATGTCTTCTGATGGGTTTGAAGCATTTCTGGCTTGCGGAGTAGGCATAATTCTGCAAAGCTGGTGGTTGCTTGATCAATCTGAAATACGAGAAAGATCAATAAATGACCAAAAAAAAGCACACAAACAAACAAAAAACCCCCACAATAGATATACTGATAGCTGCATTATGTACTACATGATTCCTTTCAGCTATATGCTTTTTTTTTTTCTTAATAAGAAAGTGTAGAGCTGCCAGTTCCATTATCCATCCTTTCTAGCTCCAGGTTAAATAAGAAATGTTATTCCTGTCACCTGGAAGATGTATTCTGGGAAGAATGGTTTTCAAATAATTTGTGTTTCTTTAAGACATTTAGTTATGGAAAAAAAAAAACAAAAAACAAAAGAACAAAAAGCAGACAAACAAAAAAACAACCAACAATCTCTACAACCTGAAAATGAAAAAAAACCCTCTTGACTTTCTCTGGACTGACCTAAAAGTATAACACATTGCATACGAATGTTTAAGGAACAACAAAGAACTGTCACGGAAAAGGAGGGAGCTGCTCTTTTACCTATCAAACCTTCCACATCTTTGAGTGTCTGCCAGCAACCAGAATGTGTGGAGGCACCTTCAGTCAATGGAGGGCAATGATGGCAGCATACTTACATTAATCCTTGATGAAATAGCACAGCACTGATAGAAACTTCCCAACAGTCTGCACTGATCTGAGATGCTCTGGCAACTCTTTGCAAAAGGTTCTTCATGCTGAGTGTTTTCATTTCACTGCTTGCTTGCTGGTATCACCTGTGCTAAGCCAGCTGGACAAACCTAGATTGGCAGCTCCTCAGATGTGTTACCAGCTAATTTCCCACTGATCATTAGAAACAGAAAGTTAATTCTGCTGGGAATTCAGCCATCTTCTGCATCTCTTCCTTCTCCTGATCTCTGTTCTACCTCCGTTTGACACAGATACACATCCAGGCTAATTAGTGAAATTTGCTTTGACTCAGCACGAAAAGGAGAGCAAAAGGAAGGGCAAAATGAATGAAATAGCAACACAAGTTACCCAGCTGTTGTGTTGAAAAGACCATTTTTAAGCCAAAAGAACTGCAGAAAGAAGGAATGGATGGATGTCCTGGAGCATCTAGTTCTCCAGATGCCTACAAGAGATGCCTTTCTGCACGTGGGACACAGAGCAGATCCCCTCTGATACTCGGCACAGGGATGGATGGTGCTAAAAGCAGGTCTGTGTTTACCTACAGGGCCCTTTGTTGGTTTGTTTCCATGTACAGAGAGCCCATAGGAGGGATCAAAGCCATCTCACAGTTTGTGCTTGTAGGTTCAGTGTTTGGGAGCATTTACCTTCTGAATAGCTGAAACCAAAATCTGCAATTCAAAGCCTGTAAATAATATTCAAATAATAATTAATTAAGAAATGAACAGATAAACCTTTCACACCTGGAGCTCAGCTGCCATCACAGACCATTGCAGTGACTGCCATGCATTCAGCTCTGTGTTGATAGTATCACTGGTGTCTCTCTTCTAGAGATGGATCTAAGCTGAAATGTGACTGCTGGTCGAGTTTCCACCTTAGCAGCTCCTCTACTGCTGCTGTCACAACTGCATTGTCCACCTGAACTGCGGGGTTGGATGTGACCTTGTGAGCAGCAGTCTGCTGGCAGACCTGTGAGTATTTTCCAGTATGCAGTTATCCCTGGTCAGTAGAAGGAGGAGAGAATTAATGCATATATGCATATACTATAAATACATCAATTATATAATTACATAAATTATATATAATTATATATAATAAATCCATGAAAAAGACATGAATACATACAAACAATTAAAAATCCATAAATATTTTGTGCATCTTTAAATATAGGAATGCATTCTATTAGAGGCATTGATAAGCAGGCATTTAAGCACACCTTGCTTTGCTGTTTAAGCAGGTCTGCACCAGAATCCTGACTGTAAGTGACATCTGTGGGTGTCTTGAAAAGGACAGCTCAAATCTTACATCGTGCACGAGCATGGAGAAGCTGATTTCCTCCTGATTAATCCTTGATTGTTCAGTGTATAGTAGTCAGATGGAAGACAACATGTAGTCCAAATGTACTGATTTGAGAAAACAGCTGCTCTGGGTACTAGGAAACGGAGAGAAAATGGAGAAACAGACACTCCCAGAACTCTGCTGTGAGCACTTGTCTCACGAAGGATATATCATAACAAGCACAAAACTATGGAAGAAGAAATAGGCTTTCTAGCTGTGTCTTCATCCTCGGCATAGCTAGTTCTGTCTTTAGACATGTTTCTGAAACACTGACACATTTTACCAACAGATAAGTAGGTAAGTGACCAAAATGCAGAATACAGTCATGACAAAAATAATAATAATAATAATAATAGAATAATAAAGATGTTTCAAAAGGTTAAAGATGTGGATTGGAAAAGTCGCAGCCAAAAATATTTCGGAGGAATTTTAAAATATATTTCTGTATTTCTTTCACTTCCCAAGAAAGCACGATTTTACTTCTCCAGCAAAATTGGTGTGTCCTTATCTTACTAGAGAAAGGCCTCTCACCATGGCACAAAGCTGCTAGAGTTTCCCAGGACACAGGAACAAGATTTTCTCCACTTTTCCACTCTTCCCACTTGAGCATTTTGCAGTCAATGCTTTGGGGCTTTGGCAGAACTCGTGGGTTACCCTAATGTAGGATGCTGGCTTCTATATTGCCAAGACATCTCATGGTAATTTTGGTCGCCCAGATTTCAGCTCTGTTGGGGATGAAAAAAGAGGCTGAATTTCCCACTGTCAGTCCCACAGATTCCTTCTCTCCCATTTGAAATGTCTGGGACATCATTGAGAAAAACACTGCAGTCTTTTGTTCAGTGGTTGGCAAAGGCAATGCTCCCTGCATTCGTTGCATGGGGCTTTTTCCATGCATTTTTCATTGCTGTACACAAGTGCATACGGATACTTAGACACTCAGATGTAGGTTGCTCTGAAAGTAATGCCTGCTATTGACTTCGATGGAAACTGCAGCTCTGCTGCCATCTGCTGGCACAACAACAAAACGTAATGGAATATTTGTAGGAAGGTTCAGCCTCTGCTGCCGTACCACCAACAGTCACCTCTGATATCATGGGCATTCATCATTATCTATAATCATAAACACTGAACATATGGCCACTGACACAGATTGCTGACAAGTCTACGATTAACCTGCAACAATGAGGAAACCCATGAAATCTATGTGAAAATGATAAAAACTGACCAGGATAACTGCCAGCCAACTTCTACATTAAAGACTGATACATCATTTCTGTATTTGGCAGGGTTAAGCAGTCGGCAGCTGAAAAACAAAGCACTGGATTTTGCAATGTTAGTGAAAGAGAGAAATGTGAACAAATGAACCACTTTCAGATGTCATGTGCTGCCTCTTTCTGTAGTGACATTAAACTCTGCAGAAATACATTTTTCCTGTGTTTTGCCTGTATTTGTGCCTGAGATAGCACAGTTGTTTCACAGAACAGACACAGCCACAGTCAATAATGCAACAGCACGGTTCCCATTACATCTATTTTTTCCTTTCTTTGCAGGAATTCCAGTTGTTTTAAACACGTGGTCACATTTTTACAGCAGTTACACAACCAGCTGTGGCAGGTGCAAGAATGAGAGCCGGAGAGCAATTCTGTGTGTGCAAACAGTGCATCAAGTGCAGACGTGTAGTTTAAGATAAAAGCTGGGCAGAGGAGAGCAGGCTGGAAAAGCTTAAGTATGAAAGTAATTATTTTTTTGTGTGACATTTCCTAGGCAGGGCGGGGGGGGGGGTGGGAGGAGGGGCGGCTTGGGGGAGAGGGGTGTAAGGGGGGTGGACGGCGTGGGGGGGACGGCGGGGGAAGGGGAAGGGGCGGCCCCCCCGGAGGAGCTGGCGGGCAGAGGCAGCGGGGTGCAGCTCCGCACAGGACCCGAGCGGCTGCCTCTCTCCCTCCGGCCCGGCTCAGCCGTCTCAGCTCGCCGCGGAGCAAAGCACGCGCTTTCCCTCGCACTGCCGTGCTTTGACCGGCATTCCGGACGCTCTCGCGTCTCTCGCTTTGCCGGATCGGCTTCGTGCGGCGAATCGCCGTTCCTCCTCGGCTCGCCGCCGCCGTGTTTTCTCTCGGTTCCAACTATCTGCTCGCTCTCTGCCCTTCCCCCTCTCCCGGAGCGCACGCGGCCCGGGGCCGGCCGGCTCGCGGCAAACCGTTCCGAGCCCTGCGGCTGTTTGTCCTTTTCCCGGGGCTGTGCCCCCCTGTCACGGACACGGGGGGGGGAAGTAGGGAGGGGAAAGGAAGGGGGAAGAAAGGGGGAAGGAAGTGGGAAGGGAGGGGGAAGGGAAGAATGGGAGGGGAGGGAAGGATGCGGGGGGGAAGAATAGGGGGGAAGGATGGGGGAGGGGAAGGATGGGGGGCGGAAGGATGGGGGGAGAGGGGAAAGCATTTTGGGGGGGAGAAGTCTTGTGAATGACTGCTGGTGGTACTGATTTTCCTGGCTTTGGTCTCAGTCCTGCACAGCCACTGCGGTGAGTTGTGTTGTTTTTGTCCCACAGGAGTCACCACCGCCTTTTGTGGAAAGGATCACAGATGGCTGGGAGTGGATTTATCAGAGCTGCCAAAGCTGAGCGTAGCTGTAGGTGAAGCAGGACTGGACAGTGAAGTCCCCACCCTTTCCATACAGAGGTGGTGCTCACCTCCATGGCAAACAGCAGGTCAGGTGAGCTGTCCTTTGTTAGCTGGGCTGTGAAATGAGAAGCAGAGGCTTCATTGTAAGTCGTGGGAGCCTTGTGTCTTAAAACTAAAGCCTCGTGGATTCTGTGCAAGCTCCAAACAGCTCCTTGCGTTGTAGGAATGAGGGAGCAGTTGATTCCCACAGCATCAGAGCAGGAGGCAGTGTGCACAGCTGGAACACAGGAGCTTCTGTCTGAACATCTGCAAACGCTTCTGGACTGTGTGAGTGATGGGCACTGTCACAGCTTGCCTGGACAGGCTGTGGAGTCTCCCTCCTTGCAGATCTTCCAGAGCTGTTTGTGGGGGTGGAGAGTGATAGGGCAAGGGGGAATGGCGTTAAACTGAGGTTTAGGTTGGATATGAGGAGGCAGTTTTTCACGCAGAGGGTGGTGAGGCACTGGAACAGGTTGCCCAAGGAGGCTGTGGATGCCCCATCCCTGCAGGCATCCAAGGCCAGGCTGGATGTGGCTCTGGGCAGCCTGGGCTGCTGGTTGGCGACCTGCACACAGCAGGGGTTGGAACCAGATTATCTGTGGGGTCCTTTGCAACCCAGGCCGTGCTATGACTCCACTTGGCCATGGTCCTGGGTAGGCAGCTCTGGGTGGTTCTGCTGGTGTAGGAGGTTGGAGCAGATGGCGTCCAGAGGTTTCTCCAATCTCATCTATTCTGTGAACCTAAAAGGGAGGTTAGAAGAATAAAAAGGAGAAGAACCTGAAGTACTGTGGGTTGGTTGGTTTGTTTTTAAAATTTTGGGGTCTTCTCATCCCAGACTTTATGAATGGATGAGACTTTTGTACATCCCCAATACAGGTTTCTCTTTCGTATGTTATGTGTCAGGATGCCTTAATAGCATGCTTTAAGTTGCACTTGTCCTATAATAACAGGTGGTCCCACAGGTATTTAATTATCCTTACGTACGTCTCCCAACAGGTCAGAAGCCTTGATTCAGTGGCAGCAGAGCATTTCTCTCATGCATGCTTTCTGCTCCATGAGCAGATGCACCCAGAGGACCCCTTTGGACGTGTCACGCAACAGCATTTCAGCCAGCTGGACTCTGCGCTTTGTTCTTTGTCTCAATAGCCTGATTGTGAAGCACAGCAGAAGAGTTTTTTGAACAAGTGAGTACCTGCAGCCCTAAGAGCCATGGGAAACTGCAACACCTGGAGAAGGTGTAACTGTAGGTAATTTTAGAAGTCGTCAGCTGGGCCAGCTGGGTTGAAGCAAAAAGGGCCAAGGCAGAGCTGCTGCCTGCTCTGGCGATGTGGCTAGTCATCTGAAGGTCCCTGGCCAACAAGCAGCCTGTTTGCTGGTGTGGGATAAGGCAACGTATGGGTTCCTCTGAGGCTTTTCCTGTTAGATATCTGTAGAAATTTTTAGGCAAGGCATCTCATCAGACTTTGAGCTGCTGCTTCTTTCCAGCTAGGCAGTTTTAAAGACCCCCCATGCAGATGCTTCACTGAGGGTCTTTGTTTTGTTGTGGGAAGTGAGTCTTTTCTTCCAAAAGGAATCATCTTGAGGGATTTCTGTTTTAGGGCCGGACTGAGTGCAGCGTCACGGATGTGAGTGAGTTTCACCTGCTGTGTTCCAGAAGATGAGCAGCACAGAGTGCAGGCTCTGGAGCCTTTTGGTGAATATGAGGTAATCCTTGTCAGCACTGAAAGAAGACTTTTCTGTGTAAGAGAAGATTTGTGTTCCTTGCTCAGTGAGAGATACCTTAGGGAGACAATCTCAGCACTGCAAAGTAGCTGCTGTTGTAAAGGCTATTGCTGACCCTGAAAATTTGCAAGTGCTCCAGTTGCAATTCTTTCAGTGCAGAAATGCATTGAGGGTTACTTGAATACCTGTTCATGCCGCCTTGTCAAACAGTGGGGTGAATCCATTCAGTCCCCTGGTAGTGAACACACTCAGTTCCTCGATGTCCACAAAAGCCAGGGTGACCTCTAGTATTGCTGCTGACGCCTTGTGCAGGCCTCTGCTTGTGCTGTTTGCCTCTGAGTGATTGCACAGTGAGACTGGAAATCATGTGTAGGTATGGTCAGACAGCAGAGGCCGGGCTGTATCTTTGAACACTTCTGATTTCTTTAGGGTCAGTCATATTTCGTGACCTCTGGGGAATCTTCTTCCCTCTGGTATACAGCCTTCAGCCCTTTTTATGATTACACCTGGAAGCAAAAAGGGAAGCTGCTTCCCAAGAAGAGCATTCATCATGCAACTTCCAATACAGCTGTGGAACTCGTTGTATAGAATGTGTGTGTGAGTTCAAAGAGCAGCTGGATGGCTCATGAATGAGAAAACCACCCAGAGTTATTTGATGGAGCAGGGAATCCCTGGGCTGTATAGTTTTGAGGGTTAGGAGAGATTGTACAACCTTGTTCTTTCTCAGATGCAGTTTTAGGCTTCTGATTTTGGCCATTGCTGGAAATACTGTGAAGCCAGTTTCATTTGTGCCTTGTTTGCTCTGGCCATTCGTTAGTAGCTTTTGGTCTGAGATTTTGAGAGCTCGTGCTTGTTTTTGTTTCTTCTTTTTGTCTTGATACAGGAATGGCATCTGCAGTGTTCTCCTTACTTTGCCTTGACTGCATCAAAGGGGTGGAACCCTCCTGGACTCCATTCTTATCCAACGTGACAGGTACATGCTGACAGGTTTTTGTAGTATTCTTTTATCTCACACAGGCTCCTCTGATAGGTTTTAGGAGACAGTGAAACCCTGGAGGGAACAGATGAGATGGTGATATCCAGTTGGCTTTTTCCATTCTCATTCACTAAGGACTGCTCATTGCCAGGTGAAGCCAGCCCGACAAATTCCTGCTTTTGGCTGCTTGCTTCCTTTAGGGAGCGGCAAGCAGAAGCTGGAAGTTGGTGTAGGGTAGTTGAAAGTGCTGCAGATTGATTTCCAGGGCATGTCAGATTGTCAGATGGCTGCATCAGGTTCCTTTGCAATTGTTAGTTTTATTTTAGAGCTACAAAGTGTAAGTGTTGGTTCTTGTTTGCTTGAAATTCAGGTTGTTGTGGTCCTGGTTGGCTTGCAGTTCCTCCTCATCGTGGCCCCATCAGGCTGGCTGGCAGTGTCAGTGCGTTGGCACTGCAGCTCAGTCTGAAGCTCTTGGCTTGAGACGTGACGGTCAGCACTCCGCTCTTACAAAACCCAGTGTGATGCTGAGCACTGGAGGCTTTGGGGAGGAGAATGGACATTGCTGTCGTCTGCGGAGTTCTCCTGTTCTTGTGGAGTCTGCAGGCTCCTGGCACAGCAGATGTGTGAAAGAGGAAATGCTGATAAAGATGGGGGAGTGTTTCAAGTGGGTACTGATGGCAGGGGTAAGGGAGATGTGTTTGTGCTGGCAGTGAAATGTCTATCAGTGAGTGATGTCACAGTGCAGTTACACTGGCAGGCAGAGAGATGTGAAGGTTGGAACGTCTCAGGAGAAAGAGCAGTGTGACCTGTGGTATCTCCTGTCTCTAGAGATGAGCGACTGCAGCATACTGTGCCGTGTCTCTCCTGGTCGCAGGAGGACGAAGATCCCCATCAAATGCAGCTTTGGCAGTGTTGTAGCTGAGGTTCCCAGAAAAATGCCTGTTGGGTAGAGAGACTCCAGCACAAGAAGCGATGCAGCCAGGCTGGGATTCTTCTGACTGGAGGAGAGTTGAGGGGGCAGACTGTGAGCAAAGAAACTGTTGAAACAGGGTGGCCTGAAGGACAGACAGACAGGAAGACAGAAGCACCAGCTGGAATTGTGAGGCGGATTTCAGTCCAACTCCAAGCCTTTCTCATCAAGTACTGCAGTTATTCTCTGAAGCTGCTTGCTGCAGTTTGCTATCTGCTGAAAGTTAAGCTGATCTGAAGAAGCAGAGTGGGTAAATTCAGAGAAGGAAAATCTCTTCGGGGTTTCTAAATTGAAAGGCCAAGCATCTGAGTGCCTTAAATACCCGCTTTTGACTCCTGCTGGAAATGGGATGTAGAATGAGGTGATCTGATCTGTTGCTCTGCTTGCTGTTACCTAATGCACCTCATGGGTGATCTCTAACGGAGAAAAGAAATTGAACAGCACCCTTTTTGAAACTCTTACTTCTTGAAGTTTGATGATTTCTTGTTTCATAGGCCACGTTATGTCCAGTGGTAAGCAGGACTGGAACCTGGGATGCAATCTGTTCTGGAAGAGTAATTCTTTGAGCTCATTTGTGACTCACGTTTTCATGCTTCATCTCAGCAGAAAGAAGAGTTGGAACTTCCTCTCCGTAGGATAATGTTTCAGTTTGGGAGCATTATGGAGCAGGACACCTAGTTCTTGTTCCAGAAGTGCCTCAGGAAAAATGCTGTACTTCTAGTAGCAGTTAGTAACTATTCCTTAGCTGTGAGGTCTAGAATCAAGCTGGGCAATGACACGCTGCAGGCTTACCTGGTAAAAGACACTCACTGCAGGGGGCAGAAGCTTGGAGTTAATAGCAAGTGGTTGGTGAGATTGGCAGTGAAATTGAGGAGGTGAAAGCTGTCCTTAAGCTGTCTGATTCTTCACTAGGAGTTGTTGCAGGGGAACAGCGCAGGAATTACAAAGCAGTCTTTAGTTTAGTCTGTAGCATACTTTGAGTTTGTGAGGCAGTGTTCATTTGAGGCCATAATGCTGTAACTTACAGTTCAACTTTCCAGACTAAGTTTTCTATAAAAAAGTAAATGCTAAATGGAGGAATAACAATTTATGTATAATAAACTATTTTTTTTAATCTTGGTTAAACTGCACTGCATCGTTTCTGCTTTGTAGAAAAATCAACATTCTGTGACTTGCACAGTCCATGATGAGGATGCGGCTCACATCCTTGGCCTCTGCCCAGAGTGCTCTTTGACCTTTTAGACCTCCTTTCTGAGACCTCTTCAGGTTAACTCCTACTCCTTCAAATTATCCTTGGTTTCCCCTTTTGTGGGGAGAAATATACCTTCTAGTTTTATGAAGCTTCACCTCTGTTATTGTTTTGGTTAAATCTGTGTTGTTATGTTGCTATGCTTTGTGTTCTTGAGAGTTTTCTAGTTTTATTATTTCAGTTGCCCAAATTTTCATTTCTTAATGCCATTCAGTATATTCTCAAGAAACAAAGCTTTCCTTTTCCTTTTGGCTTTGTGACTGTGGTTTGTGAATAACATTCAGGCTTTGAGCAGTCAGTCAGTGCATGATAAACAAGTGGGTGATGGGAGTCTTCTCATGAGCACAAGCCTAAGGAATACCTCATCTAAGGGAAATATTTTCAGTCTTCTAACCCATGTGCCTTGTGTCTGGTCTTTTTGTTTTTGTTTTCCAAGACTACTGCTCGTATCTGTGAAACAGGTCATTGCATTCATTGCTGAGGTTTGGAAATAGAAATGTTCCTCAAGTTGCAGGACCCTTTCTTATAAAGCTATGTGAGCAGATATCTTGGATCAGCTCTCCTGACCTGCAGGCAGACACTTTTGCACTGTCCCAAATTCTACCCTTTCCACCCGGCTGTGTTTTCCTGTAGGAGAGAAGGACCTGTTTGTGTCTGGAGGCCGCTCTGCTGTGCAGCAGTGCTTGGGGATTGGTATTTCCTGCACATCCCAGAAATTCCCTGCGCTCCAGTGGGAACTGAGGGAGACCCTGGGGATAGAAATTGCTGCTGTCTGGGAAGCTCAGCTGAACCACAGCAGTGCATTTCAGCAGGTGGCAGGCAGTACTGTTGTACTGCACACTGTTCAGTGTTGAGGTGACTTCTAAACGCTTTCCTATTTTGTGGCTGACATCTTCAGAGAACAGCTGTAAGGGAGGGCATCTGGAGGTCATCCAGTCCAACCCCCTCCAAGCCACTGGAACAGGTTGCTCAGCTCATTGTGTGCTTGGGTTATGATGACATCCAAGGATGGGGACTCGGCAGCCTCTTTGGGCAACCTGTTCCAGTGGCTGACCACCCTCCTAATAGACTGTGGGAGTTTTGTAATGTGTAGGTGGTTTTTCCAATGATTTTATTTCGGTTTGTGGCCATTTTCTCCTGCTCTGTCTTGGATGCACCTGAGAACGTTCTATCTTCATGCTCCTTCATGTCTCCCATTGGACATGTATGCATATTGGTAAGATTTCCCCCTGAATGTTCTCCTTGTGAGGTTGCTGTCCCGTAATTCTCTTTGTGGTGCTTTACTGGACTCGCTGCATCAATTCCCTGGTTTCCTTGTGCTGAAGAATGCAGAAGTAGCCACAGCACTGCATGTGTTGGAGTTGGTGATCTTCAAAGTCTTTTTCCAACCTGGCTCTGATGCCTGGAATGGTTTCTCCTTATGCTCAGGACTTATGTCCCATTGCTCAGCTTGATGAACCTCAACTCTTCCCATTTTTCCAGCCTGTTGTGGTCTCTGGCAGCACAGCCAGCTGATACGTTAGATACGCCTTCATGGTTTTTATCAGTTATCATAGCCTGATTGTTCTGGGCATCCCCGATGTGCGTGGAAGTAATGTGTCTAGAAGTTATTGCTGTGAGCAACGAAACACCAAGAAAATGCAGAGAAAGTTGATTGTCTTTAGTCATACTATCTTTCAAACAGAAATAGGTTGTTACTGACTCCAGGCTGCATGGAGGAACTTGTGTTCATAGCTGTTAAAAGCAGTGAGCGCCTCCAGCAGCTCTGGGACCTGGGCCCTGTCCTGTGTGCCTCAGGACCCGGGATGTATGTGTCCAGGACAACAGACATGGCAGTTTCTTTTCCTGTTTGCAGGCTCAACCAGTAATGGAGGTGAGCACACATCCCAGAGACATGCACAGGAACATGAGCACGTGTAGAATGCACTGGTATGGCCATCTGCACCGACTGCTGCCGATAAGGTAATGCTTTCAGTAACATCCACTGAGCATACCAGGACTCCCATAAGATGTAGATAGCCCACTTCTCTTCCTCATCTTTGTCTGACAAGAATTCGAGTTCACTGATCAATGCATGCATGCCCTCACCCTGTAGACTGACAGGCACATGCAGATCTGTGGTTCCCTCATGTCTCAGGATATTCCCTGTGTACAGCTGGTACCCCTGACCAGATGGTGAGCCCTCTTGCCTGCTCCGAGTCTGCTGCTGGCCAGCTAGTCTGGCTTGAGGTTTGCTAGCAGCCAGATCTGCACACACTGATTTCACAGGCACCTTGCATTCCTGGATCCTGTGAATACCAGCGTGTCATAATAATAGCTGTGTCTGTGTAAGGGCCTGGACCACGTGCTGGAGGTAGGAGGCTGGTTAGACCAGCTGAGTGGGCTAGCTGCAAGTTTTCTAGCAAATGAGGGCTGCACATCCCACACACATGAGGTTCAAGGAAGATAAACACAGTGGTCCCCTTTCCAGCAACTGGCATCTGGGCATCTACTGCAGCAGCTGGTGTTGAGACCCTGACTGGCTTCAGTTGCCTAAGTTGCCCACGTAGTTGCATCTAGGACCTGCACAGCTGCTGTTACCAATGCCCTTGTCCCAGTGACTGAAGCTGGACACCTTCCTGGTTCCAGTTGCTGGGTGAGGCTCACACTGCAGGACCAGGCTCCCACTGGTCTCTGCGAAGAGCAGTAATAGCTGGCACTCTAGATGCAGAGCCTTTGAGAGCCATGAAATTGCTCTCCCTGGCACCAGAGAACCTGGAGTCCTGCACCACAGCAGTGACTCTGCTGCCTCATGTTTCCTAATGCGTGTCTCTGTAGTAGCAGACACACAGTCCCAGTATCTCTCCTATTAATGTGTATTGGGTGTTTTGGCAAAGATAGTTAAGAAAGTATTTAATCAAAGGTAAGACAGCCTGTAGTGATTAGCCTCAGGCTCAGTAGGGCAATTGCACTGAACAGTGACTGTTTGTATGTGATTAGCCCCCCTGTAATTTTATTTCTGTCTGTTATTCATCTTTGTTCCTCTGCAATCCCCTTTGCCTTCAGAATTCCTTAACAAGTTTTGTGTAGTCCTATGGGCCCCATAACTCCGAGTGTCCTGGATCCCAATGTTCCTGATTCCTTTCCTCTTACAATCTGCCAGGTCCAGGCTGGCCCTCTCTGAAGCCGTGCTTGGAATTTCGTAATGGTCTGTGGATATTAGTGACTGGAGACCTGTGGTTTACTGTATTAACCTAATGTGTTTCATCTAGATCTTTAAAGATTAGCTGAGTTTGAATATAGTGAGTAGCACAGGGTGAGAGGTTGATGATAACAGGAAATGACAAGCTCAACGTGTAAGTAATGCGATGCTGTTGTGGAAGACCTCAGCTGTGTGTTCAGATTTACTGGGATTTACAGGGAAGACTGAAGAACTTTGAGCTACTGAGTTGGTAGAAGATTCCAGGCAGTACTACTTGTCAAATATGTAAAGTGGAGCAGCAGAGGGCAAATTATTCTCTGTATTTATTTTGGATAGTCTATAGAAAGGACAGCTTTAGCTTGACACCGAGAAAAGCTTTTAATTGTGAAGATAGTGAAGTGCTGCAAGAAATGCTTCTGAAAGCCTGCACTGACAAACTGCTGGATGACTTTTGTCAGATGCTAGTGGATGTAATTCCGTTTGCCTTAGGAGAGAAGGATGGACAGTGTGGTCCCTGAGATTTTTCCTACAGTTCCCATGATACTCTTTCAGCAGAGCTTGCCCTGAGGGTTTTCTTTCTGCCCATTTGTCCTGCAGCTCAGTTTCCTCTCTTGCTTCGTGCTCTGAGTCCCTGATCAGAGCTTTGTGACCCAGGTTGTTGTAAACTTGTGGTTCTCAGGTGAGAGGAGCATGCAAGAGGGAAAAGGTTGCCTCTAATATGTATGTGCAGAACTACAACCCTGTAAAGACTGAGCAACATGGAATATTCTTAGAGCCAGAAAAATATTGAAAATCCTGTAAATGGAAACACTTCTGTGCAGCCATTCTTCGAGGAATCAGCCCTGTGTACAGGTGCAAGGCTTTTTTGTTGTTCCCTCCCTATCACACTTCTTTGGTCTGTTCTCCTCCCCAGCTTTTCCCATCCTCTGCCGTGAAGGGAAGGGATGTGATACCACAAGCACAGAAATGCAGTAGGAATAGAGGCACACTTCAGGCTTGGACTTCTGCTGTCACAGATTCCTGCTGAGGTCCGGTACCAGCAGGCCGCCACTCTCACAGTGCTGCAGTTGGAAAGGAGGAGAGCTGATTGCTGGAGGTGTGGGAGCAGCTGAGCAGCCCTTCAGTTCCTTTTCCTTCTGGGGGAGACTGAACGTGGCTTTCGGTGGCAGACTGTAGAGGCACAGCCTCCTCTCAGCCCAAGGTAAGCAGAAGGCATTGAGCAGTGAATTCCAGGCGTGCCTCCAGCCCTCTCTCCTTCCTGATGGAGTACAATGGGATGTTAAACTGGCAGGTGTTGGCACACTGCACATGTGCATGATGGAGAACTTGTGCTTGTTGGTGGAGTGTGCTTTCACTGGCTGTGTGTGCCAGGCATCGCTGTCACTGACTTAATGGCTGCTCTGTGCTTGGACTACACAATTAATGCGGTGAGAACTGGAATTGTTCTTTCAGGGTAAGCAGGATTGTGTGGAAGAAGGTGGTAGCTTCAAGGTCATTCCCAGAAATGGAATGGAAAAGCAGTCATGAACGTTTCCTTGTTTGCATGATGTAACAAATTTCCTGAGATACCAAGGATAGGATCCACACGTTCAGATGAAACTGGAATTTGTGACTACTCTATGTATATATACATATAGATTATAATGTATAAGCAGTGTGTGTGCATCTGGCTGACATTTCAGCATCTTCCTGAAAATAGGAAGCATAAAGCATGCTTACATGTAGTTTAGTGTTTTCTTATTCTCTACAGCAGAAGTTAGAAGGGAATTAGTATCCTTTAGATAAAAGAGGCTACTGACGTTTGATAGCAGTGAGTGCAGTAATGAAGTTTTATCTAAAATAATACAGCTTTAAAAAAGTGTCCAAGCGAGTAGAAGCAGATTGATTGGGAGCTGCCTTTGTTTACGATTTCTTTCCTTGAACCAGGCTGCAGTTCCTTGCCAGTGCTGTGCACAAGTCCTGTCCTAGTAAGTGTATAGTACCCAGTGTGGATTGGTCCCAGGTTTTGAAAGACTGGAAATGTCAGTGACTTTCTGTGTAGTTGGTATTACTGCTAGTGTTACTGCTTTGGTGTCCACCAGGAGTCCTAGGTCCTGTTCTGCACTGCTGCTTTCCAGATGGGTGGTCCCAGCAGGTCCTGGTGCTGGGGCTGCTCAGGACTTTGCATTTCTCCTGAACTCTGGGAGGTTTCTGTCAGCCCGTTTCTGCAGCCTGTCACAGTCCCTGTGGATGCCAGCATGGCAGTGGTGTATGTGCCACTGCTCCCAGCTTTGTGTCAGCTGCAGACTTGCTGTCCATCACGCAGACAAGTGATGGAGATGTCCCAGCTGTGACCCCTCCAAGTGGGCTTTATGCTCTGGATCACCACTCCCTGGGCTTGGCCACGTGGCCATTTCCCAGCCCACCTCGCTATCTGCTCATCTGATCATCAAGTAGATCTTGTGGGCACAGTGCTGAAGGCCTTCCTGAAGTCCAGGTAAACAGTATCTACTGGTCTCCCCTGAATGTACCATGCAGAAAGCCATCAGGTTGGTCAAGCATGAATTCCCCTTGGTGAATCCGTGCTGACTGCTGCTGGTGGTTTTCTTGTCCAGTAATTCTAAGAGCCTGATGAGTTCAAAGACTTTTTCTCATTCTTGGTCACTGACCTGCAAGTTGTTCAGTGAATGGTGTATCCTGGAGGAGCACCTCATGGAAGTAATGATTGAAACTGCATTTACCAAATGCCTGACTGATGAAGTGAATCCTCTTCCCTTTGCTTCCTGGTGGGGGGAAAAAATAAGTCTCACACGAAGATTTTGATTCTTGAGTCATTTGGACAAGCCGCAATTCTGTGTCTTGAGCTCTTTGTCCAAGCATCCTTTTCCTCGGTGTCCAGTTTGTCATGTTGGCCTTTGTGTACCTCTCCATAATGTGAGTGGCTGGTGTCCTCCAGAATATGCAAGTTCTGTTTCATCCTAAGGACTTTACATTCTTCTTCTCTTTCAGGAACGTTTGCAGTGGCCCTTATTGCTACATAATGATAGCAGTGTTTTTCTGCCAGATGAGAAGAAGATGTTGCTTATTGGTGGTGATGGGAACTGCTTCTCCTTTGGGACACACTGGAATCCAAATCCTGTCTCACTGAACCTCAGCATCATTCTGACCAGCCGCTAACAGGGACCACCCAAGACTGAGCTGTAAAGCTGCACCATGGTGTGACATCTGTTTACCTGCAGGTCCAAGAACAACAAGAAGTTACTTAAAACGTTTTTGGTATCCTGAATGCATTTGTAAAGGTGGGATAAGGAGAAGGGATTAAGAAGTGAAGTTCTGTCAAGGGGTTGCATACCTCATCTGCCTTTTTTTTTCTTTTTTGTTGTCCTTCTTTGTGTTGTTGCAAACAGTGTTTTCCAGAACTAGCTTTGTAGGCCTTAGAATCATAGAATCATAGGATCCTAGAATGGCCTGGGTTGATAAGGACCACAGTGATCATGTAGTTTCAACCCCCTGCTATGTGCAGGGTTGCCAGCCAGCAGACCAGGCTGCCCAGAGCCACATCCAGCCTTAGAGGTGAAGCAGGGAACAGTGCTGTGTTCAGAAGTGATGTAAGTTTGCACAGTGCTGACTTGTAGGTCAAGTGAAGTCACTGAGTCAAGAAGCCATTGGAAAGATGCAGCCAAGCATAACTGAATGTGAAGCAGGATGTGTCACTGGTCATTCTTGAATGTTTCTAAAGGCCTTTGTAAGGGTGTATGGAAGGAGAGAATCTGCTCCCTTAAGGATATTTGGTCAAAGGGAAAATAGGAAAGTGAGGAAGACATAAGCAGGAGCATAGAGAGATACAGACCTGACCAGCAAATGATAAGCAAGGCCGTAATGGGAAGCTGCCTGGTCAGTCACAGTTACTGATGGGGGGATGTAAGTGTGTGAGACTGTTTATTCCAGCAAGGTTATCTGGCTAGGGAGTTTCATTTCTGGTTGAGTCTGCAAATGGGAGAGTGGCAGCAGTGTCCTCCAGCCTGAGCACAGATCCTGGGTCTGCAGACTTTGGGCTGCCAGCCAGTGGCTGCTCAGGAGTGGTCTCAGGCCGTAGCAGCTGGAGGAGGCAGTCACACCTTTACCTCTCTTAGCAGTCTTGATATGACAAGCTGTGTTTCTTGCCAGCAGCTCTGCTCCAATCTGTGGCTCTTGCTTTGCTACCCGGGAGGATAATAGTATGCCTGTGACATGGGGCAGGGCTCATGGCTTTGCTTTCTCCCTCCAGTAGAGCCTCCATCAGGCTCTATTTCTCCCTCAGAGGTGGAGATGCTGCCTCTCAGCCTCCTTCCATCGTGCCCGTGCTCTGCAGCCAGAGGAGCAGCAGGCCAAAAGACAGAAAGCACAAAGACCCAGCCCTGCTCACAGGGCCATCACCCAGCCCAAACCAGCTGGGTCCACAGCCCTGCTGACAGGTGAAGGGTTTCTGCAGCCAAGCTGCTTTTGCTTTTTTCTCTCCTCCTCTTCTCTCCTGCATCTCTCCTGCCTTGTGGCTCCACAGCAGGCCTTTGTTTCTTCTCCACCAGCAAAGGAAAGAAGATGAGACCCAAGAAGCGCCAGCTCCCAAAGGACAGAGTGGGACACAGCCTGCAGGGACATCCCCACTATTCCAGCTGCCCCTACCAAGGGCAGTTTTTCCATTCTCTTGTCCTTCTTTGCTTTATCCCTGATGTGTCCACAGCGTCACTTTCCCTTCCTTGTTCTCAGACCTTCTGCTGCAGGAAAACTTACTGACATAGCCAGATGGGATGATGGTCCTTCAGCCTTCGTGCAGAGACTGTGAGCCTTTGAGTTTCTGCTGAAGTTAAATTTCATAGCTGTAACTAAAGAAACTGTTCATCTCTGTTTTTTCTGTCCCTCTCCTCTGCTTGCTGTTTTTTGTTGGGTTTTTTTGTTTGTTTGTTTGTTTTAGTATTGTATCTGTATGCGTTTCCTGCTGTGGTCAGCGTAGGCATTAATCTACCTGGGTTTGGAGATTAAAACAATGAATGATTAATTACATAGCCTTGAGGTTATTTTTCAAAAACAGCAATGGAAGCAGTGATGGGCAAGTCTCAAAAGGTTTACGTAAAGGTTCAAATCGGATCAAATCCCTAAATTCCATAGACTGGGAAGCTGGCTGGAAACATCCATAAGAGGGAAAAGTGCTTTGAGGATGTATTTTAAGTTAGACCAGTGGGCCCAGTGGGAAAAATAAGAAACTGTTTAGAAAACACCTCTTAATCTTGGGGCTGAGAGTCAGTGCTCTATCAAGGAAATTACTCCGTCAAGCAAAGCATGAGCATTTAGATGACTTTCAAAGTCTGAATACAGGGACAAATGTAGAATTTCTGTCACATTTTATTCTTTTCGTAATGACTCAGTGTTCGGTCAAACTGGGAACAAGGATTCCAGCATAGTAGAGATGTTATTCTTCTCATAGCCTTTCTTTCTCTTTGCTCCCACAGAATGAAAAGACCTTCCTGCACTGACATGGAAGATCATACGTTGTTATGCCAAATCCCTCGGGAGCATTTCTTCTGTGGCACCAATGGAACAGGAATGTGGAGAGATGTCCAAACACAGATTTTGGTGCATCAGCCCTCATGATACCGCATAAATTGACCCATAAACCACATTCATTCTTATATCTTCTCCTTCTTATTTTTTCTTTTTTTCTTTTTTGTTTCTCTTATCAAATATTCTGTCAATGCAGTGTACTTCTGGATGGCTACCAGGCTTTAAACTGAGAGGGAGCAATACAGTCATACTACAGGGCAGAAACCCCCTTTAAATTAACCTTGCCTTTAAGCCCAGGTTAACTCTGTGCTAACTGAGGCTCTGTCTTTCCCACTGCTTTTGAAAAGGAAGGACCAAGAGGGTGCACAAAAATCTGTCTTTTTTCCAGTATGCTATGGAGATAGAACCTTAGTTTGTAAGCTTCTGGGAGCTGTGCCTAATAGTACAGTTGAGCAGTGGACCTTCTTCCTCAGCAGTGCTTCTGGCTCTGGTGGCACCAGAAGTACTGTGACATTACTTGAGCAAATGGGAAGAGAAAACAACTGCAGTGATTTCTATCAGGCCATGAAAAAGGTCCCATACGCACTTCTGCCATGCAGCTTTTGTTGCAGCTTGGCAATGTTCTAGCTCTAACATTAACAGCTCCCTCGTACATCTAACAGCAGATGGGTGTGAAGCTGTGAACTACTTACTGAGCTGCTCTTGAAGTTATGCCAAGAGAGATACCTGCAGGCACACATTCATTCTGCAGGCCAGTGCTGTAAGGTCACAGGAAGAACGAGGTCAGCAGTGACTTGTCTGATGTTTCTGGGGTGTGCATTGGCTCGACTGGCTGCCCACAGTCACTGAGCTGCAAACAGAGGAGGTGGGGATAATAATTCATAACAGGTCAGTTATCCATTGGGTTTTTGCATCTCCTTATGTTTGCAAATGGTCCACGAACAGACCCTGATTTTCCTGAATGCATTAGTTACTCAGAGTTATTGCTGACGCAGGAAACAAAGCAGAGAAATGCTGGCTGGGGTCACCTTTCTCTGAGGCTGAGCAGGACTGCCATCAGCTAGGCACTGAACGTGAGGGCTGGTGAAAGAAAGGGAGCATAAGGCCCAAATGCAGGAAGCTGAGAGACAGAGAGAGCCATCGTTAGAAGGTCTGCAGCCTTCTGACCTGAGATGTTATTAGCTACGTGCCACAGCTTGATCTTTGGCAACAGTCGCTCTGCAGAGATGATGTCTGCTTTGTTTCAGTCTTCTTGGCTGTTTTTTCCAGCATCTGGCTGCTGCCTTTGCTGCTCTTGCCTCACCTTTTTATCTCATTCTCTTGCCACATCTTTTCAACTACAAGAGTAAGTTTTGGCTACAAAATAATCTGACACACAGCTCCTTCTCAGACATTGTATGGGTAATGTGAAGGTGAAAATACATTCATAATTTGAGCTGTTAAACCATTCTGATCCACCCTTTCCATCCACAGCATATAGTTTTTTCCCACACTGCTGTTTCTATCCAGCACTGTGCATCTGTACAGTGGTACAGAGGTTGGTGGCCCTGCCTGTGGCAGGGGGTTGGAGATTCATGATCCTTGAGGTCCCTTCCAACCCGGGCCGTTCTGTGTGTGTGTGTGTGACTGGCTGAACACCAATTGTTGTAGCTCAGCAGGTATATTGCTGATTATTGAACGTCTGACATCTGCTTATCAACACTTGGCCACTATTTCTGGACAGCTGCTCATCCCTGAATAGAGATAAGTCTGGAAGGAGGATGGAGGGGAGTCTCTTGATGCCTGCCTGTTGCATCCAACCTGCCCACAGAGTGAGTCAATTCGGCCTTGTGTGGAGGCCCTGGCTTCTTCGGAGTCTGTTTTTCTTTTGCTGAGCTTCTCTTATCCAAACAGAATGGCCTTACAACATGCTTTCTGGTCCTTAATACTATACCCATACTATTTGTAACTATTACAGTTCTGTAAGTGAGAATGGATCACATGATTGAACAACTATATTTCTAAAACATGTTATGAAATAACATATTTTTACTAATACTAATAAAGTGTTTCTACTTTTTCAAACTGTTTCTAAGGGCAAATTACAAAACACACTGTGCTGTACTACTTCAGACCAATCCCACCTTCTGCTAGCCAGTGATGAAACAACATTCCATCCTACAGCATTAGCTAGTTCAGAGGTACCAGGCGTGTATCTGGATGTGGCTGTTGTGCATAACTTCCTGGACACCCAGCAGCAGCCAGGTGAAAGGAAAGTTGGGTTCCAGAGCACTGCAGGAAACGTGGTGTTCTGTTGCTGCACACATGCAGAAAAGGACACACACACGACAAAGCACTGTTCCTTCCCCCATGGCATGGCATGAAGTGCCTTCTCATGCCCTTTTCCTGCTCCTTCCATGGCACGGTGCACATCTGTGGCATTTGGTCCTCCAGGGAGGAGCAGGCAAGCAGGACACCGCAGAAAGAGCATCTCTGTGCTCTAAGCTGTCAGTGCCATTCCAGGGTTAACAGGAATAGGGCATGTCAATGCCCCACTCACTAGTGGAGAAGGGAGAGATATTAAAAGGGAAATGAAATCTTCAATGGAAGATCCTATTGGATTAGCAGAGCAGTGTGATCAATTCTTGGGGCCAGATGTTTACTCATGGGACGAGATGATGTCCATCCTGAGTGTGTTGTTTAACAGGGAGGAAAGAGGAATGATTTGACAAGCTGCCATGCAGGAATGGCAGAAAATGCATCCTCCGGGTCCCGAGGCTGTCCCTGCTGGAGTGTTACAGCATTAGCAGGCTTGGGACGGGGGCTGAGGGATCAGAAATGACAGCTCCACTCTGTGAGACCACAGAATTAAAATGGAAAGATAAAATAGTTGCAGGGCAATTGTTCTGTGTGCCTGAAGCAGGGACCGATTTATCGGGGAGAGATTTGACAGTTAAATGAGGATTACAGCTGAAAGGTTGTGAAACAGATATCAGGGTGTCAATGAATGTGTTAACAGCTGTGATGAGAAGAAATGAATCCAAAGGTGTGGGAAGGGGAAGGAAATCGGGGTGGACTCACAATTTTCCCTTACAAGTAACTGTCCAAGGAGGGAGTGAAGCTGTGAAACAGCAACAATATCCCATAGCCTTAGAAGGGAGAGTGGGTCTAAAAGCTGTAACACAAACACTGGTTCAGGATGGTCTTCTGGAACCTTGTCTGTGGCCTTATAACACCCCAATCCTGTCGGCACGGAAGGCAGACGGCACGTATCGGCTGGTGCAAGGTGTAAGAAAATGACTGAACCAGTTCTCAAAAGACAGCCTGTGGTTCCTAACCCCTGTACCCTAATGAGTCAGATCCCACACGAACATCAGTGGTTTGGTGTGAGAGACCTCAAAGATGCTTTCCGGACAGCCTTTGGACTAAGGGAGAAATGGCTGCGTTTGTATGAGGACACATTGTAATCTTACCGTGATTCGTGATGATACTGTAGGTACTGGAACTCGTGCTAATCCTTGTCTTTGCAACATGTGGATCAAGAAACTGGTGCTGCAGTCATGGAGAAAGCTCCCTTCCAACCACTCAGCAAGCATTTGGATGAGACAGCTTCCTGCTGGGGAGCCCTCCGACATCACTGCTGCCTCCTCCAGAACCATACCTGCAGATGCTTCAGAGCTCATCAGCATGGACTTCCTTCCTCCCGTCAGCAGCTGCTCCTGCACTGACCTTCATTCCTACTGGGATACCATCTGCTTCCAGCAGGAGCTGACCTGCGAGACAGAGAAAGGAAACGTGGGATTGACACAGGAGAGCCACAGAGATGATCAGGGGACTGGAGCACCTCCCCTGCAAGGACAGGCTGAGGGAGCTGGGCTTGTTCAGCCTGGAGAAAAGAAGGCTGCGGGGTGACCTCATTGCAGCCTTCCAGTACCTGAAGGGAGCCTACAAACAGGAGGGCAATCAACTCTTTGAAAGGGTAGATAACTGCAGGACATGGGGAAAAGGTTTTAAGCTGAGGGAGGGAAGATTAAAGTTGGATGTCAGGGGGAAGTTCTTTACAGAGAGAGTGTTGAGGTGCTGGAACAGCTGCCCAGAGAGGCTGTGGATGCCCCGTCCATCCCTGGAGGTGTTCAAGGACAGACTGGATGGGTCCCTGGGCAGCCTGGTCTAGTCTTAAATGGGGAGGTTGGTGGCCCTGCAAGTGTGGCCCTACATGATCCTTGAAGTCTCTTCCAACCCTGGCCATTCTGTGATTTTTTTTTTCTATGATGTTTATCTGCAATCTGAGAGACTCCTGGAGTGCAGTGAGAATGACTTTGTGGTGCAGGCATTGGGCACAGCAAGCAGAAGGGAAGCATTGCTGGACATGGTGCACACCAGGGGTTACGACAGGAGGCGGTCAGGGCTGCATTGACCATGCCCTCCTTGAGTTTGTGATCTCAAGGAATGCGGGCCTGGCAGGAAGCAAAGTCAGGAGCCTGAACTTCAGGAGAGCCAGCTGCAGGCTGTTCAAGGCATTCCTGGACGAGATCCTCTGGACAACTGTTTGTAGGGGCAAAGGGATGGAAAAGAGCTGGTCACTTGTTCAGGAAAAAACTTGCTCAGAGCTGAACAGCTCTCCATGCCTACCACATGAAGTCAAGCAGAGGAGGCAGGAAAGCTGTTTGCTTTTTGTTGGGAGGGTGGGAAGGAGCTTTGGGTTAGAGGCACGTCCTGTGCCAGAGCATCCCGATGGCACGCGTGGGATCAGCAGGTCTGTCAGAGAAGCGGTGAGGTTGCACGCCGAGCTGCAGGAGAGGAAGGGGAGGAGGTGCCAGCATGGCTCTGCACGATGCTCTGCGACACTGGGCAGCTTGATCATGGCTCAGCAGTGGGATCAGACGAGGAGAAGGGGAGAAGGAAATCAAGGATGGGAGGGAGCCATCAAACACAGTCGGTGAGTGTCCGTGCAGTCTTGCAGACAAGAGATTCCCAGGTTTTTCTGCTTTTGTAGCATTTGTGTGCTGCAGGGTGAGCAAAAGGTTCTGCTGCTTGATTCTTCTGCAAGAGCCGCCTAAAAGGGAAATGGCCACTGAGCTGCAGACCAAGCAGTACTGCCTGACGTTGGCCAGGGTGAGCTTCTCCTGCCGCAGTGTGATGATGACAGGTCTGGAGATGATCTGCACGGCCACCTTGTAGGTGGGAGCCAGGAAAGGACATGGTGGAAGGAGAGAGGTGTTTAGGAAAAGCCAAGGCATCAAAATGCATCAGAAAGCCCTGAAAAGCATCACAAAGCCACAGCCAGGAAGCTTGGGAGTATCATGAGCAGCATCCAGGATGCTAGAGATTATTTGCTACCATACCAGATGGTAGCAGAGCTCTCCCTGCAGACATCCCAAAGCCAGACAAAATGGGAAGAAAACCAGAGCTCTGCTGCACACCCCACAGCCATCATGTTGCAAGCTGAGGTGCCTTGCTGTGTGCTGCATTCATCCCAATCTGTGTGAATGAAGACTCCAGAGGCAGTCAAGGCGTTGATTGAGCACGAGTGTGCTTTTATTATTATATAAAAGACAGGATGGTGTGAGAGGTCCAGAATAAAGATGGGACTCATCCTCTCTTGTCATGGAGAGAGTGGCTCAGAGCTCTCAGTGCTGCTGTCCGGTGCCTGGGACTGGAGGCCTGATTGAAAGTCCCCCTGCAAGAGGCTCTGCTCCTCCTCACTGATCCTGGCCTGCTCCTGCATGGAGGTGCAGTTTTCGGGGCACTCTGACTGTGCTTGGCATGGGATGCACTGCAGAGACTCCTGGTTAGAATCGAGCTTGGTAACGGTGGTGTCTGGGAGGCTCAGGTCAGCAACTTCAGCAGAGCCAGGTGTAATGAGAGCATGAACTTGGATGAGGTCCTTCTCTCCATTGATGTTGTCAGATGGAAGGCTGCTGTTGGAACTGCAGCAATTTGTGCTTCCTAAGAGCTCTGCACTGATGGAAGCACACAGAGCATCGTTGCTACTTGCCCTGGATCTCCTGGGTTGGCAAGGGCTCGATTCACCTAGAAAGGGTACACAGGGGTTAGTGTCAGACTTTCACAAGCTGAATTACAACAGTGGTTCTTGATCAGGGGTGTACTGAAGATGCTAGGCAGGGGCTGGAATGCTAGAAGGAGATACAAGTGCACTGCAAGCTTGAATTCTATGTTCCTGAAAAGCAAGGATTTGGAAGCTGCATTTGCACCCTTACCTGCCAGGACTACCACTGCTGTTTCTGAGGGCTGCCTGGCATTGCGCTGCAGTTGGCGTTTGCTCCCAGAGGATGGCTTTCTGAGGCTGAAGCAGCAACACCAACTGCCAGCTGGTGATTCCTCCATCTTGCTGGGTGGATTTTGTCTGGAGAGAGAAAACAGCGAATGCTGTGAGTCGTGCGTGGTGCAGGGTGAGGGAAGAGCAGCACTGAGCTCTTGGCAGCAGTTGCTTGTTCCTAGCACTGCCTGGTTTCTGCAGAAGCACAACTTAGAAACTCGTTCTGTTTCCAACAGTTGAGGATGGCTCCATTCTATAGCTCAGCCCTGAAGTCTTGCTGGCTAAATTCCCCTCCAGTCTGTCAAGCAAGATGCAGAGCATGGGAGCAAAGGCTGCACAGCTGTACAGCTCAGCATCTTTGGGATGGCTTTTATTGAGCTGGCAGGCGTAACTGCTTTCTGAGGAACCGTGCAGCCGTAAAGGAAGCTCAAAAGCATCTCTGACTCTTACATTAGCACCTCATCGGCCTCATCTCATGCCATGCTTAATTTCTAGTGCCAGCAAGTCTGACAATCTGCTTTGCTTAGAGGAGAACTGGAATTGGTTTCAGGCACGTGGCCCTGAAATCTGGAAAACCCCACCTTAGCGTAACTTACTTTCAGCAAGTTTTGGTACTAGAAATAATGGAAAGAAAAGCACAAAAACCCACCCAAACAGTGATGCTAGGTGCTGGGAAAGAAAGTCCTCTTTACCTTTCAGATGGAAAGTTGATGATTGTGTGGAATTTGCCCTGCCCAGCTGCAGGGCTTTCTTCCACTTCAATGTCCCTGCTGCTCTCTGTCACAACAGGAGAGCTGCTGTGGCCTCGCCTCTGTGCCTGTGCCTCCTCCAGGCTGAGCAGCTTTGCGGCAGCAGAAGAGATCCCCACAGACTTGGTCCCTGGGAGAGAATTGTGCCCTGTGAGGGAAAACCACAGGTCAGAGCGAGGATCAGAAAGCAGCAGCACAGCCACCACAGTTCTGGGGGAGGTGCTGTATTTTTCTCAGGCTTGCTTATCCGAGCCACTGGAAGAAGAGGAGCTCCAAATAAGCATGTGGGCAGAGGTGTGTTTATGGCAAAGGACACGGTCATCATGAAGAGCAGCTCACTGTATCGAAACAGGCACAGAAAAACCTGAGAAAATGGGGGCAGGGAACTGAGAAAGCATCGCCGCCATACTTTCATCAAGCCTCTCCATGCAAAACATCATCATGACACTGATCGTTTCCTCCTTGTGAAGTTTGGGCTTGGACATTCTCAGCATCCAGCAACAGGATGCCAGATTCTAATCGAAGCCCAGAGGTCTGCTGTCCCCTTGATGGTAAAAGAGTATCTCAAAGGTCCTGGAGAAGGCCTGCATTTGATCAAGGTGTCAGGTCAAGATAAAGCTAATGGAGGAAGACGCTCACCTGCTCCATCTGCGATGTCTGCTCTGGATTTGGAGCAGAAGAGGACGTCTGTGTGGTTGATGATGAATTCCACAACATCTGACTGCGTCTGCAGCTCCATGCAGGCAGCTCTTCCGCTGGCGCAGGCAGACTCGTTCTGCTGTGATCTGTAGAAAAGGCAGATTTTAGAAGTCATTTCTCCAAGACCGTTTCCCCCAGTCTGAATTGTTGCAGCCAAAAGCTGTCAACTGAGGCTCTGGAGACTTCTGCAGTGGGCAATCAGTGATGCCACTGCAGAAATTCTCCTGGATGATCAAGGACACGTCAGTCCCTTCTCAACAAGACTGCAGAAACTGTCACCTAGACTTTGTGCCCGTGGGCTTGGAGAACAGCCCAGGCTCCTGCTCTGCTGTCAGCCACAGATTTTACAGGAGAAGAGTACATTTGATGGAGAAAAAGGGAGGACTGTTTTTCTTAACTGGAGAACAGATGTAAGCGTTGTGTTGAATCAGAACCAGAAGTTTACCTTAAGAGGTTTGGAGCCCACACAATGGCTAGGTTCTTGGTATGCATGTTTGTGACTGTGGAGCTCCCAGCCAGACACGCCAAGTGTCTCATCAGGTACTCCAGTGTCCTGGAAAACAAGAGAGGCAAATGTTCAGCACCAACGAGCATGCCGTGCTGCAATTCAGAAAGCAAACCTCCATTCATGCTAGTTCTTGTTATTGCTACTGTCAACGAAGATGAAGTAGGTCCAGCTTGACTGAGTGCCATGCTGCAGCACCAAGCCCCAGCACAGCACAGCCGCAGCCATCAGCTGCACCAAGCGTGCCCCCGTGCCCAGGAACTGACCCCATAAAGTAACCCCATGGAGCCTTCAACCCTTCAGCATACACAGGCATCACGTTGCCAGCGTGAGACAAAGCCTGGAATCGCATCACTGCCCTCTGCCATGCAGCAGGGCTGAGCTCAAGAGGCTGAGGGCAGCACTGACCTGTAGTGAGGAGCGGGCAGCTGCTGGATGACGTCCTGCATTCTGACCAGCCGCTCCTCCTCTGTAGCGGCACCAACAGCATCCTGGAGTAGTGCAGAAAGGGAGCGAGACACAAATCAGGCTAGGAAACCACTGCGAGTAAACCTCGTGGGGCTGGCAGCAAAAGGGCCTCAGAGCTGGGGCACTGCTGCAGCCATCTCCCAAGAGGCCCAGGGAAGAGGGAAATGAAAGACGTTGCCTTGTGCTTACCGAGAACTTGCCGTACAGCTGGTGGGTGAGCAGAGGGTTCGGGAGCTCCCTGAAGTACATCTTGCAGAGGGAGCTCACGCTGTGAATGTCACGCACGGTGAGCTCAGGAATCTGCTCAGACTCAAATTCCTGCCTGGAGAGAAGGACGCCAAACCGGTTGAGCAAGAGGAAGGCAAGGCCAAAGCCACACCAGATGCACTCAGGCTGTGTCAGTCGCAGCACTCTTACCGCAGTCTCTGGATGTTGGACGCGACGCCGGACAGGCGGTATATCCCCTGCACCACGCCGTGCTGCTCAAGGAACTCAGCGCAGCTCTGGAGGACCTGGGGGACTAAAGAACACGTGCCAGCCGTCAGTTGAGCTCCTTATTCAAGTCCTCTTTCAGGCTGTGCTCTCGTCACATCCCATCCACTAAGCCCAGCCAGGCTTGGCTGAAGCAAATACAAATGTGCTTGTCTCTTAGCAGCATCCGCCTCACTTTATCCTTCAGCCATCAACTCCCATTACTCCTGTCTCCACTGCTATCAACCTGCCCCCTGCTAGATATGATCGCCCTTTCATCTTCTTCAGATGCCCAAGAGAGGAAGATCTCAGGAATGGGCTGTTCCTTACCATCACGACCAGAGTGGAGAAGATGCTCTCCCAGGTCACAGCCAAACACCCTTTCCTTCTCCACCTCCCGCTCGGTCGGTTTCTTTGGGCGGGCCTTCACCAAGGAACGAAGGAAGGTGAGGATCTTGCTGCGTTTCTTGGGCTCTGCACAACAACAGGAAGAAACCAGGTCATTTCAGGTTTGGCTCAGTTGGACGAGGCCGAGCACAGTACATTCTACAGAGCACGTCAAAACGGGAAGAACATTACCAACAAGTACATACAAAACCTGCTTCCCCACACCATCAAATGTAACATCCATACCTGGCTTTGGCACAGAATTGATGAGCGCCTCAGGAACGTTCTTATTAATGAGTTCCACACAATCCCCAGGGAAAAATCCAACCTGTAACAAGAACAAAAAGAGAGGCCAACTATTGCATGCTGCATTTCTTAGGTCTGAACTGTTAAACGAAAAGCCACGTAACATTTCCCTCAGAACGTGCTTGCCTGACACTCCATAAGACCATCCAGCAGAATATGTCCTGCATAAAGGTAATAATTATTCAACATTTGCAGCCAAAGGCAAGGTCCTCTAACACTGACACAGGGAAACTGTTTACGTCCATTACCCATCCTGTGCAGGCAGAGCAGCTCTAAGCTGAGATTCCTGCCTTTACTGAAGTTGCACTCTCCAGTCTGAAGCTTGTGCCTACCTGGAAGCCGTGCTTGCCTCTCCACCAGGGGGTCAGCTCCTTTGGTGGCATGTCGATGACACACACGATGTCTCCCACCTGCAAGAGATTGCAACCTCAATCCCAGCTTCAGCACGGCTGGGAGGAAAGCACAGCTCAAATGACTGCATTCTTCTGCACTGCCAAACATCGCCGAGCTTGAGAGCAATTGCACCAGTGCAGCTCTGAAGGCATTTGCCATTGGAAAACTGAACAACAAGGAACGCCTTGAACTGCTTACCTCAAAGGAGAGTTCATCCGCTGCCTGGGCAACGTATCTCTTAACGACATGGGCAGCAGCAATAGCTGGAATATTCACAGCTGACTCCCCATGGTCCAGCAGGGGCTTCCCGTTGTTCTCAGTCTGAAACAGAGAGCACAGGCCACGGTGAGGAGCTGAGAACAAACGAGGAGCATTTCAAGGTGAGGAGCTCATCTGCAGAGAAAGCTGCAGGAAATGCACTCGGTCCTTATCATGGGCACTTCGGAAGGAACTGCAAGTCTAATAATGGTTGTTTCAAGGGAAAAATCAGAAGAGGACAAACACCACAACCGAGATGGCTCCAGTACTTTTATAAACTTGCCACACTTGCACTACTGTCTTGCCAGAAAGGAGCGTAAGGAGCTGCAAGGATTCTGCCTCTCCTGAAAAGCAGGAGAGCACATCTGCGGCTCACTCTGCTGGCTCCAGGCAGGGAACAAAGACCAATCAGAGCTTCATACTCTACCTCTGTCCATGCCAGGTCAGGCCCACAGCTGATCTCGCTGCACGCCACGGCCATCAGCGTGGGTGTGACAAGCTGGAACTGAAAAGAAACACACTTTTATTTTCTCTGTTCACATCTCTGCTGTGCTCCCTACAGCTGTGGGGCACAGTCACACAGCCAAAGCACGGCTGCTGGTGTCCCTGGGTGATGCTGTGCAGCTCTGCACAAGCTGGGGCTAGGACTCTTTGCCTAAGGGATTGGTTTCCTAAAGACCAGCTGGTCACAGCACCACAGACAGCATCCTTCCGAGGGCTGAGCTGGAGAGCAAGTGGAGAAAACCCACACGTGACCAGCGTCCCATCAAAGATGGATGAGGCTGTGTTACTAAACACGGGGCATCACGGGCTGCTAAAGCATGTGGGGGGACAAACCATGGCAGGTACCTGGCAAGAGATCAGAACGAGGGAGACAAATCTCTCGAATCCGCAGCCGTTCCTTGTCACTTTGCTCTGATCTTCCACGAGCAAAAGCTGCAGCAGGGAAGCAGGCAGAGGGTGGAGAGAGGAGAGAGAAAGAGCAGGTCAATGAGCATCCACGGTTTTGCAAAGACGACAAGGAAAAAACCATGGGACAAATGCCACTTTTATGGACAGCTTTGGAATGCATTTACTGGGTGAAAATTACACCTGATGGTCAAGAGTAAGCAATATCAGAGAATCACAGAAGGTCTAGGGCTGGAAGGGACCTCAAGGATCATGAATCTCCAACCCCCTGCCACATGCAGGGCCACCAACCTCCCCATTTTATACTGGACCAGGCTACCCAGGGCCCCATCCAATCTGGCCTTGAACATCTCCAGGGATGGACAGAGCATCCACAACCTCTCTGGGCAGCTGTTCCAGCACCTCAACACTCTCTCTGCAAAGAACTTCCCCCTGACATCCAACCGAAATCTGTCCTCCCACAACTTAAAACCATTTTCCCTTGTCCTGCAGTTATCTACGCTTTCAAAGAGTTGATTCCCCTCGTGTTTATAGGCTCCCTTTAGGTACTGAAAGGCTGCAATGAGGTCACCTTGCAGCCTTCTTTTCTCCAGGCTGAACAAGCCCAGCTCCCTCAGCCTGTCTTTGCAGGGGAGGTGCTCCAGTCCCCTGATCATCTCTGTGGCTCTCCTCTGGACCCTCTCCAACAGCTCCCTGTCTTTCTTGTACTGGGGGCTCCAGACCCGGACGCAGTACTGCAGATGGGGCCTCACAAGAGCAGAGTAGAGGGGACAATCACCTCCCTGTCCCTCATGGCCACCCCTCTGCTGATGGACATTATATGATCCTAGGAGCTCCGGCAGCCAGCAGTTCTCAACACTCACTGCCCACCCGTCTATCCCACGCTGTCTCAGCTTACCTACAAGAAGCTGCACAGGACGGTGTGAAGACAAAGGTACTCAGTCGGTGCACAAGTGCAACAAGCGAGCTGCTCAGTCAGAGCTCCAGCGCTCCAATGAAGGGACGCAGCACGCACTGCTCCTGCCCTCATTCTAGCCCTTATGACATCACTGAGGGCCACCAGGCTGCTCCACCATGACGCACACGGTGGGGAGGCAAGACCAGTCACAAGAGCAGAATACTCCAACAGCCCAGCCCAACATTCTAGAATCAGGGGGTGCTTGGAATTCTACCTCAGCCAAATCCTGGAGAAGCTGCACAGGGTCGTCACGACCAAAGCGCAGGACCTGGCGCTTGCTCTTGTTGAGCCTCGTACAACTGGCCTCAGTGCATCCCTCTGGAGGGCCTTCCTGCCCTCAGGCACATGGACGCTTCCTCCCAGCAGCGTACCTTGCAGTGCTGGGCCCATGTCAGATCCACACTAGAGTCCTTCTTGTTAAATTCAAGGGCGTGTTGCAGCACCAATCTATTTCACCTGTAAGGAAATAAAGGAGGAAATGGGAGAAACACAGAACTACTGCCAGACTGCTTTATGACTTTCTTACCCCAGCTTCCCTTGCCTCATCCCCTACCCCAACTCCTGCATGATGCCCACAGGCTGATAGTTGGATCTCATATTCACAGGACTCCTTTCACAGGACTCCATCAAAAAGACTGTCACACTGTTCCATACACTCACACTGACCCAGCAGTGGTATCACAGTCACTTAACACACACAGAACAACCAAACCCCGAGCATGCACATCCCTTCCTGCGTGACTGGAGCCCACAGCTCACCTTCACACCTCCGTGGATCTCTGGTGTCTTACACTGATGCAGCCTCGCTGCAGCTCCGTGGCTGTCACACCAGGCCTGCAGGACCTCTTTCTCTGCAGACCCCATCTGCAGGTATTGGTTCATGAGGTTCACCTCCTGCCCTCCTGAGCAAAAACAAGCACTAAGAACAAAAGCAAAGCACACTGGACTCCACCTGGCCCGATCCCCAACCCTCAGTCCTGTCAGACGTACCCTGGGGTGGAGACTCATCCCCAAAGCCTGGCTGGACATCAGCACAGGCATCATTCTTCAAACGCCCCATCCAAGCAGCAAGGGATCAAAGCATTGGCACAGCTGAAACAAAAATGCTGTGTGAGTTTCCTGTTAGCACTGAGCAGGAACAAATCCACCGCTGAGCAACAGGATGTGAGACAAGCAGCAGAAGACAACCAACCTGCAGAACCAGCTCGATTGGTGTCGGTCCAGATGTTTGTCTGCTCCCTTCCATGGCCCAGGCCAAGCTTGTGAGCTGCTCCTCCTTTGTGCAGGGGGAAATGGTGCAGATGCCATGTGGTGGCTATGCACAGCATGCCTTGGACTTGCTTTTCCTCTCTCCATCTTCCATTAGCAAACAGCATCTCCAACCTTTCCTTGCTAAAAAATCACTCAGGTAAAAAGGAATCTTGCTTTTTAAACTACCTTACTTATGCAGCTTGATCCTTCAAAGCAGAAGCTCACCAAGCAAGGACCTACCTTAGACAAGCTCAACCTGCAGGGAAAAGTGATTCCTCTGCGCCTGCAGACTTTGCACACATTTCCAGGTGCAGCAGTCAGCCCGGTTCTCAGCACAGCTTTACCAACCACAGAAATCCAGCTGATGCCCGCCGTGCTTTTCTCTCTTCTGAAACACTGCACTGCTGCCAGAAGCAAGGATTAAAACCAGCTGCATAAAGAATAACCCAAACCAACAAGATATTTGAAAACCCAGCCTCAGTGAAGCACAATGTAGAGGCAAAAGTTAAGGACAGCTTTTAATTTCTCAATTGAAATTTCAATATTGCATTAGGTGTTGACAACCACGGGGGTACAGTACAGAGAATTACAGGAAGATTAATTTCTCCATCTCCATGCTCCTAGAAATTAATGATTACAGTTATTTAGTTATAGACAAAGTTTGCGAGATACCAGAGCTAGAATAACCTCTTGGTGTTGTGAAATTGAGGTTCACAAATACAAATTACAGAATTCGATGATTCTGTGATTCCGAATACAAGAAGTGACTCCACTCTGATCAGAAATGCCTATTCATTGTGTTTCTTCCTTACATTTCTGAATTTTCATTTCACTAGTCCCTCCAGAAAGAAAAAAATCAGATCTCAGACCCTCACAGTGATTCCAGGCAGACATTCCTGATAACACGATTGTTACATCAGACCTTGGTAAAGGCAAACAGAAAGTTACTCAGAATTACTGAAATGATGGGTAGCACAGCCCTCATCTCCTCTGCAAACAAATTAGGTGTTAGATTGATACCTGGCAATTAATTCGGTCTTCAGCACTCAATTCAGAGCTTCCAGGACAGCGATGTTCTGTCTAGGGAAGGCTGTTGTTACTACAGCAGCAGGATGTCTGGAGCCCAAGTGCAGAGTCTCAGTGTTCCACAAGCCTTGAAGAGGTGCACCGTATGTGCTGGGGCTGATGACACAGACACTGGAGCAAGGCAGAGTGATATGAGAAACTTGATCAGCAGCTGCTCTGTTGTAAACCATCTCTGGACACAAACGGGATCTGGTCGACTTAGGACATGAGCTTTGGGCTGGAGAGCAACTCCCCGAGGAATCACACAGCCACTACAGACCGTTTGCAAGAACCCCATACCAAAACAGCTCATCTGCAATCAGTTTTTAATCTGTGCAGCAGTGATTGGAACAGGCGCACACTCTCTGGAATTGCAGGAATGGTCACAAGTGGAATGTCCATCACCTGTGTGCTCTAGCTCTTCAGTGTGCATGCTAGGAGCAGTGATCCCCCTGCAGCCAGTGCTGCAAAAAAGTCATGTGGGCTTTCTAACCTGCCAACCAGGGATGGGGCATCCACAGCCTCCTTACACTATATCAAACACTAAGCAATAACATAGGTTGCTTTTAAATCTACACTTAAATGTTTTCTTCTAACTCCTTGATGAAATTCCTTACTACCTTCAGTTTTACAGCCAAAGCAGTGTTTGAGCTGGTAATGTATTCTTGAACAGCACTCCTGCCTTTAACATTTGTATCTTTAGATATGAAAAGAGAATTTGGTCATTATTTCACGATGAGAGAACCTTGATTTGACACAACAGAATTACAGTACTGTAAAAAGCCACTGTAAGAATGTGGCTTTGATTTTTTTTTCTTTCTTTCTTTCTTTTTTCTTTTTTTTTTTTTTAATGCTGAGTGTACCATTAAGAGTGTACCATTCAAGACAAGAATTTTGTTTGTAAGTCGATCTCTATAACTGTTCTTGGCATCATTCTGTAGGATGAACTAGATACACGGAATTTGGCACTGGCTCCCCAGGGCAGTGGTTTGGCACTGAGCTGACAAAGGTCAAAGAGCATTTGCACAATGCTCTCAGACACAGGGCTTGACTCATAGGAGGTCCGGTGTGGAACCAGGAGGTGGACTCCATGATCCTTGAGGTCCCTTCCAAATCAAGATATTCCATGATCCTCTGATACTTATATTCCCAAGTTCCGTACACAGTGCTCAGATGCTTAAGGTACCATGAAACAGTGAGGTATCTACGTCCCTTTACCACTGAGGTATTCAATTTGCCAGATGGATCTTTTCTCCAGACACATTAAAAAAACACTCAAAGTATTTACTTCAGTCCTCCATTCTGATACAGCTTTCTAGAGCAAATAAGTAGTTTCAACACAGCATCTCCACAACTCCCTTCCTACCCCCTGGACAATGCTTCATTGTACTGTGATTACGTACCATTCTATTGTCACCCTCATTCTGTCATTATCTAGACAGTTTACTACCATAAAATATGCCAGCAACAGATGCCCAAAAGTACAGCCAGCCTGAACATATTTTGATTACTCATCTTTTTACTGATGTCTGTGCAGAAGCTGGGACATTTCTCCATCTCAGCAGAAGAGGGCAGCAGGGCTCCAAGGTGAGGGCACACTCTCCTCTATTTTTCTGGCACTCCAAGACAAAGAGAACATGAAAACCAGGTGTGTTTCCCTGCCCATGGCAAACACCAGCCTTTCCATACTTACAGGCTTTCCTGCCATCAGCAGCAACTCAAACAACATCCCACTCCCCTTTGCCTAATCTGGCAGAGGTTGCAGCTCTTTCTATTGCATCCCTCTTGCTTTCAAGCCACCACAGCCTGTGTCACACAAGGAAATGCAATCTTTGTACCTGCTGTGCCATGCCCATGGCAACAACAATGCAGATGCCAGCAGATGCCCACAAGTACAGCCAGCCTGGAATTATTTTCATTACATACCTTTGTCCTGATGCCTGTGTAGAAGCTGAGACATTTCTCCATCTGAGCAGAACAGGGCAGCAGGGCTCCAAGGTGAGGGCACACTTTCCTCTATTTTTCTGGCACTCAAAGACAAAGCGAACATGAAAACAAGATGTGTTTCCCTGCCCATGGCAAACACCAGCCTTTCCATCCTTACAGTATTTCCTGCCATCAGCAGCAATTGAAACAACATCCCACTCACCTTTGCCATGTCTGGAGAGGTTGCAGCCATTTCTATTGCATCCCTCTTGCTTTCAAGCCACCACAGCCTGTGTCACACAAGGAAATGTAATCTTTGTACATGCTGTGCCATGCCCATGGCAACAACAATGCAGATGCCAGCACCAGATGCTCACAAGTACAGCCAGTCTGGAATTATTTTGATTACATATCTTTGTCCTGATGCCTGTGTAGAAGCTGGGACATTTCTCCATCTGAGAAGCAGAGGGCAGCAGGGCTCCAAGGTGAGGGCACGCTCTCCTCTATTTTTCTGGCACTCACAGACAAAGAGAACATGAAAACCAGTTGTGTTTCCCTGCCCATGGCAAACACCAGCCCTTCCATCCTTACTGTCCTTCCTGCCATCAGCAGCAATTGAAACAACAGCCCACTAACCTTTGCCATGTCTGGCACAGGTTGCAGCTCTTTCTATTGCATCCCTCTTGCTTTCAAGCCACCAGAGCCTGTGTCACACAAGGAATAGCAATCTTTGAAGCTGCTGTGCCATGCCCATGGCAACAACAATGCAGATGCCAGCAGCTGATGCCCACAAGAACAGCCAGACTGCAATTATCTTCATTACATATCTTTGTCCTGATGTCCTTCTAGATGCTGGGACATTTCTCCATCTCTGCAGAAGAGGGCAGCAGGGCTCCAAGGTGAGGGCACACTCTCCTCTATTTTTCTGGCACTCAAAGGCAAAGAGAACATGAAAACCAGTTGTGTTTCCCTGCCCATGGCAAACACCAGCCTTTCCATCCATACAGGCCTTCCTGCCATCAGCAGCAATTGAAACTACATCCCACTCACCTTTGCCATGTCTGGCAGAGGTTGCAGCTCTTTCTATTGCATCCCTCTTGCTTTCAAGCCACCGGAGCCTGTGTCACACAAGGAAATGCAATCTTTGAAGCTGCTGTGCCATGCCCATGGCAACAACAATGCAGATGCCAGCAGCTGATGCCCACAAGTACAGACAGCCTGGAATTATATTCATTACATAACTTTGTCCTGATGTCCTTCTAGATGCTGGGACATTTCTCCATCTCTGCAGAAGAGGGCAGCAGGGCTCCAAGGTGAGGGCACACTCTCCTCTATTTTTCTGGCACTCAAAGGCAAAGAGAACATGAAAAACAGATGTGTTTCCCTGCCCATGGCAAACACAGCCTTTCCATCCTTACAGGCTTTCCTGCCATCAGCAGCAATTGAAACAACATCCCTCTCAACTTCGCCTAATCTGGCAGAGGTTGCAGCTCTTTCTATTGCATCCCTCTTGCTTTCAAGCCACCAGAGCCTGTGTCACTCACACAAGGAAATGCAATCTTTGAACCTGCTGTGCCATGCCCATGGCAACAACAATGCAGATGCCAGCAGCTGATGCCCACAAGTACATCCAGCCTGGAATTATCTTAATTACATAACTTTGCACTGATGTCCTTCTAGATGCTGGGACTTTTCTCCATCTTTGCAGATGAGGGCAGCTGGGGTTCAAGGTGAGGGCACACTCTCCTCTATCTTTCTGGCACTCCAAGACAAAGAGAACATGAAAACCAGGTGTGTTTCCCTGCCCATGGCAAACACCAGCCTTTCCATTCCTACAGTCCTTCCTGTCACCAGCAGCAATTGAATCCACATCCCACTCTACTTTCCCTAATCTGGCAGAGGTTCCAGCTCTTTCTATTGCATCCCTCTTGCATTCAAGCCACCAGAGCCTGTGTCACACAAGGAAATGCAATCTTTGTACCTGCTGTGCCATGCCCATGGCAACAACAATGCAGATGCCAGCAGCTGATGCCTACAAGAACAGCCAGCCTCGAATTATTTTGATTACATATCTTTGTCCTGATGTCCTACTAGGTGCTGGGACATTTCTCCATCTGAGAAGTAGAGGGCAACAGGGCTTCAAGGTGAGGGCACACTCTCCTCTATTTTTCTGGCACTCAAAGACAAAGAGAACATGAAAACCAGGTGTGTTTCCCTGCCCATGGCAAACACCAGCCTTTCCATCGTTACAGGCCTTCCTGAGATCAGCAGCAACTGAAACAACATCTCACTCACCTTTGCCTAATCTGGAGAGGTTGCAGCCATTTCTATTGCATCCCTCGTGCTTTCAAGGCACCAGAGCCTGTGTCACTCACACAAGGAAATGCAATCTTTGTACCTGCTGTGCCATGCCCATGGCAACAACAATGTAGGTGCCAGCAGCTGATGCCCACAAGAACAGCCAGACTGGACTAATTTTGATTACATATCTTTGTCCTGATGTCCTTCTAGATGCTGGGACATGTCTCCATTGAGCAGCAGAGGGCAGCTGGGCTCCAAGGTGAGGACACACTCTCCTCTATTTTTCTGGCACTCCAAGACAAAGAGAACATGAAAACACATGTGTTTCCCTGCCCATGGCAAACACCAGCCTTTCCATCCTTACAAGCATTCCTGCCATCAGCAGCAATTGAAACAACAGCCCACTCACCATTGCCTAATCTGGCAGAGGTTGCAGCTCTTTCTATTGCATCCCTCTTGCTTTCAAGCCACCAGAGCCTGTGTCACTCACACAAGGAAATGCAATCTTTGTACCTGCTGTGCCATGCCCATGGCAACAACAATGCAGATGCCAGCAGCTGATGCCCACAAGAACAGCCAGACTGCAATTATCTTCATTACATATCTTTGTCCTGATGTCCTTCTAGATGCTGGGACATTTCTCCATCTCTGCAGAAGAGGGCAGCAGGGCTCCAAGGTGAGGGCACACTCTCCTCTATTTTTCTGGCACTCAAAGGCAAAGAGAACATGAAAACCAGTTGTGTTTCCCTGCCCATGGCAAACACCAGCCTTTCCATCCATACAGGCCTTCCTGCCATCAGCAGCAATTGAAACTACATCCCACTCACCTTTGCCATGTCTGGCAGAGGTTGCAGCTCTTTCTATTGCATCCCTCTTGCTTTCAAGCCACCGGAGCCTGTGTCACACAAGGAAATGCAATCTTTGAAGCTGCTGTGCCATGCCAATGGCAACAACAATGCAGATGCCAGCAGCTGATGCCCACAAGTACAGACAGCCTGGAATTATATTCATTACATAACTTTGTCCTGATGTCCTTCTAGATGCTGGGACATTTCTCCATCTCTGCAGAAGAGGGCAGCAGGGCTCCAAGGTGAGGGCACACTCTCCTCTATTTTTCTGGCACTCAAAGGCAAAGAGAACATGAAAAACAGATGTGTTTCCCTGCCCATGGCAAACACAGCCTTTCCATCCTTACAGGCTTTCCTGCCATCAGCAGCAATTGAAACAACATCCCTCTCAACTTCGCCTAATCTGGCAGAGGTTGCAGCTCTTTCTATTGCATCCCTCTTGCTTTCAAGCCACCAGAGCCTGTGTCACTCACACAAGGAAATGCAATCTTTGAACCTGCTGTGCCATGCCCATGGCAACAACAATGCAGATGCCAGCAGCTGATGCCCACAAGTACATCCAGCCTGGAATTATCTTAATTACATAACTTTGCACTGATGTCCTTCTAGATGCTGGGACTTTTCTCCATCTTTGCAGATGAGGGCAGCTGGGGTTCAAGGTGAGGGCACACTCTCCTCTATCTTTCTGGCACTCCAAGACAAAGAGAACATGAAAACCAGGTGTGTTTCCCTGCCCATGGCAAACACCAGCCTTTCCATTCCTACAGTCCTTCCTGTCACCAGCAGCAATTGAATCCACATCCCACTCTACTTTCCCTAATCTGGCAGAGGTTCCAGCTCTTTCTATTGCATCCCTCTTGCATTCAAGCCACCAGAGCCTGTGTCACACAAGGAAATGCAATCTTTGTACCTGCTGTGCCATGCCCATGGCAACAACAATGCAGATGCCAGCAGCTGATGCCTACAAGAACAGCCAGCCTCGAATTATTTTGATTACATATCTTTGTCCTGATGTCCTACTAGGTGCTGGGACATTTCTCCATCTGAGAAGTAGAGGGCAACAGGGCTTCAAGGTGAGGGCACACTCTCCTCTATTTTTCTGGCACTCAAAGACAAAGAGAACATGAAAACCAGGTGTGTTTCCCTGCCCATGGCAAACACCAGCCTTTCCATCGTTACAGGCCTTCCTGAGATCAGCAGCAACTGAAACAACATCTCACTCACCTTTGCCTAATCTGGAGAGGTTGCAGCCATTTCTATTGCATCCCTCGTGCTTTCAAGGCACCAGAGCCTGTGTCACTCACACAAGGAAATGCAATCTTTGTACCTGCTGTGCCATGCCCATGGCAACAACAATGTAGGTGCCAGCAGCTGATGCCCACAAGAACAGCCAGACTGGACTAATTTTGATTACATATCTTTGTCCTGATGTCCTTCTAGATGCTGGGACATGTCTCCATTGAGCAGCAGAGGGCAGCTGGGCTCCAAGGTGAGGACACACTCTCCTCTATTTTTCTGGCACTCCAAGACAAAGAGAACATGAAAACACATGTGTTTCCCTGCCCATGGCAAACACCAGCCTTTCCATCCTTACAAGCATTCCTGCCATCAGCAGCAATTGAAACAACAGCCCACTCACCATTGCCTAATCTGGCAGAGGTTGCAGCTCTTTCTATTGCATCCCTCTTGCTTTCAAGCCACCAGAGCCTGTGTCACTCACACAAGGAAATGCAATCTTTGAAGCTGCTGTGCCATGCCCATGGCAACAACAATGCAGATGCCAGCAGCTGATGCCCACAAGAACAGCCAGAGTGGAATTATTTTGATTACATATCTTTGTCCTGATGTCCTTCTAGATGCTGGGACATTTCTCCATCTGAGCAGAACAGGGCTGCAGGGCTCCAAGGTGAGGGCACACTCTCCTCTATTTTTCTGGCACTCCAAGACAAAGAGAACATGAAAACCAGTTGTGTTTCCCTGCCCATGGCAAACACCAGCCTTTCCATCCTTACAATCCTTCCTGCCATCAGCAGCAACTGAATCACCATCCCATTCACCTTTCCCGTGTCTGGCAGAGGTTGCAGCTCTTTCTATTGCATCCCTCTTGCTTTCAAGCCACCAGAGCCTGTGTCACACAAGGAAATGCAATCTTTGTACCTGCTGTGCCATGCCCATGGCAACAACAACGCAGATGCCAGCAGCTGATGCCCACAAGTACAGCCAGCCTGGAATTATTTTCATTACATATCTTTGTCCTGATGCCTGTGGAGAAGCTGGGACATTTCTCCATCTGAGAAGCAGAGGGCAGCAGGGCTCCAAGGTGAGGGCACGCTCTCCTCTATTTTTCTGGCACTCAGAGACAAAGAGAACTTGAAAACAGTTGTGTTTCTCTGCCCATGGCAAACACCAGCCTTTCCATCCTTACAGGCCTTCCTGCCATCTGCAAGAATTGAAACAACAGCCCACTCTCCTTTCCCTAATCTGGCAGAGGTTGCAGCTCTTTCTATTGCATCCCTCTTGCTTTCAAGCCACCAGAGCCTGTGTCACTCACACAAGGAAATGCAATCTTTGAACCTGCTGTGCCATGCCCATGGCAACAACAATGCAGATGCCAGCAGCTGATGCCCACATGTACAGACAGCCTGGACTTACTGTCATTACATACCTTTGTCCTGATGCCTGTGTAGAAGCTGGGACATTTCTCCATCTGAGAAGCAGAGGGCAGCAGGGCTCCAAGGTGAGGGCACACTCTCCTCTATTTTTCTGGCACTCCAAGACAAAGAGAACATGAAAACCAGTTGTGTTTCCCTGCCCATGGCAAACACCAGCCTTTCCATCCATACAGGCCTTCCTGCCATCAGCAGCAATTGAAACAACAGCCCATTCTCCTTTCCCTAATCTGGCAGAGGTTGCAGCTCTTTCTATTGCATCCCTCTTGCTTTCAAGCCACCAGAGCCTGTGTCACACAAGGAAATGCAATCTTTCTACCTGCTGTGCCATGCCCATGGCAACAACAATGCAGATGCCAGCAGCTGATGCCCACAAGAACAGCCAGACTGGACTTACTTTCATTACATACCTTTGTCCTGATGCCTGTGTAGAAGTTGAGACATTTCTCCATCAGAGCAGCTGAGGGCAGCAGGGCTCCAAGGTGAGGGCACGCTCTCCTCTATTTTTCTGGCACTCCAAGACAAAGAGAACATGAAAACCAGGTGTGTTTCCCTGCCCATGGCAAACACCAGCCTTTCCATCTTTACTGCCCTTCCTGCCATCAGCAGCAATTGAAACAACAGCCCACTCACCTTTGCCATGTCAGGCAGAGGTTGCAGCTCTTTCTATTGCATCCCTCTTGCTTTCAAGCCACCAGAGCCTGTGTCACTCACACAAGGAAATGCAATCTTTGTACCTGCTGTGCAATGCCCATGGCAACAACAATGCAGATGCCAGCAGCTGATGCCCACAAGTACATCCAACTTGGACTTACTTTCATTACATACCTTTGTCCTGATGCCTGTGTAGAAGTTGAGACATTTCTCCATCAGAGCAGCTGAGGGCAGCAGGGCTCCAAGGTGAGGGCACACTCTCCTCTATTTTTCTGGCACTCCAAGACAAAGAGAACATGAAAACCAGTTGTGTTTCCCTGCCCATGGCAAACACCAGCCTTTCCATCCATACAGGCCTTCCTGCCATCAGCAGCAATTGAAACAACATCCCATTCACCTTTGCCATGTCTGGCACAGGTTGCAGCTCTTTCTATTGCATCCCTCTTTCTTTCAAGCCACCGGAGCCTGTGTCACACAAGGAAATGCAATCTTTGAACCTGCTGTGCCATGCCCATGGCAACAACAATGCAGATGCCACCAGCTGATGCTCATAAGTACAGACAGCCTGGACTTACTGTCATTACATACCTTTGTCCTGATGCCTGTGTAGAAGCTGGGACATTACTCCATCTGAGAAGCAGAGGGCAGCAGGGCTCCAAGGTGAGGGCACACTCTCCTCTATTTTTCTGGCACTCCAAGACAAAGAGAACATGACAACCAGGTGTGTTTCCCTGCCCATGGCAAACACCAGCCTTTCCATCTTTACTGCCCTTCCGGCCATCAGCAGCAATTGAAACAACATCCCACTCACCTTTGCCATGTCAGGCAGAGGTTGCAGCTCTTTCTATTGCATCCCTCTTGCTTTCAAGCCACCAGAGCCTGTGTCACTCACACAAGGAAATGCAATCTTTGTACCTGCTGTGCCATGCCCATGGCAACAACAATGCAGATGCCCTCAGCTGATGCCCTCAAGTACAGCCAGACTGGACTTACTGTCATTACATACCTTTGTCCTGATGCCTGTGTAGAAGCTGGGACATTTCTCCATCTGAGAAGCAGAGGGCAGCAGGGCTCCAAGGTGAGGGCACTCTCTCCTCTATTTTTCTGGCACTCAGAGACAAAGAGAACATGAAAACAGTTGTGTTTCCCTGCCCATGGTAAACACCAGCCTTTCCATCCTTACAGGCCTTCCTGCCATCAGCAGGAATTGAAACAACAGCCCACTCTCCTTTACCTAATCTGGCAGAGGTTGCAGCTCTTTCTATTGCATCCCTCTTGCTTTCAAGCTACCAGAGCCTGTGTCACTCACACAAGGAAATGCAATCTTTGTACCTGCTGTGCCATGCCCATGGCAACAACAATGTAGATGCCAGCAGTTGATGCCCACAAGTACACCCAGCCTGGAATTATCTTCATTACATATCTTTGTCCTGATGTCCTTCTAAATGCTGGGACATTTCTCCATCTTTGCAGATGAGGGTAGCAGGGCTCCAAGGTGAGGGCACGCTCTCCTCTATTTTTCTGGCACTCCAAGACAAAGAGAACATGAAAACCAGTTGTGTTTCCCTGCCCATGGCAAACACCAGCTTTTCCATCCTTACAGTCTTTCCTGCCATCAGCAGCAATTGAAACAACATCCCATTCACCTTTGCCGTGTCTGGCACAGGTTGCAGCTCTTTCTATTGCATCCCTCTTGCTTTCAAGCCACCAGAGCCTGTGTCACTCACACAAGGAAATGCAATCTTTGAAGCTGCTGTGCCATGCCCATGGCAACAACAATGCAGATGCCAGCAGCTGATGCCCACAAGTACAGACAGCCTGGACTTCTTTTCATTACATATCTTTGTCCTGATGCCTGTGTAGAAGCTGGGACATTACTCCATCTGAGAAGCAGAGGGCAGCAGGGCTCCAAGGTGAGGGCACACTCTCCTCTATTTTTCTGGCACTCAAAGGCAAAGAGAACATGAAAACCAGCTGTGTTTCCCTGCCCATGGCAAACACCAGCCTTTCCATCTTTACTGCCCTTCCTGCCATCAGCAGCAATTGAAACAACAGCCCAGTCACCTTTGCCATGTCTGGCAGAGGTTGCAGCTCTTTCTATTGCATCCCTCTTGCTTTCAAGCCACCAGAGCCTGTGTCACTCACACAAGGAAATGCAATCTTTCTACCTGCTGTGCCATGCCCATGGCAACAACAATGCAGATGCCAGCAGCTGATGCCCACAAGTACAGCCAGCCTGGACTTACTTTGATTACATACCTTTGTCCTGATGCCTGTGTAGAAGCTGGGACACTTCTCCATCTGAGAAGCAGAGGGCAGCAGGGCTCCAAGGTGAGGGCACACTCTCCTCTATTTTTCTGGCACTCCAAGACAAAGAGAACATGAAAACCAACTGTGTTTCCCTGCCCATGCCAAACACCAGCCTTTCCATCCTTACAGGCCTTCCTGCCATCAGCAGCAATTGAAACAACATCCCATTCACCTTTCCCATGTCTGGCACAGGTTGCAGCTCTTTCTATTGCATCCCTCTTGCTTTCAAGCCACCGGAGCCTGTGTCACACAAGGAAATGCAATTTTTGTACCTGCTGTGCCATGCCCATGGCAACAACAATGCAGATGCCACCAGCTGATGCCCACAAGTAGAAACAGCCTGGAATTATTTTCATTACTTATCTTTGTCCTGATGTCCTTCCTGATGTTGGGACATTTCTGCATTCAGCAGCAGAGGGCAGCAGGGTCCTAGGTGAGGGCACACTCTCCTCTCTTTTTCTGGCACTCAAAGACAAAGAGATGTCCTTGTAGAAGGTGGCACATTTCTCCATCAGAGCTGCAAATGTCAAAAATGTCCAACGTGAGGGCATGCTCTCCTGTATTTTTCGGGCACTCAAAGACGAAGAGAACATGAAAAACAGATGTGTTTCCCTGCCCATGGCAAAGAACAGCCTTTCCATCGCTAAACTCCTTTCTGCCATCAGCAGAGATATTTAGATATCTTGTGCCACTGCATCTGTTTCGCAGCTGACATTCTTACGAAAATCTACTTACAGCAATTTTAATGTTTTTGTATTAAAGAGTAGAATTAAGGAACCATTATGGTAACTTAATATTTAAAACATTCAACCCAGTGATAAGTGAATAGAGTTGGTATTTTGCATTCAGATAGCAACTTGAAATTTCTCCTGGAGATTCTGTACTCATCATAGTGTGTCTCAATTTTCAATTTAGCAATACTGGTTACGTCTTGAATAATACAGTATCTTCTTCACCCTTTATGCTATCTATATTGCTTCTGAAGCAGACTTACCTCATGATTGAATAAATGTATAGTAACGTCCTACGTGCTTGGACTAAATAAAAATGAAAATCTAATAATCAGTATGGGGTTTAATCAGACTTCTAGGGAATAGGTGAATCTTATCCATTGGTGCTTTTAAGGTCTAGAGATTTTCAATAGACGACAGCGAAGTTCAACAGATGAAAAGTACACCTAAGTAAAAAGTGCTGCTTTAATAAACTATAGTCTCATTGTCCAGCCTTGCACTGTCTCAGCACATAATTACAGAATGTTCATTCAAGCAGGAATTAAAAGATGCGTCTGCACTGATAATAACAACGAATAATTAAGAAAGCTTGACTGCAATCTGCTTGAGGATTCCAGTCTGAAGAGTGTTCCACCTGATGACAACCGGGAATTCCTTAATCTCACATTTAGAATCATTGCACCTCTGACTAAGCACATAGCTAATCACCACTGAAAACCTGGATGCGATTTCTTCAGTGTACAGACCAACTACGTGTTGATTAACATTCAGAGATTGTTCACGTGTCCTTTTAGGAACTGGACTGCAGCATGCTAACAGGGATGTATGTGGGGACATCAGGATAACATGCCCTCTGCCTTTTAAGACAGCCCAAGCAGACCAGGTCAGCAGGCTGAAGAGCTGAGTGGGTCACCAGGGCTCAGAGACTTCACTCTGAAAGTCCTCTGAAAGCTGATGGACTTCACCCCAACCTGCCCTTTTCCATGCAGGCAAGGAGGCCAAGAGAAGGTGGATCGGCACGGTTCTGGTGCAGACAGGGGCTGCAGTGTGAGCAGGCCTACATAGACAAGGCTGTGCCCACAGAGCGACAGCAGCTTTCGCCGTGAGCAGATTCCCAGGGGACCTGAGCCATGGGAGTTCTGTATGGCAGCATGTTCAAATCAGCCCTGGAAGTCTGGGACGTCTGTCGCATTCTGGAATCCACCCTGAGGACGCAGTCGCTGTGTCAGAGCAGTTGGCAGAGTCACGGGGAACCGTGACGTAGTTGGCCCAGGGAGCAACAACAAGGCCTGCACTGCTCAGCCAGCCCAGGCCAAAGGGGAGCACGAGAGAGAGCAGAGGAGAGAGGGGAGGAGAGAGGGCCGGGAAGGAAAGGCCTGTGCCTGGATGGACTTGTAGCATCAGCTGCTGACAGCAAACTCGGTGATGGCATGGGCACAGCAGAGCAGGCACAATGCTGGCAGCTTCCTGTGTCACACAGGCACTGGAGACATGGCCAGCACTGGGACATCACCAGAAGTGCTGCACACCTCTGCCAGTCCAGGCCAGAGGAGTGCAGAACAGGGAGCTGCTGCTGAGGGGAGAGAGGATGGCCTGAGACCTGACCTCAGAGGCAGGGCTGGCTGTGTTACAGCAGCCTCTGCGTCCTCCTCCTTTGTCTTGGAGGGCCAGAGGGCCAGAAGAGAACATGCCCAGACAACGAGACCCTGCTGTCCTCTGCTGCTCAGCTGGAGAGATGTTCCACCTTCCTGAAGGACATCAGGACAAAGATAAGTAATCCAGGTAAGCCCAGGCTGGCTGTACTTGTGGGCATCAGCTGCTGGCAGCTGCCTCTGTGCTGCCATGGGCATGGCACAGCACACACAGTGTTTGCAGCTCCCTGTGTTACACTGGCCCTGGTGACCTGACAGCCACAGGGAGACAACAGAAAGAGCTGCACCCCTCTGCCAGATTAGGCAAAGGTGGGAAGCACAGAATCACACAGAATCACAGAATCACAGAATGGCCTGGGTTGGAAAGGAGCTCAAGGATCATGAATCTCCAACCCCCCTGCCATAGGCAGGGCCCCCAGCTTCTACATTTCATACGAGGCCAGGCTGCCCAGGGCTCCAGTGTTCGTGTAAGCTGTGCATTTTAAAGTGAAAAGAGTGTGATTGCCATTGTAAACGAGACCCATGTGCAAAAAAAAGCACGGTGAGCCCAAGTGCTTTGTGGCTTCAGAGATGAGCCCTTGGTTCTCCAAGGGTGCACAGGGGGCTTTTTTCTCCCTGTGGTGCAGCTTCAGTGCCAACTCACAGCTGAGCTGGTTGGCACACTGTGACAGCCTGCCGCTCTGAAGCTCTCAGGGCAGTGCTCAGTTCTTTTTGAAGTACTCTGGAAAATGCTACTTCTCCTTCACCAAGATGTTCCAGCTCTGTGTCTGCCTACACATTCAAGAGATGAAAAGTCCTGGCTTACTGAGGTGTCCTGGGTTGAAGGTTCTGTTACTCTGCATTGTTGGAAGAGCTGCTTGCAATAAATACCTTGTAAGGCGATTGAACTTGATAGAAGTAGGGTGTAAAAGAGATGGATTTGCTGTTTCCCTGAAGGTGCAGGAGTATCGCTGTGCCTACAGTCAGTAAACAAGGCAGGAATCACTGTGTTCCTCAGAACGAAAAACAAAAGAATAAAAATCTTTTGGTGAGTGAAAGCACGCCTGAAGGAAGCACAAATCTAAACACCAACAATTTCACATGTAAAATAAGGTTTAGTGTCAAAGGGACTTGCAGTATTTCTCCTGAAGAAATATTTGATGCTTCTTTATGAAAGTCATCATAACAAAAGTGTCCTGATTTCTTTGCTGAGGATTTCCTTTGTTCCAGCCTGAAGGTGAGTGCAGGCATGAGCAGGCTGTGCTGAGCTGCAGGTGAGTGCTTGTGTCCCACAGCAGGAAACCCGTGGATGTCTTCAGGGGTTTGAACTGGGCAGAGCTGTAAAACATATTGGCTTTCACTGAAATTGTCCAATGCTTTATTTTGTAATCTTAGTTTCACCAGTGCTTTCCAATATTCTCTTCATATGAAAGCAAATACGTGGGATAGGATTTAAAGTTTTTATGGTGCTGTTGTATGATTTTCTGTAGTCATCATAAGCCAGTAAAAAGAATAAAGAGTAATCAGGCAATCTATTAACAACCTGAGGCATGTGTGAAAACAGTGAAATTCCTTGCAGGAAGACAATATTGCTATCTGATAATGTGGTTATCCAAAACTGTTAATTATACTTGATGAGCTGGAGATCATCCTGAAATGCGGGACTTTGATCTTAGCCAAGAATAATAAAACTTTGATCATTCTTACATTGACAGCGGCTATAAAAAGCCTGTGTCATATTTCCCTTTAGTAACACTGGCTAAATCAGAGTAACTAATAAAAGAATTTCATGATTGCATGATTTCTGACTTGACCTGAAGTAATCTCCGCCCAAAAATGTCTGTAAATAATTTTTCTATTTTCTTTTGCGGGATGTTTTGATATTTGAGAAGAATGGAAAAAACATTTTGCGTAAGTAGATGCACAATGCAAATTTCGTGGAGTGTTTCAGAGAAAGAGGCTCTGGTTAAATGACTGTTTTCAAACAGAAATAAGATTTAGAGTAAAATTTGGGTTATTACTATTCATACAATAATAACTTCAAAAACGAGATGAGGGGGATGTTGATCCCTGTTGATGGCAAGAATGACTGAAACGACAGAAAGGCTGGTGTTTGCCATGAGCAGGGAAACACATCTGGTTTTCATGTTCTCTTTGACTTTGAGTCCCAGAAAAATAGAGGAGAGTGTGACCTCAACATAGACCCGTCCTGCTCTCTGCCGCACAGAAGGAAAAATGTCCCAGCATCAAGAAAGACATCAGGACAAAGATATATGATGAAAATAAGTCGGGCAGGCTGTACTTGTGGGCATCAGCTGCTGGCATCTGCATTGTTGTTGCCATGGGAATGGCAGAACAGGTGGAATCTTTGCATTTCCTTGTGTGACACAGGCTCTGGTGGCTTGAAAGCAAGAGGGATGCAATGGAAAGAGCTTAACCTACGTGAAAGATTAGGAAAAAGTGAGTGGGTTGTTCTTTCAATTTGCTGCAGATATCTGGAAAGACTGTAAATTTGGAAAGGCTGGGGTTTGCCATGGGAAGGGAAACACATATGGTTTTCATGTTGTCTTTGCCTTTTAGTGCCAGAAAAATAGAGCCGAAGGTACCCTATCCAAGGACGCCTCCCGTCGTCTGCTGCTCAGATGGAGAAAAGTCCCAGCTTCAACACAGGCATCAGGACAAAGGTATGTAATCAAAATAATTCCAGGCTGGCTGTTCTTGTGGGCATCAGCTGCTGGCATCTGCATTGTTGTTGCCATGGGCATGGCCCAGCAGGTACAAAGATTGCATTTCCTTCTGTGACACAGGCTGTGGTGGCTTGAAAGCAAGAGGGATGCAATAGAAAGAGCTGCAACCTCTGCCAGACACGGCAAAGGTGAGTGGGATGTTGTTTCAGTTGCTGCTGATTGCAGGCAGGACTGTAAGGATGGAAAGGCTGGTGTTTGCCATGGGCAGGGAAACACAAATGGTTTTCATGTTCTCTTTGTCTCTGAGTGCCAGAAAAATAGAGGAGTATGTGCCCTCACTTTGGAGCCCTTCTGCCCTGTTCAGCTCACATGGAGAAAAGTCCCAGCATCTAGAAGGACATGAGGACAAAGACATGTAATCAAAATAATTACAGGCAGGGTGTACTTGTGGCATCAGCTTCTGGCATCTGCATTGTTGTTGCCATGGGCATGGCACAGCAGGTACAAAGACTGCATTTCCTTGTGTGACACAGGCTCTGGTGGCTTGAAAGCAAGAGGGATGCAATAGAAAGGGCTGCAACCTCTGCCAGACACGGCAAAGGTAAGTGGGATGTTGTTTCAGTTGCTGCTGTTGGCAGGAAGGCCTGTAAGGATGGAAAGGCTGGTGTTTGCCATGGGCAGGGAAACACACCTGGTTTTCATGTTCTCTTTGTCTTTGAGTGCGTGAAAAATAGAGGAGAGTGTGCCCTCACCTTGGAGCCCTGCTGCCCTCTGCTGCTGAATGGAGAAATATTCCAGCTTCTACACAGGCATCAGGACAAAGGTATGTAATGAAATTAAGTCCAGGCTGGATGTACTTGTGGGCATCAGCTGCTGGCATCTGCATTGTTGTTGCCATGGGCATGGCACAGCAGGTACAAAGATTGCATTTCCTTGTGTGACACACGCTGTGGTGGCTTGAAAGCAAGAGGGATGCAATAGAAAGAGCTGCAACCTCTGCCAGACACGGCAAAGGTGAGTGGGATGTTGTTTCAATTCCTGCTGATGGCAGGAAGGATGGAAAGGCTGGTGTTTGCCATGGGCAGGGAAACACACCTGGTTTTCATGTTCTCTTTGCCTTTGAGTGCCAGAAAAATAGAGGAGAGTGTGCCCTCACCTTGGACCCCAGCTGTCAAGTTCTGCTCAGATGGTGAAATGTCCCAGCATTTAGAAGGACATCAGGACAAAGATATGTAATCAAAATAATTCCAGGCTGGCCGTTCTTGTGGGCATCAGCTGCTGGCATCTGCATTGTTGTTGCCATGGGCATGGCCCAGCAGGTACAAAGATTACATTTCCTTGTGTGACACAGGCTCTGGTGGCTTGAAAGCAAGAGGGATGCAATAGAAAGAGCTGCAACCTCTGCCAGACACGGCAAAGGTGAGTGGGATGTTGTTTCAGTTGCTGCTGATGGCAGGAAGGCCTGTAAGGATGGAAAGGCTGGTGTTTGCCATGGGCAGGGAAACACACCTGGTTTTCATGTTCTCTTTGTCTTTGAGTGCCAGAAAAATAGAGAAGAGTGTGCCCTCACCTTGGAGCCCTGCTGCCCTCTTCTGCTCAGATGCAGAAAACTCCCAGCATCAAGAAAGACATCAGGACAAAGTTAAGTTAATGAAAATAAGTGCAGGCTGGGTGTACTTGTGGGCATCAGCTGCTGGCATCTGCATTGTTGTTGCCATGGGCATGGCCCAGCAGGTACAAAGATTGCATTTCCTTGTGTGACAATGGCTGTGGGGGCTTGAAAGCAAGAGGGATGCAATAGAAAGAGCTGCAACCTCTGCTAGACATGACAAAGGTGAGTGGGATGTTGTTTCAGTTGCTGCTGATGGCAGGAAGGATGGAAAGGCTGGTGTTTGCCATGGGCAGGGAAACACAACTGGTTTTCATGTTCTCTTTGTCTCTGAGTGCCAGAAAAATAGAGGAGAGTGTGCCCTCACCTTGGAGCCCTGCTGCCCTCTGCTGCTCAATGGAGAAATATTCCAGCTTCTACGCAGACATCAGGAGAAAGATAAGTAATGAAAATAAGTGCAGGCTGGGTGTACTTGTGGGCATCAGCTGCTGGCATCTGCATTGTTGTTGCCATGGGCATGGCCCAGCAGGTACAAAGATTGCATTTCCTTGTGTGACACAGGCTCTGGTGGCTTGAAAGCAAGAGGGATGCAATAGAAAGGGCTGCAACCTCTGCAAGACATGGCAAAGGTGAGTGGGATGTTGTTTCAGTTGCTGCTGATGGCAGGAAGGATGGAAAGGCTGGTGTTTGCCATGGGCAGGGAAACACAACTGGTTTTCATGTTCTCTTTGTCTTTGAGTGCCAGAAAAATAGAGCAGAGTGTGCCCTCACCTTCGACTACTCCTGCCCTCTGCTTCTCAGATGGAGAAATGTCCCAGCTTCTACACAGGCATCAGGACAATGGTATGTAGTGAAAGTAAGTCCAGGCTGTCTGTACTTGTGGGCATCAGCTGCTGGCATCTGCATTGTTGTTGCCATGGGCATGGCCCAGCAGGTACAAAGATTGCATTTCCTTGTGTGACACAGGCTGTGGTGGCTTGAAAGCAAGAGGGATGCAATAGAAAGAGCTGCAACCTCTGCCAGACACGGCAAAGGTGAGTGGCATGTTGTTTCAGTTGCTGCTGATTGCAGGAAGTCCTGTAAGGATGGAAAGGCTGGTGTTTGCCATGGGCAGGGAAACACAACTGGTTTTCATGTTCTCTTTGTCTTTGAGTGCCAGAAAAATAGAGGAGAGTGTGCCCTCACCTTGGAGCCCTGCTACCCTCTGCTGCTCAACGGAGAAATATTCCAGCTTCTACACAGACATCAGGAGAAAGATAAGTAATGAAAATAAGTTCAGGCTGGGAGTACTTGTGGGCATCAACTGTTGGCATCTGCATTGTTGTTGCCATGGGCATGGTTCAGCAGGTAGAAAGATTGCATTTCCTTGTGTGACACAGGCTGTGGTGGCTTGAAAGCAAGAGGGATGCAATAGAAAGGGCTGCAACCTCTGCCAGACACAGCAAAGGTGAGTGGGATGTTGTTTCACTTGCTGCTGTTGGCAGGAAGGCCTGTCAGGATGGAAAGGCTGGTGTTTGCCATGGGCAGGGAAACACAACTGGTTTTCATGTTCTCTTTGTCACTGAGTGCCAGAAAAATAGAGGAGAGTGTGCCCTCACCTTGGAGCCCTGCTGCCCTCCTCTGCCCAGATGGAGAAAAGTCCCAGCATCTAGAAGGACATCAGGACAAAGATATGTAATCAAAGTAATTCCAGGCTGGGTCTACATGTGGGCATCAGCTGCTGGCATCTGCATTGTTGTTGCCATGGGCATGGCCCAGCAGGAACAAAGATTGCATTTCCTTGTGTGACAATGGCTGTGGGGGCTTGAAAGCAAGAGGGATGCAATAGAAAGAGCTGCAACCTCTGCCAGATGAGGGAAAGGAGAGTGGGATGTTGTTTCAATTGCTGCTGATGGCAGGAAGGACTGTAAGTATGGAAATGCTGGTGTTTGCCATGGGCAGGGAAACACAACTGGTTTTCATGTTCTCTTTGTCTTTGAGTGCCAGAAAAATAGAGGAGAGTGTGCCCACACCTTGGACCCCTGCTGTCCTCATCTGCAAAGATCGAGAAATGTCCCAGCATTTAGAAGGACATCAGGACAAAGATATTTAATGAAGATAATTCGAGGCTGGGTGTACTTGTGGCATCAGTTGCTGGCATCTGCATAATTGTTGTCATGGGCATGGCACAGCAGGTACAAAGATTGCATTTCCTTGTGTGACACAGGCTGTGGTGGCTTGAAAGCAAGAGGGATGCAATAGAAAGAGCTGCAACCTCTGCCAGATATGGCAATGGTGAGTGGGATGTTGTTTAAATTGCTGCTGATGGCAGGAAGGTCTGTAAGGATGGAAAGGCTGGTGTTTGCCATGGGCAGGGAAACACAACTGGTTTTCATGTTCTCTTTGTCACTGAGTGCCAGAAAAATAGAGGAGAGTGTGCCCTCACCTTGGAGCCCTGCTGCCCTCCTCTGCCCAGATGGAGAAAAGTCCCAGCATCTAGAAGGACATCAGGACAAAGATGAGTTAATGAAAATAAGTGCAGGCAGGGTGTACTTGTGGCATCAGCGTCTGGCATCTGCATTGTTGTTGCCATGGGCATGGCACAGCAGGTACAAAGATTGCATTTCCTTGTGTGACACAGGCTGTGGTGGCCTGAAAGCAAGAGGGATGCAATAGAAAGAGCTGCAACCTCTGCCAGACACGGCAAAGGTGAGTGGGATGTTGTTTCAGTTGCTGCTGATGGCAGGAAGGCCTGTAAGGATGGAAAGGCTGGTGTTTGCCATGGGCAGGGAAACACAACTGGTTTTCATGTTCTCTTTGTCTTGGAGTGCCAGAAAAATAGAGGAGAGTGTGCCCTCACCTTGGAGCCCTGCTGCCCTCTTCTGCAGAGATGGAGAAATGTCCCAGCATCTAGAAGGACATCAGGAGAAAGATAAGTAATGAAAATAAGTGCAGGCTGGGTGTACTTTTGGGCATCAGCTGCTGGCATCTGCATTGTTGTTGCCATGGGCATGGCCCAGCAGGTACAAAGATTGCATTTCCTTGTGTGACAAAGGCTCTGGTGGCTTGAAAGCAAGAGGGATGCAATAGAAAGGGCTGCAACCTCTGCCAGACATGGGAAAGTAGAGTGGGATGTTGTTTCAGTTGCTGCTGATGGCAGGAAGGCCTGTAAGGATGGAATGTCTGGTGTTTGCCATGGGCAGGGAAACACACCTGGTTTTCATGTTCTCTTTGTCTTTGAGTGCCAGAAAAATAGAGGAGAGTGTGCACTCACCTTGGAGCCCTGCTGCCCTCTTCTGCTCAGATGGAGAAAACTCCCAGCATCTAGAAGGACATCAGGACAAAGATAAGTTAATGAAAATAAGTGCAGGCTGGGTGTACTTGTGTTCATCAGCTGCTGGCATCTGCATTGTTGTTGCCATGGGCATGGCACAGCAGGTTCAAAGATTGCATTTCCTTGTGTGACACAGGCTCTGGTGGCTTGAAAGCAAGAGGGATGCAATAGAAAGAGCTGCAACCTCTGCCAGACACGGCAAAGGTGAGTGGGATGTTGTTTCAGTTGCTGCTGATGGCAGGAAGGCCTGTAAGGATGGAAAGGCTGGTGTTTGCCATGGGCAGGGAAACACAACTGGTTTTCATGTTCTCTTTGTCTTGGAGTGCCAGAAAAATAGAGGAGAGTGTGCCCTCACCTTGGAGCCCTGCTGCCCTCTTCTGCTCAGATGGAGAAAACTCCCAGCATCTAGAAGGACATCAGGACAAAGATAAGTTAATGAAAATAAGTGCAGGCTGGGTGTACTTGTGTTCATCAGCTGCTGGCATCTGCATTGTTGTTGCCATGGGCATGGCACAGCAGCTTCAAAGATTGCATTTCCTTGTGTGACACAGGCTGTGGTGGCTTGAAAGCAAGAGGGATGCAATAGAAAGAGCTGCAACCTCTGCAAGACATGGCAAAGGTGAATGGGCTGTTGTTTCAGTTGCTGCTGATGGCAGGAAGGCCTGTAAGGATGGAAAGGCTGGTGTTTGCCATGGGCAGGGAAACACAACTGGTTTTCATGTTCTCTTTGTCTTTGAGTGCCAGAAAAATAGAGGAGAGTGTGCCCTCACCTTGGAGCCCTGCTGCCCTCTGCTGCTCAACGGAGAAATATTCCAGCTTCTACACAGACATCAGCAGAAAGATAAGTAATGAAAATAATTCCAGGCTGGGAGTACTTGTGGGCATCAGCTGCTGGCACCTGCATTGTTGTTGCCATGGGCATGGCACAGCAGGTACAAAGATTGCATTTCCTTGTGTGACACAGGCTCTGGTGGCTTGAAAGCAAGAGGGATGCAATAGAAAGGGCTGCAACCTCTGCCAGACACGGCAAAGGTGAATGGGCTGTTGTTTCAGTTGCTGCTGATGGCAGGAAGGATGGAAAGGCTGGTGTTTGCCATGGGCAGGGAAACACAACTGGTTTTCATGTTCTCTTTGTCTTTGAGTGCCAGAAAAATAGAGGAGAGTGTGCCCTCACCTTGGACTCGAGCTGCCCTCTTCTGCAGAGATGGAGAAATATTCCAGCTTCTACACAGACATCAGGAGAAAGATAAGTAATGAAAATAAGTGCAGGCTGGGTGTACTTGTGGGCATCAGCTGCTGGCATCTGCATTGTTGTTGCCATGGGCATGGCACAGCAGGTACAAAGATTGCATTTCCTTGTGTGACACAGGCTCTGGTGGCTTGAAAGCAAGAGGGATGCAATAGAAAGGGCTGCAACCTCTGCCAGACACGGCAAAGGTGAGTGGGATGTTGTGTCAGTTGCTGCTGATGGCAGGAAGGCCTGTAAGGATGGAAAGGCTGTTGTCTGCCATGGGCAGGGAAACACAAATGGTTTTCATGTTCTCTTTGTCTCTGAGTGCCAGAAAAATAGAGGAGAGTGTGCCCTCACCTTGGAGCCCTGCTGCCCTCTTCTGCTCAGATGGAGAAAACTCCCAGCATCTAGAAGGACATCAGGACAAAGATAAGTTAATGAAAATAAGTGCAGGCTGGGTGTACTTGTGTTCATCAGCTGCTGGCATCTGCATTGTTGTTGCCATGGGCATGGCACAGCAGCTTCAAAGATTGCATTTCCTTGTGTGAGTGACACAGGCTCTGGTGGCTTGAAAGCAAGAGGGATGCAATAGAAAGAGCTGCAACCTCTGCCAGACACGGCAAAGGTGAGTGGGATGTTGTTTCAGTTGCTGCTGATGGCAGGAAGGCCTGTAAGGATGGAAAGGCTGGTGTTTGCCATGGGCAGGGAAACACAACTGGTTTTCATGTTCTCTTTGTCTTGGAGTGCCAGAAAAATAGAGGAGAGTGTGCCCTCACCTTGTAGCCCTGCTGCCCTCTCCTGTAGAGATGGAGAAATGTCCCAGCATCTAGAAGGACATCAGGACAAAGATATGTAATGAAGATAATTCCAGGCTGGGTCTCCTTGTGGGCATCAGCTGCTGGCACCTGCATTGTTGTTGCCATGGGCATGGCACAGCAGGTACAAAGATTGCATTTCCTTGTGTGACAAAGGCTCTGGTGGCTTGAAAGCAAGAGGGATGCAATAGAAAGGGCTGCAACCTCTGCAAGACATGGCAAAGGTGAATGGGCTGTTGTTTCAGTTGCTGCTGATGACAGGAAGGATGGAAAGGCTGTTGTTTGCCATGGGCAGGGAAACACAACTGGTTTTCATGTTCTCTTTGTCTTTGAGTGCCAGAAAAATAGAGGAGAGTGTGCCCTCACCTTGGAGCCCTGCTGCCCTCTGCTGCTGCATGGAGAAATATTCCAGCTTCTACACAGGCATCAGGACAATGGTATGTAATGAAAATAAGTGCAGGCTGGGTGTACTTGTGGGCATCAGCTGCTGGCATCTGCATTGTTGTTGCCATGGGCATGGCACAGCAGCTTCAAAGATTGCATTTCCTTGTGTGACACAGGCTCTGGTGGCTTGAAAGCAAGAGGGATGCAATAGAAAGAGCTGCAACCTCTGCCAGACACGGCAAAGGTGAGTGGGATGTTGTTTCAATTCCTGCTGATGGCAGGAAGGATGGAAAGGCTGGTGTTTGCCATGGGCAGGGAAACACACCTGGTTTTCATGTTCTCTTTGTCTTTGAGTGCCAGAAAAATAGAGGAGAGTGTGCCCTCACCTTGGACCCCAGCTGCCCTCTTCTGCAGAGATGGAGAAATATTCCAGCTTCTACACAGACATCTGGACAAAGATAAGTAATGAAAATAAGTGCAGGCTGGGTGTACTTGTGTTCATCAGCTGCTGGCATCTGCATTGTTGTTGCCATGGGCATGGCACAGCAGCTTCAAAGATTGCATTTCGTTGTGTGAGTGACACAGGCTGTGGTGGCTTGAAAGCAAGAGGGATGCAATAGAAAGAGCTGCAACCTCTGCCAGACACGGCAAAGGTGAGTGGGATGTTGTTTCAGTTGCTGCTGATGGCAGGAAGGCCTGTAAGGATGGAAAGGCTGCTGTTTGCCATGGGCAGGGAAACACACCTGGTTTTCATGTTCTCTTTGTCTTGGAGTGCCAGAAAAATAGAGGAGAGTGTGCCCTCACCTTGGAGCCCTGCTGCCCTCTTCTGCTCAGATGCAGAAAACTCCCAGCATCAAGAAAGACATCAGGACAAAGTTAAGTTAATGAAAATAAGTGCAGGCTGGGTGTACTTGTGGGCATCAGCTGCTGGCATCTGCATTGTTGTTGCCATGGGCATGGCCCAGCAGGTACAAAGATTGCATTTCCTTGTGTGACAATGGCTGTGGTGGCTTGAAAGCAAGAGGGATGCAATAGAAAGAGCTGCAACCTCTGCTAGACATGACAAAGGTGAGTGGGATGTTGTTTCAGTTGCTGCTGATGGCAGGAAGGATGGAAAGGCTGGTGTTAGCCATGGGCAGGGAAACACAACTGGTTTTCATGTTCTCTTTGTCTCTGAGTGCCAGAAAAATAGAGGAGAGTGTGCCCTCACCTTGGAGCCCTGCTGCCCTCTGCTGCTCAATGGAGAAATATTCCAGCTTCTACGCAGACATCAGGAGAAAGATAAGTAATGAAAATAAGTGCAGGCTGGGTGTACTTGTGGGCATCAGCTGCTGGCATCTGCATTGTTGTTGCCATGGGCATGGCACAGCAGGTACAAAGATTGCATTTCCTTGTGTGACACAGGCTCTGGTGGCTTGAAAGCAAGAGGGATGCAATAGAAAGGGCTGCAACCTCTGCAAGAAATGGCAAAGGTGAGTGGGATGTTGTTTCAGTTGCTGCTGATGGCAGGAAGGATGGAAAGGCTGGTGTTTGCCATGGGCAGGGAAACACAACTGGTTTTCATGTTCTCTTTGTCTTTGAGTGCCAGAAAAATAGAGCAGAGTGTGCCCTCACCTTCGACTACTCCTGCCCTCTGCTTCTCAGATGGAGAAATGTCCCAGCTTCTACACAGGCATCAGGACAATGGTATGTAGTGAAAGTAAGTCCAGGCTGTCTGTACTTGTGGGCATCAGCTGCTGGCATCTGCATTGTTGTTGCCATGGGCATGGCCCAGCAGGTACAAAGATTGCATTTCCTTGTGTGACACAGGCTGTGGTGGCTTGAAAGCAAGAGGGATGCAATAGAAAGAGCTGCAACCTCTGCCAGACACGGCAAAGGTGAGTGGCATGTTGTTTCAGTTGCTGCTGATTGCAGGAAGGCCTGTAAGGATGGAAAGGCTGGTGTTTGCCATGGGCAGGGAAACACAACTGGTTTTCATGTTCTCTTTGTCTTTGAGTGCCAGAAAAATAGAGGAGAGTGTGCCCTCACCTTGGAGCCCTGCTGCCCTCTGCTGCTCAACGGAGAAATATTCCAGCTTCTACACAGACATCAGGAGAAAGATAAGTAATGAAAATAAGTTCAGGCTGGGAGTACTTGTGGGCATCAACTGTTGGCATCTGCATTGTTGTTGCCATGGGCATGGTTCAGCAGGTAGAAAGATTGCATTTCCTTGTGTGACACAGGCTGTGGTGGCTTGAAAGCAAGAGGGATGCAATAGAAAGGGCTGCAACCTCTGCCAGACACAGCAAAGGTGAGTGGGATGTTGTTTCACTTGCTGCTGTTGGCAGGAAGGCCTGTAAGGATGGAAAGGCTGGTGTTTGCCATGGGCAGGGAAACACAACTGGTTTTCATGTTCTCTTTGTCACTGAGTGCCAGAAAAATAGAGGAGAGTGTACCCTCACCTTGGAGCCCTGCTGCCCTCCTCTGCCCAGATGGAGAAAAGTCCCAGCATCTAGAAGGACATCAGGACAAAGATATGTAATCAAAGTAATTCCAGGCTGGGTCTACATGTGGGCATCAGCTGCTGGCATCTGCATTGTTGTTGCCATGGGCATGGCCCAGCAGGTACAAAGATTGCATTTCCTTGTGTGACAATGGCTGTGGGGGCTTGAAAGCAAGAGGGATGCAATAGAAAGAGCTGCAACCTCTGCCAGATGAGGGAAAGGAGAGTGGGATGTTGTTTCAATTGCTGCTGATGGCAGGAAGGACTGTAAGTATGGAAATGCTGGTGTTTGCCATGGGCAGGGAAACACAACTGGTTTTCATGTTCTCTTTGTCTTTGAGTGCCAGAAAAATAGAGGAGAGTGTGCCCACACCTTGGACCCCTGCTGTCCTCATCTGCAAAGATCGAGAAATGTCCCAGCATTTAGAAGGACATCAGGACAAAGATATTTAATGAAGATAATTCGAGGCTGGGTGTACTTGTGGCATCAGTTGCTGGCATCTGCATAATTGTTGTCATGGGCATGGCACAGCAGGTACAAAGATTGCATTTCCTTGTGTGACACAGGCTGTGGTGGCTTGAAAGCAAGAGGGATGCAATAGAAAGAGCTGCAACCTCTGCCAGATATGGCAAAGGTGAGTGGGATGTTGTTTCAGTTGCTGCTGATGGCAGGAAGGCCTGTAAGGATGGAAAGGCTGGTGTTTGCCATGGGCAGGGAAACACAACTGGTTTTCATGTTCTCTTTGTCTTGGAGTGCCAGAAAAATAGAGGAGAGTGTGCCCTCACCTTGTAGCCCTGCTGCCCTCTCCTGTAGAGATGGAGAAATGTCCCAGCATCTAGAAGGACATCAGGACAAAGATATGTAATGAAGATAATTCCAGGCTGGGTCTCCTTGTGGGCATCAGCTGCTGGCACCTGCATTGTTGTTGCCATGGGCATGGCACAGCAGGTACAAAGATTGCATTTCCTTGTGTGACACAGGCTCTGGTGGCTTGAAAGCAAGAGGGATGCAATAGAAAGGGCTGCAACCTCTGCCAGACACGGCAAAGGTGAATGGGCTGTTGTTTCAGTTGCTGCTGATGGCAGGAAGGATGGAAAGGCTGTTGTTTGCCATGGGCAGGGAAACACAACTGGTTTTCATGTTCTCTTTGTCTTTGAGTGCCAGAAAAATAGAGGAGAGTGTGCCCTCACCTTGGACCCCAGCTGCCCTCTTCTGCAGAGATGGAGAAATATTCCAGCTTCTACACAGACATCAGGAGAAAGATAAGTAATGAAAATAAGTGCAGGCTGGGTGTACTTGTGGGCATCAGCTGCTGGCATCTGCATTGTTGTTGCCATGGGCATGGCACAGCAGGTACAAAGATTGCATTTCCTTGTGTGACACAGGCTCTGGTGGCTTGAAAGCAAGAGGGATGCAATAGAAAGGGCTGCAACCTCTGCCAGACACGGCAAAGGTGAGTGGGATGTTGTTTCAGTTGCTGCTGATGGCAGGAAGGCCTGTAAGGATGGAAAGGCTGTTGTCTGCCATGGGCAGGGAAACACAAATGGTTTTCATGTTCTCTTTGTCTCTGAGTGCCAGAAAAATAGAGGAGAGTGTGCCCTCACCTTGGAGCCCTGCTGCCCTCTTCTGCTCAGATGGAGAAAACTCCCAGCATCTAGAAGGACATCAGGACAAAGATAAGTTAATGAAAATAAGTGCAGGCTGGGTGTACTTGTGTTCATCAGCTGCTGGCATCTGCATTGTTGTTGCCATGGGCATGGCACAGCAGGTTCAAAGATTGCATTTCCTTGTGTGACACAGGCTCTGGTTGCTTGAAAGCAAGAGGGATGCAATAGAAAGAGCTGCAACCTCTGCCAGACACGGCAAAGGTGAGTGGGATGTTGTTTCAGTTGCTGCTGATGGCAGGAAGGCCTGTAAGGATGGAAAGGCTGGTGTTTGCCATGGGCAGGGAAACACAACTGGTTTTCATGTTCTCTTTGTCTTGGAGTGCCAGAAAAATAGAGGAGAGTGTGCCCTCACCTTGTAGCCCTGCTGCCCTCTCCTGTAGAGATGGAGAAATGTCCCAGCATCTAGAAGGACATCAGGACAAAGATATGTAATGAAGATAATTCCAGGCTGGGTCTCCTTGTGGGCATCAGCTGCTGGCACCTGCATTGTTGTTGCCATGGGCATGGCACAGCAGGTACAAAGATTGCATTTCCTTGTGTGACAAAGGCTCTGGTGGCTTGAAAGCAAGAGGGATGCAATAGAAAGGGCTGCAACCTCTGCAAGACATGGCAAAGGTGAATGGGCTGTTGTTTCAGTTGCTGCTGATGACAGGAAGGATGGAAAGGCTGTTGTTTGCCATGGGCAGGGAAACACAACTGGTTTTCATGTTCTCTTTGTCTTTGAGTGCCAGAAAAATAGAGAAGAGTGTGCCCTCACCTTGGAGCCCTGCTGCCCTCTGCTGCTCAATGGAGAAATGTCCCAGAATCTAGAAGGACATCAGGAGAAAGATAAGTAATGAAAATAAGTGCAGGCTGGCTGTACTTGTGGGCATCAGCTGCTGGCATCTGCATTGTTGTTGCCATGGGCATGGCACAGCAGGTACAAAGATTGCATTTCCTTGTGTGACACAGGCTCTGGTGGCTTGAAAGCAAGAGGGATGCAATAGAAAGGGCTGCAACCTCTGCCAGACACGGCAAAGGTGAGTGGGATGTTGTTTCAATTGCTGCTGATGGCAGGAAGGCCTGTAAGGATGGAAAGGCTGTTGTCTGCCATGGGCAGGGAAACACAACTGGTTTTCATGTTCTCTTTGTCTTTGAGTGCCAGAAAAATAGAGGAGAGTGTGCACTCAACTTGGAGCCCTGCTGCCCTCTTCTGCAGAGATGGAGAAATGTCCCAGCATCTAGAAGGACATCAGGACAAAGATATGTAATGAAAATAAGTGCAGTCTTGCTGTACTTGTGGGCATCAGCTGCTGGCATCTGCATTGTTGTTGCCATGGGCATGGCACAGCAGGTACAAAGATTGCATTTCCTTGTGTGACAAAGGCTCTGGTGGCTTGAAAGCAAGAGGGATGCAATAGAAAGGGCTGCAACCTCTTCAAGACATGGCAAAGGTGAGTGGGATGTTGTTTCAGTTGCTGCTGATGGCAGGAAGGATGGAATGTCTGGTGTTTGCCATGGGCAGGGAAACACAACTGGTTTTCATGTTCTCTTTGTCTCTGAGTGCCAGAAAAATAGAGCAGAGTGTGCCCTCACCTTCGACTACTCCTGCCCTCTGCTTCTCAGATGGAGAAATGTCCCAGCTTCTACACAGACATCAGGACAATGGTATGTAGTGAAAGTAAGTCCAGGCTGGCTGTACTTGTGGGCATCAGCTGCTGGCATCTGCATTGTTGTTGCCATGAGCATGGCCCAGCAGGTTCAAAGATTACAATTCCTTGTGTGACACAGGCTGTGGTGGCTTGAAAGCAAGAGGGATGCAAAAGAAAGAGCTGCAACCTCTGCCAGATTAGGGAAAGGAGAGTGGGATGTTGTTTCAATTGCTGCTGATGGCAGGAAAGACTGTAAGGATGGAAAGGCTGTTGTTTGCCATGGGCAGAGAAACACATCTGGTTTTCATGTTCTCTTTGTCATTGAGTGCCAGAAAAATAGAGGAGAGTGTGCCCTCACCTTGGAGCCCTGCTGCCCTCTGCTTCTCAAATGGAGAAATGTCCCAGCTTCTACACAGGCATCAGGACAAAGGTATGTAATGAAAGTAAGTCCAGGCTGTCTGTATTTGTGGGCATCAGCTGCTGGCATCTGCATTGTTGTTGCCATGGGCATGGCCCAGCAGGTACAAAGATTGCATTTCCTTGTGTGACACAGGCTGTGGTGGCTTGAAAGCAAGAGGGATGCAATAGAAAGAGCTGCAACCTCTGCCAGACACAGCAAAGTTGAGTGGGCTGTTGTTTCAATTGCTGCTGATGGCAGGAAGGCCTGTAAGGATGGAAAGGCTGGTGTTTGCCATGGGCAGGGAAACACAACTGGTTTTCATGTTCTCTTTGTCACTGAGTGCCAGAAAAATAGAGGATAGTGTGCACTCACCTTGTAGCCCTGCTGCCCTCTTCTGCAGAGATGGAGAAATGTCCCAGCATCTAGAAGGACATCAGGACAAAGATCTGTAATGAAGATAATTCCAGGCTGGGTCTACTTGTGGGCATCAGCTGCTGGCACCTGCATTGTTGTTGCCATGGGCATGGCCCAGCAGGTACAAAGATTGCATTTCCTTGTGTGACAATGGCTGTGGGGGCTTGAAAGCAAGAGGGATGCAATAGAAAGGGCTGCAACCTCTGCCAGACACGGCAAAGGTGAGTGGGATGTTGTTTCAATTGCTGATGATGGCAGGAAGGATGGAAAGGCTGGTGTTTGCCATGGGCAGGGAAACACACCTGGTTTTCATGTTCTCTTTGTCTTTGAGTGCCATAAGAATAGAGGAGAGTGTGCCGTCACCTTGGACCCCTCCTGTCCTCTTCTGCTGAGATGGAGAAATGTCCCACCTTCTACAAGGACATCAGTAAAAAGATAAGTAATCAAAATAATTCCAGGCTGGCTGTTCTTGTGGGCAGCTGTTGCTGGCATATTTTATGGCAGTAAACTGCCTACATAATGGCAGAATGGGGGTGACAATTGAACGGTACGTAATCACAGTACAATGAAAAAAGTTTCCAGGAGGCAGGAATGGAGGCATGGAGATGCTGTGTTGGAAATACTTATTTGCTCTAGAAAGCTGTGTCAGAATGGAGGACTGAAGTAAATACTTTGAGTGCTTTTTTAATGTGACTGGATAAAAGATCCATGTGGCAAATTGAATATCTCAATAGTGGTAAAGGGACATAATCACCTCACTGTTTCATGGAACCCTAAGCATCTGAGCACTGTGTACAGAACTTGGGGATATAATTATTAGAGGATCATGGAATATCTTGATTTGGAAGGGACCACAGGGATCATGGAGTCCACCTCCCGGTTCCACACCAGACCTCCTATGAGTCAAGCCCTGTGTCTGAGAGCATTGTGCAAATGCTCTTTGACCTTTGTCAGCTCAGTGCCAAACCACTGCCCTGGGGAGCCAGTGCCAAATTCCGTGTATCTAGTTCATCCTACAGAATGATGCCAAGAACAGTTATAGAGATCGACTTACAAACAAAATTCTTGTCTTGAATGGTACACTCTTAATGGTACACTCAGCATTTCAAAAAGGAAAAAAAAAAAAAAGAAAAAAAGAAAAAAAAAATCAAAGCCACATTCTTACAGTGGCATTTTACAGTATTGTAATTCTGTTGTGTCAAATCGAGGTTCTCTCATCGTGAAATAATGACCAAATTCTCTTTTCATATCTAAAGATACAAATATTAAAGGCAGCAGTGCTGTTCAAGAGTACATTACCAGCTCAAACACTGCTTTGGCTGTAAAACTGAAGGTAGTAAGGAATTTTATCAAGGAGTTGGAAGAAAACATGTAAGTGTAGATTTAAAAGCAACCTGTATTATTCTTAGAGTTTGATATAGTGTAATCCAATCCACAGTACTTGTAACATGTGTTTTATAAACATATAAACTGTTACTTTCTCCTACACATCACAATGAGTAGTTCTTCTAACAGGAATGATGACATGAGTAATTAACCTGTAACCTTCAGTTTGGGATTAAATGCATCCAGTGGAAGTAAGAGCTGTCGGTTCTTTTGCTCTTTCATTGTTGAACAGCCTGGGTGTTTTTGTTTTGGAGGGTGGATAGTGATGGGACAGGTGGGGAATGGCTTTAAACTGAGACAGGGGAGGTTTAGGTTGGATGTGAGGAGGCAGTTTTTCAGCCAGAGGGTGGTGAGGCACTGGAACAGGTTGCCCAAGGAGGCTGTGGATGCCCCATCCCTGGTTGGCAGGTTAGAAAGCCCACATGACTTTATTGCAGCACTGGGTGCAGGGGGATCACTGCTCCTAGCATGCACACAGAAGAGCTAGAGCACACAGGTGATGGACATTCCACTTGTGACCATTCTTGCAATTCCAGAGAGTGTGCGCCTGTTCCAATCACTGCTGCACAGATTAAAAACTGATTGCAGATGAGCTGTTTTGGTGTGGGGTTCTTGCAAATGGTCTGTGGTGGCTGTGTGATTCCTCGGGGAGTTGCTCTCCAGCCCAAAGCTCATGTCCTATGTCGACCAGATCCCGTTTGTGTCCAGAAATGGTTTACAACAGAGCAGCTGCTGATCAAGTTTCTCATATCACTCTGCCTTGCTCCAGTGTCTGTGTCATCAGCCCCAGCACATACGGTGCACCTCTTCAAGGCTTGTGGAACACTGAGACTCTGCACTTGGGCTCCAGACATCCTGCTGCTGTAGTAACAACAGCCTTCCCTAGACAGAACATCGCTGTCCTGGAAGCTCTGAATTGAGTGCTGAAGACCGAATTAATTGCCAGGTATCAATCTAACACCTAATTTGTTTGCAGAGGAGATGAGGGCTGTGCTACCCATCATTTCACTAATTCTGAGTAACTTTCTGTTTGCCTTTACCAAGGTCTGATGTAACAATCGTGTTATCAGGAATGTCTGCCTGGAATCACTGTGAGGGTCTGAGATCTGATTTTTTTCTTTCTGGAGGGACTGGTGAAATGAAAATTCAGACATGTAAGGAAGAAACACAATGAATAGGCATTTCTGATCAGAGTGGAGTCACTTCTTGTATTCGGAATCACAGAATCATCGAATTCTGTAATTTGTATTTGTGAACCTCAATTTCACAACACCAAGAGGTTATTCTAGCTTTGGTATCTCGCAAACTTCGTCTATAACTAAATAACTGTAATCATTAATTTCTAGGAGCATGGAGATGGAGAAATTAATCTTCCTGTAATTCTCTGTACTGTACCCCCGTGGTTGTCAACACCTAATGCAATATTGAAATTTCAATTGAGAAATTGAAAGCTGTCCTTAACTTTTGCCTCTACATTGTGCTTCACTGAGGCTGGGTTTTCAAATATCTTGTTGTTTTGGGTTATTCTTTATGCAGCTGGTTTTAATCCTTGCTTCTGGCAGCAGTGCAGTGTTTCAGAAGAGAGAAAAGCACGGCGGGCATCAGCTGGATTTCTGTGGTTGGTAAAGCTGTGCTGAGAACCGGGCTGACTGCTGCACCTGGAAATGTGTGCAAAGTCTGCAGGCGCAGAGGAATCACTTTTCCCTGCAGGTTGAGCTTGTCTAAGGTAGGTCCTTGCTTGGTGAGCTTCTGCTTTAAAGGATCAAGCTGCATAAGTAAGGTAGTTTAAAAAGCAAGATTCTTTTTTACCTGAGTGATTTTTTAGCAAGGAAAGGTTGGAGATGCTGTTTGCTAATGGAAGATGGAGAGAGGAAAAGCAAGTCCAAGGCATGCTGTGCATAGCCACCACATGGCATCTGCAGCATTTCCCCCTGCACAAAGGAGGAGCAGCTCACGAGCTTGGCCTGGGCCATGGAAGGGAGCAGACACACATCTGGAGCGACCCCAACCGAGCTGGTTCTCCAGGTTGGTTGTCTTCTGCTGCTTGTCTCACATCCTGTTGCTCAGCGGTAGATTTGTTCATGCTCAGTGCTAACAGGAAACTCACACAGCATTTTTGTTTCAGCTGTGCCAACGCTTTGATCCCTTGCTGCTTGGATGGGGCGTTTGAAGAATGATGCCTGTGCTGATGTCCAGCCAGGCTTTGGGGATGAGTCTCCACACCAGGGTACGTCTGACAGGACTGAGGGTTGGGGATCGGGCCAGGTGGAGTCCAGTGTGCTTTGCTTTTGTTCTTAGTGCTTGTTTTTGCTCAGGAGGGCAGGAGGTGAACCTCATGAACCAATGCCTGCAGATGGGGTCTGCAGAGAAAGAGGTCCTGCAGGCCTGGTGTGACAGCCACGGAGCTGCAGCGAGGCTGCATCAGTGTAAGACACCAGAGATCCACGGAGGTGTGAAGGTGAGCTGTGGGCTCCAGTAAGGCAGGAAGGGATGTGCATGCTCGGGGTTTGGTTGTTCTGTGTGTGTTAAGTGGCTGTGATACCACTGCTGGGTCAGTGTGAGTGTATGGAACAGTGTGACAGTCTTTTTGATGGAGTCCTGTGAAAGGAGTCCTGTGAATATGAGATCCAATTATCAGCCTGTGGGCATCATCCAGGAGTTGGGGTAGGGGATGAGGCAAGGGAAGCTGGGGTAAGAAAGTTATAAAGCAGTCTGGCAGTAGTTCTGTGTTTCTCCCATCTCCTCCTTTATTTCTTTACAGGTGAAATAGATTGGTGCTGCAACACGCCCTTGAATTTAACAAGAAGGACTCTAGTGTGGATTTGACATGGGCCCAGCACTGCAAGGTACGCTGCTGGGAGGAAGCGTCCATGTGCCTGAGGGCAGGAAGGCCCTCCAGAGGGATGCACTGAGGCCAGTTGTACGAGGCTCAACAAGAGCAAGCGCCAGGTCCTGCGCTTTGGTCATGACGACCCCGTGCAGCTTCTCCAGGATTTGGCTGAGGTAGAATTCCAAGCACCCCCTGATTCTAGAATGTTGGGCTGGGTTGGTGGAATCTCCTGCCCTTGTGACTGGTCTTGCCTCCCCACCCTGTGCGTCATGGTGGAGCAGCCTGGTGGCCCTCAGTGATGTCATAAGGGCTAGAATGAGGGCAGGAGCAGTGCGTGCTGCGTCCCTTCATTGGAGCGCTGGAGCTCTGACTGAGCAGCTCGCTTGTTGCACTTGTGCACTGACTGAGTACCTTTGTCTTCACACCGTCCTGTGCAGCTTCTTGTAGGTAAGCTGAGACAGTGTGGGATAGACGGGTGGGCAGTGAGTGCTGAGAACTGCTGGCTGGCGGAGCTCTTGGGATCATCTTATGTCCATCAGCAGAGGGGTGGCCATGAGGGACAGGGAGGTGATTGTCCCCCTCTACTCTGCTCTTGTGAGGCCCCATCTGCAGTACTGTGTCTGGGTCTGGAGCCCCCAGTACAAGAAAGACAGGGAGCTGTTGGAGAGGGTCCAGAGGAGAGCCACAGAGATGATCAGGGGACTGGAGCACCTCCCCTGCAAGGACAGGCTGAGGGAGCTGGGCTTGTTCAGCCTGGAGAAAAGAAGGCTGCGGGGTGACCTCATTGCAGCCTTTCAGTACCTAAAGGGAGGCTACAAACAGGGCAATCAGCTCTTTGAAAGAGTAGATAACAGCAGGACAAGGGAAAATGGTTTTAAGTTGAGGGAGGACAGATGTGTCAGGGGGAAGTTCTTTGCAGAGAGAGTGTAGAGGTGCTGGAACAGCTGCCCAGAGATGCTGTGGATGCTCTGTCCATCCCTGGAGATGTTCAAGGCCAGATTGGATGGGGACCTGGGCAGCCTGGTTCAGTATAAAATGTGGAGGTTGGTGGCCCTGCATGTGGCAGGGGGTTGGAGATTCATGATCCTTGAGGTCCCTTCCAGCCCTGGCCCTTCTGTGATTCTCTGATATTGCTTACTCTTGACCATCAGGTGTAATTTTCACCCAGTAAATGCATTCCAAAGCTGTCCATAAAAGTGGCATTTGTCCCATGGTTTTTCCCTTGTCGTCTTTGCTAAACCGTGGAAGCAAACTGACCTGCTCTTTCTCTCTCCTCTCTCCACCCTCTGCCTGCTTCCCTGCTGCAGCTTTTGCTCGTGGAAGATCAGAGCAAAGTGACAAGGAACGCCTGCGGATTCAAAGCATTTGTCTCCCTCGTTCTGATCTCCTGCCAGGTACCTGCCATGGTTTGTCCCCCCACATGCTTTAGTAGCCCGTGACGCCCCGTGTTTAGTAACACAGCTTCATCCAGCTCTGATGGGACGCTGGTCATATGTGGGTTTTTCCACGTGCTCTCCAGCTCAGCCCTCAGAAGGATGCTGTCTGTGGTGCTGTGACCAGCTGGTCTTAAGGAAACCAATCCCTTAGGCAAAGAGTCCTAGCCCCAGCTTGTGCAGAGCTGCACAGCATCACACAAGCAGGTGTGCTTCGGCTGTGTGAGTGTGCCCCACAGCTGTAGGGAGCACAGCAGAGATGTGAACAGAGAAAATACAAGTGTGTTTCTTTTCAGTTCCAGCTTGTCACACCTACGCTGATGGCTGTGGCATGCAGCGAGATCAGCTGTGGGCCTGACCTGGCATGGACAGAGGTAGAGTATGAAGCTCTGATTGGTCTTTGCTCCCTGACTGGAGCCAGCAGAGTGAGCCGCAGATGTGCTCTCCTGCTTTTCAGGAGAGGCAGAATCCTTGCCGCTCCTTACGCTCCTCTTTGGCAAGACAGTAGTGCAAGTGTGGCAAGTTTATAAAAGTACTGGAGCCATCTCGGTTGTGGTGTTTGTCCTCTTCTGATTTTTCCCTTGAAACAGCTGTTATTAGACTTGCAGTTCCTTCTGAAGTGCCCATGATAAGGACCGAGTGCATTTCCTGCAGCTTTCTCTGCAGATGTGCTCCTCACCTTGAAATGCTCCTCGTTTGTTCTCAGCTCCTCACCGTGGCCTGTGCTCTCTGTTTCAGACTGAGAACAACGGGAAGCCCCTGCTGGACCATGGGGAGTCAGCTGTGAATATTCCAGCTATTGCTGCTGCCCATGTCATTAAGAGATACGTTGCCCAGGCAGCGGATGAACTCTCCTTTGAGGTAAGCAGTTCAAGGCGTTCCTTGTTGTTCAATTTTACAATGGCAAATGCCTTCAGAGCTGCACTGGTGCAATTGCTCTCAAGCTCGGCGATGTTTGGCAGTGCAGAAGAATGCAGTCATTTGAGCTGTGCTTTCCTCCCAGCCGTGCTGAAGCTGGGACTGACGTTGCAATCTCTTGCAGGTGGGAGACATCGTCTGTGTCATCGACATGCCACCAAAGGAGCTGACCCCCTGGTGGAGAGGCAAGCACGGCTTCCAGGTAGGCACAAGCTTCAGACTGGAGAGTGCAACTTCAGTAAGGGCAGGAATCTCAGCTTAGAGCTGCTCTGCCTGCACAGGATGGGTAATGGACGTAAACAGTTTCCCTGTGTCGGTGTCAGAGGACCTTGCCTTTGGCTGCAAATGTTGAAAAATTATTACCTTTATGCAGGACATATTCTGCTGGATAGTCTTATGGAGTGTCAGGCAAGCACGTTCTGAGGGAAATGTTATGTGGCTTTTGGTTTAACAGTTCAGACCTAAGAAATGCAGCATGCAATAGTTGGCCTCTCTTTTTGTTCTTGTTACAGGTTGGATTTTTCCCTGGGGATTGTGTGGAACTCATTAATAAGAACATTCCTGAGACACTCATCAACTCAGTGCCAAAGCCAGGTATGGATGTTACATTTGATGGTCTGGGGAAGCAGGTTTTGTATGTACTTGTTGGTAATGTTCTTCCCGTTCTGACGTGCTCTGTAGAATGTGCTGTGCTCGGCCTCGTCCATCTGAGCCAAACCTGAAATGACCTGGTTTCTTCCTTTTGTTGTGCAGAGCCCAAGAAACGCAGCAAGATCCTCACCTTCCTTCGTTCCTTGGTGAAGGCCCGCCCAAAGAAACCGACCGAGCGGGAGGTGGAGAAGGAAAGGGTGTTTGGCTGTGACCTGGGAGAGCATCTTCTCCACTCTGGTCGTGATGGTAAGGAACAGCCCATTCCTGAGATCTTCCTCTCTTGGGCATCTAAAGAAGATGAAAGGGAGATCATATCTAGCAGGGGGCAGGTTGATAGCAGTGGAGACACGTGTAAATGGGAGTTGATGGCTGAAGGATAATGTGTGTGATGGGAGCACAGCCTGAAGCAGAACTTGAGTAAGGAGCTCAACTGACGGCTGGCACGTGTTCTTTAGTCCCCCAGGTCCTCCAGAGCTGCGCTGAGTTCCTTGAGCAGCACGGCGTGGTGCAGGGGATATACCGCCTGTCCGGCGTCGCGTCCAACATCCAGAGACTGCGGTAAGAGTGCTGCGACTGACACAGCCTGCGTGCATCAGGTGTGGCTTTGGCCTTGCCTTCCTCTTGCTCAACCGGTTTGGCGTCCTTCTCTCCAGGCAGGAATTTGAGTCTGAGCAGATTCCTGAGCTCACCGTGCGTGACATTCACAGCGTGAGCTCCCTCTGCAAGATGTACTTCAGGGAGCTCCCGAACCCTCTGCTCACCCACCAGCTGTACGGCAAGTTCTCGGTAAGCACAAGGCAACATCTTTCATTTCCCTCTTCCCTGGGCCTCTTGGGAGATGGCTGCAGCAGTGCCCCAGCTCTGAGGCCCTTTTGCTGTCAGCCCCACGAGGTTTACTCGCAGTGGTTTCCTAGCCTGATTTGTGTCTCGCTCCCTTTCTGCACTACTCCAGGATGCTGTTGGTGCCGCTACAGAGGAGGAGCGGCTGGTCAGAATGCAGGACATCATCCAGCAGCTGCCCGCTCCTCATTACAGGTCAGTGCTGCCCTCAGCCTGTTGACCTCAGCCCTGCTGCATGGCAGAGGGCAATGATGCGATTCCTGGCTTTGTCTCACGCTGGTAACGTGATGCCTGTGTATGCTGAAGGGTTGAAGGCTCCATGGGGTTACTTTATGGGGTCAGTTCCTGGGCACGGGGGCACGCTTGGTGCAGCTGATGGCTGCGGCTGTGCTGTGCTGGGGCTTGGTGCTGCAGCGTGGCACTCAGTCAAGTTGGATCTACTTCATCTTCGGTGACAGTAGCAATAACAAGAACTAGCATGAATGGAGGTTTGCTTTCTGAATTGCAGCACGGCATGCTCGTTGGTGCTGAACATTTGCCTCTCTTGTCTTCCAGGACACTGGAGTACCTGATGAGACACTTGGCGTGTCTGGCTGGGAGCTCCTCCATCACAAACATGCATGCCAAGAACCTAGCCATTGTGTGGGCTCCAAACCTCTTAAGGTAAACTTCTGGTTCTGTTTCAACACAACGCTTCCATCTGATCTCCAGTAAAAAAAAACAGTCCTCCCTTTTCCTCCATCAAATGTACTCTTCTCCTGTAAAATCTGCAGTCACTCGCTGACAGCAGAGCAGGAGCCTGGGCTGTTCTCCAAGCCTACGGGCACAATGTCTAGGTGACAATTTCTGCAGTCTTGTTGAGATGGGACTGACATGTCCTTGATCATCCAGGAGAATTTCTGCAGTGGCATCACTGATTGCCCACTGCGGAAGTCTCCAGAGCCTCAGTTGACAGCTTTTGGCTGCAACAATTCAGACTTGGGGAAACGGTCTTGGAGAAATGACTTCTAAAATCTGCCTTTTCTACAGATCACAGCAGAACGAGTCTGCCTGCGCCAGCGGAAGAGCTGCCTGCATGGAGCTGCAGACGCAGTCGGATGTTGTGGAATTCATCATCAACCACACAGACGTCCTCTTCTGCTGCAAATCCAGAGCAGACATCGCAGATGGAGCAAGTGAGTGTCTTTCTCCATTAGCTTTATCTTGACCTGACACCTTGATCAAATGCAGGCCTTCTCCAGGACCTTTGAGATACTCTTTTACCATCAAGGGGACAGCAGACCTCTGGGCTTCCATTAGAATCTGGCATCCTGTTGCTGGATGCTGAGAATGTCCAAGCCCAAACTTCACAAGGAGGAAACGGTCATTATTATGGTTTGCATGCAGGAGAAGCTTGATGCCAGTGTGGCAGCGAAGCTTTCTCAGTTCCCTGCCCCCATTTGCTCAGGTTTTTCTGTGCCTGTTTCGATACAGTGAGCTGCTCTTCATGATGACCGTGTCCTTTGCCATAAACACACCTCTGCCCACATGGTTATTTGGAGCTCCTCTTCTTCCAGTGGCTCGGATAAGCAAGCCTGAGAAAAATACAGCACCTCCCCCAGAACTGTGGTGCCTTTGCTGCTGCCTTCTGATCCTCGCTCTGACCTGTGGTTTTCCCTTACAGGGCACAGTTCTCTCCCAGGGCCCAAGTCTGTGGGGGTCTCTTCTGCTGCTGCAAAGCTGCTCAGCCTGGAGGAGGCACAGGCACAGAGGCGAGGCCACAGCAGCTCTCCTGTGGTGACAGAGAGCAGCCGGGACATTGAAGTGGAAGAAAGCCCTGCAGCTGGGCAGGGCAAATTCCACACAATCATCGACTTTCCATCTGAAAGGTAAAGAGGACTTTCTTTTCCAGTACCTATCATCACTGTTTGGGTGGGTTTTTGTGCTTTTCTTTCCATTATTTCTAGTGCCAAAACTTGCTGAAACTAGGTTACGCTAATGGTGGGATTTTCCAGATTTCAGGGCCACGTGCCTGAAACCAATTCCAGTTCTCCTCTAAGCAGAGCAGTTGGTCAGACTTGCTGGCACTAGAAATTAAACATGGCATGAGATGAGGCCGATCAGCTGCTAATGTAAGAGTCAGAGGTGCTTTTGAGCTTCCTTTATGGCTGCACGGTTCCTCAGAAAGCAGTTACGCCTGCCAGCTCAATAAAAGCCATCCCTCAGATGCGGTGCTGTACAGCTGTGCAGCCTTTGCTCCCATGCTCTGCATCTTGCTTGACAGAGTGGAGGGGAATTTAGCCAGCAAGACTTCAGGGCTGAGCTATAGAATGGAGCCATCCTCAACTGTTGGAAACAGAGCGAGTTTCTAAGTTGTGTTTCTGCAGAAACCAGGCAGTGCTAGGAACAAGCAACTGCTGCCAAGAGCTCAGTGCAGCTCTTCCCTCTCCCTGCACCACGCACGACTCACAGCATTCGCTGTTTTCTCTCTCCAGACAAAATCCACCCAGCAAGAATGAGGAATCACCAGCTGGCAGTTGGTGTTGCTGCTTCAGCCTCAGAAAGCCATCCTCTGGGAGCAAACGCCAACTGCAGCGCAATGCCAGGCAGCCCTCAGAAACAGCAGTGGTAGTCCTGGCAGGTAAGGGTGCAAATGCAGCTTCCAAATCCCTGCTTTTCAGGAACATAGAATTCAAGCTTGCAGTGCACTTGTATCTCCTTCTAGCATTCCAGCCCCTGCCTAACATCTTCAGTTCACCCTTGATCAAGAACCACTGTCGTAATTCAGCTTGTGAAAGTTTGACACTAACCCCTGTGTATCCTTTCTAGGTGAATCGAGCCCTTGCCAACCCAGGAGATCCAGGGCAAGTAGCGATGATGCTCTGTGTGCTTCCATCAGTGGAGAGCTCTTAGGGAGCACGAATCGCTGCAACTCCAACAGCAGCCTTCCATCTGACATCATTAATGGAGAGAAGGAGCTCATTCAAGTTCATGCTCTCCTTACACCTGGCTCTGCTGAAAATGCTGACCTGAGCCTCCCAGACACCACAGTCACCAGTCTGGATTGTAAGCAAGAGTCTCTGCTGTGCAGCCCAGCCCAAGCACAGTGTGAGTGCCCCGACAGCAGCACCTCCATGCAGGAGCAGGCCAGGATCAGTGAGGAGGAGCAGAGCCTCTTGCAGGGGGACTTTCAATCAGGCCTCCAGTCCCAGGCACCGGACAGCAGCACTGAGAGCTCTGAGCCACTCTCTCCATGACAAGAGAGGATGAGTCCCGTCTTTATTCTGGACCTCTCACACCATCCTGTCTTTTATATAATAATAAAAGCACACTCGTGCTCAATCAACGTCTTGACTGCCTCTGGAGTCTTCATTCACACGGATTGGGATGAATGCAACACACAGCAAGGCACCTCAGCTTGCAACTCTGTGGCTGTGGGGTGTGCAGCAGAGCTCTGGTTTTCTTCCCATTTTGTCTGGCTTTGGGATGTCTGCTGGGAGAGCTCTGCTGCCACTTGGTATGGTATCAAATAATCTCTCGCATCCTGGATGCTGCTCATGATAATCCCAGCCTTCCTGGCTGTGGCTTTGTGATGTTTTTCAGGGCTTTTTGATGCATTTTGATGCCTTGGCTTTTCCTAAACACCTCTCTCCTTCCACCATGTCCTTTCCTGGCTCCCACCTACAAGGTGGCCGTGCAAATCATCTCCAGACCTGTCATCATCACACTGCGGCAGGAGAAGCTCACCCTGGCCAACGTCAGGCAGTACTGCTTGGTCTGCAGCTCAGTGGCCATTTCCCTTTTAGGCGGCTCTTGCAGAAGAATCAAGCAGCAGAACCTTTTGCTCACCCTGCAGCACACAAATGCTACAAAAGCAGAAAAAAACTGGGAATCTCTTGTCTGCAAGACTGCACGGACACTCACCGACTGTGTTTGATGGCTCCCTCCCATCCTTGATTTCCTTCTCCCCTTCTCCTCGTCTGATCCCACTGCTGAGCCATGATCAAGCTGCCCAGTGTCGCAGAGCATCGTGCAGAGCCATGCTGGCACCTCCTCCCCTTCCTCTCCTGCAGCTCGGCGTGCAACCTCACCGCTTCTCTGACAGACCTGCTGATCCCACGCGTGCCATCGGGATGCTATTGCACAGGACGTAACCAAAGCTCCTTCCCACCCTCCCAAGAAAAAGCAAACAGCTTTCCTGCCTCCTCTGCTTGATTTCATGTGGTAGGCATGGAGAGCTGTTCAGCTCTGAGCAAGTTTTTTTCTGAAAAAGCGACCAGCTCTTTTCCATCCCTTTGCCCCTACAAACAGTTGTCCAGAGGATCTCGTCCAAGAATCCCTTGAACAGCCTGCAGCTGGCTCTCCTGAAGTTCAGGCTCCTGACTTTGCTTCCTGCCAGGCCCGCATTCCTTGAGATCACAAACTCAAGGAGGGCATGGTCACTGCAGCCCTGACCGCCTCCTGTCGTAACCCCTGGTGTGCACCATGTCCAGCAATGCTTCCCTTCTGCTTGCTGTGCCCAATGCCTGCACCACAAAAGATTCTCAGTGCACTCCAGGAGTCTCTCAGATTGCTTGCAGCCAGCCATGCTGATTTCCCAGACTGACTGGAATCCCCCATCAGGATGAGAGTCAGTGAGTGCGATGCTTCTGCTGGCTGCAGTAAGCAGCTCCCACCAACAGGCTCCCTGACCAGGCGACCTGTAGCAGACCCTCACCTCCAGAAGCCCTGCATTGCTGCAGTTCCTAGTTTTACCCACAAGTTTTCAACCTGGTCATGGCTCTTCTTAGTTCTTTGCAGTCAACTTCTTTTCACAGAGGGCAAATCCCTTGCCTTCCAGAATTCCGTAGTAACAATCGTGTCTGCTTTATGTCAGGATTTTTTTTCTTTCTTTTTTTTTTCTATTTTCTAGGTAGGAAAATTAATTTCTGAGCCAGGAGAAGAAGAAGTGAAACAATCCTCCTTGCACTGCTCAGTTTGCATGAGTTGCCAAGTGCTCCTCAGGTAATGTGTGCTGAAGAGCTGACCTTGGTGGCAGGGGCTGTGGCTGCATTTTGTGCCTGTCATGCGGGAATACAAGAAAGCCTATTCAGAGCAGGAGCTGCAGAGCGAGATAAACATCACGAGAAGGTAAGGCTGAGAAGCAAGGACACCTCCAGAAAGAAGAGAAAAACTGAGTCAAGTAAGCTGCGTGACGGCCGTGTGATGCTGACCATGACTGGAGGAAGAGCGCAGGGCTGGGAATGACTGATGGCTCTGGCTGGATGGGTGCCTGTGTGCACAGAGTTCAGGAGTGTTTGTGGAGTGTTTTGCTGGCATCTAACGGCTGTAAGGGGAAGATAAGAGAGAAAACTTGTGAATGCATATGAGGGGTGTTAAAATCTGGAATAAACTGTTTGGATCATTCACATTTGAGTCCGTGCCAGATTGCCACACCGTCAGAAATGGAGGCCAAGGATTTTCCTTTAAGAGTGCCAACTGCTTATTTTAAATGATAAAAAAAATATATTGAAAAATGCACTGGAATAATGTATTGATATTTGATGTTTCTGTCTTTCCATTCCTTTAGCACCCTGGGTGTTGATGCAGCTGCATGCATCTGCTGTCCTCCCCTTCTGTTTTGTGTAAAAGAACAGTAAAATATGCAATCTGTGTGAGATCTTTTTCAAGTATTTTACTTTATTTGCCCCTACGCTGCACTGGCTTGGAAATGGCAGTGTCACCCAGGAGCCCACACGGCGACCTGATGTCTCATTGCTTGGGTCCACTGAAAACCACCATGATGACAAAAGATGCCTGGGATTCCTCCGGCCCAAATGCCAAACCTTGCACTTTGCTGTGTTGAACCTCATTAGGTTCACCCAGGCCCACCTTTCAAGTCTGTCCAGGTCAAACAGATGTCATTTTTCTCGTGTCCTTCCATTCCGAGTCCATCTTTTCCCCAAAGCAAAAGAATTTGGAGGTAACCACCTACAGTCATGTGAGCGATTTCAGCGTCTATTTCTGATCATGGCAAGAACTTCAGAGGTCACACTTAATTTACGGTGCCCGTTTTAATTCTGACCAAGGCTGTCGTTGCAGCTGACTTCCCAAGGCTGCAAGACGTGGTGGTGACACAGCCTTGTGCTTCTGCATTTGTGCTCATCCCACGTTTCCTTTCTCTGTCTCGCAGGTCAGCTCCTGCTGGAAGCAGATGGTATCCCAGTAGGAATGAAGGTCAGTGCAGGAGCAGCTGCTGACGGGAGGAAGGAAGTCCATGCTGATGAGCTCTGAAGCATCTGCAGGTATGGTTCTGGAGGAGGCAGCAGTGATGTCGGAGGGCTCCCCAGCAGGAAGCTGTCTCATCCCAATGCTTGCTGAGTGGTTGGAAGGGAGCTTTCTTCATGACAGCAGCACCAGTGTCTTGATTCACATGTTGCAAAGACGAGGATTAGCACGAGTTCCAGTACCTACAGTATCATCACGAATCACGGTAAGATTACAATGTGTCCTCATACAAACGCAGCCATTTCTCCCTGAGTCCAAAGGCTGTCCGGAAAGCATCTTTGAGGTCTCTCACACCAAACTACTGATGTTCGTGTGGGATCTGACTCATTAGGGTACAGGGGTTAGGAACCACAGGCTGTCTTTTGAGAACTGGTTCAGTCATTTTCTTACACCTTGCACCAGCCGATACGTGCCGTCTGCCTTCCGTGCCGACAGGATTGGGGTGTTATAAGGCCACAGACAAGGTTCCAGAAGACCATCCTTAACCACTGTTTGTATGTCATGTTTTTATGTTTTTTTGGTTTTCAGTATCCCACATCAGAACATCATGTATTGAAATTAAAGTGTTGATGCTCCAATTCCAGGTACCTATCCCTGCACATTACAGAAGTCATGGGATCTGACCCTTCAGGTGGGGCGGTCTCTTAGTGCCTGGCAGTGGGTGCTGGAGGGTGCTTTCCTAGCCATTCCAAGCTTTTCAGGTTAGACTCAGTCTCAGGAGCTCTCTCTGTCTATTTGATTTATTAGTCTCAATTTCAATTAGATTGTATTATATTGTGTTATCTTGCATTCCGATATCATAATTAGTAAAATAAGTTTACCTCCATAGATTGTTGCTGTTGTTTTTTTTTTCCTCCCTTCCTTCCTTCCCATTTTGTGGGGCCAGGGGGAGGGGAGGGGAGGGCCAGGGGTCTACTGCCCCCTGTCACGGGCATAAATTGATCTAATTAACTCCATGACACCATGACACAAACTTCTTTCATTTTATAATAGAGTGTGAATGTGAGTGTGTTGATGGAGCAATATACATAGAAGTGCTGTGACCTTTTAGTCATGTCAGCATGTTTTGGGAGAAAGAGGCAACGCAGTGTTGATGATCTCCACATCTTTCTGGCAGTGAAATTTATTTCAAAATTTCTGCAGGAAAAGGTTTGTGCCAAAGGACAAAGGAAAGAACACTTCCTGCAAAACGTCTGTTAGACAGCAGCACGTTGTCAGCTGGAATCATGAGTTATGATCTGGAGAAAGGCTGTGCCAAGGTATTTACAGATGTCTTCTGATGGGTTTGGAGCATTTCTGGCTTGCGGAGTAGGCATAATTCTGCAAAGCTGGTGGTTGCTTGATTAATCTGAAATAGAAGAAAGATCAATAAATGACCAAAAAAAAGCACACAAACAAACAAAAAACCCACGATAGATATACTGATAGCTGCATTATGTAGTACATGTTCCCTTTCAGCTATATGCTTTTATTTTTTTTTTTAATAAGAAAGTGTGGAGCTGCCAGTTCCATTATCCATCCTTTCTAGCTCCAGGTTAAATAAGAAATGCTATTCCTGTCACCTGGAAGATGTATTCTGGGAAGAATGGTTTTCAAATTATTTGTGTTTCTTTAAGACATTTAGTTATGGAAAACAACAACAACAACAAAAACAAAAAGCAGACAAACAAAAAAACAACCAACAATCTCTACAACCTGAAAATGAAAAAAAACCCTCTTGACTTTCTCTGGACTGACCTAAAAGTATAACACATTGCATACGAATGTTTAAGGAACAACAAAGAACTGTCACGGAAAAGGAGGGAGCTGCTCTTTTACCTATCAAACCTTCCACATCTTTGAGTGTCTGCCAGCAACCAGAATGTGTGGAGGCACCTTCAGTCAATGGAGGGCAATGATGGCAGCATACTTACATTAATCCTTGATGAAATAGCACAGCACTGATAGAAACTTCCCAACAGTCTGCACTGATCTGAGATGCTCGGGCAACTCTTTGCAAAAGGTTCTTCATGCTGAGTATTTTCATTTCATTGCTTGCTTGCTGGTATCACCTGTGCTAAGCCAGCTGGACAAACCTAGATTGGCAGCTCCTCAGATGTGGTACCAGCTAATTTCCCACTGATCATTAGAAACAGAAAGTTAATTCTGCTGGGAATTCAGCCATCTTCTGCATCTCTTCCTTCTCCTGATCTCTGTTCTACCTCCGTTTGACACAGATACACATCCAGGCTAATTAGTGAAATTTGCTTTGACTCAGCACGAAAAGGAGAGCAAAAGGAAGGGCACAATGAATGAAATAGCAGCACAAGTTACCCAGCTGTTGTGTTGAAAAGACCATTTTTAAGCCAAAAGAACTGCAGAAAGAAGGAATGGATGGATGTCCTGGAGCATCTAGTTCTCCAGATGCCTACAAGAGATGCCTTTCTGCACGTGGGACACAGAGCAGATCCCCTCTGATACTCGGCACAGGGATGGATGGTGCTAAAAGCAGGTCTGTGTTTACCTACAGGGCCCTTTGTTGGTTTGTTTCCATGTACAGAGAGCCCATAGGAGGGATCAAAGCCATCTCACAGTTTGTGCTTGTAGGTTCAGTGTTTGGGAGCATTTACCTTCTGAACAGCTGAAACCAAAATCTGCAATTCAAAGCCTGTGAATAATATTCAAATAATAATTAATTAAGAAATGAACAGATAAACCTTTCACACCTGGAGCTCAGCTGCCATCACAGACCATTGCAGTGACTGCCATGCATTCAGCTCTGTGTTGATAGTATCACTGGTGTCTCTCTTCTAGAGATGGATCTAAGCTGAACTGTGACTGCTGGTCGAGTTTCCACCTTAGCAGCTCCTCTACTGCTGCTGTCACAACTGCATTGTCCACCTGAACTGCGGGGTTGGATGTGACCTTGTGAGCAGCAGTCTGCTGGCAGACCTGTGAGTATTTTCCAGTATGCAGTTATCCCTGGTCAGTAGAAGAAGGAGAGGATTAGTACATGTATGCATATACTACAAGTACATTAATTATATAAATTACATTTAATTACATAAATTATATATAATTATATATAATAAATCCATGAAATAGACGTGAATACATACAAACAATTAAAAATCCATAAATATTTTTGTGCATATTTAAATGTAGGAATGCATTCTATTAGAGGCATTGATAAGCAGGCATTTAAGCACACCTTGCTTTGCTGTTTAAGCAGGTCTGCACCAGAATCCTGACTGTAAGTGACATCTGTGGGTGTCTTGAAAAGGACAGCTCAAATCTTACATCATGCACGAGCATGGAGAAGCTGATTTCCTCCTGATTAATCCTTGATTGTTCAGTGTATAGTAGTCAGATGGAAGACAACATGTAGTCCAAATGCACTGATTTGAGAAAACAGCTGCTCTGGGTACTAGGAAACGGAGAGAAAATGGAGAAACAGACACTCCCAGAACTCTGCTGTGAGCACTTGTCTCATGAAGGATGTATCATAACAAGCACAAAACTATGGAAGAAGAAATAGGCTTTCTAGCTGTGTCTTCATCCTCGGCATAGCTAGTTCTGTCTTTAGACATGTTTCTGAAACACTGACACATTTTACCAACAGATAAGTAGGTAAGTGACCAAAATGCAGAATACAGTCATGACAAAAATAATAATAATAATAATAATAGAATAATAAAGATGTTTCAAAAGGTTAAAGATGTGGATTGGAAAAGTCGCAGCCAAAAATATTTCTGAGGAATTTTAAAATATATTTCTGTATTTCTTTCACTTCCCAAGAAAGCACGATTTTACTTCTCCAGCAAAATTGGTGTGTCCTTATCTTACTAGAGAAAGGCCTCTCACCATGGCACAAAGCTGCTAGAGTTTCCCAGGACACAGGAACAAGATTTTCTCCACTTTTCCACTCTTCCCACTTGAGCATTTTGCAGTCAATGCTTTGGGGCTTTGGCAGAACTCGTGGGTTACCCTAATGTAGGATGCTGGCTTCTATATTGCCAAGGTATCTCATGGTAATTTTGGTCGCCCAGATTTCAGCTCTGTTGGGGATGAAAAAAGAGGCTGAATTTCCCACTGTCAGTCCCACAGATTCCTTCTCTCCCATTTGAAATGTCTGGGACATCATTGAGAAAAACACTGCAGTCTTTTGTTCAGTGGTTGGCAAAGGCAATGCTCCCTGCATTCGTTGCATGGGGCTTTTTCCATGCATTTTTCATTGCTGTACACAAGTGCATACGGATACTTAGACACTCAGATGTAGGTTGCTCCGAAAGTAATGCCTACTATTGATTTCGATGGAAACTGCAGCTCTGCTGCCATCTGCTGGCACAACAACAAAACGTAATGGAATATTTGTAGGAAGGTTCAGCCTCTGCTGCCGTACCACCAACAGTCACCTCTGATATCATGGGCATTCATCATTATCTATAATCATAAACACTGAACATACGGCCACTGACACAGATTGCTGACAAGTCTACGATTAACCTGCAACAATGAGGAAACCCATGAAATCTATGTGAAAATGATAAAAACTGACCAGAATAACTGCCAGCCAGCTTCTACATTAAAGATCAATAGATACATCATTTCTGTATTTGGCAGGGTGAAGCAGTCGGCAGCTGAAAAACAAAGCACTGGATTTTGCAATGTTACTGAAAGAGTGAAATGTGAACAAATGAACCACTTTCAGATGTCACGTGCTGCCTTTTTCTGTAGCTGCATTAATCTCTGCAGAAATACATTTTTCCTGTGTTTTGCCTGTATTTGTGCCTGAGATAGCACAGTTGTTTCACAGAACAGACACAGCCACAGTCAATAATGCAACAGCACGGTTCCCATTACATCTATTTTTTCCTTTCTTTGCAGGAATTCCAGTTGCTTTAAACACGTTGTCACATTTTTACAGCAGTTACACAACCAGCTGTGGCAGGTGCAAGAATGAGAGCCGGAGAGCAATTCTGTGTGTGCAAACAGTGCATCAAGTGCAGACGTGTAGTTTAAGATAAAAGCTGGGCAGAGGAGAGCAGGCTGGAAAAGCTGAAGTAGGAAAGTAATTATTTTTTTAAGCTGACATTTCTTAGACAGGGCGGGGGGGGAGGGGATAGAGTCGGGGGGAGGAGGGGAAGGGGCGGCCCCCCCGGAGGAGCTGGCGGGCAGAGGCAGCGGGGTGCAGCTCCGCACAGGACCCGAGCGGCTGCCTCTCTCCCTCCGGCCCGGCTCAGCCGTCTCAGCTCGCCGCGGAGCAAAGCACGCGCTTTCCCTCGCACTGCCGTGCTTTGACCGGCATTCCGGACGCTCTCGCGTCTCTCGCTTTGCCGGATCGGCTTCGTGCGGCGAATCGCCGTTCCTCCTCGGCTCGCCGCCGCCGTGTTTTCTCTCGGTTCCAACTATCTGCTCGCTCTCTGCCCTTCCCCCTCTCCCGGAGCGCACGCGGCCCGGGGCCGGCCGGCTCGCGGCAAACCGTTCCGAGCCCTGCGGCTGTTTGTCCTTTTCCCGGGGCTGTGCCCCCCTGTCACGGACACGGGGGGGGGGAGGGGGGGGAAAAGGATGGGGGAAGGAAGGAAAAAGGATGGGGGAGAAGGAGAGGGGGAAGGAGGGGGGAAGGGGAAAGCATTGGTGGGGGGGGGAGGGGAGGCTAGAAGGGGGGGAGGTAGAAGAGCTCTTTTGGTTTCGTCTTGAATCTATCCACATTTTATCAACCTACAGCATCCTGTGGAAAAGGATTCTGTCCATACCAATAACCTTCCAAGCACTTGAAGTCAAAGTGGGTGTCAGAGGAGATGGGAATATCCTGTTCTCTGTGTCCAGAAGAAGGGATGAGATGACTGAGATGTTAGAAGGAGATAAGAGGAAACACTGGGATGGGCTGCTGCTGGAGGCCATTCGGTTTCTTGGTGATGGCTGCCTTTGAGAAGCGTGCAGATTAACAAATCTCAGGACAGGGACAGGTGCTGGATTTCTCTGGCGTAGAGGCAACAGAGCAGCTGCCATATAGAGCTACTTTACTGCCTAGTTATTTACAGTCTGATTCTGGCAGGAGAGAGTGAAGCAGCTTATGAGTGATGACAGTCATAAGAAGCATGCCTTTATAATGCTTGCAGATCAAAAGCTGGGACCTGTTTGTGAGAACAGTGCTCTGCAAGACTGGTGCTGGTGTTTGTAGGGAGTTCTCGTGGTTCAGAATCCAAAGCCGTTTTACAGAAATGAAATTTTTTTTTTTTTTTTTGAGATAAAAAACCACAAAATACACAAACCCACTCCCCCACCAAACCCACAAACAAATTTGTTAATAATTTTGTAGATGTGAGAGAAACTATTTTGTCAAAGCAATGGCATTTTCTTAGCTTGAATCAAAATGTCTGTAAATGGGAGCAGTGCTATAAGAATGTTGTTAAAGTAAAGGTGACAAAGTTTTGTTCGTATAGTAAATATAACTGTTGGAAATCAGTAGTTGAAATTTGTACTAGGAATAATGGAATTTCAGTTCTGAGTTTATTGGGTCTTTTCCTGATGCTTCTGGATGCTGCCCTATTATGGTTCATTTAGTTTTGGGATTTTCTTGTTTATTTCACAGAAAAACTGAGTTGGGCCTGGTCTTGTGAATGACTGCTGGTGGTACTGATTTTCCTGGCTTTGGTCTCAGTCCTGCACAGCCACTGCGGTGAGTTGTGTTGTTTTTGTCCCACAGGAGTCACCACCGCCTTTTGTGGAAAGGATCACAGATGGCTGGGAGTGGATTTATCAGAGCTGCCAAAGCTGAGCGTAGCTGTAGGTGAAGCAGGACTGGACAGTGAAGTCCCCACCCTTTCCATACAGAGGTGGTGCTCACCTCCATGGCAAACAGCAGGTCAGGTGAGCTGTCCTTTGTTAGCTGGGCTGTGAAATGAGAAGCAGAGGCTTCATTGTAAGTCGTGGGAGCCTTGTGTCTTAAAACTAAAGCCTCGTGGATTCTGTGCAAGTTCCAAACAGCTCCTTGCATTGTAGGCATGAGGGAGCAGTTGATTCCCACCTGATCAAAGCAGGAGGCAGTGTGCACAGCTGGAACACAGGAGCTTCTGTCTGAACATCTGCAAACGCTTCTGGACTGTGTGAGTGATGGGCACTGTCACAGCTTGCCTGCACAGGCTGTGGAGTCTCCCTCCTTGCAGATCTTCCAAAGCTGTTTGTGGGGGTGGAGAGTGATAGGGCAAGGGGGAATGGCTTTACACTGAGGTTTGGGTTGGATGTGAGGAGGCAGTTTTTCAGCCAGAGGGTGGTGAGGCACTGGAACAGGTTGCCCAAGGAGGCTGTGGATGCCCCATCCCTGCAGGCATCCAAGGCCAGGCTGGATGTGGCTCTGGGCAGCCTGGGCTGCTGGTTGGCGACCTGCACACAGCAGGGGTTGGAACCAGATTATCTGTGAGGTCCTTTGCAACCCAGGCCGTGCTATGACTCCACTTGGCCATGGTCCTGGGTAGGCAGCGCTGGGTGGTTCTGCTGGTATAGGAGGTTGGAGCAGATGGCGTCCAGAGGTTTCTCCAATCTCATCTATTCTGTGAACCTAAAAGGGAGGTTAGAAGAATAAAAAGAAGAAGAACCTGAAGTACTGTGGGTTGGTCAGTTTCATTTGAGCCTTGTTTGCTCTGGCCATTCGTTAGTAGCTTTTGGTCTGAGATTTTGAGAGCACGTGCTTGTTTTTGTTTCTTCTTTTTGTCTTGATACAGGAATGGCATCTGCAGTGTTCTCCTTACTTTGCCTTGACTGCATCAAAGGGGTGGAACCCTCCTGGACTCCATTCTTATCCAGCATGACAGGTACATGCTGGCAGGTTTTTGTAGTATTCTTTTTTCTCACACAGGCTCCTCTGATAGATTTGAGGAGACAGTAAAACCCTGGAGGGAACAGATGAGATGGTAATATCCAGTTGGCTTTTTCCATTCTCATTCACTAAGGACTGCTCATTGCCAGGTGAAGCCAGCCCGACAAATTCCTGCTTTTGGCTGCTTGCTTCCTTTAGGGAGCGGCAAGCAGAAGCTGGAAGTTGGTGTAGGGTAGTTGAAAGTGCTGCAGATTGATTTCCAGGGCATGTCAGATTGTCAGATGGCTGCATCAGGTTCCTTTGCAATTTTTAGTTTTATTTTAGAGCTACAAAGTGTAAGTGTTGGTTCTTGTTTGCTTGAAATTCAGGTTGTTGTGGTCCTGGTTGGCTTGCAGTTCCTCCTCATCGTGGCCCCATCAGGCTGGCTGGCAGTGTCAGTGCGTTGGCACTGCAGCTCAGTCTGAAGTTCTTGGCTTGAGACGTGATGGTCAGCACTCCGCTCTTACAAAACCAGTGTGATGCTGAGCACTGGAGGCTTTGGGGAGGAGAATGGACATCGCTGTCGTCTGCGGAGTTCTCCTGCTCTTGTGGAGTCTGCAGGCTCCTGGCACAGCAGATGTGTGAAAGAGGAAATGCTGATAAAGATGGGGAAGTGTTTCAAGTGGGTACTGATGGCAGGGGTAAGGGAGATGTGTTTGTGCTGGCAGTGAAATGTCTATCAGTGAGTGATGTCACAGTGCAGTTACACTGGCAGGCAGAGAGATGTGAAGGTTGGAACGTCTCAGGAGAAAGAGCAGTGTGACCTGTGGTATCTCCTGTTTCTAGAGATGAGCGACTGCAGCATACTGTGCCGTGTCTCTCAGACAGCCCAGCCCTGGTGGCAGGAGGACGAAGATCCCCATCAAATGCAGCTTTGGCAGTGCTGTGGCTGAGGTTCCCAGAAAAATGGCTGTTGGGTAGAGAGACTCCAGCACAAGAAGCGATGCAGCCAGATGTGGGTGTTCCTGCTCCAGCGGGGGGATTCTGTGATTTATGGCACTCTGGGAAGTGCCTAGGGTGCCCTCCATCAATGAGGGGAACTTGGAGAGTAATCCAGGGTGCCCGAGAAATTGAGTGTCCCTGGGAAGCCTGCAGGTTTCACAAGTAGGCTGCTAGGACCTGGGAGTGCTTCAGAGTGTGCTCAGGTCCAGTGCAGTGTCCCTGGAAGCTTCTAGGGCACGCTGTGCCAGCTGAAGAGCAGCCAAGTAACCACTGAGGAGCTCTGGGAGTACTCTTAATGTTCCCCAGAATACAGTGAGAGCATTTTGCAAGCATCTTAGGGCACCCTGGAGCAGACAGAGGAGCACTGGGAGGACTCCAGGGTGCCCTACAAAACAGCAGGTAGCACTGGGAAGCCTCCAGTGTGTACTGGGAGGACACTGGAGCACCCTAGCAGACAATAAGAGGCTTTGGGAGAACTCTAGTGTGGCCTCGAGTGCAGCAGGGTATTTTGGGAGTCCTGTAGGGCACAAGGGGCGGCCCGATGCTTCTCTTTCCCTCCCCGGTTCCTCACTGGCTGAGCACTTCAGGTTCACAATTTTCCCTCTGCTCAACTCAACACACGGATACCATGAAGTGTCACTGAGGATGTCGTCTTTCTGCTCCTGAGTGCTTATAGACATCAGCATTATCACATTATCTCATTGCTTCTAGAAGGAATTTACCACCTCTCTTAGACACAACAGGCAGACAAAACTCATTTTCCAGCTCTGTATTTATGTCACTTGAAGTCAGAAGAAAGGCAGAGCTTCACCTGAGAGATGTAATTTGGTCTGGGAAAAAATCCTTCCTCCTCTGCACTGCTGTGTGCATAAAATTGAGCAGCAGGATAACTTACAGTTCCCTTCTGCCGTGACTTTTGTCAATTTTTGTTCTGCTTGCTCTAGAGCCTTAGGATTTTAACGAGTGCTGCACTGCTAAACCTCTGCCATATTTTTTGGGTGCTCTTCACAGTGATGGTTTTCTTGTGGAGAAAATCATTGGTGGCAATTCCACAGCTTACCTTTGTTTCTTCCAGTTTGAAAAAGTTGTGAGAGCATTTCTCGCCATACTGTAAGGATGTAAAGCGGGTCAGCTTTTGGCCTAACAGTGATGGAGCCCTTTAAATGTGCTCTAGCTGTAGCATGTTATCAATCACTGTGGCAGGCATAAAGTACATTGTTTGGTTGCTGAGAACAGCATGTTTTCCTTTGCTTGTGAATTGATCCCTGGAAAGTTCCTCCTAAGAACATGTTTGTTCCTTCCTTCTTTTGTTCATTCATTCTTTCTTTCTTTCTTTCCTTCTAAGGAAACTTGGAACTTTTAACTACAGATGTGCTGCTCTGCAGAAGACTCCAGAAATCACTGATCTGTGGTCAGCGTAGGCATTAATCTACCTGGGTTTGGAGATTAAAACAAGGTACGATTAATTACATAGCCTTGAGGTTGTTTTTCAAAAACAGCAATGTAAGCAGTGATGGGCAAGTCTCAAAAGGTTTACGTAAAGGTTCAGATTGGATCAAATCCCTAAATTCCATAGACTGAGAAACTGGCTGGAAACATCCATAAGAGGGAAAAGTGCTTTGAGGATGTATTTTAAGTTAGAGCAATGGGCCCAGTGGGAAAAATAAGAAACTGTTTAGAAAACACCTCTTAATCTTGGGGCTGAGAGTCAGTGCACATCCTTAATTACTCTGTCAAGCAAAGCATGAGCATTTAGATGACTTTCAAAGTCTGAATGCAGGGACAAATGTAGAATTTCTTATCACATTTTATTCTTTTCGTAATGACTCAGTGTTTGGTCAAACTGGGAACAAGGATTCCAGCACAGTAGAGATGTTATTCTTCTCATAGCCTTTCTTTCTCTTTGCTCCCACAGAATGAAAAGACCTTCCTGCACTGACATGGAAGATCATACGTTGTTATGCCAAATCCCTCGGGAGCATTTCTTCTGTGGCACCAATGGAACAGGAATGTGGAGAGATGTCCAAACACAGATTTTGGTGCATCAGCCCTCATGATACCGCATAAATTGACCCATAAACCACATTCATTCTTGTATCTTCTCCTTCTTATTTTTTCTTTTTTTCTTTTTTGTTTTTTCTTATCAAATATTCTGTCAATGCAGTGTACTTCTGGATGGCTACCAGGCTTTAAACTGAGAGGGAGCAATACAGTCATACTACAGGGCAGAAACCCCCTTTAAATTAACCTTGCCTTTAAGCCCAGGTTAACTCTGTGCTAACTGAGGCTCTGTCTTTCCCACTGCTTTTGAAAAGGAAGGACCAAGAGGGTGCACAAAAATCTGTCTTTTTTCCAGTATGCTATGGAGATAGAACCTTAGTTTGTAAGCTTCTGGGAGCTGTGTCTAATAGTAGAGTTGAGCAGTGGACCTTCTTCCTCAGCAGTGCTTTTGGCTGTGGTGGCACCAGAAGTACTGTGACATTACTTGAGCAAATGGGAAGAGAAAACAACTGCAGTGATTTCTATCAGGCCATGAAAAAGGTCCCATACGCACTTCTGCCATGCAGCTTTTGTTGCAGCTTGGCAATGTTCTAGCTCTAACATTAACAGCTCCCTCGTAGATCTAACAGCAGATGGGTGTGAAGCTGTGAACTACTTACTGAGCTGCTCTTGAAGTTATGCCAAGAGAGATACCTGCAGGCACACATTCATTCTGCAGGCCAGTGCTGTAAGGTCACAGGAAGAACGAGGTCAGCAGTGACTTGTCTGATGTTTCTGGGGTGTGCATTGGCTCGACTGGCTGCCCACAGTCACTGAGCTGCAAACAGAGGAGGTGGGGATAATAATTCATAACAGGTCAGTTATCCATTGGGTTTTTGCATCTCCTTATGTTTGCAAGTGGTCCACGAACAGACCCTGATTTTCCTGAATGCATTAGTTACTCAGAGTTATTGCTGACGCAGGAAACAAAGCAGAGAAATGCTGGCTGGGGTCAGCTTTCTCTGAGGCTGAGCAGGACTGCCATCAGCTAGGCACTGAACGTGAGGGCTGGTGAAAGAAAGGGAGCATAAGGCCCAAATGCAGGAAGCTGAGAGACAGAGAGAGCCATCGTTAGAAGGTCTGCAGCCTTCTGACCTGAGGTGTTATTAGCTACGTGCCACAGCTTGATCTTTGGCAACAGTCGCTCTGCAGAGATGATGTCTGCTTTGTTTCAGTCGTCTTGGCTGTTTTTTCCAGCATCTGGCTGCTGCCTTTGCTGCTCTTGCCTCACCTTTTGATCTCATTCTCTTGCCACATCTTTTCAACTATCAGAGTAAGTTTTGGCTACAAAATAATCTGACACACAGCTCCTTCTCAGACACTGCATGGGTAATGTGAAGGTGAAAATACATTCATAATGTGAGCTGTTAAACCATTCTGATTCACCCTTTCCATCCACAGCATACAGTTTTTTCCCGCACTGCTGTTTCTATCCAGCACTGTGCATCTGTACAGTGGTACAGAGGTTGGTGGCCCTGCCTGTGGCAGGGGGTTGGAGATTCATGATCCTTGAGGTCCCTTCCAACCCGGGCCATTCTGTGTGTGTGTGTGTGACTGGCTGAACACCAATTGTTGTAGCTCAGCAGGTATATTGCTGATTATTGAACGTCTGACATCTGCTTATCAACACTTGGCCACTATTTCTGGACAGCTGCTCATCCCTGAATAGAGATAAGTTTGGAAGGAGGATGGAGGGGAGTCTCTTGATGCCTGCCTGTTGCATCCCAACCTGCCCACAGAGTGAGTCAATTCGGCCTTGTGTGGAGGCCCTGGCTTCTTTGGAGTCTGTTTTTCTTTTGCTGAGCTTCTCTTATCCAAACAGAATGGCCTTACAACATGCTTTCTGGTCCTTATTGCTATACCCACACTATATGTAACTACTACAGTTCTGTAAGTGAGAATGGATCACATGACTGAACAACTGTATTTCTAAAACATGTTATGAAATAACTTATTTTTACTGATACTAATAAAGTGTTTCTACTTTTTCAAACTGTTTCTAAGGGCAAATTACAAAACACATTGTGCTGTACTACTTCAGACCAATCCCACCTTCTGCTAGCCAGTGCAGAAACAACATTCCATCCTACAGCATTAGCTAGTTCAGAGGTACCAGGCGTGGATCTGGATGTGGCTGTTGTGCATAACTTCCTGGACACCCAGCAGCAGCCAGGTGAAAGGAAAGTTGGGTTCCAGAGCACTGCAGGAAACGTGGTGTTCTGTTGCTGCACACATGCAGAAAGGGACACACACACGACAAAGCACTGTTCCTTCCCCCATGGCATGGCATGGAGTGCCTTCTCATGCCCTTTTCCTGCTCCTTCCATGGCACGGTGCACATCTGTGGCATTTGGTCCTCCAGGGAGGAGCAGGCAAGCAGGACACCGCAGAAAGAGCATCTCTTTGCTCTGACCTGTCAGTGCCATTCCAAGGTTAACAGGAATAGGGCATGTCAATGCCTCACTCACTAGTGGAGAAGGGAGAGATTTTAAAAGGGAAATGAAATCTTCAATGGAAGATCCTATTGGATTAGCAGAGCAGTGTGATCAATTCTTGGGGCCAGATGTTTACTCATGGGACGAGATGATGTCCATCCTGAGTGTGTTGTTTAACAGGGAGGAAAGAGGAATGATTCGACAAGCTGCCATGCAGGAATGGCAGAAAATGCATCCTCCGGGTCCCGAGGCTGTCCCTGCTGGAGTGTTACAGCATTAGCAGGCTTGGGACGGGGGCTGAGGGATCAGAAATGACAGCCACACTCTGTGAGACCACAGAATTAAAATTGAAAGATAAAATAGTTGCAGGGCAATTGTTCTGTGTGCCTGAAGCAGGGACCGATTTATCGGGGAGAGATTTAACAGTTAAATGAGGATTACAGCTGAAAGGTTGTGAAACAGATATCAGGGTGTCAATGAATGTGTTAACAGCTGTGATGAGAAGAAATGAATCCAAAGGTGTGGGCAGGGGAAGGAAATCGGGGTGGACTCACAATTTTCCCTTACAAATAACTGTCCGAGGAGGGAGTGAAGCTGTGAAACAGCAACAATATCCCATAGCCTTAGAAGGGAGAGTGGCTCTAAAAGCTGTAATACAGACACTGGTTAAGGATGGTCTTCTGGAACCTTGTCTGTGGCCTTATAACACCCCAATCCTGTCGGCACGGAAGGCAGACGGCACGTATCGGCTGGTGCAAGGTGTAAGAAAATGACTGAACCAGTTCTCAAAAGACAGCCTGTGGTTCCTAACCCCTGTACCCTAATGAGTCAGATCCCACACGAACATCAGTGGTTTGGTGTGAGAGACCTCAAAGATGCTTTCCGGACAGCCTTTGGACTCAGGGAGAAATGGCTGCGTTTGTATGAGGACACATTGTAATCTTACCGTGATTCGTGATGATACTGTAGGTACTGGAACTCGTGCTAATCCTTGTCTTTGCAACATCTGAGTCGAGTAACTGGTGCTGCTGTCAGGAAGAAAGCTCCCTTCCAACCACTCAGCCACTCAGCGAGCATTGGGATGAGACAGCTTCCTGCTGGGGAGCCCTCCGACATCACTGCTGCCTCCTCCAGAACCATACCTGCAGATGCTTCAGAGCTCATCAGCATGGACTTCCTTCCTCCCGTCAGCAGCTGCTCCTGCACTGACCTTCATTCCTACTGGGATACCATCTGCTTCCAGCAGGAGCTGACCTGCGAGACAGAGAAAGGAAACGTGGGATTGACACAGGAGAGCCGCAGAGATGATCAGGGGACTGGAGCACCTCCCCTACAAGGACAGGCTGAGGGAGCTGGGCTTGTTCAGCCTGGAGAAAAGGCTGTGGGGTGACCTCATTGCAGCCTTCCAGTACCTAAAGGGAGCCTACAAACAGGAGGGGAATCAACTCTTTGGAAGCGTAGATAACTGCAGAACATGCGGAAAAGGTTTTAAGTTGAGGGAGGGCAGATTTCAGTTGGATGTCAGGGGGAAGTTCTTTGCAGAGAGAGTGTTGAGGTGCTGGAACAGCTGCCCAGAGAGGCTGTGGATGCCCCATCCATCCCTGGAGGTGTTCAAGGCCAGGTTGGATGGGGCCCAGGGCAGCCTGGTCTAGTCTTAAATGGGGAGGTTGGTGGCCCTGCATGTGTGGCCCTACATGATCCTTGAGGTCCCTTCCAACCCTTGCCATTCTGTGATTTTTTTTTTCTATGATGTTTATCTGCAATCTGAGAGACTCCTGGAGTGCAGTGAGAATGACTTTGTGGTGCAGGCATTGGCACAGCAAGCAGAAGGGAAGCATTGCTGGACATGGTGCACACCAGGGGTTACGACAGGAGGCGGTCAGGGCTGCAGTGACCATGCCCTCCTTGAGTTTGTGATCTCAAGGAATGCGGGCCTGGCAGGAAGCAAAGTCAGGAGCCTGAACTTCAGGAGAGCCAGCTGCAGGCTGTGCAAGGCATTCTTGGACGAGATCCTCTGGACAACTGTTTGTAGGGGCAAAGGGATGGAAAAGAGCTGGTCGCTTTTTCAGAAAAAAACTTGCTCAGAGATGAACAGCTCTCCATGCCTACCACATGAAGTCAAGCAGAGGAGGCAGGAAAGCTGTTTGCTTTTTCTTGGGAGGGTGGGAAGGAGCTTTGGGTTAGAGGCACGTCCTGAGCCAGAGCATCCCGATGGCACGCGTGGGATCAGCAGGTCTGTCAGAGAAGCAGTGAGGTTGCACGCCGAGCTGCAGGAGAGGAAGGGGAGGAGGTGCCAGCACGGCTCTGCACGATGCTCTGCGACACTGGGCAGCTTGATCATGGCTCAGCAGTGGGATCAGACGAGGAGAAGGGGAGAAGGGAATCAAGGATGGGAGGGAGCCATCAAACACAGTCAGTGAGTGTCTGTGCAGTCCCAGGTTGTTTCTGCTTTTGCAGCATTTGTGTGCTGCAGGGTGAGCAAATTCTTCGGCTGCTTGATTCTTCTGCAAGAGCCGCCTAAAAGGGAAATGGCCACTGAGCTGCAGACCAAGCAGTACTGCCTGACGTTGGCCAGGGTGAGCTTCCCTTGAAAAGCATCACAAAGCTACACCAAGAAGCTTGGGATTATCATGAGCAGCATCCAGGATGCGAGAGATTATTTGCTAACACACCAAATGGTAGCAGAGCTCTCCCTGCAGACATCCCAAAGCCAGACAAAATGGGATCAAAACCAGAGCTGTGCTGCACGCACCCCACAGCCACAGCATTGCAAGCTGAGGTGCCTTGCTGTGTGTTGCATTCATCCCAATCCGTGTGAATGAAGACTCCAGAGGCAGTCAAGGCATTGATTGAGCACGAGTGTGCTTTTATTCTTATATAAAGGACAGGAGGACATGAGATGTCCAGAATAAAGATGGGACTCATCCTCTCTTGTCATGGAGAGAGTGGCTCAGAGCTCTCAGTTCTGCTGTCCGGTGCCTGGGACTGGAGGCCTGATTGAAAGTCCCCCTGCAAGAGGCTCTGCTCCTCCTCACTGACGCTGACCTGCTCCTGCATGGAGGTGCTGCTGTCGGGGCACTCACACTGTGCTTCGGCTGGGCTGCACTGCAAAGACTCTTGCTTACAATCCAGACTGGTGACTGTGGTGTCTGGGAGGCTCAGGTCAGCATCTTCAGCAGAGCCAGGTGTAATGAGAGCATGAACTTCAGTGAGCTCCTTCTCTCCATTGATGTTGTTAGATGGAAGGCTGCTGTTGGAACTGCAGCAGTTTGTGCCTCCTAAGAGCTCTCCACTGATGGAAGCACACAGAGCATCATTGCTATTTGCCCTGGATCTCCTGGGTTGGCAAGGGCTGGATTCACCTAGAAAGGATACACAGGGGTTAGTGTCAAACCTTCACAAGCTGAATTACGACAGTGGTTCTTGATCAGGGGTGTACTGAAGATGTTAGGCAGGGGCTGGAATGCTAGAAGGAGATACAAGTGCACTGCAAGCTTGAATTCTAAGTTCCTGAAAAGCAGGGTTTTGGAAGCTGCATTTGCACCCTTACCTGCCAGGACTACCACTGCTGTTTCTGAGGGCTGCCTGGCATTGCGCTGCAGTTGGCGTTTGCTCCCAGAGGATGGCTTTCTGAGGCTGAAGCAGCAACACCAACTGCCAGCTGGTGATTCCTCATTGTTGCTGGGTGGATTTTGCCTGGAGAGAGAAAACAGCGAATGCTGTGAGTCGTGCGTGGTGCAGGGTGAGGGAAGAGCTGCACTGAGCTCTTGGCAGCAGTTGCTTGTTCCTAGCACTGCCTGGTTTCTGCAGAAACACAACTTAGAAACTCGCTCTGTTTCCAACAGTTGAGGATGGCTCCATTCTATAGCTCAGCCCTGAAGTCTTGCTGGCTAAATTCCCCTCCACTCTGTCAAGCAAGGTGCAGAGCATGGGAGCAAAGGCTCCACAGCTGTACAGCACAGCATCTGAGGGATGGCTTTTATTGAGCTGGCAGGCGTAACTGCTTTCTGAGGAACCGTGCAGCCATAAAGGAAGCTCAAAAGCATCTCTGACTCCCACATTAGCAGCTGATCGGCCTCATCTCACTGCCATGGTTAATTTCTAGTGCCAGCAAGTCTGACCAACAGCTCTGCTTAGAGGAGAACTGGAATTGGTTTCAGGCACGTGGCCCTGAAATCTGGAAAACCCCACCATTAGCGTAACCTAGTTTCAGCAAGTTTTGGCACTAGAAATAATAGAAAAAAACAAACAAACAAACACAAAAACCCACTCAAACAATGATGCTAGGTGCTGGAAAAGAAAGTCCTCGTTACCTTTCAGATGGAAAGTCAATGACTGTGTGGAATTTGCCCTGTCCAGCTGCAGGGCTCTCTTCCACTTCAATGTCCCTGCTGCTCTCTGTCACCACAGGAGAGCTGCTGTGGCCTCGCCTCTGTGCCTGTGCCTCCTCCAGGCTGAGCAGCTTTGTGGCAGCAGAAGAGACCCCCACAGACTTGGGCCCTGGGAGAGAATTGTGCCCTGTAAGGGAAAACCACAGGTCAGAGCGAGGATCAGAAAGCAGCAGCACAGGCACCACAGTTCTGGGGGAGGTGCTGTATTTTTCTCAGGCTTGCTTATCTGAGCCACTGGACGAAGAGGATCTCAAAATAACCATGTGGGCAGAGGTATGTTTATGGCAAAGGACACGGTCATCATGAAGAGCAGCTCACTGTATCAAAACAGGCACAGAAAAACCTGAGGAAATGGGGGCAGGGAACTGAGAAAGCTTCGCTGCCACACTTGCATCAAGCTTCTCCTGCATGCAAACCATAATAATGACCGTTTCCTCCTTGTGAAGTTTGGGCTTGGACATTCTCAGCATCCAGCAACAGGATGCCAGATTCTAATGGAAGCCCAGAGGTCTGCTGTCCCCTTGATGGTAAAAGAGTATCTCAGAGGTCCTGGAGAAGGCCTGCATTTGATCAAGGTGTCAGATCAAGGTAAAACTAATGGAGGAAGACACTCACCTGCTGCATCTGCGATGTCTGCTCTGGATTTGGAGCAGAAGAGGACGTCTGTGTGGTTGATGATGAATTCCACAACATCCGACCGCGTCTGCAGCTCCATGCAGGCAGCTCTTCCGCTGGCACAGGCAGACTCGTTCTGCTGTGATCTGTAGAAAAGGCAGATTTTAGAAGTCATTTCTCCAAGACCGTTTCCCCGAGTCTGAATTGTTGCAGCCAAAAGCTGTCAACTGAGGCTCTGGAGACTTCCATAGTGGGCAATCAGTGATGCTACTGCAGAAATTCACTGCAGATGATCAAGGACACGTCAGTCCCATCTCAACAAGACTGCAGAAATTGTCACCTAGACATTGTGCCCGTAGGCTTGCAGAACAGCCCAGGCTCCTGCTCTGCTGTCAGCCACTTACTGCAGATTTTACAGGAGAAGAGCACATTTGATGGAGGAAAAGGGAGGACTGTTTTTTTTTACTGCAGAACAGATGTAAGCGTTGTGTTGAAACAGAACCAGAAGTTTACCTTAAGAGGTTTGGAGCCCACACAATGGCTAGGTTCTTGGCATGCATGTTTGTAATGGAGGAGCTCCCAGCCAGACACGCCAAGTGTCTCATCAGGTACTCCAGTGTCCTGGAAAACAAGAGAGGCAAATGTTCAGCACCAACGAGCATGCCGTGCTGCAATTCAGAAAGCAAACCTCCATTCATGCTAGTTCTTGTTATTGCTACTGTCACCGAAGATGAAGTAGATCCAACTTGACTGAGTGCCACACTGCAGCACCAAGCCCCAGCACAGCCATCAGCTGCACCAAGCGTGCACCCGTGCCCAGGAACTGACCCCATAAAGTAACCCCATGGAGCCTTCAACCCTTCAGCATACACAGGCATCATGTTGCCAGCGTGAGACAAAGCCTGGAATCGCATCATTGCCCTCTGCCATGCAGCAGGGCTGAGGTCAAGAGGCTGAGGGCAGCACTGACCTGTAGTGAGGAGCGGGCAGCTGCTGGATGACGTCCTGCATTCTGACCAGCCGCAACTCCTCTGTAGCGGCACCAACGGCATCCTGGAGTAGTGCAGAAAGGGAGCGAGACACAAATCAGGCTAGGAAACCACTGCGAGTAAACCTCGTGGGGCTGGCAGCAAAAGGGCCTCCGAGCTGGGGCACTGCTGCAGCCATCTCCCAAGAGGCCCAGGGAAGAGGGAAATGAAAGACGTTGCCTTGTGCTTACCGAGAACTTGCCGTACAGCTGGTGGGTGAGCAGAGGGTTCGGGAGCTCCCTGAAGTACATCTTGCAGAGGGAGCTCACGCTGTGAATGTCACGCACGGTGAGCTCAGGAATCTGCTCAGACTCAAATTCCTGCCTGGAGAGAAGGACGCCAAACCGGTTGAGCAAGAGGAAGGCAAGGCCAAAGCCACACCAGATGCACTCAGGCTGTGTCAGTCGCAGCACTCTTACCGCAGTCTCTGGATGTTGGACGCGACGCCGGACAGGCGGTATATCCCCTGCACCACGCCGTGCTGCTCAAGGAACTCAGCGCAGCTCTGGAGGACCTGGGGGACTGAAGAACACGTGCCAGCCATCAGTTGAGCTCCTTACTCAAGTCCTCTTTCAGGCTGTTCTCCCATCACATCCCATCCACAAAGCCCAGCCAGGCTTGGCTGAAGAAAATACAAATGTGCTTGTCTCTTAGGAGCATCCGCCTCACTTTATCCTTCAGCCATCAACTCCCATTACACGTGTCTCCACTGCTATCAGCCTGCCCCCTGCTAGATATGATCTCCCTTCATCTTCTTCAGATGCCCAAGAGAGGAAGATCTCAGGAATGGGCTGTTCCTTACCATCACGACCAGAGTGGAGAAGATGCTCTCCCAGGTCACAGCCAAACACCCTTTCCTTCTCCACCTCCCGCTCGGTCGGTTTCTTTGGGCGGGCCTTCACCAAGGAACGAAGGAAGGTGAGGATCTTGCTGCGTTTCTTGGGCTCTGCACAACAAAAGGAAGAAAGCAGGTCATTTCAGGTTTGGCTCAGTTGGACGAGGCCGAGCACAGCACATTCTACAGAGCACGTCAAAACGGGAAGAACATTACCAACAAGTACATACAAAACCAGATTTTCCCCATGCCTGAAGGAGCCCAAGGCCAGGTTGGATGGGGCCCTGGGCAGCCTGGTCTAATCTGACATTAAATGTGGGGGCTGTCAGCACAGCCTGAGGCAGGGAAGTGGAAGCTTGATGATCCTTGAGGACCCTTCCATCCCAAGCCAGTCTATGAAGATTCAATAGTTTCCCCAAGTCCTATCATAAACACAGGAGGATTGGGCCAAATCTCTGCATTCCTATGGAGCTTAATGCACTCCTCTTGCTTAGCTTTCTCAACTTGGGGATTAATGATCCTCTTGAAAAGCCATGTTCTGATCAAGTGTTTCACTTGCACAGCCAAACCTCTATCTGTCCACCAGGGACACTGGCTGTTCTCAGCCCTGTACTGACTTGCAGGAGAGCTGCCTTTGCCCTCTCTCATTCTCACTGCCTGCAAAACAACCACCATATGCCCCGTGATATGCATGAAGGATCATCAACACAGAGGACAACGTGGGATGGATAAAGGAGGTATTAAACATGGAACACACCCCAAAAAAGACTCTATTTTGCTTCCCCACATCATCAAATGTAACATCCGTACCTGGCTTTGGCACTGAGTTGATGAGTGCCTCAGGAATGTTCTTATTAATGAGTTCCACACACTCCCCTGGGAAAAAACCAACCTGTAACAAGAACAAAAAGAGAGGCCCACTATTGCATGCAGCACTTCTCAGATCTGAACTGTTAAACCAAAAGCCACGTAACATTTCCCTCGGAACGTGCTTGCCTGACGCTCCGTAAGACCATCCAGCAGAAAATGGCCATAGTTAACAGCATAAAGGTAATAATTTTTCAACATTTGCAGCCAAAGGCAAGGTCCTCTGACACCGACACAGGGAAACCGTTTACGTCCATTGCCCATCCTGTGCAGGCAGAGCAGCTCTAAGCTGAGATTCCTGCCTTTACTGAAGTTGCACTCTCCAGTCTGAAGCTTGTGCCTACCTGGAAGCCGTGCTTGCCTCTCCACCAGGGGGTCAGCTCCTTTGGTGGCATGTCGATGACACACACGATGTCTCCCACCTGCAAGAGATTGCAACCTCAATCCCAGCTTCAGCACGGCTGGGAGGAAAGCACAGCTCAAATGACTGCATTCTTCTGCACTGCCAAACATCGCCGAGCTTGAGAGCAATTGCACCAGTGCAGCTCTGAAGGCATTTGCCATTGGAAAACTGAACAACAAGGAACGCCTTGAACTGCTTACCTCAAAGGAGAGTTCATCCGCTGCCTGGGCAACGTATCTCTTAATGACATGGGCAGCAGCAATAGCTGGAATATTCACAGGTGACACCTCATTGTCCAGCAGGGGCTTCCCGTTGTTCTCAGTCTGAAACAGAGAGCACAGGCCACAGTGAGGAGCTGAGAACAAACGAGGAGCATTTCAAGGTGAGGAGCTCATCTGCAGAGAAAGCTGCAGGAAATGCACTCGGTCCTTATCATGGGCACTTCAGAAGGAACTGCAAGTCTAATAACAGCTGTTTCAAGGGAAAAATCAGAAGAGGACAAACACCACAACCGAGATGGCTCCAGTACTTTTATAAACTTGCCACACTTGCACTACTGTCTTGCCAGAGAGGAGCGTAAGGAGCTGCAAGGATTCTGCCTCTCCTGAAAAGCAGGAGAGCACATCTGCGGCTCACTCTGCTGGCTCCAGGCAGGGAACAAAGACCAATCAGAGCTTCATACTCTACCTCTGTCCATGCCAGGTCAGGCCCACAGCTGATCTCGCTGCACGCCACGGCCATCAGCGTGGGTGTGACAAGCTGGAACTGAAAAGAAACACGCTTTTATTTTCTCTGTTCACATCTCTGCTGTGCTCCCTACAGTTGTGGGGCACACTCACACAGCCGAAGCACGCCTGCTGGTGTCCCTGGGGGATGCTGTGCAGCTCTGCACAAGCTGGGGCTAGGACTCTTTGCCTAAGGGATTGGTTTCCTAAAGACCAGCTGGTCACAGCACCACAGACAGCATCCTTCTGAGGGCTGAGCTGGAGAGCACATGGAAAAACCCACACGTGACCAGCGTCCCATCAAGGATGGATGAGGCTGTGTTACTAAACACGGGGCGTCACGGGCTGCTAAAGCATGTGGGGGAACAAACCATGGCAGGTACCTGGCAAGAGACCAGAACGAGGGAGACAAATCTCTGGAATCCGCAGGCGTTCCTTGTCACTTTGCTCTGATCTTCCACGAGCAAAAGCTGCAGCAGGGAAGCAGGCAGAGGGTGGAGAGAGGAGAGAGAAAGAGCAGGTCAGTTTGCTTCCACTGTTTCACAAAGACTATGAGGGAAAAACCAAAATCTGCCCTTCTTCAACTTAAAAACTTCAGTTTTCAACTTAAAACCATCTTCCCTTGTTCTGCTGTTATCTACCCTTTCAAAGAGTTGATTGCCCTCCTGTTTGTAGCCTCCCTTTAGGTACTGAAAGGCTGCAATGAGGTCACCTTGCAGCCTTCTTTTCTCCAGGCTGAACAAGCCCAGCTCCTCAGCCTGTCTTTGCAGGGGAGGTGCTCCAGTCCCCTGATCATCTCTGTGGCTCTCCTCTGGACCCTCTCCAACAGTTCTCTGTCTTTCTGGACACAGTAATGCAGATGGGGCCTCACAAGATCAGAGTAGAGGGGGACAATCACCTCCCTGTCCCTCATGGCCACCCCTCTGCTGATGGACATAAGATGATCCTAGGAGCTCCGCCAGCCAGCAGTTCTCAACACTCACTGCCCACCCGTCTATCCCACGCTGTCTCAGCTTACCTACAAGGAGCTGCACAGGACGGTGTGAAGACAAAGGTACTCAGTCGGTGCACAAGTGCAACAAGCGAGCTGCTCAGTCAGAGCTCCAGCGCTCCAATGAAGGGACGCAGCACGCACTGCTCCTGCCCTCATTCTAGCCCTTATGACATCACTGAGGGCCACCAGGCTGCTCCACCATGACGCACAGGGTGGGGAGGCAAGACCAGTCACAAGGGCAGAAGATTCCAACAGCCCAGCCCAACATTCTAGAATCACGGGGTGCTTGGAATTCTACCTCAACCAAATCCTGGAGAAGCTGCACGGGGTCGTCATGACCAAAGCGCAGGACCTGGCGCTTGCTCTTGTTGAGCCTCGTACAACTGGCCTCAGTGCATCCCTCTGGAGGGCCTTCCTGCCCTCAGGCACATGGACGCTTCCTCCCAGCAGCGTACCTTGCAGTGCTGGGCCCATGTCAAATCCACACTAGAGTCCTTCTTGTTAAATTCAAGGGCGTGTTGCAGCACCAATCTATTTCACCTGTAAGGAAATAAAGGAGGAGATGGGAGAAACACAGAACTATTACCAGACTGCTTTATAAATTTCTCACCCCAGCTTCCCTTGCCTCATCCCCTACCCCAACTCCTGGATGATGCCCACAGGCTGATAGTTGGATCTCAAATCCATAGGACTCCTTTCACAGGACTCCATCAAAAAGACTGTCACACTGTTCCGTACACTCACACTGACCCAGCAGTGGTATCACAGCCACTTAACACACACAGAACAACCAAACCCCGAGCATGCACATCCCTTCCTGCGTGACTGGAGCCCACAGCTCACCTTCACACCTCCGTGGATCTCTGGTGTCTTACACTGATGCAGCCTCGCTGCAGCTCTGTGGCTGTCACACGAGGCCTGCAGGACCTCTTTCTCTGCAGACCCCATCTGCAGGCATTGGTTCATGAGGTTCACCTCCTGCCCTCCTGAGCAAAAACAAGCACTAAGAACAAGAGCAAAGCACACTGGACTCCACCTGGCCCGATCCCCAACCCTCAGTCCTGTCAGACGTACCCTGGTGTGGAGACTCATCCCCAAAGCCTGGCTGGACCTCAGCATAGGCATCATTCTTCAAACGCCCCATCCAAGCAGCAAGGGATCAAAGCGTTGGCACAGCTGAAACAAAAATGCTGTGTGAGTTTCCTGTTAGCACTGAGCATGAACAAATCTACCGCTGAGCAACAGGATGTGAGACAAGCAGCAGAAGACAACCAACCTGGAGAACCAGCTCGGTTGGGGTCGCTCCAGATGTGTGTCTGCTCCCTTCCATGGCCCAGGCCAAGCTCGTGAGCTGCTCCTCCTTTGTGCAGGGGGAAATGCTGCAGATACCATGTGGTGGCTATGCACAGCATGCCTTGGACTTGCTTTTCCTCTCTCCATCTTCCATTAGCAAACAGCATCTCCAACCTTTCCTTGCTAAAAAATCACTCACGTAAAAAAGAACCGGCAGGCTTGCTTTTCAAACTACCTTACTTATGCAGCTTGATCCTTTAAAGCAGAAGCTCACCAAGCAAGGACCTACCTTAGACAAGCTCAACCTGCAGGGAAAAGTGATTCCTCTGCGCCTGCAGACTTTGCACACATTTCCAGGTGCAGCAGTCAGCCCAGTTCTCAGCACAGCTTTACCAACCACAGAAATCCAGCTGATGCCCGCCGTGCTTTTCTCTCTTCTGAAACACTGCACTGCTGCCAGAAGCAAGGATTAAAACCACAGCATCACAGCACTGGGCTTGGAAGGGACCTCCAGAGATCACTGAGTCCAACCCCTGCACAGCGGGCTCCCTACAGCAGGCTGCACAGCTGGGCGTCCAGGCGGCTCTGGAACATCTCCAGAGAAGGAGAATCCACAGCCTCCCTGGGCAGCCTGTTCCATGCTCACCGTGAAGAAGCTCCTTCTCTTACAAAGAAGGAAAATAGGACACTTGTTGGAAGGGAGGTCACAGAAATCTCCAGTCAACAACCATTGCCCTCCAAACATTTTAGATCTTTAGATGTATAAGAACGACGTAAGAGTTCTTTCTTATTGGTATCTGATACCCTGAGGTTAGGATATTTTCCTAAGAATAGTGAAAAAAAAAAAAGATATGATAAGGGGTACTTAAAGCACAGCATCTGTAATCATATCAGACTCCTGCATTATGAATACTTCCATGAGTATTCCTGCAGAGTGCATCACTTGGTCTCTTTTTAGTCTTGTGTTCATGGTTTTCCTGTAAGAGCTTGTCTAAACACTGCCTATAATCGTGGTTATGCTAGAAGCATTTGGATTTATTGATCCTTAGTGTGATTTCAATAACAAATATAGATGTTTTTTTGTTAAGGGCAGCTTTCAATTTTCCAATTGAAATTTCAATATTGCATTAGGTGTTGACAACCACGAGGGTACAGTACAGAGAATTACAGGAAGATTAATTTCTTTATCTCCACGATCTTAGAAATTTAGGATTACCATTATTTAGTTATAGACAAAGTTTGCGAGATACCAAGGCTAGAATAACCTCTTGGTGTTGTGAAATTGAGGTTCACAAATGCAAATTACAGAATTTGATGATTCTGTGATTCTGAATACAAGAAGTGACTCCACTCTGATCAGAAATTCCTATTCATTGTGTTTACTCCTTAAATGTCTGAATTTTCATTTCACCGGTCCCTCCAGAAAGAAAAAAATCAGATCTCAGACCCTCACAGTGATTCCAGGCAGACATTCCTGATAACACGATTGTTACATCAGACCTTGGTAAAGGCAAACAGAAAGTTACTCAGAATTAGTGAAATGATGGGTAGCACAGCCCTCATCTCCTCTGCAAACAAATTAGGTGTTAGATCGATACCTGGCAATTAATTCAGTCTTCAGCACTCAATTCAGAGCTTCCAGGACAGCGATGTTCTGTCTAGGGAAGGCTGTTGTTACTACAGCAGCAGGATGTCTGGAGCCCAGGTGCAGAGTCTCAGTGTTCCACAAGCCTTGAAGAGGTGCACCGTATGTGCTGGGGCTGATGACACAGACACTGGAGCAAGGCAGAGTGATATGAGAAACCTGATCAGCAGCTGCTCTGTTGTAAACCATTTCTGGACACAAACGGGATCTGGTCGACTTAGGACATGAGCTTTGGGCTGGAGAGCAACTCCCCGAGGAATCACACAGCCACTACAGACCGTTTGCAAGAACCCCACACCAAAACAGCTCATCTGCAATCAGTTTTTAATCTGTGCAGCAGTGATTGGAACAGGCGCACACTCTCTGGAATTGCAGGAATGGTCACAAGTGGAATGTCCATCACCTGTGTGCTCTAGCTCTTCTGTGTGCATGCTAGGAGCAGTGATCCCCCTGCACCCAGTGCTGCAATAAAGTCATGTGGGCTTTCTAACCTGCCAACCAGGGATGGGGCATCCACAGCCTCCGTGGGCAACCTGTTCCAGTGCCTCACCACCCTCTGGCTGAAAAACTGCCTCCTCACATCCAACCTAAACCTAAACACCCCCTGTCTCAGTTTAAAGCCATTCCCCACCTGTCCCATCACTCTCCACCCTCCAAAACAAAACACCCAGGCTGTTCAACAATGAAAGAGCAAAAGAACCGACAGCTCTTACTTCCACTGGATGCATTTAATCCCAAACTGAAGGTCACAGGTTAATTACTCATGTGATCATTCCTGTCAGAAGAATTACTCATAGTGACATGTAGAATAAGGAACAGTTTATATGTTTATAAAACACATGTTACAAGTACTGTGGATTGGATTACTCTATATCAAACTCTAAGAATAATACAGGTTGCTTTTAAATCTACACTTAAATGTTTTCTTCTAACTCCTTGATGAAATTCCTTACTACCTTCAGTTTTACAGCCAAAGCAGTGTTTGAGCTGGTAATGTACTCTTGAACAGCACTGCTGCCTTTAACATTTGTATCTTTAGATACGAAAAGGGAATTTGGTCATTATTTCATGATGAGAGAACCTCGATTTGACACAACAGAATTACAATACTGTAAAATGCCACTGTAAGAATGTGGCTTTGATTTTTTTTTCTTTTTTATTTTTCTTTTTTTTCTTTTTGAAATGCTGAGTGTACCATTAAGAGTGTACCATTCAAGACAAGAATTTTGTTTGTTAGTCGATCTCTATAACTGTTCTTGGCATCATTCTGTAGGATGAACTAGATACACGGAATTTGGCACTGGCTCCCCAGGGCAGTGGTTTGGCACTGAGCTGACAAAGCTCAAAGAGCATTTGCACAATGCTCTCAGACACAGGGCTTGACTCACAGTAGGTTTGGTATGGAACCGGGAGGTTGACTCCATGATCCTCGAGGTCCCTTCCAAATCAAGATATTCCATGATCCTCTAATACTTATATTCCCAAGTTCTGTACAGAGTGCTCACATGCTTAAGGTACCATGAAACAGTGAGGTATCTATGTCCCTTTACCACTGAGTTATTCAATTTGCCAGATGGATCTTTTATCCAGTCACATTAAAAAACCACTCAAAGTATTTAATTCAGTCCGCCATTCTGATACAGCTTTCTAGAGCAAATAAGTATTTCAAACACAGCATCTCCATGCCTCCATTCCTGCCCCCTGGAAACTTTTTTCAATGTACTGTGATTACGTACCATTCTATTGTCACCCTCATTCTGACATTATGTAGGCAGTTTACTGCCATAAAATTTGCCAGCAACAGATGCCCACAAGTACAGCCAGCCTGGAATTATTTTGATTACCTATCTTTTTACCGATGTCCTTGTAGAAGGTGGGACATTTCTCCATATCAGCAGAAGAGGACAGGAGGGGTCCAAGGTGAGGGCAGACTCTCCTCTATTTTTCTGGCACTCCAAGACAAAGAGAACATGAAAACCAGATGTGTTTCCCTGCCCATGGCAAACACCAGCCTTTCCATCCTTACAGGCCTTCCTGTCATCACCAGCAATTGAAACAACATCCCACTCACCTCTGACATGTTTGGCAGAGGTTGCAGCTCTTTCTATTGCATCCCTCTTGCTTTCAAGCCACCAGAGCCTGTGTCACACAAGGAAATGCAATCCTTCTACCTGCTGTGCCATGCCCATGGCAACAACAATGCAGATGCCAGCAGCTGATGCCCACAAGTACACCCAGCCTGGACTTACTTTCATTACATACCTTTGTCCTGATGCCTGTGTAGAAGCTGGGACATTTCTCCATCTGAGAAGCAGAGGGTAGCAGGGCTCCAAGGTGAGGGCACAATCTCTTCTATTTTTCTGGCACTCCAAGACAAAGAGAACATGAAAACCAATTCTGTTTCCTGCTCATGGCAAACACCAGCCCTTCCATCCTTACAGTCTTTCCTGCCATCAGCAGCAACTGAAACACCATCCCACTCTCCTTTCCCTAATCTGGCAGAGCTTGCAGCTCTTTCTATTGCATCCCTCTTGCTTTCACGCCTCCAGAGCCTGCGTCACACAAGGAAATGCAATCTTTGTACCTGCTGGGCCATGCTCATGGCAACAACAATGCAGATGCCAGCAGCTGATGCCCACAAGTACAGCCAGCCTGGACTTATTTTCATTACATACCTTTGTCCTGATGCCTGTGTAGAAACTGGGACATTTCTCCATCTGAGAAGCAGAGGGCAGCAGGGCTCCAAGGTGAGGGCACGCTCTCCTCTATTTTTCTGGCACTCCAAGACAAAGAGAACATGAAAACCAGTTGTGTTTCCCTGCCCATGGCAAACACCAGCCCTTCCATCCTTACAGTCTTTCCTGCCATCAGCAGCAACTGAAACAACAGCTCACTCTCCTTTCCCTTATCTGGCAGAGGTAGCAGCTCTTTCTATTGCATCCCCCTTGCTTTCAAGCCACCACAGCCTGTGTCACACAAGGAAATGTAATCTTTCTACCTGCTGTGCCATGCCCATGGCAACAACAATGCAGATGCCAGCAGCTGATGCCCACAAGTACAGACAGCCTCGACTTACCTTCATTACATACCTTTGTCCTGATGCCTGTGTAGAAGCTGGGACATTTCTCCATCTGAGAAGCAGAGGGCAGCAGGGCTCCAAGGTGAGGGCACACACTCCTCTATTTTTCTGGCACACAACGACAAAGAGAACATGAAAACCAGTCGTGCTTCCCAACCCATGGCAAACACCAGCCTTTCCATCCTTACAGTCCTGCCTGCCATCAGCAGCAAGTGAAACAACATCCCACTCACCTTTGCCATGTCTGGGAGATGCTGCAGGTATTTCTATTATCTCCCTCTTGCTTTCAAGCCACCAGAGCCTGTGTCACACAAGGAAATGCAATCTTTGTACCTGCTGTGCCATGCCCATGGCAACAACAATGCAGATGCAGCAGCTGATGCCCACAAGTACAGACAGCCTCGACTTACCTTCATTACATACCTTTGTCCTGATGCCTGTGTAGAAGCTGGGACATTTCTCCATCAGAGAAGCAGAGGGCAGCAGGGCTCCAAGGTGAGGGCACACACTCCTCTATTTTTCTGGCACTCCAAGACAAAGAGAACATGAAAACCAGTCGTGCTTCCCAACCCATGGCAAACACCAGCCTTTCCATCCTTACAGTCCTGCCTGCCATCAGCAGCAAGTGAAACAACATCCCACTCACCTTTGCCATGTCTGGGAGATGCTGCAGGTATTTCTATTATCTCCCTCTTGCTTTCAAGCCACCAGAGCCTGTGTCACACAAGGAAATGCAATCTTTGTACTTGCTGTGCCATGCCCATGGCAACAACAATGCAGATGCCAGCAGATGATGCCCACAAGTACAGACAGCCTAAACTCAGTTTCATTACATACCTTTGTCCTGATACCTTTGTAGAAGCTGGGACATTTCTCCATCAGAGCAGCAGAGGGCAGCAGGGCTGCAAGGTGAGGGCACACTCTCCTCTATTTTTCTGGCACTCCAAGACAAAGAGAACATGAAAACCAGTTGTGTTTCCCTGCCCATGGCAAACACCAGCCTTTCCATCCTTACAGTCCTGCCTGCCAGCAGCAGCAACTGAAACAACATCCCACTCTCCTTTCCCTAATCTGGCAGAGCTTGCAGCTCTTTCTATTGCATCCCTCTTGCTTTCAAGCCACCACAGCCTGTGTCACTCAAGGAAATGCAATCTTTGTACCTGCTGTGCCATGCCCATGGCAACAACAATGCAGATGCCAGCAGCTGATGCCCACAAGTACAGACAGCCTGGACTTATTTTCATTACTTATCTTTGTCCTGATGTCCTTGATGAAGCTGGAAAAATTCTCCATCTGAGAAGCAGAGGGCAGCAGGGCTGCAAGGTGAGGGCACACTCTCCTCTATTTTTCTGGCACTCAAAGACAAAGAGAACATGAAAACCTGTTGTGTTTCCCTGCCCATGGCAAACACCAGTCTTACCATCTTTACTGTCCTTCCTGCCATCAGCAGCAACAGAAATAACAGCTCACTCTCGATTCCCTAATCTGGCAGAGGTTGCAGCTCTTTCTATTGCATCCCTCTTGCTTTCAAGCCACCAGAGCCTGTGTCACACAAGGAAATGCAATCTTTGTACCTGCTGTGCCATGCCCATGGCAACAACAATGCAGATGCAGCAGCTGATGCCCACAAGTACAGACAGCCTGCACTTACTTCCATTACATACCTCTGTCCTGATGCCTGTGTAGAAGCTGGGACATTTCTCCATCTGAGAAGCAGAGGGCAGCAGGGCTCCAAGGTGAGGGCACACTCTCCTCTATTTTTCTGGCACTCAAACACAAAGAGAACATGAAAACCAGATGTGTTTCCCTGCCCATGGCAAACACCAGCCTTTCCATCTTTACCGACCTTCCTGCCATCAGCAGCAATTGAAACAACAGCTCACTCTCCTTTCCCCAATCTGGCAGAGGTTGCAGCTCTTTCTATTGCATCCCTCTTGCTTTCAAGCCACCAGAGTCTGTGTCACACAAGGAAATGCAATCTTTGAACCTGCTGTGCCATGCCCATGGCAACGACAATGCAGATGCCAGCAGCTGATGCCCACAAGTACATCCAGCCTGGACTTATTTTCATTACTTATCTTTGTCCTGATGTCCTTCAAGATGCTGGGACATTTCTCCATCTTTGCAGATGAGGGCAGCAGGGGTCCAAGGTGAGGGCACACTCTCCTCTATTTTTCTGGCACTCAAAGACAAAGAGAACATGAAAACCAGTCGTGCTTCCCTGCCCATGGCAAACACCAGCCTTTCCATCCTTACAGTCCTGCCTGCCATCAGCAGCAAGTGAAACAACATCCCACTCACCTTTGCCATGTCTGGGAGATGCTGCAGGTATTTCTATTATCTCCCTCTTGCTTTCAAGCCACCAGACCTGTGTCACTCAAGGAAATGCAATCTTTGTACCTGCTGTGCCATGCTCATGGCTACAACAATGCAGATGCCAGCAGCTGATGCCCACAAGTACAGACAGCCTGGACTTACTTTCATTACATACCTTTGTCCTGATACCTTTGTAGAAGCTGGGACATTTCTCCATCAGAGCAGCAGAGGGGAGGAGGGCTCCAAGGTGAGGGCACACTCTCCTCTATTTTTCTGGCACTCCAAGACAAAGAGAACATGAAAACCAGTTGTGTTTCCCTGCCCATGGCAAACACCAGCCCTTCCATCCTTACAGTCTTTTCTGCCATCAGCAACAATTGAAACAACAGCCCACTCTCCTTTCCCTAATCTGGCAGAGGTTGCAGCTCTTTCTATTGCATCCCTCTTGCTTTCAAGCCACCACAGCCTGTGTCACTCAAGGAAATGCAATCTTTGTACCTGCTGTGCCATGCCCATGGCAACAACAATGCAGATGCCAGCAGCTGATGCCCACAAGTACAGCCAGCCTGGACTTATTTTCATTACTTATCTTTGTCCTGATGTCCTTGATGAAGCTGGAAAAATTCTCCATCTGAGAAGCAGAGGGCAGCAGGGCTGCAAGGTGAGGGCACACTCTCCTCTATTTTTCTGGCACTCAAAGACAAAGAGAACATGAAAACCTGTTGTGTTTCCCTGCCCATGGCAAACACCAGTCTTACCATCTTTACTGTCCTTCCTGCCATCAGCAGCAACAGAAATAACAGCTCACTCTCGATTCCCTAATCTGGCAGAGGTTGCAGCTCTTTCTATTGCATCCCTCTTGCTTTCAAGCCACCAGAGCCTGTGTCACACAAGGAAATGCAATCTTTGTACCTGCTGTGCCATGCCCATGGCAACAACAATGCAGATGCAGCAGCTGATGCCCACAAGTACAGACAGCCTGCACTTACTTCCATTACATACCTCTGTCCTGATGCCTGTGTAGAAGCTGGGACATTTCTCCATCTGAGAAGCAGAGGGCAGCAGGGCTCCAAGGTGAGGGCACACTCTCCTCTATTTTTCTGGCACTCAAACACAAAGAGAACATGAAAACCAGATGTGTTTCCCTGCCCATGGCAAACACCAGCCTTTCCATCTTTATCGACCTTCCTGCCATCAGCAGCAATTGAAACAACAGCTCACTCTCCTTTCCCCAATCTGGCAGAGGTTGCAGCTCTTTCTATTGCATCCCTCTTGCTTTCAAGCCACCAGAGTCTGTGTCACACAAGGAAATGCAATCTTTGAACCTGCTGTGCCATGCCCATGGCAACGACAATGCAGATGCCAGCAGCTGATGCCCACAAGTACATCCAGCCTGGACTTATTTTCATTACTTATCTTTGTCCTGATGTCCTTCAAGATGCTGGGACATTTCTCCATCTTTGCAGATGAGGGCAGCAGGGGTCCAAGGTGAGGGCACACTCTCCTCTATTTTTCTGGCACTCAAAGACAAAGAGAACATGAAAACCAGTCGTGCTTCCCTGCCCATGGCAAACACCAGCCTTTCCATCCTTACAGTCCTGGCTGCCATCAGCAGCAAGTGAAACAACATCCCACTCACCTTTGCCATGTCTGGGAGATGCTGCAGGTATTTCTATTATCTCCCTCTTGCTTTCAAGCCACCAGACCTGTGTCACACAAGGAAATGCAATCTTTGTACCTGCTGTGCCATGCCCATGGCAACAACAATGCAGATGCAGCAGCTGATGCCCACAAGTACAGACAGCCTCGACTTACCTTCATTACATACCTTTGTCCTGATGCCTGTGTAGAAGCTGGGACTTTTCTCCATCAGTGCAGCAGAGGGGAGGAGGGCTCCAAGGTGAGGGCACACTCTCCTCTATTTTTCTGGCACTCAAACACAAAGAGAACATGAAAACCAGTTGTGTTTCCCTGCCCATGGCAAACACCAGCCCTTCCATCCTTACAGTCTTTCCTGCCAGCAGCAACAATTGAAACAACAGCCCACTCTCATTTCCCTAATCTGGCAGAGGTTGCAGCTCTTTCTATTGCATCCCTCTTGCTTTCAAGCCACCACAGCCTGTGTCACTCAAGGAAATGCAATCTTTGTACCTGCTGTGCCATGCCCATGGTAACAATAATGCAGATGCCAGCAGCTGATGCCCACAAGTACAGACAGCCTGGACTTATTTTCATTACTTATCTTTGTCCTGATGTCCTTGATGAAGCTGGAAAAATTCTCCATCTGAGAAGCAGAGGGCAGCAGGGCTGCAAGGTGAGGGCACACTCTCCTCTATTTTTCTGGCACTCAAAGACAAAGAGAACATGAAAACCTGTTGTGTTTCCCTGCCCATGGCAAACACCAGTCTTACCATCTTTACTGTCCTTCCTGCCATCAGCAGCAACAGAAATAACAGCTCACTCTCGATTCCCTAATCTGGCAGAGGTTGCAGCTCTTTCTATTGCATCCCTCTTGCTTTCAAGCCACCACAGCCTGTGTCACACAAGGAAATGCAATCCTTCTACCTGCTGTGCCATGCCCATGGCAACAACAATGCAGATGCCAGCAGCTGATGCCCACAAGTACACCCAGCCTGGACTTACTTTCATTACATACCTTTGTCCTGATGCCTGTGTAGAAGCTGGGACATTTCTCCATCTGAGAAGCAGAGGGTAGCAGGGCTCCAAGGTGAGGGCACAATCTCTTCTATTTTTCTGGCACTCCAAGACAAAGAGAACATGAAAACAAATTCTGTTTCCTGCTCATGGCAAACACCAGCCCTTCCATCCTTACAGTCTTTCCTGCCATCAGCAGCAACTGAAACACCATCCCACTCTCCTTTCCCTAATCTGGCAGAGCTTGCAGCTCTTTCTATTGCATCCCTCTTGCTTTCACGCCTCCAGAGCCTGCGTCACACAAGGAAATGCAATCTTTGTACCTGCTGGGCCATGCTCATGGCAACAACAATGCAGATGCCAGCAGCTGATGCCCACAAGTACAGCCAGCCTGGACTTATTTTCATTACATACCTTTGTCCTGATGCCAGTGTAGAAACTGGGACATTTATCCATTGAGCAGCAGAGGGCAGCAGGGCTCCAAGGTGAGGGCACTCTCTCCTCTATTTTTCTGGCACTCCAAGACAAAGAGAACATGAAAACCAGTTGTGTTTCCCTGCCCATGGCAAACACCAGCCCTTCCATCCTTACAGTCTTTCCTGCCATCAGCAGCAACTGAAACAACAGCTCACTCTCCTTTCCCTTATCTGGCAGAGGTAGCAGCTCTTTCTATTGCATCCCCCTTGCTTTCAAGCCACCACAGCCTGTGTCACACAAGGAAATGTAATCTTTCTACCTGCTGTGCCATGCCCATGGCAACAACAATGCAGATGCCAGCAGCTGATGCCCACAAGTACAGACAGCCTCGACTTACCTTCATTACATACCTTTGTCCTGATGCCTGTGTAGAAGCTGGGACATTTCTCCATCTGAGAAGCAGAGGGCAGCAGGGCTCCAAGGTGAGGGCACACACTCCTCTATTTTTCTGGCACACAACGACAAAGAGAACATGAAAACCAGTCGTGCTTCCCAACCCATGGCAAACACCAGCCTTTCCATCCTTACAGTCCTGCCTGCCATCAGCAGCAAGTGAAACAACATCCCACTCACCTTTGCCATGTCTGGGAGATGCTGCAGGTATTTCTATTATCTCCCTCTTGCTTTCAAGCCACCAGAGCCTGTGTCACACAAGGAAATGCAATCTTTGTACCTGCTGTGCCATGCCCATGGCAACAACAATGCAGATGCAGCAGCTGATGCCCACAAGTACAGACAGCCTCGACTTACCTTCATTACATACCTTTGTCCTGATGCCTGTGTAGAAGCTGGGACATTTCTCCATCTGAGAAGCAGAGGGCAGCAGGGCTCCAAGGTGAGGGCACACACTCCTCTATTTTTCTGGCACTCCAAGACAAAGAGAACATGAAAACCAGTCGTGCTTCCCAACCCATGGCAAACACCAGCCTTTCCATCCTTACAGTCCTGCCTGCCATCAGCAGCAAGTGAAACAACATCCCACTCACCCTTGCCATGTCTGGGAGATGCTGCAGGTATTTCTATTATCTCCCTCTTGCTTTCAAGCCACCAGAGCCTGTGTCACACAAGGAAATGCAATCTTTGTACCTGCTGTGCCATGCCCATGGCAACAACAATGCAGATGCAGCAGCTGATGCCCACAAGTACAGACAGCCTCGACTTACCTTCATTACATACCTTTGTCCTGATGCCTGTGTAGAAGCTGGGACATTTCTCCATCAGAGCAGCAGAGGGCAGCAGGGCTGCAAGGTGAGGGCACACTCTCCTCTATTTTTCTGGCACTCCAAGACAAAGAGAACATGAAAACCAGTTGTGTTTCCCTGCCCATGGCAAACACCAGCCTTTCCATCCTTACAGTCCTGCCTGCCAGCAGCAGCAACTGAAACAACATCCCACTCTCCTTTCCCTAATCTGGCAGAGGTTGCAGCTCTTTCTATTGCATCCCTCTTGCTTTCAAGCCACCACAGCCTGTGTCACTCAAGGAAATGCAATCTTTGTACCTGCTGTGCCATGCTCATGGCTACAACAATGCAGATGCCAGCAGCTGATGCCCACAAGTACAGACAGCCTGGACTTACTTTCATTACATACCTTTGTCCTGATGCCTGTGTAGAAGCTGGGACTTTTCTCCATCAGTGCAGCAGAGGGGAGGAGGGCTCCAAGGTGAGGGCACTCTCTCCTCTATTTTTCTGGCACTCCAAGACAAAGAGAACATGAAAACCAGTTGTGTTTCCCTGCCCATGGCAAACACCAGCCCTTCCATCCTTACAGTCTTTCCTGCCAGCAGCAACAATTGAAACAACAGCCCACTCTCATTTCCCTAATCTGGCAGAGGTTGCAGCTCTTTCTATTGCATCCCTCTTGCTTTCAAGCCACCACAGCCTGTGTCACTCAAGGAAATGCAATCTTTGTACCTGCTGTGCCATGCCCATGGCAACAACAATGCAGATGCCAGCAGCTGATGCCCACGAGTACAGCCAGCCTGGACTTATTTTCATTACTTATCTTTGTCCTGATGTCCTTGATGAAGCTGGAAAAATTCTCCATCTGAGAAGCAGAGGGCAGCAGGGCTGCAAGGTGAGGGCACACTCTCCTCTATTTTTCTGGCACTCAAAGACAAAGAGAACATGAAAACCTGTTGTGTTTCCCTGCCCATGGCAAACACCAGTCTTACCATCTTTACTGTCCTTCCTGCCATCAGCAGCAACAGAAATAACAGCTCACTCTCGATTCCCTAATCTGGCAGAGGTTGCAGCTCTTTCTATTGCATCCCTCTTGCTTTCAAGCCACCAGAGCCTGTGTCACACAAGGAAATGCAATCTTTGTACCTGCTGTGCCATGCCCATGGCAACAACAATGCAGATGCAGCAGCTGATGCCCACAAGTACAGACAGCCTGCACTTACTTCCATTACATACCTCTGTCCTGATGCCTGTGTAGAAGCTGGGACATTTCTCCATCTGAGAAGCAGAGGGCAGCAGGGCTGCAAGGTGAGGGCACACTCTCCTCTATTTTTCTGGCACTCAAACACAAAGAGAACATGAAAACCAGATGTGTTTCCCTGCCCATGGCAAACACCAGCCTTTCCATCTTTACCGACCTTCCTGCCATCAGCAGCAATTGAAACAACAGCTCACTCTCCTTTCCCCAATCTGGCAGAGGTTGCAGCTCTTTCTATTGCATCCCTCTTGCTTTCAAGCCACCAGAGCCTGTGTCACACAAGGAAATGCAATCTTTGTACCTACTGTGCCATGCCCATGGCAACAATGCAGATGCCAGCAGCTGATGCCCACAAGTACAGACAGCCTGGACTTACTTTCATTACATACCTTTGTCCTGATGCCTGTGTACAAGCTGGGACATTTCTCCATCTGAGAAGCAGAGGGCAGCAGGGCTCCAAGGTGAGGGCACGCTCTCCTCTATTTTTCTGCAACTCAATGACAAAGAGAACATGAAAACCAGTTGTGTTTCCCTGACCATGGCAAACACCAGCCTTTCCATCTTTACTGTCCTTCCTGCCACCAGCAGTAATTGAAACGATATCCCACTCACCTTTGCCATATCTGGCATAGGCAGCAGCCTTTTCTATTATCTCCCTCTTGCTTTCAAGCCACCACAGCCTGTGTCACACAAGGAAATGCAATCTTTGTACCTGCTGTGCCATGCCCATGGCAACAACAATGCAGATGCCAGCAGCTGATGCTCACAAGTACAGACAGCCTAAACTCAGTTTCATTACATACCTTTGTCCTGATACCTTTGTAGAAGCTGGGACATTTCTCCATCAGAGCAGCAGAGGGCAGCTGGGCTCCAAGGTGAGGGCACACTCTCCTCTATTTTTCCGGCACTCCAAGACAAAGAGAACATGAAAACCAGTTGTGTTTCCCTGCCCATGGCAAACACCAGCCCTTCCATCCTTACAGTCTTTCCTGCCATCAGCAGCAACTGAAACAACATCCCACTCACCTTTCCCTAATCTGGCAGAGGTTGCAGCTCTTTCTATTGCATCCCTCTTGCTTTCAAGCCACCACAGCCTGTGTCACACAAGGAAATGCAATCTTTGTACCTGCTGTGCCATGCCCATGGCAACAACAATGCAGATGCCAGCAGCTGATGCTCACAAGTACAGACAGCCTCGACTTACCTTCATTACATACCTTTGTCCTGATGCCTGTGTAGAAGCTGCGACATTTCTCCATCAGAGCAGCAGAGGGCAGCAGGGCTCCAAGGTGAGGGCACACTCTCCTCTATTTTTCTGGCACTCCAAGACAAAGAGAACATGAAAACCAGTTGTGTTTCCCTGCCCATGGCAAACACCAGCCTTTCCATCCTTACAGTCTTTCCTGCCATCAGCAGCAACAGAAATAACAGCTCACTCTCGATTCCCTAATCTGGCAGAGGTTGCAGCTCTTTCTATTGCATCCCTCTTGCTTTCAAGCCACCACAGCCTGTGTCACACAAGGAAATGCAATCTTTGTACCTGCTGTGCCATACCCATGGCAACAACAATGCAGATGCCAGCAGCTGATGCCCACAAGTACAGACAGCCTGGACTTACTTTCATTACATACCTTTGTCCTGATGCCTGTGTAGAAGCTGGGACTTTTCTCCATCAGTGCAGCAGAGGGGTGGAGGGCTCCAAGGTGAGGGCACACTCTCCTCTATTTTTCTGGCACTCCAAGACAAAGAGAACATGAAAACCAGTTGTGTTTCCCTGCCCATGGCAAACACCAGCCTTTCCATCCTTACAGTCTTTCCTGCCATCAGCAGCAATTGAAACAACATCCCACTCACCTTTGCCATGTCTGGCAGAGGTTGCAGCTCTTTCTGTTATCTCCCTCTTGCTTTCAAGCCACCAGAGCCTGTGTCACACAAGGAAATTCAATCTTTGTACCTGCTGTGCCATGCCCATGGTAACAATAATGCAGATGCCAGCAGCTGATGCCCACAAGTACAGACAACCTAAACTCAGTTTCATTACATACCTTTGTCCTGATGCCTGTGTAGAAGCTGGGACATTTCTCCATCTGAGAAGCAGAGGGCAGCAGGGCTCCATGGTGAGGGCACACTCTCCTCTATTTTTCTGGCACTCCAAGACAAAGAGGACATGAAAACCAGTTGTGTTTCCCTGCCCATGGCAAACACCAGCCTTTCCATCCTTACTGTCCTTCCTGCCATCAGCAGCAATTGATACGGCATCCCAATCTTCTTTCCCTAATCTGGCAGAGGTTGCAGCTCTTTCTATTGCATCCCTCTTGCTTTCAAGCCACCAGAGCCTGTGTCACACAAGGAAATGTAATCTTTCTACCTGCTGTGCCATGCCCATGGCAAAAACAATGCAGATGCCAGCAGCTGATGCCCACAAGTACAGACAGCCTGGACTTACTTTCATTACATACCTTTGTCCTGATGCCTGTGTAGAAGCTGGGACATTTCTCCATCTGAGAAGCAGAGGGCAGCAGGGCTCCAAGCTGAGGGCACACTCTCCTCTATTTTTCTGGCACTCCAAGACAAAGAGAACATGAAAACCAGTTGTGTTTCCCTGCCCATGGCAAACACCAGCCCTTCCATCCTTACAGTCTTTCCTGCCATCAGCAGCAACTGAAACAACAGCTCACTCTCCTTTCCCTAATCTGGCAGAGGTTGCAGCTCTTTCTATTGCATCCCTCTTGCTTTCAAGCCACCAGAGCCTGTGTCACACAAGGAAATGCAATCTTTCTACCTGCTGTGCCATGCCCTTGGCAACAACAATGCAGGTGCCAGCAGCTGATGCCCACAAGTACAGCCAGCCTGGAGTTACTTTCATTACATACCTTTGTCCTGGTGCCTGTGTAGAAGCTGGGACATTTCTCCATCAGAGCAGCAGAGGGCAGCTGGGCTCCAAGGTGAGGGCACACTCTCCTCTATTTTTCCGGCACTCCAAGACAAAGAGAACATGAAAACCAGTTCTGTTTCCCTGCCCATGGCAAACACCAGCCCTTCCATCCTTACAGTCTTTCCTGCCATCAGCAGCAACTGAAACAACAGCTCACTCTCCTTTCCCTAATCTGGCAGAGGTTGCAGCTCTTTCTACTGCATCCCTCTTGCTTTCAAGCCACCACAGCCTGTGTCACTCAAACAAGGAAATGCAATCTTTGTACCTGCTGTGCCATGCTCACGGCAACAACAATGCAGATGCAGCAGCTGATGCCCACAAGTACATCTAGCCTCGACTTAACTTCATTACATACCTTTGTCCTGATGCCTGTGTAGAAGCTGGGACTTTTCTCCATCTGAGAAGCAGAGGGCAGCAGGGCTCCATGGTGAGGGCACACTCTCCTCTATTTTTCTGGCACACCAAGACAAAGAGGACATGAAAACCAGTTGTGTCTCCCTGCCCATGGCAAACACCAGCCTTTCCATCCTTACTGTCCTTCCTGCCATCAGCAGCAATTGATACGGCATCCCACTCTTCTTTCCCTAATCTGGCAGAGGTTGCAGCTCTTTCTATTGCATCCCTCTTGCTTTCAAGCCACCACAGCCTGTGTCACACAAGGAAATGTAATCTTTCTACCTGCTGTGCCATGCCCATGGCAAAAACAATGCAGATGCCAGCAGCTGATGCCCACAAGCACATCCAGCCTCGACTTACCTGCATTACATACCTTTGTCCTGATGCCTGTGTAGAAGCTGGGACATTTCTCCATCTGAGAAGCAGAGGGCAGCAGGGCTCCAAGGTGAGGGCACACTCTCCTCTATTTTTCTGGCACACAAAGACAAAGAGAACATGAAAACCAGTTGTGTTTCCCTGCCCATGGCAAACACCAGCCCTTCCATCCTTACAGTCTTTTCTGCCATCAGCAGCAACAGAAATAACAGCTCACTCTCGATTCCCTAATCTGGCAGAGGTTGCAGCTCTTTCTATTGCATCCCTCTTGCTTTCAAGCCACCACAGCCTGTGTCACACAAGGAAATGCAATCTCTGTACCTGCTGTGCCATGCCCATGGCAACAACAATGCAGATGCCAGCAGCTGATGCTCACAAGTACAGACAGCCTAAACTCAGTTTCATTACATACCTTTGTCCTGATGCCTGTGTACAAGCTGGGACATTTCTCCATCAGAGCAGCAGAGGGCAGCTGGCTCCAAGGTGAGGGCACACTCTCCTCTATTTTTCTGGCACTCCAAGACAAAGAGGACATGAAAACCAGTTGTGATTCCCTGCCTATGGGAAACACCAGCCCTTTCATCCTTACAGTCTTTCCTGCCATCAGCAGCAACTGAAATAACAGCTCACTCTCGATTCCCTAATCTGGCAGAGGTTGCAGCTCTTTCTATTGCATCCCTCTTGCTTTCAAGCCACCACAGCCTGTGTCACTCAAACAAGGAAATGCAATCTTTGTACCTGCTGTGCCATGCTCACGGCAACAACAATGCAGATGCAGCAGCTGATGCCCACAAGTACATCCAGCCTCGACTTACCTTCATTACATACCTTTGTCCTGATGCCTGTGTAGAAGCTGGGACATTTCTCCATCAGAGCAGCAGAGGGCAGCTGGCTCCAAGGTGAGGGCACACTCTCCTCTATTTTTCCGGCACTCCAAGTCAAAGAGAACATGAAAACTAGATGTGGTTCCCTGCCCATGGCAAACACCAGCCTTTCCATCCTTACAGTCTTTCCTGCCATCAGCAGCAACAGAAATAACAGCTCACTCTCGATTCCCTAATCTGGCAGAGGTTGCAGCTCTTTCTATTGCATCCCTCTTGCTTTCAAGCCACCACAGCCTGTGTCACACAAGGAAATGCAATCTTTGAACCTGCTGTGCCATGCCCATGGTAACAACAATGCAGATGCCAGCAGCTGATGCCCACAAGTACATCCAGCCTCGACTTACCTTCATTACATACCTTTGTCCTGATGCCTGTGTAGAAGCTGGGACATTTCTCCATCAGAGCAGCAGAGGGCAGCAGGGCTCCAAGGTGAGGGCACACTCTCCTCTATTTTTCTGGCACACAAAGACAAAGAGAACATGAAAACCAGTTGTGTTTCCCTGCCCATGGCAAACACCAGCCTTTCCATCCTTACAGTCCTGCCTGCCATCAGCAGCAAGTGAAACAACATCCCACTCACCTTTGCCATGTCTGGGAGAGGCTGCAGGTATTTCTATTATCTCCCTCTTGCTTTCAAGCCACCAGAGCCTGTGTCACACAAGGAAATGCAATCTTTGAACCTGCTGTGCCATGCCCATGGCAACAACAATGCAGATGCCAGCAGCTGATGCCCACAAGAACAGACAGCCTGGAATTATTTTGATTACATATCTTTGTCCTGATGCCTGTGTAGAAGCTGGGACATTTCTCCATCTGAGCAGCAGAGGGCAGCAGGGCTCCAAGGTGAGGGCACACTCTCCTCTATTTTTCTGGCACTCCAAGACAAAGAGAACATGAAAACCAGATGTGTTTCCCTGCCCATGGCAAACACCAGCCTTGCCATCCTTACAGTCTTTCCTGCCATCAGCAGCAATTGAAACAACATCCCACTCACCTTTGCCATGTCTTGCAGAGGTTGCAGCTCTTTCTGTTATCTCCCTCCTGCTTTCAAGCCACCAGAGCCTGTGTCACACAAGGAAATGCAATCTTTGTACCTGCTGTGCCATGCCCATGGTAACAATAATGCAGATGCCAGCAGCTGATGCCCACAAGTACAGACAACCTAAACTCAGTTTCATTACATACCTTTATCCTGATGCCTGTGTAGAAGCTGGGACTTTTCTCCATCTGAGAAGCAGAGGGCAGCAGGGCTCCATGGTGAGGGCACACTCTCCTCTATTTTTCTGGCTCTCCAAGACAAAGAGGACATGAAAACCAGTTGTGTTTCCCTGCCCATGGCAAACACCAGCCTTGCCATCCTTACTGTCCTGCCAGCCAGCAGCAGCAATTGAAACAACATCCCACTCACCTTTGCCATGTCTGGCAGAGGTTGCAGCTCTTTCTATTGCATCCCTCTTGCTTTCAAGCCACCAGAGCCTGTGCCACACAAGGAAATGCAATCTTTGTACCTGCTGTGCCATACCCATGGCAACAACAATGCAGATGCCAGCTGCTGATGCCCACAAGTACAGACAGCCTGGACTTACTTTCATTACATACCTTTGTCCTGATGCCTGTGTAGAAGCTGGAACTTTTCTCCATCTGAGAAGTAGAGGGCAGCAGGGCTCCAAGGTGAGGACACACTCTCCTCTATTTTTCTGGCACTCAATGACAAAGAGAACATGAAAACCAGTTGTGTTTCCCTGACCATGGCAAACACCAGCCTTTCCATCTTTACTGTCCTTCCTGCCATCAGCAGCAATTGAAACGACATCCCACTCACCTTTGCGATGTCTGGCATAGGCTGCAGCCTTTTCTATTATCTCCCTCTTGCTTTCAAGCCACCAGAGCCTGTGTCACACAAGGAAATGCAATCTTTGTACCTGCTGTGCCATGCCCATGGCAACAACAATGCAGATGCCAGCAGCTGATGCTCACAAGTACAGACAGCCTAAACTCAGTTTCATTACATACCTTTGTCCTGATACCTTTGTAGAAGCTGGGACATTTCTCCATCAGAGCAGCAGAGGGCAGCTGGGCTACAAGGTGAGGGCACACTCTCCTCTATTTTTCCGGCACTCAAAGACAAAGAGAACATGAAAACCAGTTGTGTTTCCCTGCCCATGGCAAACACCAGCCCTTCCATCCTTACAGTCTTTCCTGCCATCAGCAGCAACAGAAATAACAGCTCACTCTCGATTCCCTAATCTGGCAGAGGTTGCAGCTCTTTCTATTGCATCCCTCTTGCTTTCAAGCCACCACAGCCTGTGTCACTCAAACAAGGAAATGCAATCTTTGTACCTGCTGTGCCATGCCCATGGCAACAACAATGCAGATGCCAGCAGCTGATGCCCACAAGTACAGACAGCCTCGACTTACCTTCATTACATACCTTTGTCCTGATGCCTGTGTAGAAGCTGGGACATTTCTCCATCTGAGAAGCAGAGGGCAGCAGGGCTCCAAGCTGAGGGCACACTCTCCTCTATTTTTCTGGCACTCCAAGAGAAAGAGAACATGAAAACCAGTCGTCCTTCCCAACCCATGGCAAACACCAGCCCTTCCATCCTTACAGTCTTTCCTGCCATCAGCAGCAATTGAAGCAACAGCTCACTCTCCATGCCCTAATCTGGCAGAGGTTGCAGCTGTTGCTATTGCATCCCTCTTGCTTTCAAGCCACCAGAGCCTGTGTCACACAAGGAAATGCAATCTCTGTACCTGCTGTGCCATGCCCATGGCAACTACAATGCAGATGCCAGCAGCTGATGCTCACAAGTACAGACAGCCTAAACTCAGTTTCATTACATACATTTGTCCTGATGCCTGTGTAGAAGCTGGGACATTTCTCCATCAGAGCAGCAGAGGGCTAGAGGGCTCCAAGGTGAGTGCACACTCTCCTCTATTTTTCTGGCACTCATAGACCAAGAGGACATGAAAACCAGTTGTGATTCCCTGCCTATGGGAAACACCAGCCCTTCCATCCTTACAGTCTTTCCTGCCATCAGCAGCAACTGAAATAACAGCTCACTCTCGATTCCCTAATCTGGCAGAGGTTGCAGCTCTTTCTATTGCATCCCTCTTGCTTTCAAGCCACCACAGCCTGTGTCACTCAAGGAAATGCAATCTTTGTACCTGCTGTGCCATGCCCATGGCAACAACAATGCTGGGGCCAGCAGCTGATGCCCACAAGTACAGCCAGCCTGGACTTACTTTCATTACATACCTTTGTCCTGATGCCTGTGTAGAAGCTGGGACATTTCTCCATCAGAGCAGCAGAGGGCAGCAGGGCTCCAAGGTGAGGGCACACTCTCCCCTATTTTTCTGCAACTCAAAGGCAAAGAGAACATGAAAACAAGATGTGTTTCCCTGCCCATGGCAAACACCAGCCTTGCCATCCTTACAGTCTTTCCTGCCATCAGCAGCAATTGAAACAACAGCTCACTCTCCATTCCCTAATCTGGTAGAGGTTGCAGCTCTTTCTATTGCATCCCTCTTGCTTTCAAGCCACCACAGCCTGTGTCACACAAGGAAATGCAATCTTTGTACCTGCTGTGCCATGCCCATGGCAAAAACAGTGCAGATGCCAGCAGCTGATGCCCACAAGTACAGACAGCCTCGACTTACTTTCATTACATACCTTTGTCCTGATGCCTGTGTAGAAGCTGGGACATTTCTCCATTGAGCAGCAGAGGGCAGGAGGGCTCCAAGGTGAGGGCATACTCTCCTCTATTTTTCTGGCACTCAAAGACAAAGAGAACATAAAAACCATAAGTGTTTCTCTGCCCGTGGCAAACAACAGCCTTTCCATTGTTACACTCCTTACTGCCATCAGCAGAGATATTTGGCTGTCTTGTGCCCCTGCATCCGTTTAGCAGCTGGCATTCTTACGAAAATATATTTACAAGCAATTTTAATGTTTTCATATTAAAGAGCTGAATTAAGGAACCATTATGGTAACTTAAGATTTGATACATTGAACCCAGTGATAAGTGAATAGGTTTGGTATTTTGCATTCAGATAATAACTTGAAATTTCTCCTGGAGATTCTGTACTCATCGAAGTGTGTCTCAATTTTCAGTCTATCAATACTAGTGAAGTCTTTAATAATACAGTATCTTCTTCATCCTTTATGCTATCTATATTGCTTCTGAAGCAGACTTACCTCATGATTGAATAAATGTTTAGTAACGTCCGAGGTGCTTGGACTAAACAAAAATAAAAATCTAATAATCAGTATGGGGTTCAATCTGACTTCTAGAGAGTAGGTGAATCTTATCCATTGGTGCCTTTAAGGACTAGAGATTTTCAATAGACGACAGCGAAGTTCAACAGATGAAAAGTACACCTAAGTAAAAAGTGCTGCTTTAATAAACTATAGTCTCATTGTCCAGCCTTGCACTGTCTCAGCACATTATTACAGAATGCTCATTCAAGCAGGAATTAAAAGATGCGTCTGCATTGATAATAACAACGAATAATTAAGAAAGCTTGACTGCAATCTGCTTGAGGATTCCAGTCTGAAGAGTGTTCCACCTGATGACAACTGGGAATTCCTTAATCTCACATTTAGAATCATTGCACCTCTGACTAAGCACATAGCTAATCACCACTGAAAACCTGGATGCAATTTCTTCAGTGTACAGACCAACTACGTGTTGATTAACATTCAGAGATTGTTCACGTGTCCTTTTAGGAACTGGACTGCAGCATGCTAACAGGGATGTATGTGGGGACATCAGGATAACATGCCCTCTGCCTTTTAAGACAGCCCAAGCAGACCAGGTCAGCAGGCTGAAGAGCTGAGTGGGTCACCAGGGCTCAGAGACTTCACTCTGAAAGTCCTCTGAAAGCTGATGGACTTCACCCCAACCTGCCCTTTTCCTTGCCGGCAAGGAGGCCAAGAGAAGGTGGATCGGCACGGTTCTGGTGCAGACAGGGGCTGCAGTGTGAGCAGGCCTACATAGACAAGGCTGTGCCCACAGAGCGACAGCAGCTTTCGCCGTGAGCAGATTCCCAGGGGACCTGAGCCATGGGAGTTCTGTATGGCAGCATGTTCAAATCAGCCCTGGAAGTCTGGGACGTCTGTCGCATTCTGGAATCCACCCTGAGGACGCAGTCGCTGTGTCAGAGCAGTTGGCAGAGTCACGGGGAACCGTGACGTAGTTGGCCCAGGGAGCAACAACAAGGCCTGCACTGCTCAGCCAGCCCAGGCCAAAGGGGAGCACGAGAGAGAGCAGAGGAGAGAGGGGAGGAGAGAGGGCCGGGAAGGAAAGGCCTGTGCCTGGATGGACTTGTAGCATCAGCTGCTGACAGCAAACTCGGTGATGGCATGGGCACAGCAGAGCAGGCACAATGCTGGCAGCTTCCTGTGTCACACAGGCACTGGAGACATGGCCAGCACTGGGACATCACCAGAACTGCTGCACACCTCTGCCAGTCCAGGCCAGAGGAGTGCAGAACAGTGAGCTGCTGCTGAGGGGAGAGAGGATGGCCTGAGACCTGACCTCAGAGGCAGGGCTGGCTGTGTTACAGCAGCCTCTGTGTCCTCCTCCTTTGTCTTGGAGGGCCAGAGGGCCAGAAGAGAACATGCCCAGACAACGAGACCCTGCTGTCCTCTGCTGCTCAGCTGGAGAGATGTTCCACCTTCCTGAAGGACATCAGGACAAAGATAAGTAATCCAGGTAAGCCCAGGCTGGCTGTACTTGTGGGCATCAGCTGCTGGCAGCTGCCTCTGTGCTGCCATGGGCATGGCACAGCACACACAGTGTTTGCAGCTCCCTGTGTTACACTGGCCCTGGTGACCTGACAGCCACAGGGAGACAACGGAAAGAGCTGCACCCCTCTGCCAGATTAGGCAAAGGTGGGAATCACAGAATCACACAGAATCACAGAATCACAGAATGGCCCGGGTTGGAAAGAATTTCAAGGATCATGAATCTCCAACCCCCCTGCCATAGGCAGGGCCCCCAGCTTCTACATTTCATACGAGGCCAGGCTGCCCAGGGCTCCAGTGTTCGTGTAAGCTCTGCATTTTAAAGCGAAAAGAGTGTGATTGTCATTGTAAACGAGATGTGCAAAAAAAGCACGGTGAGCCCAAGTGCTTTGTGGCTTCAGAGATGAGCCCTTGGTTCTCCAAGGGTGCACAGGGGGCTTTTTTCTCCCTGTGGTGCAGCTTCAGTGCCAACTCACAGCTGAGCTGGTTGGCACACTGTGACAGCCTGCCGCTCTGAAGCTCTCAGGGCAGTGCTCAGTTCTTTTTGCAGTACTCTGGAAAATGCTGCTTCTCCTTCCCCAAGTCAATGTCTGTTTCCAGACAGATGTCTTTTTCTCCTTTGTACACACAAACAGTATCTTGGTAACTCACTGGCACAGTGCTCAGAAGTGATACTTCTGGAAGCATGTCAGAGAAAAGTGGCCTTGTCCCAATGAACTTTCAGAGATAAACGAGAACTAGTTTTGGTTGAGGGCTTTCTTCTGCTTCTGGAACTGCACAAGCAGGCTGTGTGTTGTCATACTTTATTCCAAAGTGCCAAACTGAAGCAGTTTCTGCAACTTCTTTTTTTCATACTTGTCACTCTTTGCTCTATCTGGGACCTTAACAAAGTCATTTTTAATGCGCTCTCATCTTAACTACTGCATCCTCCAGTGTCAGTATTGTATGAATAAGGACTGTGGGAGTTCAATCAGTGAAAGGATTCTGCTCTACTGACTGTTATTATAAAGCTGATATTGTTTCTTCCGCATCAGGCTTGTATGAAGCATCTTTGATCAACAGAGAAATCAGAAAAATTGCTTTTCATATTGCAGTTTCCTTTTAACTAGTGAGGAAAGCTTTCAGTTTATTTTTGGCACCAGAAATTCTGGGATGCAACCAGGTTAGATAAGAAGTGAAACTGAGTCAACAGTAAAGGAACATAGATGAGATGGCATCACACAGCTCTGGAGAAGATGTTCCAGCTCTGTGTCTACCTACACATTCAGGAGATGAAAAGTCCTGGCTTACTGAGGTGTCCTGGATTGAAGGTTCTGTTACTCTGCATGGTTGGAAGAGCTAATTGCAATAAATACCTTGTGAGGTGAATGAACTTGATAGAAGTAGGGTGTAAAAGAGATGGATTTGCTGTTTCCGTGAAGGTGCAGGAGTATCGCTGTGCCTACAGTCAGTAAACATGGCAGGAATCACTGTGTTCCTCAGAATGAAAAACAAAAGAATAAAGAACTTTTGGTGAGTGAAAGCACGCGTGAAGGAAGCACAAATCTAAACACCAACAATTTCACATTTAAAATAAGGTTTAGTGTCAAAGGGACTTGCAGTATTTCTCCTGAAGAAATATTTGATGCTTCTTTATGAAAGCCATCATAACAAAAGTGTCCTGATGTCTTAGCTGAGGATTTCCTTTGTTCCAGCCTGAAGGTGTGTGCAGGCATGAGCAGGCTGTGCTGAGCTGCAGGTGAGTGCCTGTGTCCCAAAGCAGGAAACCCGTGGATGTCTACAGGGGTTTGAAATGGGCAGAGCTGTAAAACCTATTGGCTTTCACTGACATTGTCCTCTGCTTTATTTTGTATTCTTAGTTTCACCAGTGCTTTCCAATATTCTCTTCATATGAATGCAGATACATGGGATAGGATTTAAAGTTTTTATGGTGCTGTTGTATAATTTTCTGCTGTCATCATAAGCCAGTAAAAAGAATAATCAGGAAATCTATTAACAACTTGTGGCACGTGTGAAAACAGTGAAATTCCTTGCAGGAAGACAATATTGCTATCTAATAATGTGGTTATCCAAAACTGTTAATTATACTTGATGAGCTGGAGATAATCCTGAAATGCGGGACTTTGATCTTAGCCAAGAATAATAAAACTTTGATCATTCTTACATTGACAGCTGCTATAAAAAGCCTGTGTCTTATTTCCCTTTTAGTAACACTGGCTAAATCAGAGTAAATAATAAAAGAATTTCATGATTGCATGATTTCTGACTTGACCTGATGTAATCTCCGCCCAAAAATGTCTGTAAATAATTTTTCTATTTTCTTTTGTGGGATGTTTTGATATTGGAGAAGAATGGCAAAAACATTTTGCGTAAGTAGATGCGCAATGCAAATTTGCTGGAGTGTTTCAGAGAAAGAGGCTCTGGTTAAAAGACTGTTCTCAAACAGAAATAAGATTTAGAGTAAAATTCGGGTTATTACTATTCATACAATAATAACTTCAAAAACGAGATGAGGGGGATGTTGATCCCTGTTGATGGCAAGAAGGACTGTAACGACAGATAGGCTGGTGTTCGCCATGAGCAGGGAAACACATCTGGTTATGATGCTCTCTTAGATTTTGAGTGCCAGAAAAATAGAGGAGAGTGTGCCCTCACCTTGGAGCCCTGCTGCCCACTTCTACAAAGATTGAAAAATGTCCCAGCATCTAGAAGGACATCAGGACAAAGATAAGGAATGAAAAATATTCCAAGCTGTCTGTACTTGTGGGCATCAGCTACTGGCATCTGCACTGTTGTTGCCACGGGAATGGCAGAACAGGTGGAATCTTTGCATTTCCTTGTGTGACACAGGCTCTGGTGGCTTGACAGCAAGAGGGATGCAATACAAAGAGCTGCAACCTCTGCCAGATGGGGGAAAGGAGAGTGGGATGTTGTTTCAATTGCTGCTGATGGCAGGAAAGACTGTAAGGATGGAAAGGCTGGTGTTTGCCATGGGCAGGGAAACACAACTGGTTTTCATGCTCTCTTTGTCATTGAGTGCCAGAAAAATAGAGGAGAGTGTGCCCTCACCTTGGACTCCTCCTGCCCTCTTCTGCAGAGATGGAGAAATGTCTCAGCATCTTGAAGGACATCAGGACAAAGTTATGCAATGAAAGTAAGTCCAGGCTGGCTGTACTTGTGGGCATCAGCTGCTGGCATCTGCATTATTGTTGCCATGGGCATGGCACAGCAGGTACAAAGATTGCATTTCCTTGTGTGACCCAGGCTCTGGTGGCTTGAAAGCAAGAGGGATGCAATAGAAAGAGCTGCAACCTCTGCCAGATGAGGGAAAGGAGAGTTGGATGTTGTTTCAGTTGCTGCTGATGGCAGGAAAGACTGTAAGGATGGAAAGGGTGGTGTTTGCCATGGGCAGGGAACCACATCTGGTTTTCATGTTGTCTTTGTCTTGGAGTGCCAGAAAAATAGAGGAGAGTGTGTCCTCACATTGGACACTTCCTGCCCTCTGCTTCTCAGATGGAGAAATGTCTCAGCATCTAGAAGGACATCAGGACAAAGACATGGAATGAAGATCATTCCAGTCTGGCTGTACTTCAGGGCATCAGCTGCTGGCATCTGCATTGTTGTTGCCATGGGCATGGCACAGCAGGTAGAAAGATTGCATTTCCTTGTGTGAGTGACACAGGCTCTGGTGGCTTGAAAGCAAGAGGGATGCAATAGAAAGAGCTGCAACCTCTGCCAGACATGGCAAAGGTGAGTGGGATGTTGATTCAATTGCTGCTGATGGCAGGAAAGACTGTAAGGATGGCAAGGCTGGTGTTTGCCATGGGCAGGGAAACACAACTGGTTTTCATGTTCTCTTTGTCTTGGAGTGCCAGAAAAATAGAGGAGAGTGTACCCTCACATTGGACCCCTCCTGCCCTCTCCTGCTCAGATGGAGAAATGTCCCACCTTCTACAAGGACATCATTAAAAATATAAGTAATCAAAAGATGTTTAGACTGGGTGTACTTGTGGGCATCTGTTGCTGGCAAATTTCATAGCAGTAAACTGCCTAGATAATGACAGAATCAGGGTGACAATAGAATGGTACGTAATTTCAGTACAATGAAAAAAGTTTCCAGGGGGCAGGAATGGAGGTGTTGAGATGCTGTGTTGGAACTCCTTATTTGCTCTAGAAAGCTGTATCAGAATGGCGGACTGAAGTAAATACTTTGAGTGTTTTTTTAATGTGACTGGATATGAGATCCATCTGGCAAATTGAATAACTCAGTGGTAAAGGGACATAGATACCTCACTGTTTCATGGAACCTTAAGCATCTGAGCAGTGTGTACGGAACTTGGGAATATAAGTATCAGAGGATCATGGAATATCTTGATTTGGAAGGGACCTCGAGGATCATGGAGTCCACCTCCTGGTTCCACACCAGACCTCCTATGAGTCAAGCCCTGTGTCTGAGAGCATTGTGCAAATGCTCTTTGACCTTTGTCAGCTCAGTGCCAAACCACTGCCCTGGGGAGCCAGTGCCAAATTCCGTGTATCTAGTTCATCCTACAGAATGATGCCAAGAACAGTTATAGAGATCGACTTACAAGCAAAAAGCTGACAACGTGCTGCTTTCTAACAGACGTTTTACAGGAAGTGTTCTTTCCTTTGTCATCTGGCACAAACCTTTTCCTGCAGTTTCTGACCTCTTATCATAAGAAAAAGTCAAAATTATAAAGCATCTCAGTATTAAAACTTTCATCATGTCCACCAAATACGCTCAAAGTCTCGGCTCACAACATGAAATCGTGATTTTTTAAAAAACAGTTTTCTTTTTCTTAAATAAGCACAAGCCACAGTCCAAACCAAGGGAGCTTGCAGCACTGGGAAATGAGTTACACATTTGAAGCATTTGAGGCCATTTGAAGCATCTCTTCAAGCCCTTCCTGGTCTGCCCAGAACAGAAGGTCACAGTCAGTGTTAATTCTTTTTCAGGCAGCATGGGATTTCTATCTTTGGTATGCAGCAAAGCCACTTGACTTTGGTTTTTAATGCATCCAGAAATGGCATCCTCTTACTGAACCTGTCAAAATTATTAGCAGTGCTTCATCTTAATAAGGATTCCCTAATCTTTCAGAGTCTCTGCTTAACAAAATTATGTATAAAACAAACAAACAAAAACCCAAACATATTTGTTAAATAGACTCTTTTCTACATTTTTTTTTCTTTAAATCTCTCCTATGGTTTAAAATCTATCCCTTAAACCTTCCTTATGATTTTCACTTGCATAATCCCAAAGGCTGATGTCAACCTGTTTGCAGCCTCGACCTTGCATGGAGATGATCTCTACTCATAAGGGTCACTGGGAATCACAGCAGATGCTCTGGGAGGTGTTTGTGTGTCCCCATTGACTTCCATCACTCCTTTAAAGTAATGAAGAGGTAAGAAGGATAAGAGTGAGCAGCCATGCAACAAATAAAACTGAAAAAGACAAAAGACCCCCAGAAGCTCTGTTGGCCCCTTGCATCAGAGCCAGAAAGAGCCTGGAAGACAGTGAACTGTTACCTATACACGAGTAAGAGAAATAAAACAGCCCAGAAAAGTAGATTCTTTTGGCTATTCAGATTTATATTCTTTCCCCGTATTTCTTCTTTTCTCTTAACACTAAAACTTTCCATAAATAAGCACAAATAGTAGCTTAGGCAAAATAATACTGGAGATTAAAACAGTGAATGACTAAGCTTGAGCAAATGGGAAGAGAAAACAACTGCAGTGATTTCTATCAGGCCATGAAAAAGGTCCCATACGCACTTCTGCCATGCAGCTTTTGTTGCAGCTTGGCCATGTTCTAGCTCTAACATTAACAGCTCCCTCGTAGACCTAACAGCAGATGGGTGTGAAGCTGTGAACTACTTACTGAGCTGCTCTTGAAGTTATGCCAAGAGAGATACCTGCAGGCACACATTCATTCTGCAGGCCAGTGCTGTAAGGTCACAGGAAGAACGAGGTCAGCAGTGACTTGTCTGATGTTTCTGGGGTGTGCATTGGCTCGACTGGCTGCCCACAGTCACTGAGCTGCAAACAGAGGAGGTGGGGATAATAATTCATAACAGGTCAGTTATCCATTGGGTTTTTGCATCTCTTCATGTTTGCAAATGGTCCACGAACAGACCCTGATTTTCCTGAATGCATTAGTTACTCAGAGTTATTGCTGACGCAGGAAACAAAGCAGAGAAATGCTGGCTGGGGTCACCTTTCTCTGAGGCTGAGCAGGACTGCCATCAGCTAGGCACTGAACATGAGGGCTGGTGAAAGAAAGGGAGCATAAGGCCCAAATGCAGGAAGCTGAGAGACAGAGAGAGCCATCGTTAGAAGGTCTGCAGCCTTCTGACCTGAGATGTTATTAGCTACGTGCCACAGCTTGATCTTTGGCAACAGTCGCTCTGCAGAGATGATGTCTGCTTTGTTTCAGTCTTCTTGGCTGTTTTTTCCAGCATCTGGCTGCTGCCTTTGCTCCTCTTGCCTCACCTTTTGATCTCATTCTCTTGCCACATCTTTTCAACTATCAGAGTAAGTTTTGGCTACAAAATAATCTGACACACAGCTCCTTCTCAGACATTGTATGGGTAATGTGAAGATGAAAATACATTCATAATTTGAGCTGTTAAACCATTCTGATTCCCCCTTTCCATCCACAGCATACAGTTTTTTTCCCACACTGCTGTTTCTATCCAGCACTGTGCATCTGTACAGTGGTGCAGAGGTTGGTGGCCCTGCCTGTGGCAGGGGGTTGGAGATTCATGATCCTTGAGGTCCCTTCCAACCCGGGCCATTCTGTGTGTGTGTGTGTGACTGGCTGAACACCAGTTGTTGTAGCTCAGCAGCTATATTGCTGATTATTGAACGTCTGACATCTGCTTATCAACACTTGGCCACTATTTCTGGACAGCTGCTCATCCCTGAATAGAGATAAGTCTGGAAGGAGGATGGAGGGGAGTCTCTTGATGCCTGCCTGTTGCATCCAACCTGCCCACAGAGTGAGTCAATTCGGCCTTGTGTGGAGGCCCTGGCTTCTTTGGAGTCTGTTTTTCTTTTGCTGAGCTGCTCTTATCCAAACAGAATGGCCTTACAACATGCTTTCTGGTCCTTAATGCTGTACCCATACTATATGTAACTACTACAGTTCTGTAAGTGAGAATGGATCACATGACTGAACAACTGTATTTCTAAAACATGTTATGAAATAACTTATTTTTACTGATACTAATAAAGTATTTCTACTTTTTCAAACTGTTTCTAAGGGCAAATTACAAAACACACTGTGCTGTACTGCTTCAGACCAATCCCACCTTCTGCTAGCCAGTGCAGAAACAACATTCCATCCTACAGCATTAGCTAGTTCAGAGGTACCAGGCGTGTATCTGGATGTGGCTGTTGTGCATAACTGGGGCTGAGGGATCAGAAATGACAGCTCCACTCTGTGAGACCACAGAATTAAAATGGAAAGATAAAATAGTTGCAGGGCAATTGTTCTGTGTGCCTGAAGCAGGGACCGATTTATCGGGGAGAGATTTAACAGTTAAATGAGGATTACAGCTGAAAGGTTGTGAAACAGATATCAGGGTCAAGATATCAATGAATGTGTTAACAGCTGATGAAGAAGAAATGAATCCAAAGGTGTGGGCAGGGGAAGGAAATTGGGGTGGACTCACAATTTTCCCTTACAAATAACTGTCCAAGGAGGCAGTGGAGCTGTGAAACAGCAACAATATCCCATAGCCTTAGAAGGGAGAGTGGGTCTAAAAGCTGTAACACAAACACTGGTTAAGGATGGTCTTCTGGAACCTTGTCTGTGGCCTTATAACACCCCAATCCTGTCGGCACGGAAGGCAGACGGCACGTATCGGCTGGTGCAAGGTGTAAGAAAATGACTGAACCAGTTCTCAAAAGACAGCCTGTGGTTCCTAACCCCTGTACCCTAATGAGTCAGATCCCACACGAACATCAGTGGTTTGGTGTGAGAGGCCTCAAAGATGCTTTCCGGACAGCCTTTGGACTCAGGGAGAAATGGCTGCGTTTGTATGAGGACACATTGTAATCTTACAATGATTCGTGATGATACTGTAGGTACTGGAACTCGTGCTAATCCTTGTCTTTGCAACATGTGGATCAAGAAACTGGTGCTGCTGTCATGGAGAAAGCTCCCTTCCAACCACTCAGCAAGCATTGGGATGAGACAGCTTCCTGCTGGGGAGCCCTCCGACATCACTGCTGCCTCCTCCAGAACCATACCTGCAGATGCTTCAGAGCTCATCAGCATGGACTTCCTTCCTCCCATCAGCAACTGCTCCTGCACTGACCTTCATTCCTACTGGGATACCATCTGCTTCCAGCAGGAGCTGACCTGCGAGACAGAGAAAGGAAACGTGGGATTGACACAGGAGAGCCACAGAGATGATCAGCGGACTGGAGCACCTCCCCTGCAAGGACAGGCTGAGGGAGCTGGGCTTGTTCAGCCTGGAGAAAAGAAGGCTGCGGGGTGACCTCATTGCAGCCTTCCAGTACCTAAAGGGAGCCTACAAACAGGAGGGGAATCAACTCTTTGGAAGCGTAGATAACTGCAGAACATGCGGAAAAGGTTTTAAGTTGAGGGAGGGCAGATTTCAGTTGGATGTCAGGGGGAAGTTCTTCGCTGAGAGAGTGGTGAGGTGTTGGAACAGCTGCCCAAAGAGGCTGTGGATGCCCCGTCCACCCTGGAGGTGTTCAAGGACAGATTGGATGGGGCCCTGGGCAGCCTGGTCTAGTCTTAAATGGGGAGGTTGGTGGCCCTGCATGTGGCAGGGGAGTTGGAGATACATGATCGTTGAGGTCTCTTCCAACCCTGGCCATTCTGTGATTTTTTTTTTTCTTTGTTTATCTGCAATCTGAGAGACTCCTGGAGTGCAGTGAGAATGACTTTGTGGTGCAGGCATTGGGCACAGCAAGCAGAAGGGAAGCATTGCTGGACATGGTGCACACCAGGGGTTACGACAGGAGGCGGTCAGGGCTGCAGTGACCATGCCCTCCTTGAGTTTGTGATCTCAAGGAATGCGGGCCTGGCAGGAAGCAAAGTCAGGAGCCTGAACTTCAGGAGAGCCAGCTGCAGGCTGTTCAAGGGATTCTTGGACGAGATCCTCTGGACAACTGTTTGTAGGGGCAAAGGGATGGAAAAGAGCTGGTCGCTTTTTCAGGAAAAAACTTGCTCAGAGCTGAACAGCTCTCCATGTCTACCACATGAAGTCAAGCAGAGGAGGCAGGAACCCTGGTTGCTTTTTGTTGGGAGGGTGGGAAGGAGCTTTGGGTTAGAGGCATGTCCTGTGCCAGAGCATCCCGATGGCACGCGTGGGATCAGCAGGTCTGTCAGAGAAGCAGTGAGGTTGCACGCCGAGCTGCAGGAGAGGAAGGGGAGGAGGTGCCAGCACGGCTCTGCACGATGCTCTGCGACACTGGGCAGCTTGATCATGGCTCAGCAGTGGGATCAGACGAGGAGAAGGAAATCAAGGATGGGAGGGAGCCATCAAACACAGTCAGTGAGTGTCTGTGCAGTCCCAGGTTGTCTCTGCTTTTGCAGCATTTGTGTGCTGCAGGGTGAGCAAATTCTTCTGCTGCTTGATTCTTCTGCAAGAGTCGCCTAAAAGGGAAATGGCCACTGAGCTGCAGACCAAGCAGTATTGCCTGACGTTGGTCAGGGTGAGCTCCTCCTGCTGCAGTGTGATGATGACAGGTCTGGAGATGATCTGCACGGCCAGCTCGTAGATAGGAGCCAGGAAAGGACATGGTGGGAGGAGAGAGGTGTTAAGGAGCAGCCAAGGCATCAAAATGCATCAGAAAGCCCTGAAAAGCATCACAAAGCCACAGCCAGGAAGCTTGGGATTATCATGAGCAGCATCCAGGATGCTAGAGATTATTTGCTACCACACCAAATGGTAGCAGAGCTCTCCCTGCAGACATCCCAAAGCCAGACAAAATGGGAACAACCCCAGAGCTCTGCTGCACGCACCCTACAGCCACAGTGTTGCAAGCTGAGTGTTGCATTCATCCCAATCTGTGTGAATGAAGACTTGGAAGGCAGTCAAGGTGTTGAGTGAGCACTAGTGTGCTTTTATTATTATATAAAAGACAGGATGGTGTCCATGGTGAAGATGGGACTCATCCTCTCTTGTCATGGAGAGAGTGGCTCAGAGCTCTCAGTGCTGCTGTCCGGTGCCTGGGACTGGAGGCCTGATTGAAAGTCCCCCTGCAAGAGGCTCTGCTCCTCCTCACTGATCCTGGCCTGTTCCTGCATGGAGGTGCTGCTGTCAGGGCACTCACACTGTGCTTGGGATGGGCTGCACTGCAGAGACACTGGGTTACAATCCACATTGGTCACGGTGGTGTCTGGGAGGCTCAGGTCAGCATTTTCAGCAGAGCCAGGTGTAATGAGAGCTTGAACGTGAATGAGCTCCTTCTCTCCATCACTGTTGTTACTGTTGTTAGATGGAAGGCTGCTGTTGGAACTGCAGCAATTCATGCTCCCTATGAGAACTCCACTGCCGGAAGCAGATAGTGCATCATTGCTACTTGCCCTGGATCTTCTGGGTTGGCAAGGGCTCGATTCACCTAGAAAGGATACACAGGGGTTAGTGTCAAACTTTCACAAACTGAATTATGACAGTGGTTCTTGATCAGGGGTGTACTGAAGATGTTAGGCAGGGGCTGGAATGCTAGAAGGAGATACAAGTGCACTGCAAGCTTGAATTCTGTGTTGCTGAAAAGCAGGGTTTTGGAAGCTGCATTTGCACCCTTACCTGCCAGGACTACCACTGCTGTTTCTGAGGGCTGCCTGGCATTGCGCTGCAGTTGGCGTTTGCTCCCAGAGGATGGCTTTCTGAGGCTGAAGCAGCAACACCAACTGCCAGCTGGTGATTCCTCCATCTTGCTGGGTGGATTTTGCCTGGAGAGAGAAAACAGCGAATGCTGTGAGTCGTGCGTGGTGCAGGGTGAGGGAAGAGCTGCCCTGAGCTCTTGGCAGCAGTTGCTTGTTCCTAGCACTGCCTGGTTTCTGCAGAAACAACTTAGAAACTCGCTCTGTTTCCAACAGTTGAGGATGGCTCCATTCTATAGCTCAGCCCTGAAGTCTTGCTGGCTAAATTCCCCTCCACTCTGTCAAGCAAGATGCAGAGCATGGGAGCAAAGGCTCCACAGCTGTACAGCATGGCATCTGAAGGATGGCTTTTATTGAGCTGGCAGGCGTAACTGCTTTCTGAGGAACCGTGCAGCCATAAAGGAAGCTCAAAAGCATCTCTGACTCTTACATTAGCAGCTGATCGGCCTCATCTCATGCCATGTTTAATTTCTAGTGCCAGCAAGTCTGACCAACAGCTCTGCTTAGAGGAGAACTGGAATTGGGTTCAGGCACGTGGCCCTGAAATCTGGAAAATCCCACCTTAGCGTAACCTAGTTTCAGCAAGTTTTGGCACTAGAAATAATGGAAAGAAAAGCACAAAAACCCACCCAAACAGTGATGCTAGGTGCTGGAAAAGAAAGTCCTCTTTACCTTTCAGATGGAAAGTCGATGACTGTGTGGAATTTGCCCTGCCCAGCTGCAGGGCTTTCTTCCACTTCAATGTCCCTGCTGCTCTCTGTCACCACAGGAGAGCTGCTGTGGCCTCGCCTCTGTGCCTGTGCCTCCTCCAGGCTGAGCAGCTTTGTGGCAGCAGAAGAGACCCCCACAGCCTTGGGCCCTGGGAGAGAATTGTGCCCTGTGAGGGAAAACCACAGGTCAGAGCGAGGATCAGAAAGCAGCAGCACAGCCACCACAGTTCTGGGGGAGGTGCTGTATTTTTCTCAGGCTTGCTTATCCGAGCCACTGGAAGAAGAGGAGCTCCAAATAACCATGTGGGCAGAGGTGTGTTTATGGCAAAGGACACGGTCATCATGAAGAGCAGCTCACTGTATTGAAACAGGCACAGAAAAACCTGAGCAAATGGGGGCAGGGAACTGAGAAAGCTTCGCTGCCACACTTGCATCAAGCTTCTCCTGCATGCAAACCATAATAATGACCATTTCCTCCTTGTGAAGTTTGGGCTTGGACATTCTCAGCATCCAGCAACAGGATGCCATATTCTAATGGAAGCCCAGAAGTCTGCTGTCCCCTTGATGGTAAAAGAGTATCTCAAATGTCCTGGAGAAGGCCTGCATTTGATCAAGGTGTCAGATCAACATAAAGCTAATGGAGGAAGACACTCACCTGCTCCATCTGCGATGTCTGCTCTGGATTTGGAGCAGAAGAGGACGTCTGTGTGGTTGATGAGGAATTCCACAACATCCGACTGCGTCTGCAGCTCCATGCAGGCAGCTCTTCCGCTGGCGCAGGCAGACTCGTTCTGCTGTGATCTGTAGAAAAGGCAGATTTTACAAGTCATTTCTCCAAGACCGTTTCCCCAAGTCTGAATTGTTGCAGCCAGAAGCTGTCAACTGAGGCTCTGGAGACTTCCGCAGTGGGCAATCACTGATGCCACTGCAGAAATTCTCCTGGATGATCAAGGACACGTCAGTCCCATCTCAACAAGACTGCAGAAATTGTCACCTAGTCATTGTGCCCGTGGGCTTGGAGAACAGCCCAGGTTCCTGCTCTGCTGTCAGCGAGTGACTGCAGATTTTACAGGAGAAGAGCACATTTGATGGAGGAAAAGGGAGGATTCTTTTTTTTATTACTGGAGAACAGATGTAAGCGTTGTGTTGAAACGGAACCAGAAGTTTACCTTAAGAGGTTAGGAGCCCACACAATGGCTAGGTTCTTGGCATGCATGTTTGTGATGGAGGAGCTCCCAGCCAGACACGCCAAGTGTCTCATCAGGTACTCCAGTGTCCTGGAAGACAAGAGAGGCAAATGTTCAGCACCAATGAGCATGCCGTGCTGCAATTCAGAAAGCAAACCTCCATTCATGCTAGTTCTTGTTATTGCTATTGTCACCAAAGATGAAGTAGATCCAGCTTGACTGAGTGCCACGCTGCAGCACCAAGCCCCAGCACAGCCATCAGCTGCACCAAGCGTGCCCCCGTGCCCAGGAACTGACCCCATAAAGTAACCCCATGGAGCCTTCAACCCTTCAGCATACACAGGCATCATGTTGCCAGCGTGAGACAAAGCCTGGAATCGCATCATTGCCCTCTGCAATGCAGCAGGGCTGAGTTCAACACGCTGAGGGCAGCACTGACCTGTAGTGAGGAGCGGGCAGCTGCTGGATGACGTCCTGCATTCTGACCAGCCGCTCCTCCTCTGTAGCGGCACCAACAGCATCCTGGAGTAGTGCAGAAAGGGAGCGAGACACAAATCAGGCTAGGAAACCACTGCGAGTAAACCTCGTGGGGCTGGCAGCAAAAGGGCCTCAGAGCTTTGGCACTGCTGCAGCCATCTCCCCAGAGGCCCAGGGAAGAGGGAAATGAAAGACGCTGCCTTGTGCTTACCGAGAACTTGCCGTACAGCTGGTGGGTGAGCAGAGGGTTCGGGAGCTCCCTGAAGTACATCTTGCAGAGGGAGCTCACGCTGTGAATGTCACGCATGGTGAGCTCAGGAATCTGCTCAGACTCAAATTCCTGCCTGGAGAGAAGGACGCCAAACCGGGTGAGCAAGAGGAAGGCAAGGCCAAAGCCACACCAGATGCACTCAGGCTGTGTCAGTCGCAGCACTCTTACCGCAGTCTCTGGATGTTGGACGCGACGCCGGACAGGCGGTATATCCCCTGCACCACGCCGTGCTGCTCAAGGAACTCAGCGCAGCTCTGGAGGACCTGGGGGACTAAAGAACACGTGCCAGCCGTCAGTTGAGCTCCTTATTCAAGTCCTCTTTCAGGCTGTTCTCCCGTCACATCCCATCCACTAAGCCCAGCCAGGCTTGGCTGAAGCAAATACAAATGTGCTTGTCTCTTAGCAGCATCCGCCTCACTTTATCCTTCAGCCATCAACTCCCATTACACGTGTTTCCACTGCTATCAACCTGCCCCCTGCTAGATATGATCTCCCTTTCATCTTGTTCAGATGCCCAAGAGAGGAAGATCTCAGGAATGGGCTGTTCCTTACCATCACGACCAGAGTGGAGAAGATGCTCTCCCAGGTCACAGCCAAACACCCTTTCCTTCTCCACCTCCCGCTCGGTCGGTTTCTTTGGGCGGGCCTTCACCAAGGAACGAAGGAAGGTGAGGATCTTGCTGCGTTTCTTGGGCTCTGCACAACAACAGGAAGAAACCAGGTCATTTCAGGTTTGGTTCAGTTGGACGAGGCCGAGCACAGCACATTCTACAGAGCACGTCAGAACGGGAAGAACATTACCAGCAAGTACATACAAAAACAGATTTTCCCCATGCCTGGAGGAGCCCAAGGCCAGGTTGGATGGGGCCCTGGGCAGCCTGGTCTAATCTGACATTAAATGTGGGGGCTGGCAGCACAGCCTGAGGCAGGGAAGTGGAAGCTTGATGATCCTTGAGGACCCTTCCATCCCAAGCCAGTCTATGAAGATTCAATAGTTTCCCCAAGTCCTATCATAAACACAGGAGGATTGGGCCAAATCTCTGCATTCCTATTGAGCTTAATGCACTCCTCTTGCTTAGCTTTCTCAACTTGGGGATTAATGATCCTCTTGAAAAGCCATGTTCTGATCAAGTGTTTCACTTGCACAGCCAAACCTCTATCTGTCCACCAGGGACACTGGCTGTTCTCAGCACTGTACTGACTTGCAGGAGAGCTGCCTTTGCCCTCTCTCATTCTCACTGCCTGCAAAATAACCACCATATGCCCCGTGATATGCATGAAGGATCATCAACACAGAGGACAACGTGGGATGGATAAAGGAGGTATTAAACATGGAACACACCCCAAAAAAGACTCTATTTTGCTTCCCCACACCATCAAATGTAACATCCGTACCTGGCTTTGGCACTGAGTTGATGAGTGCCTCAGGAATGTTCTTATTAATGAGTTCCACACACTCCCCTGGGAAAAAACCAACCTGTAACAAGAACAAAAAGAGAGGCCAACTATTGCACGCTGCATTTCTCAGATCTGAACTGTTAAACCAAAGGCCACGTAACATTTCCCTCGGAACGTGCTTGCCTGACGCTCCATAAGACCATCCAGCAGAAAATGGCCATAGTTAACAGCATAAAGGTAATAATTTTTCAACATTTGCAGCCAAAGGCAAGGTCCTCTGACACCGACACAGGGAAACTGTTTACATCCATTACCCATCCTGTGCAGGCAGAGCAGCTCTAAGCTGAGATTCCTGCCTTTACTGAAGTTGCACTCTCCAGTCTGAAGCTTGTGCCTACCTGAAAGCCGTGCTTGCCTCTCCACCAGGGGGTCAGCTCCTTTGGTGGCATGTCGATGACACACACGATGTCTCCCACCTGCAAGAGATTGCAGCGTCAATCCCAGCTTCAGCACGGCTGGGAGGAAAGCACAGCTCAAATGACTGCATTCTTCTGCACTGCCAAACATCGCCGAGCTTGAGAGCAATTGCACCAGTGCAGCTCTGAAGGCATTTGCCATTGGAAAACTGAACAACAAGGAACGCCTTGAACTGCTTACCTCAAAGGAGAGTTCATCCGCTGCCTGGGCAACGTATTTCTTAATGACATGGGCAGCAGCAATAGCTGGAATATTCACAGGTGACACCTCATTGTCCAGCAGGGGCTTCCCCTTGTTCTCAGTCTGAAACAGAGAGCACAGGCCACGGTGAGGAGCTGAGAACAAACGAGGAGCATTTCAAGGTGAGGAGCTCATCTGCAGAGAAAGCTGCAGGAAATGCACTCGGTCCTTATCATGGGCACTTCAGAAGGAACTGCAAGTCTAATGACGGTTTTTCCGTTCCTGGTGTGCAGCAGGCACACGCCAGGCAATGCAAAGATGCATCTCTCCCTAGCCAGACTAATCAGCAATGGCACTGACGCAGACAGGTGGCCTTGTCCATTTTGCCCCGTCCTTTCCTGCGCTCTTTGTCCAGGAAGGTTGACTGTTTAAGATGCTAGGTGACCGTGAAGAGGGAAACCAAAGCTACGGCTGCAGTTACAAGGGGCAAACAGTGCCATTGCAAGCACAAAGCAGCTCTCTTCAGCAGTCCAACCAACAGCGAGGCCAAACAGGGCAGAGAATGATTGTTGTTTCTGCAGCTATTTCAAGGGAAAAATCAGAAGAGGACAAACACCACAGCCGAGATGGCTCCGGTACTTTTATAAACTTGCCACACTTGCACTACTGTCTTGCCAGAGAGGAGCGTAAGGAGCCGCAAGGATTCTACCTCTCCTGAAAAGCAGGAGAGCACATCTGCGGCTCACTCTGCTGGCTCCAGGCAGGGAACAAAGACCAGTCAGAGCTTCATACTCTACCTCTGTCCATGCCAGGTCAGGCCCACAGCTGATCTCGCTGCACGCCACGGCCATCAGCGTGGGTGTGACAAGCTGGAACTGAAAAGAAACACACTTTTATTTTCTCTGTTCACATCTCTGCTGTGCTCCCTACAGCTGTGGGGCACACTCACACAGCCGAAGCACGCCTGCTGGTGTCCCTGGCTGATGCTGTGCAGCTCTGCACAAGTGGGGCTAGGACTCTTTGCCTAAGGGATTGGTTTCCTTAAGACCAGCTGGTCACAGCACCACAGACAGCATCCTTCTGAGGGCTGAGCTGGAGAGCACGTGGAAAAACCCACACGTGACCAGCGTCCCATCAGAGCGGGATGAGGCTGTGTTACTAAACACGGGGCATCACGGGCTGCTAAAGCATGTGGGCGGACAAACCATGGCAGGTACCTGGCAAGAGATCAGAACGAGGGAGACAAATCTCTCGAATCTGCAGCCGTTCCTTGTCACTTTGCTCTGATCTTCCACAAGCAAAAGCTGCAGCAGGGAAGCAGGCAAAGGGTGGAGAGAGGAGAGAGAAAGAGCAGGTCAATGAGCTTCCACGGTTTAGCAAAGACGACAAGGGAAAAACCATGGGACAAATGCCACTTTTATGGACAACTTTGGAATGCATTAACTGGGTGAAAATTATACCTGATGGTCAAGAGTAAGCAATATCAGAGAATCACAGAAGGTCTAGGGCTGGAAGGGACCTCAAGGATCATGAATCTCCAACCCCCTGCCACATGCAGGGCCACCAACCTCCCCATTTAAGACTGGACCAGGCTGCCCAGGTCCCCATCCAATCTGGCCTTGAACATCTCCAGGGATGGACAGAGCATCCACAACCTCTCTGGGCAGCTGTTCCAGCACCTCAACACTCTCTCTGCAAAGTACTTCCCCCTGACATCCAACCGAAATCTGTCCTCCCACAACTTAAACCCATTTTCCCTTGTCCTGCTGTTATCTACGCTTTCAAAGAGTTGATTGCCCTCCTGTTTGTAGACTCCCTTTAGGTACTGAAAGGCTGCAATGAGGTCACCCCGCAGCCTTCTTTTCTCCAAGCTGAACAAGCCCAGCTCCTCAGACTGTCTTTGCAGGGGAGGTGCTCCAGTCCCCTGATAATCTCTGTGGCTCTCCTCTGGACCCTTTCCAACAGTTCTCTGTCTTTCTGGACACAGTAATGCAGATGGGGCCTCACAAGAGCAGAGTAGAGGGGGACAATCACCTCCCTGTCCCTCATGGCCACCCCTCTGCTGATGGACATAAGATGATCCCAAGAGCTCCGCCAGCCAGCAGTTCTCAACACTCACTGCTCACCCGTCTATCCCACACTGTCTCAGCTTACCTACAAGAAGCTGCACAGGACGGTGTGAAGACAAAGGTACTCAGTCGGTGCACAAGTGCAACAAGCGAGCTGCTCAGCCAGAGCTCCAGCGCTCCAATGAAGGGACGCAGCACGCACTGCTCCTGCCCTCATTCTAGCCCTTATGACATCACTGAGGGCCACCAGGCTGCTCCACCATGACGCACAGGGTGGGGAGCCAAGACCAGTCACAAGACCAGGAGATTCCACCAGCCCAGCCCAACAGTCTAGAATCACGGGGTGCTTGGAATTCTACCTCAGCCAAATCCTGGAGAAGCTGCACGGGGTCGTCATGACCAAAGCGCAGGACCTGGCGCTTGCTCTTGTTGAGCCTCGTACAACTGGCCTCAGTGCATCCCTCTGGAGGGCCTTCCTGCCCTCAGGCACATGGACGCTTCCTCCCAGCAGCGTACCTTGCAGTGCTGGGCCCATGTCAAATCCACACTAGAGTCCTTCTTGTTAAATTCAAGGGCGTGTTGCAGCACCAATCTATTTCACCTGTAAGGAAATAAAGGAGGAGATGGGAGAAACACAGAACTGCTGCCAGACTGCTTTATAACTTTCTTACCCCAGCTTCCCTTGCCTCATCCCCTACCCCAACTCCTGGATGATGCCCACAGGCTGATAGTTGGATCTCAAATCCATAGGACTCCTTTCACAGGACTCCATCAAAAAGACTGTCACACTGTTCCATACACTCACACTGACCCAGCAGTGGTATCACAGTCACTTAACACACACAGAACAACCAAACCCCGAGCATGCACATCCCTTCCTGCGTGACTGGAGCCCACAGCTCACCTTCACACCTCCGTGGATCTCTGGTGTCTTACACTGATGCAGCCTCGCTGCAGCTCTGTGGCTGTCACACAAGGCCTGCAGGACCTCTTTCTCTGCAGACTCCATCTGCAGGCATTGGTTCATGAGGTTCACCTCCTGCCCTCCTGAGCAAAAACAAGCACTAAGAACAAGAGCAAAGCACACTGGACTCCACCTGGCCCGATCCCCAACCCTCAGTCCTGTCAGACGTACCCTGGTGTGGAGACTCATCCCCAAAGCCTGGCTGGACATCAGCACAGGCATCATTCTTCAAACGCCCCATCCAAGCAGCAAGGGATCAAAGCGTTGGCACAGCTGAAACAAAAATGCTCTGTGAGTTTCCTGTTAGCACTGAGCAGGAACAAATCCGCCGCTGAGCAACAGGATGTGAGACAAGCTGCAGAAGACAACCAACCTGCAGAACCAGCTCGGCTGGGGTCGCTCCAGATGTGTGTCTGCTCCCTTCCATGGCCCAGGCCAAGCTCATGAGCTGCTCCTCCTTTGTGCAGGGGGAAATGCTGCAGATGCCATGTGGTGGCTATGCACAACATGCCTTGGACTTGCTTTTCCTCTCTCCATCTTTCATTAGCAAACGGCATCTCAAACCTTTCCTTGCTAAAAAATCACTCACGTAAAAAAGAATCTTGCTTTTTAAACTACATTACTTATGCAGCTTGATCCTTCAAAGCAGAAGCTCACCAAGCAAGGACCTACCTTAGACAAGCTCAACCTGCAGGGAAAAGTGATTCCTCTGCGCCTGCAGACTTTGCACACATTTCCAGGTGCAGCAGTCAGTCCAGTTCTCAGCACAGCTTTACCAACCACAGAAATCCAGTTGATGCCCGCCGTGCTTTTCTCTCTTCTGAAACACTGCACTGCTGCAAGAAGCAAGGATTAAAACCAGCTGCATAAAGAATAACCCAAACCAACAAGATATTTGAAAACCCAGCCTCAGTGAAGCACAATGTAGAGGCAAAAGTTAAGGACAGCTTTCAATTTTTCAACTGAAATTTCAATATTGCATTAGGTGTTGACAACCACGGGGGTACAGTACAGAGAATTACAGGAAGATTAATTTCTCCATCTCCATGCTCCTAGAAATTTATGATTACAGTTATTTAGTTATAGACAAAGTTTGCGAGATACCAAAGCTAGAATAGAATCTTGGTGTTGTGAAATTGAGGTTCACAAGTACAAATTACAGAATTCGATGATTCTGTGATTCTGAATACAAGAAGTGACTCCACTCTGATCAGAAATGCCTATTCATTGTGTTTATTCCTTACATGTCTGAATTTTCATTTCACCAGTCCCTCCAGAAAGAAAAAAATCAGATCTCAGACCCTCACAGTGATTCCAGGCAGACATTCCTGATAACACGATTGTTACATCAGACCTTGGTAAAGGCAAACAGAAAGTTACTCAGAATTAGTGAAATGATGGGTAGCACAGCCCTCATCTCCTCTGCAAACAAATTAGGTGTTAGATTGATACCTGGCAATTAATTCGGTCTTCAGCACTCAATTCAGAGCTTCCAGGACAGCGATGTTCTGTCTAGGGAAGGCTGTTGTTACTACAGCAGCAGGATGTCTGGAGCCCAAGTGCAGAGTCTCAGTGTTCCACAAGCCTTGAAGAGGTGCACCGTATGTGCTGGGGCTGATGACACAGACACTGGAGCAAGGCAGAGTGATATGAGAAACTTGATCAGCAGCTGCTCTGTTGTAAACCATTTCTGCACACAAACGGGATCTGGTCGACTTAGGACATGAGCTTTGGGCTGGAGAGCAACTCCCCGAGGAATCACACAGCCACTACAGACCGTTTGCAAGAACCCCACACCAAAACAGCTCATCTGCAATCAGTTTTTAATCTGTGCAGCAGTGATTGGAACAGGCGCACACTCTCTGGAATTGCAGGAATGGTCACAAGTGGAATGTCCATCACCTGTGTGCTCTAGCTCTTCTGTGTGCATGCTAGGAGCAGTGATCCCCCTGCACCCAGTGCTGCAATAAAGTCATGTGGGCTTTCTAACCTGCCAACCAGGGATGGGGCATCCACAGCCTCCTTACACTATATCAAACACTAAGCAATAACATAGGTTGCTTTTAATTCTACACTTACATGTTTTCTTCCAACTCCTTGATGAAATTCCTTACTACCTTCAGTTTTACAGCCAAAGCAGTGTTTGAGCTGGTAATGTACTCTTGAACAGCACTGCTGCCTTTAGCATTTGTATCTTTAGATATGAAAAGAGAATTTGGTCATTATTTCACGATGAGAGAACCTCCATTTGACACAACAGAATTACAATACTGTAAAAAGCCACTGTAAGAATGTGGCTTAGATTTTTTTTTTTTTTTTTTTTTTTTTTTTTTGAAATGATGAGTGTACCATTAAGAGTGTACCATTCAAGACAAGAATTTTGTTTGTAAGTCGATCTCTATAACTGTTCTTGGCATCATTCTGAAGGATGAACTAGATACACGGAATTTGGCACTGGCTCCCCAGGGCAGTGGTTTGGCACTGAGCTGACAAAGGTCAAAGAGCATTTGCACAATGCTCTCAGACACAGGGCTTGACTCATAGGAGGTCTGGTGTGGAACCAGGAGGTGGACTCCATGATCCTCGAGGTCCCGTCCAAAACAAGATATTCCATGATCCTCTGATAATTATATTCCCAAGTTCCGTACACAGTGCTCAGATGCTTAAGGTTCCATGAAACAGTGAGGTAACTATGTCCCTTTACCACTGAGTTATTCAATTTGCCAGATGGATCTTCTATCCAGACACATTAAAAATCACTCAAAGTATTTACTTCAGTCCTCCATTCTGATACAGCTTTCTAGAGCAAATAAGGAGTTACAACACAGCATGTACACACCTCCCTTCCTACCCCCGGACAGTGTTTCACTGTACTTTGATTCCGTACCATTCTATTGTCACCCTCATTCGGTCATTATCTAGACAGTTTACTGCCACAAAATATGCCAGCAACAGATGCCCAAAAGTACAGCCAGCCTGAACATATTTTGATTACTCATCTTTTTACTGATGCCTGTGGAGAAGGTGGGACATTTCTCCATCTGAGAAGCAGAGGGCAGCAGGGCTCCAAGGTGAGGGCACACTCTCCTCTATTTTTCTGGCACTCCAAGACAAAGAGAACATGAAAACCAGTAGTGGTTCCCTGCCCATGGCAAACACCAGCCTTTCCATCCTTAAAGTCTTTCCTGACATCAGCAGCAATTGAAACAACATCCCACTCACCTTTGCCTCATCAGGTAGAGGTTGCATCTCTTTCTATTGCATCCCTCTTGCTTTCAAGCCACCAGAGCCTGTGTCACTCACACAAGGAAATGCAATCTTTGTACCTGCTGTGCCATGCCCATGGCAACAGCAATGCAGATGCCAGCAGCTGATGCCCACAAGTACAGACAGCCTGGACTTACTTTCATTACATACCTTTCTCCTGATGCCTGTGTACAAGCTGGGACATTTCTCCATCTGAGAAGCAGAGGGCAGCAGGGCTCCAAGGTGAGGGCACGCTCTCCTCTCTTTTTCTGGCACTCCAAGACAAAGAGAACATGAGAACCAGATGTGTTTCCCTGCCCATGGAAAACACCAGCCTTTCCATCCTTACAGTCTTTCCTGACATCAGCAGCAATTGAAACAACATCCCACTCTCATTTCCCCCATCTGGCCGAGGTTGCAGCTCTTTCAGTTGCATCCCTCTTGCTTTCAAGCCACCAGAGCCTGTGTCACACAAGGAATTGCAGTCTTTGTACCTGCTGTGCCATGCCCATGGCAACAACAATGCAGATGCCAGCAGCTGATGCCCACAAGTACAGACAGCCTAAACTCAGTTTCATTACATACTTTTCACGTGATGCCTGTGTAGAAGCTGGGACACTTCTCCATCTGAGAAGCAGAGGGCAGCAGGGCTCCAAGGTGAGGGCACACTCTCCTCTATTTTTCTGGCACTCCAAGACAAAGAGAACCTGAAAACCAGTTGTGTTTCCCTGCCCATGGCAAACACCAGCCCTTCCATCCTTACAGTCTTTCCTGACATCAGCAGCAATTGAAACAACAGCGCACTCACCTTTGCCTCATTTGGTAGAGGTTGCAGCTCTTTCTATTGCATCCCTCTTGTTTTCAAGCCACCAGAGACTGTGTCACTCACACAAGGAAATGCAATCTTTGAACCTGCTGTGCCATGCCCATGGCAACAACAATGCAGATGCCAGCAGCTGATGCCCACAAGTACAGACAGCCTGGACTTACTTTCACTACATACCTTTGTCCTGATGCCTGTGTACAAGCTGGGACATTTCTCCATCTGAGAAGCAGAGGGCAGCAGGGCTCCAAGGTGAGGGCACACTCTCCTCTATTTTTCTGGCACTCAAAGACAAAGAGAACATGAGAACCAGTTGTGGTTCCATGCCCATGGCAAACACCAGCCTTTCCATCCTTACAGTCTTTCCTGACATCAGCAGCAATTGAAACAACATCCCACTCACCTTTGCCTCATCTGGTAGAGGTTGCATCTCTTTCTATTGCATCCCTCTTGCTTTCAAGCCACCAGAGCCTGTGTCACTCACACAAGGAAATGCAATCTTTGTACCTGCTGTGCCATGCCCATGGCAACAGCAATGCAGATGCCAGCAGCTGATGCCCACAAGTACAGACAGCCTGGACTTACTTTCATTACATACCTTTCTCCTGATGCCTGTGTAGAAGCTGGGACATTTCTCCATCTGAGAAGCAGAGGGCAGCAGGGCTCCAAGGTGAGGGCACGCTCTCCTCTATTTTTCTGCAACTCAAAGGCAAAGAGAACATGAAAACAAGATGTGTTTCCCTGCCCATGGCAAACAACAGCCTTTCCATCCTTACAGACTTTCCTGCCATCAGCAGCAAATGAAACAACATCCCACTCACCTTTGCCTCATCTGGCAGAGGTTGCAGCTCTTTCTATTGCATCCCTCTTGCTTTCAAGCCACCACAGCCTGTGTCACACAAGGAAATGCAATCTTTCTACCTGCTGTGCCATGCCCATGGCAACAACAATGCAGATGCCAGCAGCTGATGCCCACAAGTACAGACAGCCTGGACTTACTTTCACTACATACCTTTGTCCTGATGCCTGTGTACAAGCTGGGACATTTCTCCATCTGAGAAGCAGAGGGCAGCAGGGCTCCAAGGTGAGAGCACGCTCTCCTCTATTTTTCTGCAACTCAAAGGAAAAGAGAACATGAAAAACAATTGTGTTTCCCTGCCCATGCAAACACCAGCCCTTCCATCCTGACAGTCTTTCCTGCCATCAGCAGCAATTGAAACAACAGCCCACTCGCCTTTCCCTCACCTGGCAGAGGTTGCAGCTCTTTCTATTGCATCCCTCTTGCTTTCAAGCCACCAGAACCTGTGTCACATAAGGAAATGCAATCTTTAAGCTGCTGTGCCATGCTCACGGCAACAACAATGCAGATGCCAGCAGCTGATGCCCACAAGTATAGACAGCCTGGACTTACTTTCATTACATACCTTTCACCTGATGCCTGTGGAGAAGCTGGGACATTTCTCCATCTGAGAAGCAGAGGGCAGCAGGGCTCCAAGGGGAGGGCACGCTCTCCTCTGTTTTTCTGCAACTCAAACGCAAAGAGAACATGAAAACCAGTTGTGTTTCCCTGCCCATGGCAAACAACAGCCCTTCCATCCTTACAGTCTTTCCTGACATCAGCAGCAATTGAAACAACAGCCCACTCACCTTTGCATCATCTGGTAGAGGTTGCTGCTCTTTCTATTGCATCCCTCTTGCTTTCAAGCCACCAGAGCCTGTGTCACTCACACAAGGAAATGCAATCTTTGTACCTGCTGTGCCATGCCCATGGCAACAATGCAGATGCCAGCAGCTGATGCCCACAAGTACAGACAGCCTGGACTTACTTTCATTACATACCTTTGTCCTGATGCCTGTGTAGAAGCTGGGACATTTCTCCATCTGAGAAGCAGAGGGCAGCAGGGCTCCAAGGTGAGGGCACGCTCTCCTCTATTTTTCTGCAACTCAAAGACAAAGAGAACATGAAAACCAGTTGTGTTTCCCTGCCCATGGCAAACAACAGCCCTTCCATCCTTACAGTCTTTCCTGCCATCAGCAGCAATTGAAACAACAGCCCACTCTCCTTTCCCCCACCTGACAGAGGTTGCAACACTTTCTATTGCATCCCTCTTGCTTTCAAGCCACCACAGCCTGTGTCACACAAGGAAATGCAATCTTTAAACCTGCTGTGCCATGCTCACGGCAACAACAATGCAGATGCCAGCAGCTGATGCCCACAAGTACAGACAGCCTGGACTTACTTTCACTACATACCTTTGTCCTGATGCCTGTGGAGAAGCTGGGACATTTCTCCATCTGAGAAGCAGAGGGCAGCAGGGCTCCAAGGTGAGGGCACGCTCTCCTCTATTTTTCTGCAACTCAAAGACAAAGAGAACATGAAAACCAGTTGTGTTTCCCTGCCCATGGCAAACACCAGCCCTTCCATCCTTACAGACTTTCCTGCCATCAGCAGCAATTGAAACAACATCCCACTCACCTTTGCCATGTCTGGCAGAGGTTGCAGCTCTTTCTATTGCATCCCTCTTGCTTTCAAGCCACCAGAGCCTGTGTCACACAAGGAAATGCAATCTTTCTACCTGCTGTGCCATGCCCATGGCAACAATGCAGATGCCAGCAGCTGATGCCCACAAGTACAGACAGCCTGGACTTACTTTCACTACATACCTTTGTCCTGATGCCTGTGTACAAGCTGGGACATTTCTCCATCTGAGAAGCAGAGGGCAGCAGGGCTCCAAGGTGAGGGCACGCTCTCCTCTATTTTTCTGCAACTCCAAGACAAAGAGAACATGAAAACAAGATGTGTTTCCCTGCCCATGGCAAACAACAGCCCTTCCATCCTTACAGTCTTTCCTGACATCAGCAGCAATTGAAACAACATCCCACTCACCTTTGCCTCATCTGGTAGAGGTTGTAGCTCTTTCTATTGCATCCCTCTTGTTTTCAAGCCACCAGAGACTGTGTCACTCACACAAGGAAATGCAATCTTTGTACCTGCTGTGCCATGCCCATGGCAACAGCAATGCAGATGCCAGCAGCTGATGCCCACAAGTACAGACAGCCTGGACTTACTTTCACTACATACCTTTCTCCTGATGCCTGTGTACAAGCTGGGACATTTCTCCATCTGAGAAGCAGAGGGCAGCAGGGCTCCAAGGTGAGGGCACGCTCTCCTCTGTTTTTCTGCAACTCAAACGCAAAGAGAACATGAAAACAAGATGTGTTTCCCTGCCCATGGCAAACAACAGCCCTTCCATCCTTACAGACTTTCCTGACATCAGCAGCAATTGAAACAACAGCCCACTCACCTTTGCCTCATCTGGCAGAGGTTGCAGGTCTTTCTATTGCATCCCTCTTGCTTTCAAGCCACCAGAGCCTGTGTCACACAAGGAAATGCAATCTTTCTACCAGCTGTGCCATGCCCATGGCAACAACAATGCAGATGCCAGCAGCTGATGCCCACAAGTACAGACAGCCTGGACTTACTTTCATTACATACCTTTGTCCTGATGCCTGTGTACAAGCTGGGACATTTCTCCATCTGAGAAGCAGAGGGCAGCAGGGCTCCAAGGTGAGAGCATGCTCTCCTCTATTTTTCTGCAACTCAAAGGAAAAGAGAACATGAAAAACAATTGTGTTTCCCTGCCCATGGCAAACACCAGCCCTTCCATCCTGACAGTCTTTCCTGCCATCAGCAGCAATTGAAACAACAGCCCACTCACCTTTCCCTCACCTGGCAGAGGTTGCAGCTCTTTCTATTGCATCCCTCTTGCTTTCAAGCCACCAGAGCCTGTGTCACACAAGGAATTGCAGTCTTTGAAGCTGCTGTGCCATGCCCATGCAACAAATATGCAGATGCCAGCAGCTGATGCCCACAAGTACAGACAGCCTGGACTTACTTTCACTACATACCTTTGTCCTGATGCCTCTGTACAAGCTGGGACATTTCTCCATCTGAGAAGCAGAGGGCAGCAGGGCTCCAAGGTGAGGGCACGCTCTCCTCTTTTTTTCTGCAACTCAAAGGCAAAGAGAACATGAAAACCAGTTGTGGTTCCCTGCCCATGGCAAACAACAGCCCTTCCATCCTTACAGACTTTCCTGCCATCAGCAGCAATTGAAACAACATCCCACTCACCTTTGCATCATCTGGTAGAGGTTGCAGCTCTTTCTATTGCATCCCTCTTGCTTTCAAGCCACCAGAGCCTGTGTCACACAAGGAAATGCAATCTTTGTACCTACTGTGCCATGCCCATGGCAACAATGCAGATGCCAGCAGCTGATGCCCACAAGTACAGACAGCCTGGACTTACTTTCATTACATACCTTTCACCTGATGCCTGTGTACATGCTGGGACATTTCTCCATCTGAGAAGCAGAGGGCAGCAGGGCTCCAAGGTGAGGGCACACTCTCCTCTCTTTATCTGGCACTCCAAGACAAAGAGAACATGAGAACCAGTTGTGTTTCCCTGCCCATGGCAAACACCAGCCCTTCCATCATTACAGTCTTTCCTGCCATCAGAAGCAATTGAAACAACAGCGCACTCACCTTTCCCTCATCTGGCAGAGGTTGCAGCTCTTTCTATTGCATCCCTCTTGCTTTCAAGCCACCAGAGCCTGTGTCACACAAGGAAATGCAATCTTTGTACCTGCTGTGCCATGCCCATGGCAACAACAATGCAGATGCCAGCAGCTGATGCCCACAAGTACAGACAGCCTGGACTTACTTTCACTACATACCTTTGTCCTGATGCCTGTGTAGAAGCTGGGACATTTCTCCATCTGAGAAGCAGAGGGCAGCAGGGCTCCAAGGTGAGGGCACGCTCTCCTCTATTTTTCTGGCACTCCAAGACAAAGAGAACATGAAAACCAGTTGTGGTACCCTGCCCATGGCAAACACCAGCCCTTGCATCCTGACAGTCTTTCCTGCCATCAGCAGCAATTGAAACAACATCCCACTCTCCTTTCCCCCATCTGGCAGAGGTTGCAGCTCTTTCTATTGCATCCCTCTTGCTTTCAAGCCACCAGAGCCTGTGTCACTCAAGGAAATGCAATCTTTGTACCTGCTGTGCCATGCCCATGGCAACAGCAATGCAGATGCCAGCAGCTGATGCCCACAAGTACAGACAGCCTGGACTTACTTTCACTACATACCTTTGTCCTGATGCCTGTGTACAAGCTGGGACATTTCTCCATCTGAGAAGCAGAGGGCAGCAGGGCTCCAAGGTGAGGGCACGCTCTCCTCTATTTTTCTGCAACTCAAAGGCAAAGAGAACATGAGAACCACATGTGTTTCCCTGCCCATGGCAAACACCAGCCCTTCCATCCTGACAGTCTTTCCTGCCATCAGCAGCAATTGAAACAACATCCCACTCACCTTTGCCTCATCTGGCAGAGGTTGCAGCTCTTTCTATTGCATCCCTCTTGCTTTCAAGCCACCACAGCCTGTGTCACACAAGGAAATGCAATCTTTGTACCTGCTGTGCCATGCCCATGGCAACAACAATGCAGATGCCAGCAGCTGATGCCCACAAGTACAGACAGCCTGGACTTACTTTCACTACAAACCTTTGTCCTGATGCCTGTGTACAAGCTGGGACATTTCTCCATCTGAGAAGCAGAGGGCAGCAGGGCTCCAAGGTGAGGGCACTCTCTCCTCTATTTTTCTGCAACTCAAAGGCAAAGAGAACATGAAAACCAGACGTGTTTCCCTGCCCATGGCAAACACCAGCCCTTCCATCCTGACAGTCTTTCCTGCCATCAGCAGCAATTGAAACTACATCCCACTCTCCTTTCCCCCATCTGGCAGAGGTTGCAGCTCTTTCTATTGCATCCCTCTTGCTTTCAAGCCACCACAGCCTGTGCCACACAAGGAATTGCAATCTTTGTACCTGCTGTGCCATGCTCACGGCAACAACAATGCAGATGCCAGCAGCTGATGCCCACAAGTACAGACAGCCTGGACTTACTTTCACTACATACCTTTGTCCTGATGCCTGTGTACAAGCTGGGACATTTCTCCATCTGAGAAGCAGAGGGCAGCAGGGCTCCAAGGTGAGGGCACGCTCTCCTCTATTTTTCTGGCACTCCAAGACAAAGAGAACATGAAAACCAGTTGTGTTTACCTGCCCATGGCAAACTACAGCCCTTCCATCCTTACAGTCTTTCCTGCCATCAGCAGCAATTGAAACAACATCCCACTCACCTTTGCCATGTCTGGCAGAGGTTGCAGCTCTTTCTATTGCATCCCTCTTGCTTTCAAGCCACCAGAGCCTGTGTCACACAAGGAAATGCAATCTTTCTACCTGCTGTGCCATGCCCATGGCAAGAACTATGCAGATGCCAGCAGCTGATGCCCACAAGTACAGACAGCCTGGACTTACTTTCATTACATACCTTTGTCCTGATGCCTGTGTACAAGCTGGGACATTTCTCCATCTGAGAAGCAGAGGGCAGCAGGGCTCCAAGGTGAGGGCACGCTCTCCTCTATTTTTCTGCAACTCAAAGACAAAGAGAACATGAAAACAAGATGTGTTTCCCTGCCCATGGCAAACACCAGCCCTTCCATCCTTACAGTCTTTCCTGACATCAGCAGCAAATGAAATTACATCCCCCTCTCCTTTCTCCCATCTGACAGAGGTTGCAGCTCTTTCTATTGCATCCCTCTTGCTTTCAAGCCACCAGAGCCTGTGTCACACAAGGAAATGCAATCTTTCAAGCTGCTGTGCCTTGCCCATGGGAACAACAATGCAGATGCCAGCAGCTGATGCCCACAAGTACAGACAGCCTGGACTTACTTTCACTACATACCTTTGTCCTGATGCCTGTGTACAAGCTGGGACATTTCTCCATCTGAGAAGCAGAGGGCAGCAGGGCTCCAAGGTGAGGGCACGCTCTCCTCTATTTTTCTGCAACTCAAAGACAAAGAGAACATGAAAACAAGATGTGTTTCCCTGCCAATGGCAAACACCAGCCTTTCCATCATTACAGTCTTTCCTGACATCAGCAGCAATTGAAGCAACATCCCACTCACCTTTGCATCATCTGGTAGAGGTTGCAGCTCTTTCTATTGCATCCCTCTTGTTTTCAAGCCACCAGAGACTGTGTCACTCACACAAGGAAATGCAATCTTTGTACCTGCTGTGCCATGCCCATGGCAACAGCAATGCAGATGCCAGCAGCTGATGCCCACAAGTACAGACAGCCTGGACTTACTTTCACTACATACCTTTGTCCTGATGCCTCTGTACAAGCTGGGACATTTCTCCATCTGAGAAGCAGAGGGCAGCAGGGCTCCAAGGTGAGGGCACGCTCTCCTCTTTTTTTCTGCAACTCAAAGGCAAAGAGAACATGAAAACCAGTTGTGGTTCCCTGCCCATGGCAAACTACAGCCCTTCCATCCTTACAGACTTTCCTGCCATCAGCAGCAATTGAAACAACATCCCACTCACCTTTGCCATGTCTGGCAGAGGTTGCAGCTCTTTCTATTGCATCCCTCTTGCTTTCAAGCCACCAGAGCCTGTGTCACACAAGGAAATGCAATCTTTGTACCTACTGTGCCATGCCCATGGCAACAATGCAGATGCCAGCAGCTGATGCCCACAAGTACAGCCAGCCTGGACTTACTTTCATTACATACCTTTGTCCTGATGCCTGTGTACAAGCTGGGACATTTCTCCATCTGAGAAGCAGAGGGCAGCAGGGCTCCAAGGTGAGGGCACGCTCTCCTCTATTTTTCTGCAACTCAAAGACAAAGAGAACATGAAAACCAGTTGTGTTTCCCTGCCCATGGCAAACAACAGCCCTTCCATCCTTACAGTCTTTCCTGACATCAGCAGCAATTGAAACAACAGCCCACTCTCCTTTCCCCCATCTGACAGAGGTTGCAAGACTTTCTATTGCATCCCTCTTGCTTTCAAGCCACCAGAGCCTGTGTCACACAAGGAAATGCAATCTTTGTACCTGCTGTGCCATGCCCATGGCAACAACAATGCAGATGCCAGCAGCTGATGCCCACAAGTACAGACAGCCTAAACTCAGTTTCACTACAAACCTTTGTCCTGATGCCTGTGTACAAGCTGGGACATTTCTCCATCTGAAAAGCAGAGGGCAGCAGGGCTCCAAGGTGAGGGCACGCTCTCCTCTATTTTTCTGCAACTCAAAGGCAAAGAGAACATGAGAACCACATGTGTTTCCCTGCCCATGGCAAACACCAGCCCTTCCATCCTGACAGTCTTTCCTGCCATCAGCAGCAATTGAAACAACATCCCACTCACCTTTGCCTCATCTGGCAGAGGTTGCAGCTCTTTCTATTGCATCCCTCTTGCTTTCAAGCCACCACAGCCTGTGTCACACAAGGAAATGCAATCTTTGTACCTGCTGTGCCATGCCCATGGCAACAACAATGCAGATGCCAGCAGCTGATGCCCACAAGTACAGACAGCCTGGACTTACTTTCACTACATACCTTTGTCCTGATGCCTGTGTACAAGCTGGGACATTTCTCCATCTGAGAAGCAGAGGGCAGCAGGGCTCCAAGGTGAGGGCACGCTCTCCTCTATTTTTCTGCAACTCAAAGGCAAAGAGAACATGAAAACCAGTTGTGTTTCCCTGCCCATGGCAAACACCAGCCCTTCCATCCTGACAGTCTTTCCTGCCATCAGCAGCAATTGAAACTACATCCCACTCTCCTTTCCCCCATCTGGCAGAGGTTGCAGCTCTTTCTATTGCATCCCTCTTGCTTTCAAGCCACCACAGCCTGTGTCACACAAGGAATTGCAATCTTTGTACCTGCTGTGCCATGCTCACGGCAACAACAATGCAGATGCCAGCAGCTGATGCCCACAAGTACAGACAGCCTGGACTTACTTTCACTACATACCTTTGTCCTGATGCCTGTGTACAAGCTGGGACATTTCTCCATCTGAGAAGCAGAGGGCAGCAGGGCTCCAAGGTGAGAGCACGCTCTCCTCTATTTTTCTGCAACTCAAAGGAAAAGAGAACATGAAAAACAATTGTGTTTCCCTGCCCATGCAAACACCAGCCCTTCCATCCTTACAGTCTTTCCTGCCATCAGCAGCAATTGAAACAACATCCCACTCACCTTTGCCATGTCTGGCAGAGGTTGCAGCTCTTTCTATTGCATCCCTCTTGCTTTCAAGCCACCAGAGCCTGTGTCACACAAGGAAATGCAATCTTTCTACCTGCTGTGCCATGCCCATGGCAAGAACTATGCAGATGCCAGCAGCTGATGCCCACAAGTACAGACAGCCTGGACTTACTTTCATTACATACCTTTGTCCTGATGCCTGTGTACAAGCTGGGACATTTCTCCATCTGAGAAGCAGAGGGCAGCAGGGCTCCAAGGTGAGGGCACGCTCTCCTCTATTTTTCTGCAACTCAAAGACAAAGAGAACATGAAAACAAGATGTGTTTCCCTGCCCATGGCAAACACCAGCCCTTCCATCCTTACAGTCTTTCCTGACATCAGCAGCAAATGAAATTACATCCCCCTCTCCTTTCTCCCATCTGACAGAGGTTGCAGCTCTTTCTATTGCATCCCTCTTGTTTTCAAGCCACCAGAGCCTGTGTCACACAAGGAAATGCAATCTTTCAAGCTGCTGTGCCTTGCCCATGGGAACAACAATGCAGATGCCAGCAGCTGATGCCCACAAGTACAGACAGCCTGGACTTACTTTCACTACATACCTTTGTCCTGATGCCTGTGTACAAGCTGGGACATTTCTCCATCTGAGAAGCAGAGGGCAGCAGGGCTCCAAGGTGAGGGCACGCTCTCCTCTATTTTTCTGCAACTCAAAGACAAAGAGAACATGAAAACAAGATGTGTTTCCCTGCCCATGGCAAACACCAGCCTTTCCATCATTACAGTCTTTCCTGACATCAGCAGCAATTGAAACAACATCCCACTCACCTTTGCATCATCTGGTAGAGGTTGCAGCTCTTTCTATTGCATCCCTCTTGTTTTCAAGCCACCAGAGACTGTGTCACTCACACAAGGAAATGCAATCTTTCTACCTGCTGTGCCATGCCCATGGCAACAGCAATGCAGATGCCAGCAGCTGATGCCCACAAGTACAGACAGCCTGGACTTACTTTCACTACATACCTTTGTCCTGATGCCTGTGTACAAGCTGGGACATTTCTCCATCTGAGAAGCAGAGGGCAGCAGGGCTCCAAGGTGAGGGCACGCTCTCCTCTTTTTTTCTGCAACTCAAAGGCAAAGAGAACATGAAAACCAGTTGTGGTTCCCTGCCCATGGCAAACTACAGCCCTTCCATCCTTACAGACTTTCCTGCCATCAGCAGCAATTGAAACAACATCCCACTCACCTTTGCCATGTCTGGCAGAGGTTGCAGCTCTTTCTATTGCATCCCTCTTGCTTTCAAGCCACCAGAGCCTGTGTCACACAAGGAAATGCAATCTTTGTACCTGCTGTGCCATGCCCATGGCAACAATGCAGATGCCAGCAGCTGATGCCCACAAGTACAGACAGCCTAAACTCAGTTTCACTACATACCTTTGTCCTGATGCCTGTGTACAAGCTGGGACATTTCTCCATCTGAGAAGCAGAGGGCAGCAGGGCTCCAAGGTGAGGGCACGCTCTCCTCTATTTTTCTGCAACTCAAAGGCAAAGAGAACATGAAAACCACATGTGTTTCCCTGCCCATGGCAAACACCAGCCCTTCCATCCTTACAGTCTTTCCTGACATCAGCAGCAATTGAAACAACATCCCACTCACCTTTGCCTCATCTGGCAGAGGTTGCAGCTCTTTCTATTGCATCCCTCTTGCTTTCAAGCCACCACAGCCTGTGTCACACAAGGAAATGCAATCTTTGTACCTGCTGTGCCATGCCCATGGCAAGAACTATGCAGATGCCAGCAGCTGATGCCCACAAGTACAGACAGCCTGGACTTACTTTCATTACATACCTTTGTCCTGATGCCTGTGTACAAGCTGGGACATTTCTCCATCTGAGAAGCAGAGGGCAGCAGGGCTCCAAGGTGAGGGCACGCTCTCCTCTATTTTTCTGCAACTCAAAGACAAAGAGAACATGAAAACAAGATGTGTTTCCCTGCCCATGGCAAACACCAGCCCTTCCATCCTTACAGTCTTTCCTGACATCAGCAGCAAATGAAATTACATCCCCCTCTCCTTTCTCCCATCTGACAGAGGTTGCAGCTCTTTCTATTGCATCCCTCTTGTTTTCAAGCCACCAGAGCCTGTGTCACACAAGGAAATGCAATCTTTCAAGCTGCTGTGCCTTGCCCATGGGAACAACAATGCAGATGCCAGCAGCTGATGCCCACAAGTACAGACAGCCTGGACTTACTTTCACTACATACCTTTGTCCTGATGCCTGTGTACAAGCTGGGACATTTCTCCATCTGAGAAGCAGAGGGCAGCAGGGCTCCAAGGTGAGGGCACGCTCTCCTCTATTTTTCTGCAACTCAAAGACAAAGAGAACATGAAAACAAGATGTGTTTCCCTGCCCATGGCAAACACCAGCCTTTCCATCATTACAGTCTTTCCTGACATCAGCAGCAATTGAAACAACATCCCACTCACCTTTGCATCATCTGGTAGAGGTTGCAGCTCTTTCTATTGCATCCCTCTTGTTTTCAAGCCACCAGAGACTGTGTCACTCACACAAGGAAATGCAATCTTTGTACCTGCTGTGCCATGCCCATGGCAACAGCAATGCAGATGCCAGCAGCTGATGCCCACAAGTACAGACAGCCTGGACTTACTTTCACTACATACCTTTGTCCTGATGCCTGTGTACAAGCTGGGACATTTCTCCATCTGAGAAGCAGAGGGCAGCAGGGCTCCAAGGTGAGGGCACGCTCTCCTCTTTTTTTCTGCAACTCAAAGGCAAAGAGAACATGAAAACCAGTTGTGGTTCCCTGCCCATGGCAAACTACAGCCCTTCCATCCTTACAGACTTTCCTGCCATCAGCAGCAATTGAAACAACATCCCACTCACCTTTGCCATGTCTGGCAGAGGTTGCAGCTCTTTCTATTGCATCCCTCTTGCTTTCAAGCCACCAGAGCCTGTGTCACACAAGGAAATGCAATCTTTGTACCTGCTGTGCCATGCCCATGGCAACAATGCAGATGCCAGCAGCTGATGCCCACAAGTACAGACAGCCTAAACTCAGTTTCACTACATACCTTTGTCCTGATGCCTGTGTACAAGCTGGGACATTTCTCCATCTGAGAAGCAGAGGGCAGCAGGGCTCCAAGGTGAGGGCACGCTCTCCTCTATTTTTCTGCAACTCAAAGGCAAAGAGAACATGAAAACCACATGTGTTTCCCTGCCCATGGCAAACACCAGCCCTTCCATCCTTACAGTCTTTCCTGACATCAGCAGCAATTGAAACAACATCCCACTCACCTTTGCCTCATCTGGCAGAGGTTGCAGCTCTTTCTATTGCATCCCTCTTGCTTTCAAGCCACCACAGCCTGTGTCACACAAGGAAATGCAATCTTTGTACCTGCTGTGCCATGCCCATGGCAACAACAATGCAGATGCCAGCAGCTGATGCCCACAAGTACAGACAGCCTGGACTTACTTTCACTACATACCTTTGTCCTGATGCCTGTGTACAAGCTGGGACATTTCTCCATCTGAGAAGCAGAGGGCAGCAGGGCTCCAAGGTGAGGGCACGCTCTCCTCTATTTTTCTGGCACTCCAAGACAAAGAGAACATGAAAACCAGTTGTGTTTCCCTGCCCATGGCAAACAACAGCCCTTCCATCCTTACAGTCTTTCCTGACATCAGCAGCAATTGAAACAACAGCCCACTCTCCTTTCCCCCATCTGACAGAGGTTGCAAGACTTTCTATTGCATCCCTCTTGCTTTCAAGCCACCAGAGCCTGTGTCACACAAGGAAATGCAATCTTTGTACCTGCTGTGCCATGCCCATGGCAACAACAATGCAGATGCCAGCAGCTGATGCCCACAAGTACAGACAGCCTAAACTCAGTTTCACTACATACCTTTCTCCTGATGCCTGTGTACAAGCTGGGACATTTCTCCATCTGAAAAGCAGAGGGCAGCAGGGCTCCAAGGTGAGGGCACGCTCTCCTCTATTTTTCTGCAACTCAAAGGCAAAGAGAACATGAGAACCACATGTGTTTCCCTGCCCATGGCAAACACCAGCCCTTCCATCCTGACAGTCTTTCCTGCCATCAGCAGCAATTGAAACAACATCCCACTCACCTTTGCCTCATCTGGCAGAGGTTGCAGCTCTTTCTATTGCATCCCTCTTGCTTTCAAGCCACCACAGCCTGTGTCACACAAGGAAATGCAATCTTTGTACCTGCTGTGCCATGCCCATGGCAACAACAATGCAGATGCCAGCAGCTGATGCCCACAAGTACAGACAGCCTGGACTTACTTTCACTACATACCTTTGTCCTGATGCCTGTGTACAAGCTGGGACATTTCTCCATCTGAGAAGCAGAGGGCAGCAGGGCTCCAAGGTGAGGGCACGCTCTCCTCTATTTTTCTGCAACTCAAAGGCAAAGAGAACATGAAAACCACATGTGTTTCCCTGCCCATGGCAAACACCAGCCCTTCCATCCTGACAGTCTTTCCTGCCATCAGCAGCAATTGAAACTACATCCCACTCTCCTTTCCCCCATCTGGCAGAGGTTGCAGCTCTTTCTATTGCATCCCTCTTGCTTTCAAGCCACCACAGCCTGTGTCACACAAGGAATTGCAATCTTTGTACCTGCTGTGCCATGCTCACGGCAACAACAATGCAGATGCCAGCAGCTGATGCCCACAAGTACAGACAGCCTGGACTTACTTTCACTACATACCTTTGTCCTGATGCCTGTGTACAAGCTGGGACATTTCTCCATCTGAGAAGCAGAGGGCAGCAGGGCTCCAAGGTGAGAGCACGCTCTCCTCTATTTTTCTGCAACTCAAAGGAAAAGAGAACATGAAAAACAATTGTGTTTCCCTGCCCATGCAAACACCAGCCCTTCCATCCTTACAGTCTTTCCTGCCATCAGCAGCAATTGAAACAACATCCCACTCACCTTTGCCATGTCTGGCAGAGGTTGCAGCTCTTTCTATTGCATCCCTCTTGCTTTCAAGCCACCAGAGCCTGTGTCACACAAGGAAATGCAATCTTTCTACCTGCTGTGCCATGCCCATGGCAAGAACTATGCAGATGCCAGCAGCTGATGCCCACAAGTACAGACAGCCTCGACTTACTTTCATTACATACCTTTGTCCTGATGCCTGTGTACAAGCTGGGACATTTCTCCATCTGAGAAGCAGAGGGCAGCAGGGCTCCAAGGTGAGGGCACGCTCTCCTCTATTTTTCTGCAACTCAAAGACAAAGAGAACATGAAAACAAGATGTGTTTCCCTGCCCATGGCAAACACCAGCCCTTCCATCCTTACAGTCTTTCCTGACATCAGCAGCAAATGAAATTACATCCCCCTCTCCTTTCTCCCATCTGACAGAGGTTGCAGCTCTTTCTATTGCATCCCTCTTGCTTTCAAGCCACCAGAGCCTGTGTCACACAAGGAAATGCAATCTTTCAAGCTGCTGTGCCTTGCCCATGGGAACAACAATGCAGATGCCAGCAGCTGATGCCCACAAGTACAGACAGCCTGGACTTACTTTCACTACATACCTTTGTCCTGATGCCTGTGTACAAGCTGGGACATTTCTCCATCTGAGAAGCAGAGGGCAGCAGGGCTCCAAGGTGAGGGCACGCTCTCCTCTATTTTTCTGCAACTCAAAGACAAAGAGAACATGAAAACAAGATGTGTTTCCCTGCCCATGGCAAACACCAGCCTTTCCATCATTACAGTCTTTCCTGACATCAGCAGCAATTGAAACAACATCCCACTCACCTTTGCATCATCTGGTAGAGGTTGCAGCTCTTTCTATTGCATCCCTCTTGTTTTCAAGCCACCAGAGACTGTGTCACTCACACAAGGAAATGCAATCTTTGTACCTGCTGTGCCATGCCCATGGCAACAGCAATGCAGATGCCAGCAGCTGATGCCCACAAGTACAGACAGCCTGGACTTACTTTCACTACATACCTTTGTCCTGATGCCTCTGTACAAGCTGGGACATTTCTCCATCTGAGAAGCAGAGGGCAGCAGGGCTCCAAGGTGAGGGCACGCTCTCCTCTTTTTTTCTGCAACTCAAAGGCAAAGAGAACATGAAAACCAGTTGTGGTTCCCTGCCCATGGCAAACTACAGCCCTTCCATCCTTACAGACTTTCCTGCCATCAGCAGCAATTGAAACAACATCCCACTCACCTTTGCCATGTCTGGCAGAGGTTGCAGCTCTTTCTATTGCATCCCTCTTGCTTTCAAGCCACCAGAGCCTGTGTCACACAAGGAAATGCAATCTTTGTACCTGCTGTGCCATGCCCATGGCAACAATGCAGATGCCAGCAGCTGATGCCCACAAGTACAGACAGCCTAAACTCAGTTTCACTACATACCTTTGTCCTGATGCCTGTGTACAAGCTGGGACATTTCTCCATCTGAGAAGCAGAGGGCAGCAGGGCTCCAAGGTGAGGGCACGCTCTCCTCTATTTTTCTGCAACTCAAAGGCAAAGAGAACATGAAAACCACATGTGTTTCCCTGCCCATGGCAAACACCAGCCCTTCCATCCTTACAGTCTTTCCTGACATCAGCAGCAATTGAAACAACATCCCACTCACCTTTGCCTCATCTGGCAGAGGTTGCAGCTCTTTCTATTGCATCCCTCTTGCTTTCAAGCCACCACAGCCTGTGTCACACAAGGAAATGCAATCTTTGTACCTGCTGTGCCATGCCCATGGCAACAACAATGCAGATGCCAGCAGCTGATGCCCACAAGTACAGACAGCCTGGACTTACTTTCACTACATACCTTTGTCCTGATGCCTGTGTACAAGCTGGGACATTTCTCCATCTGAGAAGCAGAGGGCAGCAGGGCTCCAAGGTGAGGGCACGCTCTCCTCTATTTTTCTGCAACTCAAAGGCAAAGAGAACATGAAAACCACATGTGTTTCCCTGCCCATGGCAAACACCAGCCCTTCCATCCTTACAGTCTTTCCTGACATCAGCAGCAATTGAAACAACATCCCACTCACCTTTGCCTCATCTGGCAGAGGTTGCAGCTCTTTCTATTGCATCCCTCTTGCTTTCAAGCCACCACAGCCTGTGTCACACAAGGAAATGCAATCTTTGTACCTGCTGTGCCATGCCCATGGCAACAACAATGCAGATGCCAGCAGCTGATGCCCACAAGTACAGACAGCCTGGACTTACTTTCACTACATACCTTTGTCCTGATGCCTGTGTACAAGCTGGGACATTTCTCCATCTGAGAAGCAGAGGGCAGCAGGGCTCCAAGGTGAGGGCACGCTCTCCTCTATTTTTCTGGCACTCCAAGACAAAGAGAACATGAAAACCAGTTGTGTTTACCTGCCCATGGCAAACTACAGCCCTTCCATCCTTACAGTCTTTCCTGACATCAGCAGCAATTGAAACAACATCCCACTCACCTTTGCCATGTCTGGCAGAGGTTGCAGCTCTTTCTATTGCATCCCTCTTGCTTTCAAGCCACCAGACCTGTGTCACACAAGGAAATGCAATCTTTGAACCTGCTGTGCCATGCCCATGGCAACAACAATGCAGATGCGGCAGCTGATGCCCACAAGTACAGACAGCCTGGACTTACTTTCATTACATACCTTTGTCCTGATGCCTGTGTAGAAGCTGGGACATTTCTCCATCTGAGAAGCAGAGGGCAGCAGGGCTCCAAGGTGAGGGCACGCTCTCCTCTATTTTTCTGCAACTCAAAGACAAAGAGAACATGAAAACAAGATGTGTTTCCCTGCCCATGGCAAACACCAGCCCTTCCATCCTGACAGTCTTTCCTGACATCAGCAGCAAATGAAATTACATCCCCCTCTCCTTTCTCCCATCTGACAGAGGTTGCAGCTCTTTCTATTGCATCCCTCTTGCTTTCAAGCCACTAGAGCCTGTGTCACACAAGGAAATGCAATCTTTCAAGCTGCTGTGCCTTGCCCATGGGAACAACAATGCAGATGCCAGCAGCTGATGCCCACAAGTACAGACAGCCTGGACTTACTTTCACTACATACCTTTGTCCTGATGCCTGTGTACAAGCTGGGACATTTCTCCATCTGAGAAGCAGAGGGCAGCAGGGCTCCAAGGTGAGGGCACGCTCTCCTCTATTTTTCTGCAACTCAAAGACAAAGAGAACATGAAAACAAGATGTGTTTCCCTGCCCATGGCAAACAACAGCCTTTCCATCATTACAGTCTTTCCTGACATCAGCAGCAATTGAAACAACATCCCACTCACCTTTGCATCATCTGGTAGAGGTTGCAGCTCTTTCTATTGCATCCCTCTTGTTTTCAAGCCACCAGAGACTGTGTCACTCACACAAGGAAATGCAATCTTTGTACCTGCTGTGCCATGCCCATGGCAACAGCAATGCAGATGCCAGCAGCTGATGCCCACAAGTACAGACAGCCTGGACTTACTTTCACTACATACCTTTGTCCTGATGCCTCTGTACAAGCTGGGACATTTCTCCATCTGAGAAGCAGAGGGCAGCAGGGCTCCAAGGTGAGGGCACGCTCTCCTCTTTTTTTCTGCAACTCAAAGGCAAAGAGAACATGAAAACCAGTTGTGGTTCCCTGCCCATGGCAAACTACAGCCCTTCCATCCTTACAGACTTTCCTGCCATCAGCAGCAATTGAAACAACATCCCACTCACCTTTGCCATGTCTGGCCGAGGTTGCAGCTCTTTCTATTGCATCCCTCTTGCTTTCAAGCCACCAGAGCCTGTGTCACACAAGGAAATGCAATCTTTGTACCTGCTGTGCCATGCCCATGGCAACAGCAATGCAGATGCCAGCAGCTGATGCCCACAAGTACAGACAGCCTGGACTTACTTTCATTACATACCTTTGTCCTGATGCCTGTGTACAAGCTGGGACATTTCTCCATCTGAGAAGCAGAGGGCAGCAGGGCTCCAAGGTGAGGGCACGCTCTCCTCTATTTTTCTGCAACTCAAAGACAAAGAGAACATGAAAACCTGTTGTGGTTCCCTGCCCATGGCAAACTACAGCCCTTCCATCCTTACAGTCTTTCCTGACATCAGCAGCAATTGAAACAACATCCCACTCACCTTTGCCATGTCTGGCACAGGTTGCATCTCTTTCTATAGCATCCCTCTTGCTTTCAAGCCACCAGAGACTGTGTCACACAAGGAAATGCAATCTTTAAACCTGCTGTGCCATGCTCACGGCAACAACAATGCAGATGCCAGCAGCTGATGCCCACAAGTACAGACAGCCTGGACTTACTTTCACTACATACCTTTGTCCTGATGCCTGTGGAGAAGCTGGGACATTTCTCCATCTGAGAAGCAGAGGGCAGCAGGGCTCCAAGGTGAGGGCACGCTCTCCTCTATTTTTCTGCAACTCAAAGACAAAGAGAACATGAAAACCAGTTGTGTTTCCCTGCCCATGGCAAACACCAGCCCTTCCATCCTTACAGACTTTCCTGCCATCAGCAGCAATTGAAACAACATCCCACTCACCTTTGCCATGTCTGGCAGAGGTTGCAGCTCTTTCTATTGCATCCCTCTTGCTTTCATGCCACCAGAGCCTGTGTCACACAAGGAAATGCAATCTTTCTACCTGCTGTGCCATGCCCATGGCAACAATGCAGATGCCAGCAGCTGATGCCCACAAGTACAGACAGCCTGGACTTACTTTCACTACATACCTTTGTCCTGATGCCTGTGTACAAGCTGGGACATTTCTCCATCTGAGAAGCAGAGGGCAGCAGGGCTCCAAGGTGAGGGCACGCTCTCCTCTGTTTTTCTGCAACTCAAACGCAAAGAGAACATGAAAACAAGATGTGTTTCCCTGCCCATGGCAAACAACAGCCCTTCCATCCTTACAGACTTTCCTGCCATCAGCAGCAAATGAAACAACATCCCACTCACCTTTGCCTCATCTGGCAGAGGTTGCAGGTCTTTCTATTGCATCCCTCTTGCTTTCAAGCCACCAGAGCCTGTGTCACACAAGGAAATGCAATCTTTGTACCTGCTGTGCCATGCCCATGGCAGCAACAATGCAGGTGCCAGCAGCTGATGCCCAGAAGTACAGACAGCCTGGACTTACTTTCACTTCATACCTTTGTCCTGATGCCTGTGTACAAGCTGGGACATTTCTCCATCTGAGAAGCAGAGGGCAGCAGGGCTCCAAGGTGAGGGCACGCTCTCCTCTATTTTTCTGCAACTCAAAGGCAAAGAGAACATGAAGACCAGATGTGTTTCACTGCCCATGGAAAACACCAGGCCTTCCATCATTACAGTCTTTCCTGCCATCAGCAGGAAATGAAACAACAGCCCACTCTCCTTTCCCTCACCTGGCAGAGGTTGCAGCTCTTTCTATTGCATCCCTCTTGCTTTCAAGCCACCAGAGCCTGTGTCACACAAGGAATTGCAGTCTTTGAAGCTGCTGTGCCATGCCCATGCAACAAATATGCAGATGCCAGCAGCTGATGCCCACAAGTACAGACAGCCTGGACTTACTTTCACTACATACCTTTGTCCTGATGCCTCTGTACAAGCTGGGACATTTCTCCATCTGAGAAGCAGAGGGCAGCAGGGCTCCAAGGGGAGGGCACGCTCTCCTCTTTTTTTCTGCAACTCAAAGGCAAAGAGAACATGAAAACCAGTTGTGTTTCCCTGCCCATGGCAAACAACAGCCCTTCCATCCTTACAGACTTTCCTGCCATCAGCAGCAATTGAAACAACATCCCACTCACCTTTGCATCATCTGGTAGAGGTTGCAGCTCTTTCTATTGCATCCCTCTTGCTTTCAAGCCACCAGAGCCTGTGTCACACAAGGAAATGCAATCTTTCTACCTGCTGTGCCATGCCCATGGCAAGAACTATGCAGATGCCAGCAGCTGATGCCCACAAGTACAGACAGCCTGGACTTACTTTCACTACATACCTTTGTCCTGATGCCTGTGTACAAGCTGGGACATTTCTCCATCTGAGAAGCAGAGGGCAGCAGGGCTCCAAGGTGAGGGCACGCTCTCCTCTATTTTTCTGCAACTCAAAGGCAAAGAGAACATGAAAACCAGACGTGTTTCCCTGCCCATGGCAAACACCAGCCCTTCCATCCTGACAGTCTTTCCTGCCATCAGCAGCAATTGAAACTACATCCCACTCTCCTTTCCCCCATCTGGCAGAGGTTGCAGCTCTTTCTATTGCATCCCTCTTGCTTTCAAGCCACCAGAGCCTGTGTCACACAAGGAATTGCAATCTTTGTACCTGCTGTGCCATGCTCACGGCAACAACAATGCAGATGCCAGCAGCTGATGCCCACAAGTACAGACAGCCTGGACTTACTTTCACTACATACCTTTGTCCTGATGCCTGTGGAGAAGCTGGGACATTTCTCCATCTGAGAAGCAGAGGGCAGCAGGGCTCCAAGGTGAGGGCACGCTCTCCTCTATTTTTCTGCAACTCAAAGGCAAAGAGAACATGAAAACCAGTTGTGGTTCCCTGCCCATGGCAAACAACAGCCCTTCCATCCTTACAGACTTTCCTGCCATCAGCTGCAATTGAAACAACATCCCACTCACCTTTGCATCATCTGGTAGAGGTTGCAGCTCTTTCTATTGCATCCCTCTTGCTTTCAAGCCACCAGAGCCTGTGTCACACAAGGAAATGCAATCTTTGTACCTGCTGTGCCATGCCCATGGCAACAATGCAGATGCCAGCAGCTGATGCCCACAAGTACAGACAGCCTGGACTTACTTTCATTACATACATTTCACCTGATGCCTGTGTACATGCTGGGACATTTCTCCATCTGAGAAGCAGAGGGCAGCAGGGCTCCAAGGTGAGGGCACACTCTCCTCTCTTTTTCTGGCACTCCAAGACAAAGAGAACATGAGAACCAGTTGTGTTTCCCTGCCCATGGCAAACACCAGCCCTTCCATCATTACAGTCTTTCCTGCCATCAGAAGCAATTGAAACAACAGCGCACTCACCTTTCCCTCATCTGGCAGAGGTTGCAGCTCTTTCTATTGCATCCCTCTTGCTTTCAAGCCACCAGAGCCTGTGTCACACAAGGAAATGCAATCTTTCTACCAGCTGTGCCATGCCCATGGCAACAACAATGCAGATGCCAGCAGCTGATGCCCACAAGTACAGACAGCCTGGACTTACTTTCACTACATACCTTTGTCCTGATGCCTGTGTAGAAGCTGGGACATTTCTCCATCTGAGAAGCAGAGGGCAGCAGGGCTCCAAGGTGAGGGCACGCTCTCCTCTATTTTTCTGCAACTCAAAGACAAAGAGAACATGAAAACAAGATGTGTTTCCCTGCCCATGGCAAACACCAGCCTTTCCATCATTACAGTCTTTCCTGACATCAGCAGCAATTGAAACAACATCCCACTCACCTTTGCCTCATCTGGTAGTGGTTGCAGCTCTTTCTATTGCATCCCTCTTGCTTTCAAGCCACCAGAGCCTGTGTCACACAAGGAAATGCAATCTTTCTACCTGCTGTGCCATGCCCATGGCAACAACAATGCAGATGCCAGCACCTGATGCCCACAAGTACAGACAGCCTGGACTTACTTTCATTACATACCTTTCACCTGATGCCTGTGTACAAGCTGGGACATTTCTCCATCTGAGAAGCAGAGGGCAGCAGGGCTCCAAGGTGAGGGCACGCTCTCCTCTTTTTTTCTGCAACTCAAAGGCAAAGAGAACATGAAAACCAGTTGTGGTTCCCTGCCCATGGCAAACACCAGCCCTTCCATCCTTACAGTCTTTCCGGCCATCAGCAGCAATTGAAACAACATCCCCCTCTACTTTCTCCCATCTGGCTGAGGTTGCAGCTCTTTCTATTGCATCCCTCTTGCTTTCAAGCCACCACAGCCTGTGTCACACAAGGAAATGAAATCTTTCTACCAGCTGTGCCATGCCCATGGCAACAACAATGCAGATGCCAGCAGCTGATGCCCACAAGTACATCCAGCCTGGACTTCCTTTCATTACATACCTTTGTCCTGATGCCTGTGTAGAAGCTGGGACATTTCTCCATCTGAGAAGTAGAGGGCAGCAGGGCTCCAAGGTGAGGGCACACTCTCCTCTATTTTTCTGGCACTCAATGACAAAGAGAACATGAAAACCAGATGTGTTTCCCTGCCCATGGCAAACACCAGCCTTTCCGTCCATTCTGTCCTTCCTGCCATCAGCAGCAATTGAAACAACAGCCCACTCACCTTTCCCCCATCTGGCAGAGGTTGCAGCTCTTTCTATTGCATCCCTCTTGCTTTCAAGCCACCAGAACCTGTGTCACACAAGGAAATGCAATCTTTGTACCTGCTGTGCCATGCCCATGGCAACAACAATGTAGATGCCAGCGGCTCATGCTCACAAGTGCAGACAGCCTGGACTTACTTTCACTACATACCTTTGTCCTGATGCCTCTGTACAAGCTGGGACATTTCTCCATCTGAGAAGCAGAGGGCAGCAGGGCTCCAAGGTGAGGGTACACTCTCCTCTATTTTTCTGCAACTCAAAGGCAAAGAGAACATGAAAACCAGTTGTGTTTCCCTGCCCATGGCAAACAACAGCCCTTCCATCCTTACAGTCTTTCCTGCCATCAGCAGCAATTGAAACAACAGCCCACTCACCTTTGCCATGTCTGGCAGAGGTTGCCGCTCTTTCTATTGCATCCCTCTTGCTTTCAAGCCACCAGAGCCTGTGTCACACAAGGAAATGCAATCTTTGTACCTGCTCAGCCATGCCCATGGCAACAACAATGCAGATGCCAGCAGCTGATGCCCACAAGTACAGACAGCCTAAACTCAGTTTCATTACATACCTTTGTCCTGATGCCTGTGTAGATGCTGGGACATTTCTCCATCTGAGAAGCAGAGGGCAGCAGGGCTGCAAGGTTAGGGCACACTCTCCTCTATTTTTCTGGCACTCAAAGACAAAGAGAACATGAAAACCATAAGTTTTTCCCTGCCCGTGGCAAACAACAGCCTTTCCATCACTGCACTCCTTACTGCCATCAGAGAGATATTTACATGTCTTGTGCCACTGCTTCCGTTTCGCAGCTGATATTCTTACGAAAAATTATTTACTAGCAATTTTAATGTTTTCGTATTAATGAGCTGAATTAAGGAACTCTAATGGTAACTTAAAATTTAAAACATTCATCCCAGTGATAAGTGAATAGATTTGGTATTTTGCATTCAGATAATAACTTGAAATTTCTCCTGGAGATTCTGTACTCATCGAAGTGTGTCTCAATTTTCAGTCTATCGATACTAGTGAAGTCTTGAATAATACAGTATCTTCTTCACCCTTAATGCTATCTATATTGCTTCTGAAGCAGACTTACCACATGATTGAATAAATGTTTAGTAACGTCCGAGGTGCTTGGACTATACAAAAATAAATATCTAATAATCAGTATGGGGTTTAATCAGACTTCTAGGGAATAGGTGAATCTTATCCATGGGTGCCTTTAAGGACTGGAGATTTTCAATAGACGACAGCGAAGTTCAACCGATGAAAAATATACGTAAGTAAAAAGTGCTGCTTTAATAAACTATAGTCTCATTGTCCAGCCTTGCACTGTCTCAGCACATTATTACAGAATGCTCATTCAAGCAGGAATTAAAAGATGCGTCTGCATTGATAATAACAACGAATAATTAAGAAAGCTTGACTGCAATCTGCTTGAGGATTCCAGTCTGAAGAGTGTTCCACCTGATGACAACCGGGAATTTCTTTATCTCACATTTAGAATCATTGCACCTCTGACTAAGCACATAGCTAATCACCACTGAAAACCTGGATGCAATTTCTTCAGTGTACAGACCAACTACGTGTTGATTAACATTCAGAGATTGTTCACGTGTCCTTTTAGGAACTGGACTGCAGTATGCTAACAGGGATGTATGTGGGGACATCAGGATAACATGCCCTCTGCCTTTTAAGACAGCCCAAGCAGACCGGGTCAGCAGGCTGAAGAGCTGAGTGGGTCACCAGGGCTCAGAGACTTCACTCTGAAAGTCCTCTGAAAGCTGATGGACTTCACCCCAACCTGCCCTTTTCCATGCAGGCAAGGAGGCCAAGAGAAGGTGGATCGGCACGGTTCTGGTGCAGACAGGGGCTGCAGTGTGAGCAGGCCTACATAGACAAGGCTGTGCCCACAGAGCGACAGCAGCTTTCGCCGTGAGCAGATTCCCAGGGGACCTGAGCCATGGGAGTTCTGTATGGCAGCATGTTCAAATCAGCCCTGGAAGTCTGGGACGTCTGTCGCATTCTGGAATCCACCCTGAGGACGCAGTCGCTGTGTCAGAGCAGTTGGCAGAGTCACGGGGAACCGTGACGTAGTTGGCCCAGGGAGCAACAACAAGGCCTGCACTGCTCAGCCAGTCCAGGCCAAAGGGGAGCACGAGAGAGAGCAGAGGAGAGAGGGGAGGAGAGAGGGCCGGGAAGGAAAGGCCTGTGCCTGGATGGACTTGTAGCATCAGCTGCTGACAGCAAACTCGGTGATGGCATGGGCACAGCAGAGCAGGCACAATGCTGGCAGCTTCCTGTGTCACACAGGCACTGGAGACATGGCCAGCACTGGGACATCACCAGAAGTGCTGCACACCTCTGCCAGTCCAGGCCAGAGGAGTGCAGAACAGGGAGCTGCTGCTGAGGGGAGAGAGGATGGCCTGAGACCTGACCTCAGAGGCAGGGCTGGCTGTGTTACAGCAGCCTCTGTGTCCTCCTCCTTTGTCTTGGAGGGCCAGAGGGCCAGAAGAGAACATGCCCAGACAACGAGACCCTGCTGTCCTCTGCTGCTCAGCTGGAGAGATGTTCCACCTTCCTGAAGGACATCAGGACAAAGATAAGTAATCCAGGTAAGCCCAGGCTGGCTGTACTTGTGGGCATCAGCTGCTGGCAGCTGCCTCTGTGCTGCCATGGGCATGGCACAGCACACACAGTGTTTGCAGCTCCCTGTGTTACACTGGCCCTGGTGACCTGACAGCCACAGGGAGACAACAGAAAGAGCTGCACCCCTCTGCCAGATTAGGCAAAGGTGAGAATCACAGAATCACACAGAATCACAGAATCACAGAATGGCCCGGGTTGGAAAGAATTTCAAGGATCATGAATCTCCAACCCCCCTGCCATAGGCAGGGCCCCCAGCTTCTACATTTAAGACGAGGCCAGGCTGCCCAGGGCTCCAGTGTTCGTGTAAGCTCTGCATTTTAAAGCGAAAAGAGTGTGATTGTCATTGTAAACGAGATGTGCAAAAAAAGCACGGTGAGCCCAAGTGCTTTGTGGCTTCAGAGATGAGCCCTTGGTTCTCCAAGGGTGCACAGGGGGCTTTTTTCTCCCTGTGGTGCAGCTTCAGTGCCAACTCACAGCTGAGCTGGTTGGCATGCTCTGAAGCTCTCAGGGCAGTGCTCAGTTCTTTTCGAAGTACTCTGGAAAATGCTGCTTCTCCTTCCCCAAGTCAATGTCTGTTTCCAGACAGATGTCTTTTTCTCCTTTGTACACACAAACAGTATCTTGGTAACTCGCTGGCACAGTGCTCAGAAGTGGAAGCATGTCAGAGAAAAGTGGCCTTGTCCCAGTGGGCTTTCAGAGAAGACGAGAACAAGTTTTGGTTGAGGGCTTTCTTCTGCTTCTGGAACTGCACAAGCAGGCTGTGTGTTGTCATACTTTATTCCAAAGTGCCAAACTGAAGCAGTTTCTGCAACTTCTTTTTTTCATACTTGTCACTCTTTGCTCTATCTGGGACCTTAACAAAGTCATTTTTAGTGCGCTCTCATCTTAACTACTGCATCCTCCAGTGTCAGTATTGTATGAATAAGGACTGTGGGATTTCAATCAGTGAAAGGATTCTGCTCTACTGACTGTTATTATAAAGCTGATATTGTTTCTACCGCATCAGGCTTGTATGAAGCATCTTTGATCAACAGAGAAATCAGAAAAATTGCTTTTCATACTGCAGTTTCCTTTTAACTAGTGAGGAAAGCTTTCAGTTTATTTTTGGCACCAGAAATTCTGGGATGCAACCAGGTTAGATAAGAAGTGAAACTGAGTCAACAGTAAAGGAACATAGATGAGATGGCATCACACAGCTCTGGAGAAGATGTTCCAGCTCTGTGTCTACCTACACATTCAGGAGATGAAAAGTCCTGGCTTACTGAAGTGTCCTGGGTTGAAGGTTCTGTTAATCTACATTTTTGGAAGAGCTGCTTGCAATAAATACCTTGTGAGGCGATTGAACTTGAGAGAAATAGGGTGTAAAAGAGATGGATTTGCTGTTTCCCTGAAGGTGCAAGAGTATCGCTGTGCCTACAGTCAGTAAACAAGGCAGGAATCACTGTGTTCCTCAGAATGAAAAACAAAAGAATAAAGAACTTTGATGCTTCTTTATGAAAGTCATCATAACAAAAGCGTCCTGATGTCTTTGCTGAGGATTTCCTTTGTTCCAGCCTGAAGGTGAGTGCAGGCATGAGCAGGCTGTGCTGAGCTGCAGGTGAGTGCCTGTGTCCCACAGCAGGAAACCCGTGGATGTCTTCAGGGGTTTGAACTGGGCAGAGCTGTAAAACCTATTGGCTTTCACTGAAATTGTCCTCTGCTTTATTTTGTAATCTTAGTTTCACCACTGCTTTCCAATATTCTCTTCATATGAAAGCAGACACATGGGATAGGATATAAAGTTTTTATGGTGCTGTTGTATAATTTTCTGCTGTCATCATAAGCCAGTAAAAAAAATAAAGAGTAATCAGGCAATCTATTAACAACCTGAGGCACGTGTGAAAACAGTGAAATTCCTTGCAGGAAGACAATATTGCTATCTAATAATGTGGTTATCCAAAACTGTAAATTATACTTTATGAGCTGGAGATAATCCTGAAATACGGGACTTTGATCTTAGCCAAGAGTAATAAAATTTTGATCATTCTTAAATTGACAGCTGCTATAAAAAGCCTGTGTCTTATTTCCCTTTTAGTAACACTGGCTAAATCAGAGTAACTGATAAAAGAACTTCACGATTGCAGCGTAGGGATTCTTTCTGACTTGACCTGAAGTAATCTCCGTCCAAAAATGTCTGTAAATATTTTTCTATTTTCTTTTGCCAGATGTATAGATATATGAGAAGAATAGCAAAACCATTTTGCAAACGTAGATGTGCAGTGCAAATTTACTGGAGTGTTTCAGAGAAAAAGGCGATGGTTAACTGACTGCTTTAATAAAGAAATAAGATTTACAGTAAAATTGAGATTATTACAATTCATACAATAATAATTTTGAAAACGAGATATAGGGGATGATGATTCCTACTGATGGCAGGAAGGAATGTAAGGATGGAAAGGCTGGTGTTTGCCATGGGCAGGGAAACAGAACTGGTTTTCATGTTCTCTTTGTCTTGGAGTGCCAGAAAAATAGAGGAGAGTGTGCCCTCACCTTGGAGCCCTGCTGCCCTCTGCTTCTCAATGGAGAAATGTCCCAGCTTCTACACAGGCATCAGGACAAAGGTATGTAATGAAAGTAAGTCCAGGCTGTCTGTACTTGTGGGCATCAGCTGCCGCATCTGCATTGTTGTTGCCATGGGCATGGCACAGCAGGTTCAAAGATTGCATTTCCTTGTGTGACACAGGTCTGGTGGCTTGAAAGCAAGAGGGATGCAATAGAAAGAGCTGCAACCTCTGCCAGATTAGGGAAAGGAGAGTGCGATGTTGTTTCAGTTGCTGCTGATGGCAGGAAGGACAGTAAGGATAAAAAAGGCTGGTGTTTGCCATGGGCAGGGAAACACATCTGGTTTTCATGTTCTCTTTGTCTTGGAGTGCCAGAAAAATAGAGGAGAGTGTGCCCTCACCTTGGAGCCCTGCTGCCCTCTGCTTCTCAGATGGAGAAATGTCCCAGCATCTAGAAGGACATCAGGAGAAAGATAAGTAATGAAAGTAAGTCCATGCTGTCTGTACTTGTGGGCATCAGCTGCTGGCATCTGCATTGTTGTTGCCATGGGCATGGGACAGCAGGTTCAAAGATTGCATTTCCTTGTGTGACACAGGCTGTGGTGGCTTGAAAGCAAGAGGGATGCAATAGAAAGAGCTGCAACCTCTTCCAGATTAGGGAAAGGAGAGTGGGATGTTGTTTCAGTTGCTGCTGATGGCAGGAAGGACAGTAAAGATGGAAAGGCTGGTGTATGCCATGGGCAGGGAAACACAACTGGTTTTCATGTTCTCTTTCTTCTTGAGTGCCAGAAAAATAGAGGAGAGCGTGCCCTCACCTTGGAGCCCTGCTGCCCTCTGCTTCTCAGATGGAGAAATGTCCCAGCATCTACACAGGCATCAGGACAAAGGTATGTAATGAAAGTGAGTTTAGGCTGTCTGTACTTGTGGGCATCAGCTGCTGCATCTGCATTGTTGTTGCCATGGGCATGGCACAGCAGGTACAAAGATTGCATTTCCTTGTGTGAGTGACACAGGCTGTGTTGGCTAGAAAGCAAGAGGGATGCAATAGAAAGAGCTGCAACCTCTGCCAGATTAGGGAAAGGTGAGTGGGATGTTGATTCAGTTGCTGCTGCTGTCAGGCAGTACTGTAAGGATGGAAAGGCTGGTGTTTGCCATGAGCAGGGAAACAGAACTGGTTTTCATGTTCTCTTTGTCTTGGAGTGCCAGAGAAATAGAAGAGAGTGTGCCCTCACCTTGCAGCCCTCCTGCCCTCTGCTGCTCAATGTTGAGTTGTCCCAGCATCTAGAAGGACATCAGAACGAAGATAAGTAATGAAAATAATTCCAGGCTGTCTGTGCTTGTGGGCATCAGCTGCTGGCATCTGCATTGTTGTTGCCATGGGCAAGGCACAGAAGGTTCAAAGATTGCATTTCCTTGTGTGACACAGGCTTTGGTGGCTTGAAAGCAAGAGGGATGCAATAGAAAGGGCTGTAACCTCAGCCAGATAAGGCAAAGGTGAGTGGGATGTTAATTCAGTTGCTGCTGCTGTCAGGCAGTACTGTAAGGTTGGAAAGGCTGTTGTTTGCCATGGGCAGGGAACCACATCTGGTTTTCATGTTCTCTTTGTGTTTGAGTGCCAGAAAAATAGAGGAGATTGTGCCCTCACCTTGGAGCCCTGCTGCCCTCTTCTGCTCAATGGAGAATTTTTCCAGCTTCATCAAGTACATCAGGACAAAGATAAGTAATGAAAATAAGTCCACGCTGGATGTACTTGTGGGCATCAGCTGCTGGCATCTGCATTGATGTTGCCATGGACATGGCACAGCAGGTACAAAGATTGCATTTCCTTGTGTGACACAGGCTGTGGTGGCTTGAAAGCAAGAGAGATGCAATAGAAAGAGCTGCAAACTCTGCCAGATTAGGGAAAGGAGAGTGGGATGTTGTTTCAATTGCTGCTGCTGTCAGGCAGTACTATAAGGATGGAAAGGCTGGTGTTTGCCATGGGCAGGGAAACACAACTGGTTTTCATGTTCTCTTTGTCTCGGAGTGCCAGAAAAATAGAGGAGAGTGTGCCCTCACATTGGAGCCCTGCTGCCCTCTGCTTCTCAATGGAGAAATGTCCCAGCTTCTACACAGGCATCAGGACAAAGGTATGTAATGAAAGTAAGTCCAGGCTGGCTGTACTTGTTGGCATCAGCTGCTGGCATCTGCATTGTTGTTGCCATGGGCATGGCTGAGCAGGTACAAAGATTGCATTTCCTTGTGTGACAAAGGCTCTGGTGGCTTGAAAGCAAGAGGGATGCAATAGAAAGAGCTGCAACCTCTGCCAGATTAGGGAAAGGTGAGTGGGATGTTGTTTCAGTTGCTGCTGCTGTCAGGCAGTACTGTAAGGATGGAAAGGCTGGTGTTTGCCATGGGCAGGGAAGCACATCTGGTTTTCATGTTCTCTTTGTCTTGGAGTGCCAGAAAAATAGAGGAGATTGTGCCCTCACCTTGGAGCCCTGCTGCCCTCTGCTGCTCGATGGAGAAATGTCCCAGCATCTAGAAGGACATCAGGACAAATATAAGTAATGTAAATCATTCCAGGCTTGCTGTACTTGTGGGCATTTGTTGCTGTCAGATTTCATAGTAGTAAACTGCCTAGATAATGACAGAATCAGGGTGACAATAGAATGGTACGTAATTTCAGTACAATGAAAAAAGTTTCCAGGGGGCAGGAATGGAGGTGTTGAGATGCTGTGTTGTAACTCCTTACTTGCTCTAGAAAGCTGTATCATAATGGAAGACTGAAGTAAATACTTTGAGTGTTTTTTTAATGTGACTGGATATGAGATCCATCTGGCAAATTGAATAACTCAGTGGTAAAGGGACATAGATACCTCACTGTTTCATGGAACCTTAAGCATCTGAGCACTGTGTACGGAACTTGGGAATATAAGTATTAGAGTATCATGGAATATCTTGATTTGGAAGTGACCTCGAGGATCATGGAGTCCACCTCCTGGTTCCACACCAGACCTCCTATGAGTCAAGCCCTGTGCCTGAGAGCATTGTGCAAATGCTCTTTGACCTTTGTCAGCTCAGTGCCAAACCACTGCCCTGGGGAGCCAGTGCCAAATTCCGTGTATCTAGTTCATCCTACAGAATGATGCCAAGAACAGTTATAGAGATCGACTTACAAACAAAATTCTTGTCTTGAATGGTACACTCTTAATGGTACACTCACCATTTCAAAAAAAAAAAAAAAAAAAAAAAAAAAAAAAAAAATCAAAGCCGCATTCTTACAGTGGCATTTTACAGTATTGTAATTCTGTTGTGTCAAATCAAGGTTCTCTCATCATGAAATAATGACCAAATTCTCTTTTCATATCTAAAGATACAAATGTTAAAGGCAGCAGTGCTGTTCAAGAGTACATTACCAGCTCAAACACTGCTTTGGCTGTAAAACTGAAGGTAGTAAGGAATTTCATCAAGGAGTTGGAAGAAAACATTTAAGTGTAGATTTAAAAGCAACCTGTATTATTCTTAGAGTTTGATATAGTGTAATCCAATCCACAGTACTTGTAACATGTTTTTTATAAACATATAAACTGTTCCTTATTCTACACATCACTATGAGTAATTCTTCTGACAGGAATGATCACATGAGCAATTAACCTGTGACCTTAAGTTTGGAATTAAATGCATCCAGTGGAAGTAAGAGCTGTCAGTTATTTTGCTCTTTCATTGTTGAACAGCCGAGGTGTTTTGTTTTGGAGGGTGGATAGTGATGGGACAGGTGGGGAATGGCTTTAACCTGAGACAGGGGAGGTTTAGGTTGGATGTGAGGAGGCAGTTTTTCAGCCAGAGGGTGGTGAGGCACTGGAACAGGTTGCCCAAGGAGGCTGTGGATGCCCCATCCCTGGTTGGCAGGTTAGAAAGCCCACATGACTTTATTGCAGCACTGGCTGCAGGGGGATCACTGCTCCTAGCATGCACACAGAAGAGCTAGAGCACACAGGTGATGGACATTCCACTTGTGACCATTCCTGCAATTCCAGAGAGTGTGCGCCTGTTCCAATCACTGCTGCACAGATTAAAAACTGATTGCAGATGAGCTGTTTTGGTGTGGGGTTCTTGCAAACGGTCTGTAGTGGCTGTGTGATTCCTCGGGGAGTTGCTCTCCAGCCCAAAGCTCATGTCCTAAGTCGACCAGATCCCGTTTGTGTCAAGAGATGGTTTACAACAGAGCAGCTGCTGATCAAGTTTCTCATATCACTCTGCCTTGCTCCAGTGTCTGTGTCATCAGCCCCAGCACATACGGTGCACCTCTTCAAGGCTTGTGGAACACTGAGACTCTGCACTTGGGCTCCAGACATCCTGCTGCTGTAGTAACAACAGCCTTCCCTAGACAGAACATCGCTGTCCTGGAAGCTCTGAATTGAGTGCTGAAGACTGAATTAATTGCCAGGTATCAATCTAACACCTAATTTGTTTGCAGAGGAGATGAGGGCTGTGCTACCCATCATTTCACTAATTCTGAGTAACTTTCTGTTTGCCTTTACCAAGGTCTGATGTAACAATCGTGTTATCAGGAATGTCTGCCTGGAATCACTGTGAGGGTCTGAGATCTGATTTTTTTGTTTCTGGAGGGACTGGTGAAATGAAAATTCAGACATTTAAGGAATAAACACAATGAATAGGCATTTCTGATCAGAGTGGAGTCACTTCTTGTATTCAGAATCACAGAATCATAGAATTCTGTAATTTGTATTTGTGAACCTCAATTTCACAACACCAAGAGGTTATTCTAGCTTTGGTAACTCGCAAACTTTGTATATAACTAAATAACTGTAATCATAAATTTCTAGGAGCATGGAGATGGAGAAATTAATCTTCCTGTAATTCTCTGTACTGTACCCCCGTGGTTGTCAACACCTAATGCAATATTGAAATTTCAATTGAGAAATTGAAAGCTGTCCTTAACTTTTGCCTCTACATTGTGCTTCACTGAGGCTGGGTTTTCAAATATCTTGTTGGTTTGGGTTATTCTTTATGCAGCTGGTTTTAATCCTTGCTTCTTGCAGCAGTGCAGTGTTTCAGAAGAGAGAAAAGCACGGCGGGCATCAGCTGGATTTCTGTGGTTGGTAAAGCTGTGCTGAGAACTGGGCTGACTGCTGCACCTGGAAATGTGTGCAAAGTCTGCAGGCGCAGAGGAATCACTTTTCCCTGCAGGTTGAGCTTGTCTAAGGTAGGTCCTTGCTTGGTGAGCTTCTGCTTTAAAGGATCAAGCTGCATAAGTAAGGTAGTTTCAAAAGCAAGCCTGCCAGTTCTTTTTTACGTGAGTGATTTTTTAGCAAGGAAAGGTTTGAGATGCTGTTTGCTAATGGAAGATGGAGAGAGGAAAAGCAAGTCCAAGGCATGCTGTGCATAGCCACCACATGGTATCTGCACCATTTCCCCCTGCACAAAGGAGGAGCAGCTCACGAGCTTGGCCTGGGCCATGGAAGGGAGCAGACAAACATCTGGACCGACCCCAACCGAGCTGGTTCTGCAGGTTGGTTGTCTTCTGCTGCTTGTCTCAAATCCTGTTGCTCAGGGGAAGATTTGTTCCTGCTCAGTGCTAACAGGAAACTCACACAGCATTTTTGTTTCAGCTGTGCCAACGCTTTGATCCCTTGCTGCTTGGATGGGGCGTTTGAAGAATGATGCCTGTGCTGATGTCCAGCCAGGCTTTGGGGATGAGTCTCCACACCAGGGTACGTCTGACAGGACTGAGGGTTGGGGATCGGGCCAGGTGGAGTCCAGTGTGCTTTGCTCTTGTTCTTAGTGCTTGTTTTTGCTCAGGAGGGCAGGAGGTGAACCTCATGAACCAATGCCTGCAGATGGGGTCTGCAGAGAAAGAGGTCCTGCAGGCCTCGTGTGACAGCCACGGAGCTGCAGCGAGGCTGCATCAGTGTAAGACACCAGAGATCCACGGAGGTGTGAAGGTGAGCTGTGGGCTCCAGTAACGCAGGAAGGGATGTGCATGCTCGGGGTTTGGTTGTTCTGTGTGTGTTAAGTGACTGTGATACCACTGCTGGGTCAGTGTGAGTGTATGGAACAGTGTGACAGTCTTTTTGATGGAGTCCTGTGAAAGGAGTCCTGTGAATATGAGATCCAACGATCAGCCTGTGGGCATCATCCAGGAGTTGGGGTAGGGGATGAGGCAAGGGAAGCTGGGGTAAGAAATTTATAAAGCAGTCTGGCAGTAGTTCTGTGTTTCTCCCATCTCCTCCTTTATTTCCTTACAGGTGAAATAGATTGGTGCTGCAACACGCCCTTGAATTTAACAAGAAGGACTCTAGTGTGGATTTGACATGGGCCCAGCACTGCAAGGTACGCTGCTGGGAGGAAGCGTCCATGTTCCTGAGGGCAGGAAGGCCCTCCAGAGGGATGCACTGAGGCCAGTTGTACGAGGCTCAAGAAGAGCAAGCGCCAGGTCCTGCGCTTTGGTCATGACGACCCCGTGCAGCTTCTCCAGGATTTGGCTGAGGTAGAATTTCAAGCACCCCCTGATTCTAGAATGTTGGGCTGGGCTGTTGGAATCTCCTGGTCTTGTGACTGGTCTTGCCTCCCCACCCTGTGCGTCATGGTGAAGCAGCCTGGTGGCCCTCAGTGATGTCATAAGGGCTAGAATGAGGGCAGGAGCAGTGCGTGCTGCGTCCCTTCATTGGAGCGCTGGAGCTCTGACTGAGCAGCTCGCTTGTTGCACTTGTGCACCGACTGAGTACCTTTGTCTTCACACCGTCCTGTGCAGCTTCTTGTAGGTAAGCTGAGACAGTGTGGGATAGACGGGTGGGCAGTGAGTGCTGAGAACTGCTGGCTGGCAGAGCTCTTGGGATCATATAATGTCCATCAGCAGAGGGGTGGCCATGAGGGACAGGGAGGTGATTGTCCCCCTCTACTCTGCTCTTGTGAGGCCCCATCTGCAGTACTGCATCCGGGTCTGGAGCCCCCAGTACAAGAAAGACAGGGAGCTGTTGGAGAGGGTCCAGAGGAGAGCCACAGAGATGATCAGGGGACTGGAGCACCTCCCCTGCAAGGACAGGCTGAGGGAGCTGGGCTTGTTCAGCCTGGAGAAAAGAAGGCTGCAGAGTGACCTCATTGCAGCCTTTCAGTACCTAAAGGGAGGCTACAAACAGGGCAATCAACTCTTTGAAAGAGTAGATAACAGCAGGACAAGGGAAAATGGTTTTAAGTTGAGGGAGGACAGATGTGTCAGGGGGAAGTTCTTTGCAGAGAGAGTGTTGAGGTGCTGGAACAGCTGCCCAGAGATGCTGTGGATGCTCTGTCCATCCCTGGAGATGTTCAAGGCCAGATTGGATGGGGACCTGGGCAGCCTGGTTCAGTATAAAATGGGGAGGTTAGTGGCCCTGCATGTGGCACGGGGTTGGAGATTCATGATCCTTGAGGTCCCTTCCAGCCCTAGCCCTTCTGTGATTCTCTGATATTGCTTACTCTTGACCATCAGGTGTAATTTTCACCCAGTAAATGCATTCCAAAACTGTCCATAAAAGTGGCATTTGTCCCATGGTTTTTCCCTTGTCGTCTTTGCTAAACCGTGGAAGCTCATTGACCTGCTCTTTCTCTCTCCTCTCTCCCCCCTCTGCCTGCTTCCCTGCTGCAGCTTTTGCTCGTGGAAGATCAGAGCAAAGTGACAAGGAACTGCTGCGGATTCCAGAGATTTGTCTCCCTCGTTCTGATCTCTTGCCAGGTACCTGCCATGGTTTGTCCCCCCACATGCTTTAGCAGCCCGTGACGCCCCGTGTTTAGTAACACAGCCTCATCCATCCATGATGGGATGCTGGTCATGTGTGGGTTTTTCCACGTGCTCTCCAGCTCAGCCCTCAGAAGGATGCTGTCTGTGGTGCTGTGACCAGCTGGTCTTAAGGAAACCAATCCCTTAGGCAAAGAGTCCTAGCCCCAGCTTGTGCAGAGCTGCACAGCATCAGCAAGGGACACCAGCAGGCGTGCTTCGTCTGTGTGAGTGTGCCCCACAGCTGTAGGGAGCACAGCAGAGATGTGAACAGAGAAAATAAAAGTGTGTTTCTTTTCAGTTCCAGCTTGTCACACCCACGCTGATGGCCGTGGCGTGCAGCGAGATCAGCTGTGGGCCTGACCTGGCATGGACAGAGGTAGAGTATGAAGCTCTGATTGGTCTTTGTTCCCTGTCTGGAGCCAGCAGAGTGAGCCGCAGATGTGCTCTCCTGCTTTTTCAGGAGTGTCAGAATCATTGCAGCTCCTTACGCTCCTCTCTGGCAAGACAGTAGTGCAAGTGTGGCAAGTTTATAAAAGTACTGGAGCCATCTCGGCTGTGGTGTTTGTCCTCTTCTGATTTTTCCCTTGAAACAGCTGTTATTAGACTTGCAGTTCCTTCTGAAGTGCCCATGATAAGGACCGAGTGCATTTCCTGCAGCTTTCTCTGCAGATGTGCTCCTCACCTTGAAATCCTCCTCGTTTGTTCGCAGCTCCTCACCGTGGCCTGTGCTCTCTGTTTCAGACTGAGAACAACGGGAAGCCCCTGCTGGACCATGGGGAGTCAGCTGTGAATATTCCAGCTATTGCTGCTGCCCATGTCATTAAGAGATACGTTGCCCAGGCAGCGGATGAACTCTCCTTTGAGGTAAGCAGTTCAAGGCGTTCCTTGTTGTTCAGTTTTCCAATGGCAAATGCCTTCAGAGCTGCACTGGTGCAATTGCTCTCAAGCTCGGCGATGTTTGGCAGTGCAGAAGAATGCAGTCATTTGAGCTGTGCTTTCCTCCCAGCCGTGCTGAAGCTGGGATTGACGTTGCAATCTCTTGCAGGTGGGAGACATCGTGTGTGTCGTCGACATGCCACCAAAGGAGCTGACCCCCTGGTGGAGAGGCAAGCACGGCTTCCAGGTAGGCACAAGCTTCAGACTGGAGAGTGCAGCTTCAGTAAAGGCAGGAATCTCAGCTTAGAGCTGCTCTGCCTACACAGGATGGGTAATGGACGTAAACAGTTTCCCTGTGTCGGTGTCAGAGGACCTTGCCTTTGGCTGCAAATGTTGAAAAATTATTACCTTTATGCAGGACATATTCTGCTGGATAGTCTTATGGAGTGTCAGGCAAGCACGTTCTGAGGGAAATGTTATGTGGCTTTTGGTTTAACAGTTCAGACCTAAGAAATGCAGCATGCAATAGTTGGCCTCTCTTTTTGTTCTTGTTACAGGTTGGATTTTTCCCTGGGAATTGTGTGGAACTCATTAATAAGAACATTCCTGAGACACTCATCAACTCAGTGCCAAAGCCAGGTATGGATGTTACATTTGATGGTGTGGGGAAGCAGGTTTTGTATGTACTTGTTGGTAATGTTCTTCCCGTTCTGACGTGCTCTGTAGAATGTGCTGTGCTCGGCCTCGTCCAACTGAGCCAAACCTGAAATGACCTGGTTTCTTCCTTTTGTTGTGCAGAGCCCAAGAAACGCAGCAAGATCCTCAGCTTCCTTCGTTCCTTGGTGAAGGCCCGCCCAAAGAAACCGACCGAGCGGGAGGTGGAGAAGGAAAGGGTGTTTGGCTGTGACCTGGGAGAGCATCTTCTCCACTCTGGTCGTGATGGTAAGGAGCAGTCCATTCCTGAGATCTTCCTCTCTTGGGCATCTAAAGAAGATGAAAGGGAGATCATATCTAGCAGGGGGCAGGTTGATAGCAGTGGAGACACGTGTAAAGGGAGTTGATGGCTGAAGGATAATGTGTGTGATGGGAGCACAGCCTGAAGCAGAACTTGAGTAAGGAGCTCAACTGACGGCTGGCACGTGTTCTTTAGTCCCCCAGGTCCTCCAGAGCTGCGCTGAGTTCCTTGAGCAGCACGGCGTGGTGCAGGGGATATACCGCCTGTCCGGCGTCGCGTCCAACATCCAGAGACTGCGGTAAGAGTGCTGCGACTGACACAGCCTGAGTGCATCTGGTGTGGCTTTGGCCTTGCCTTCCTCTTGCTCAACTGGTTTGGCGTCCTTCTCTCCAGGCAGGAATTTGAGTCTGAGCAGATTCCTGAGCTCACCGTGCGTGACATTCACAGCGTGAGCTCCCTCTGCAAGATGTACTTCAGGGAGCTCCCGAACCCTCTGCTCACCCACCAGCTGTACGGCAAGTTCTCGGTAAGCACAAGGCTGCGTCTTTCATTTCCCTCTTCCCTGGGCCTCTTGGGAGATGGCTGCAGCAGTGCCCCAGCTCTGAGGCCCTTTGGCTGTCAGCCCCACGAGGTTTACTCGCAGTGGTTTCCTAGCCTGATTTGTGTCTCGCTCCCTTTCTGCACTACTCCAGGATGCTGTTGGTGCCGCTACAGAGGAGGAGCGGCTGGTCAGAATGCAGGACGTCATCCAGCAGCTGCCCGCTCCTCATTACAGGTCAGTGCTGCCCTCAGCCTGTTGACCTCAGCCCTGCTGCATGGCAGAGGGCAATGATGCGATTCCAGGCTTTGTCTCACGCTGGTAACGTGATGCCTGTGTATGCTGAAGGGTTGAAGGCTCCATGGGGTTACTTTATGGGGTCAGTTCCTGGGCACGGGGGCACGCTTGGTGCAGCTGATGGCTGCGGCTGTGCTGTGCTGGGGCTTGGTGCTGCAGTGTGGCACTCAGTCAAGTTGGATCTACTTCATCTTCGGTGACAGTAGCAATAACAAGAACTAGCATGAATGGAGGTTTGCTTTCTGAATTGCAGCACGGCATGCTCGTTGGTGCTGAACATTTGCCTCTCTTGTCTTCCAGGACACTGGAGTACCTCATGAGACACTTGGCGTGTCTGGCTGGGAGCTCCACAGTCACAAACATGCATGCCAAGAACCTAGCCATTGTGTGGGCTCCAAACCTCTTAAGGTAAACTTCTGGTTCTGTTTCAACACAACGCTTCCATCTGATCTCCAGTAAAAAAAAACAGTCCTCCCTTTTCCTCCATCAAATGTGCTCTTCTCCTGTAAAATCTGCAGTAAGTGGCTGACAGCAGAGCAGGAGCCTGGGCTGTTCTCCAAGGCTACAGGCACAATGTCTAGGTGACAATTTCTGCAGTCTTGTTGAGATGGGACTGACGTGTCCTTGATCATCCAGGAGAATTTCTGCAGTGGCATCACTGATTGCCCACTGCGGAAGTCTCCAGAGCCTCAGTTGACAGCTTTTGGCTGCAACAATTCAGACTGGGGGAAACGGTCTTGGAGAAATGACTTCTAAAATCTGCCTTTTCTACAGATCACAGCAGAACGAGTCTGCCTGCGCCAGCGGAAGAGCTGCCTGCATGGAGCTGCAGACGCAGTCGGATGTTGTGGAATTCATCATCAACCACACAGACGTCCTCTTCTGCTCCAAATCCAGAGCAGACATCGCAGATGGAGCAGGTGAGTGTCTTTCTCCATTAGCTTTATCTTGACCTGACACCTTGATCAAATGCAGGCCTTCTCCAGGACCTTTGAGATACTCTTTTACCATCAAGGGGACAGCAGACCTCTGGGCTTCCATTAGAATCTGGCATCCTGTTGCTGGATGTTGAGAATGTCCAAGCCCAAACTTCACAAGGAGGAAACGGTCATTATTATGGTTTGCATGCAGGAGAAGCTTGATGCAAGTGTGGCAGCGAAGCTTTCTCAGTTCTCTGCCCCCATTTGCTCAGGTTTTTCTGTGCCTGTTTCGATACAGTGAGCTGCTCTTCATGATGACCGTGTCCTTTGCCATAAACACACCTCTGCCCACATGCTTATTTGGAGCTCCTCTTCTTCCAGTGGCTCGGATAAGCAAGCCTGAGAAAAATACAGCACCTCCCCAGAACTGTGGTGCCTGTGCTGCTGCCTTCTGATCCTCGCTCTGACCTGTGGTTTTCCCTTACAGGGCACAGTTCTCTCCCAGGGCCCAAGGCTGTGGGGGTCTCTTCTGCTGCTGCAAAGCTGCTCAGCCTGGAGGAGGCACAGGCACAGAGGCGAGGCCACAGCAGCTCTCCTGTTGTGACAGAGAGCAGCAGGGACATTGAAGTGGAAGAAAGCCCTGCAGCTGGGCAGGGCAAATTCCACACAATCATCGACTTTCCATCTGAAAGGTAAAGAGGACTTTCTTTTCCAGTACCTATCATCACTGTTTGGGTGGGTTTTTGTGCTTTTCTTTCCATTATTTCTAGTGCCCAAACTTGCTGAAACTAGGTTACGCTAATGGTGGGATTTTCCAGATTTCAGGGCCACGTGCCTGAAACCAATTCCAGTTCTCCTTTAAGCAGAGCAGTTGGTCAGACTTGCTGGCACTAGAAATTAAGCATGGCAGTGAGATGAGGCCGATCAGCTGCTAATGTAAGAGTCAGAGGTGCTTTTGAGCTTCCTTTATGGCTGCACGGTTCCTCAGAAAGCAGTTACGCCTGCCAGCTCAATCAAAGCCATCCCGAAGATGCTGTGCTGTACAGCTGTGGAGCCTTTGCTCCCATGCTCTGCATCTTGCTTGACAGAGTTGAGGGGAATTTAGCCAGCAAGACTTCAGGGCTGAGCTATAGAATGGAGCCATCCTCAACTGTTGGAAACAGAGCGAGTTTCTAAGTTGTGTTTCTGCAGAAACCAGGCAGTGCTAGGAACAAGCAACTGCTACCAAGAGCTCAGGGCAGCTCTTCCCTCACCCTGCACCACGCACGACTCACAGCATTCGCTGTTTTCTCTCTCCAGGCAAAATCCACCCAGCAAGAATGAGGAATCACCAGCTGGCAGTTGGTGTTGCTGCTTCAGCCTCAGAAAGCCATCCTCTGGGAGCAAACACCAACTGCAGCGCAGTGCCAGGCAGCCCTCAGAAACAGCAGTGGTAGTCCTGGCAGGTAAGGGTGCAAATGCAGCTTCCAAAACCCTGCTTTTCAGGAACACAGAATTCAAGCTTGCGGTGCACTTGTATCTCCTTCTAGCATTCCAGCCCCTGCCTAACATCTTCAGTACACCCTTGATCAAGAACCACTGTCGTAATTCAGCTTGTGAAAGTTTGACACTAACCCCTGTGTATCCTTTCTAGGTGAATCGAGCCCTTGCCAACCCAGGAGATCCAGGGCAAGTAGTGATGATGCTCTGTGTGCTTCCATCAGTGGAGAGCTCTTAGGGAGCACGAATCGCTGCAACTCCAACAGCAGCCTTCCATCTAACAACAGTAACAACAGTGATGGAGAGAAGGAGCTCATTCAAGTTCATGCTCTCATTACACCTGGCTCTGCTGAAAATGCTGACCTGAGCCTCCCAGACATCATCGTGACCAACCTCGATTGTAACCAAGAGCCTCTGCTGTGCAGCCCAGCCCAAGCACAGTGTGAGTGCCCCGACAGCAGCACCTCCATGCAGGAGCAGGCCAGGATCAGTGAGGAGGAGCAGAGCCTCTTGCAGGGGGACTTTCAATCAGGCCTCCAGTCCCAGGCACCGGACAGCAGCACTGAGAGCTCTGAGCCACTCTCTCCATGACAAGAGAGGATGAGTCCCATCTTTATTCTGGACCTCTCACACCATCCTCGCTCTTTTATATAATAATAAAAGCACACTCGTGCTCAATCAACGCCTTGACTGCGTCTGGAGTCTTCATTCACACGGATTGGGATGAATGCAGCACACAGCAAGGCACCTCAGCTTGCAACTCTGTGGCTGTGGGGTGTGCAGCAGAGCTCTGGTTTTCTTCCCATTTTGTCTGGCTTTGGGATGTCTGCAGGGAGAGCTCTGCTACCATTTGGTGTGTTAGCAAATAATCTCTCGCATCCTGGATGCTGCTCATGATAATCCCAGGCTTCCTGGCTGTGGCTTTGTGATGCTTTTCAGGGCTTTTTGATGCATTTTCATGCGTTGGCTTTTCCTAAACACCTCTCTCCTTCCACCATGTCCTTTCCTGGCTCCCACCTACGAGCTGGCTGTGCAGATCATCTCCAGACCTGTCATCATCACACCGCAGCAGGAGAAGCTCACCCTGGCCAACGTCAGGCAGTACTGCTTGGTCTGCAGCTCAGTGGCCATTTCCCTTTTAGGCGGCTCTTGCAGAAGAATCAAGCAGCAGAAGAATTCGCTCACCCTGCAGCACACAAATGCTGCAAAAGCAGAAACAACCTGGGAATCTCTTGTCTGCAAGACTGCACAGACACTCACTGACTGTGTTTGATGGCTCCCTCCCATCCTTGATTTCCTTCTCCCCTTCTCCTCGTCTGATCCCACTGCTGAGCCATGATCAAGCTGCCCAGTGTCGCAGAGCATCGTGCAGAGCCGTGCTGGCACCTCCTCCCCTTCCTCTCCTGCAGCTCGGCGTGCAACCTCACCGCTTCTCTGACAGACCTGCTGATCCCACGCGTGCCATCGGGATGCTCTGGCTCAGGACGTAACCCAAAGCTCCTTCCCACCCTCCCAAGAAAAAGCAAACAGCTTTCCTGCCTCCTCTGCTTGATTTCATGTGGTAGGCATGAAGAGCTGTTCAGCTCTGAGCAAGTTTTTTTCTGAAAAAGCGACCAGCTCTTTTCCATCCCTTTGCCCCTACAAACAGTTGTCCAGAGGATCTCATCCAAGAATCCCTTGAACAGCCTGCAGCTGGCTCTCCTGAAGTTCAGGCTCCTGACTTTGCTTCCTGCCAGGCCCGCATTCCTTGAGATCACAAACTCAAGGAGGGCATGGTCACTGCAGCCCTGACCGCCTCCTGTCGTAACCCCTGGTGTGCACCATGTCCAGCAGTGCTTCCCTTCTGCTTGCTGTGCCCAATGCCTGCACCACAAAAGATTCTCAGTGCACTCCAGGAGTCTCTCAGATTGCTTGCAGCCAGCCATGCTGATTTCCCAGACTGACTGGAATCCCCCATCAGGATGAGAGTCAGTGAGTGCGATGCTTCTGCTGGCTGCAGTAAGCAGCTCCCACCAACAGGCTCCCTGACCAGGCGACCTGTAGCAGACCCTCACCTCCAGAAGCCCTGCATTGCTGCAGTTCCTAATTTTACCCACAAGTTTTCAACCTGGTCATGCCTCTTCTTTGTTCTTTGCAGTCAACTTCTTATCATAGAGGGCAAATCCCTTGCCTTCCAGAATTCCGTAGTAACAATCGTGTCTGCTTTATGTCAGGATTTTTTTTCTTTCTTTTTTTTTTCTATTTTCTAGGTAGGAAAATTAATTTCTGAGCCAGGAGAAGAAGAAGTGAAACAATCCTCCTTGCACTGCTCAGTTTGCATGAGTTGCCAAGTGCTCCTCAGGTAATGTGTGCTGAAGAGCTGACCTTGGTGGCAGGGGCTGTGGCTGCATTTTGTGCCTGTCATGCGGGAATACAAGAAAGCCTATTCAGAGCAGGAGCTGCAGAGCGAGATAAACATCACGAGAAGGTAAGGCTGAGAAGCAAGGACACCTCCAGAAAGAAGAGAAAAACTGAGTCAAGTAAGCTGCGTGACGGCCGTGTGATGCTGACCATGACTGGAGGAAGAGCGCAGGGCTGGGAATGACTGATGGCTCTGGTTGGATGGGTGCCTGTGTGCACAGAGTTCAGGAGTGTTTGTGGAATGTTTTGCTGGCATCTAACAGCTGTAAGGGGAAGATAAGAGAGAAAACTTGTGAATGCATATGAGGGGTGTTAAAATCTGGAATAAACTGTTTGGATCATTCACATTTGAGTCCGTGCCAGATTGCCACACCGTAAGAAATGGAGGCCAAGGATTTTCCTTTAAGAGTGCCAACTGCTTATTTTAAATGATAAAAAAAATATATTGAAAAATGCATTGGAATAATGTATTGATATTTGATGTTTCTGTCTTTCCATTCCTTTAGCACCCTGGGTGTTGATGCAGCTGCATGCATCTGCTGTCCTCCCCTTCTGTTTTGTGTAAAAGAACAGTAAAATACGCAATCAGTGTGTGATCTTTTTCAAGTATTTTACTTTATTTGCCCCTAGGTTGCAATGGCTTGGAAATGGCAGTGTCACCCAGGAGCCCACACGGCGACCTGATGTCTCATTGTTTGGGTCCACTGAAAACCACCATGATGACAAAAGATGCCTGGGATTCCTCCGGCCCAAATGCAAAACCTTGCACTTTGCTGTGTTGAACCTCATTAGGTTCACCCAGGTCCACCTTTCAAGTCTGTTCAGGTCAAACAGATGTCATTTTCCTGTGTCTTTCAATTCCCAGTCCATCTTTTCCCCAAAGCAAAAGAATTTGGAGGTAACCACCTACAGTCATGTGAGCGATTTCAGCGTCTATTTCTGATCATGGCAACAACTTCAGAGGTCACACTTAATTTACGGTGCCCGTTTTAATTCTGACCAAGGCTGTCGTTGCAGCTGATTTCCCAAGGCTGCAAGGCGTGGTGGTGACACAGCCTTGTGCTTCTGCATTTGTGCTCATCCCACGTTTCCTTTCTCTGTCTCGCAGGTCAGCTCCTGCTGGAAGCAGATGGTATCCCAGTAGGAATGAAGGTCAGTGCAGGAGCAGCTGCTGACGGGAGGAAGGAAGTCCATGCTGATGAGCTCTGAAGCATCTGCAGGTATGGTTCTGGAGGAGGCAGCAGTGATGTCGGAGGGCTCCCCAGCAGGAAGCTGTCTCATCCCAATGCTCGCTGAGTGGCTGAGTGGTTGGAAGGGAGCTTTCTTCCTGACAGCAGCACCAGTTACTCGACTCAGATGTTGCAAAGACAAGGATTAGCACGAGTTCCAGTACCTACAGTATCATCACGAATCACGGTAAGATTACAATGTGTCCTCATACAAACGCAGCCATTTCTCCCTGAGTCCAAAGGCTGTCCGGAAAGCATCTTTGAGGTCTCTCACACCAAACCACTGATGTTCGTGTGGGATCTGACTCATTAGGGTACAGGGGTTAGGAACCACAGGCTGTCTTTTGAGAACTGGTTCAGTCATTTTCTTACACCTTGCACCAGCCGATACGTGCCGTCTGCCTTCCGTGCCGACAGGATTGGGGTGTTATAAGGCCACAGACAAGGTTCCAGAAGACCATCCTTAACCACTGTTTGTATGTCATGTTTTTATGTTTTTTTGGTTTTCAGTATCCCACATCAAAACATCATGTATTGGAATTAAAGTGTTGATGCTCCAATTCCAGGTACCTATCCCTGTACATTAGAGAAGTCATGAGATCTGACCCTTCAGGTGGGGCGGTCTCTTAGTGCCTGGCAGTGGGTGCTGGAGGGTGCTTTCCTAGCCATTCCAAGCTTTTCAGGTTAGACTCAGTCTCAGGAGCTCTCTCTGTCCTATCTTATTTGATTTATTAGTCTCAATTTCAATTAGATTGTATTATATTGTGTTATCTTGCATTCCGATCTCATAATTAGTAAAATAAGTTTATCTCCATAGATTGTTGCTGCTGTTTTTTTTTCCTCCCTTCCTTCCTTCCATTTTTGTTGGGCTGGGGGGAGGGGAGGGGAGGGCCAGGGGTCTACTGCCCCCTGTCACGGGCATAAATTGATCTAATTAACTCCATGACACCATGACACAAACTTCTTTCATTTTATAATAGAGTGTGAATGTGAGTGTGTTGATGAAGCAATATACATAGAAGTGCTGTGACCTTTTAGTCATGTCAGCATGTTCTGGGAGAAAGAGGCAACGCAGTGTTGATGATCTCCACATCTTTCCAGCAGTGAAATTTATTTCAAAATTTCTGCAGGAAAAGGTTTGTGCCAGATGACAAAGGAAAGAACACTTCCTGCAAAACGTCTGTTAGAAAGCAGCACGTTGTCAGCTGGAATCATGAGTTCTGATCTGGAGAAAGGCTGTGCCAAGGTATTTACAGATGTCTTCTGATGGGTTTGAAGCATTTCTGGCTTGCAGAGTAGGCATAATTCTGCAAAGCTGGTGGTTGCTTGATCAATCTGAAATACGAGAAAGATCAATAAATGACCAAAAAAAAGCACACAAACAAACAAAAAAACCCCACAATAGATATACTGATAGCTGCATTATGTACTACATGATTCCTTTCAGCTATATGCTTTTTTTTTTTCTTAATAAGAAAGTGTAGAGCTGCCAGTTCCATTATCCATCCTTTCTAGCTCCAGGTTAAATAAGAAATGTTATTCCTGTCACCTGGAAGATGTATTCTGGGAAGAATGGTTTTCAAATAATTTGTGTTTCTTTAAGACATTTAGTTATGGAAAAAAAAAACAAAAAACAAAAAAACAAAAAGCAGACAAACAAAAAAACAACCAACAATCTCTACAACCTGAAAATGAAAAAAAACCCTCTTGACTTTCTCTGGACTGACCTAAAAGTATAACACATTGCATACGAATGTTTAAGGAACAACAAAGAACTGTCACGGAAAAGGAGGGAGCTGCTCTTTTACCTATCAAACCTTCCACATCTTTGAGTGTCTGCCAGCAACCAGAATGTGTGGAGGCACCTTCAGTCAATGGAGGGCAATGATGGCAGCATACTTACATTAATCCTTGATGAAATAGCACAGCACTGATAGAAACTTCCCAACAGTCTGCACTGATCTGAGATGCTCTGGCAACTCTTTGCAAAAGGTTCTTCATGCTGAGTATTTTCATTTCACTGCTTGCTTGCTGGTATCACCTGTGCTAAGCCAGCTAGACAAACCTAGATTGGCAGCTCCTCAGATGTGTTACCAGCTAATTTCCCACTGATCATTAGAAACAGAAAGTTAATTCTGCTGGGAATTCAGCCATCTTCTGCATCTCTTCCTTCTCCTGATCTCTGTTCTACCTCCGTTTGACACAGATACACATCCAGGCTAATTAGTGAAATTTGCTTTGACTCAGCACGAAAAGGAGAGCAAAAGGAAGGGCAAAATGAATGAAATAGCAACACAAGTTACCCAGCTGTTGTGTTGAAAAGACCATTTTTAAGCCAAAAGAACTGCAGAAAGAAGGAATGGATGGATGTCCTGGAGCATCTAGTTCTCCAGATGCCTACAAGAGATGCCTTTCTGCACGTGGGACACAGAGCAGATCCCCTCTGATACTCGGCACAGGGATGGATGGTGCTAAAAGCAGGTCTGTGTTTACCTACAGGGCCCTTTGTTGGTTTGTTTCCATGTACAGAGAGCCCATAGGAGGGATCAAAGCCATCTCACAGTTTGTGCTTGTAGGTTCAGTGTTTGGGAGCATTTACCTTCTGAACAGCTGAAACCAAAATCTGCAATTCAAAGCCTGTGAATAATATTCAAATAATAATTAATTAAGAAATGAACAGATAAACCTTTCACACCTGGAGCTCAGCTGCCATCACAGACCATTGCAGTGACTGCCATGCATTCAGTTCTGTGTTGATAGTATCACTGGTGTCTCTCTTCTAGAGATGGATCTAAGCTGAAATGTGACTGCTGGTCGAGTTTCCACCTTAGCAGCTCCTCTACTGCTGCTGTCACAACTGCATTGTCCACCTGAACTGCGGGGTTGGATGTGACCTTGTGAGCAGCAGTCTGCTGGCAGACCTGTGAGTATTTTCCAGTATGCAGTTATCCCTGGTCAGTAGAAGGAGGAGAGAATTAATGCATATATGCATATACTATAAATACATCAATTATATAATTACATAAATTATATATAATTATATATGATAAATCCATGAAATAGACGTGAATACATACAAACAATTAAAAATCCATACATATTTTTGTGCATCTTTAAATGTAGGAATGCATTCTATTAGAGGCATTGATAAGCAGGCATTTAAGCACACCTTGCTTTGCTGTTTAAGCAGGTCTGCACCAGAATCCTGACTGTAAGTGACATCTGTGGGTGTCTTGAAAAGGACAGCTCAAATCTTACATCATGCACGAGCATGGAGAAGCTGATTTCCTCCTGATTAATCCTTGATTGTTCAGTGTATAGTAGTCAGATGGAAGACAACATGTAGTCCAAATGTACTGATTTGAGAAAACAGCTGCTCTGGGTACTAGGAAACGGAGAGAAAATGGAGAAACAGACACTCCCAGAACTCTGCTGTGAGCACTTGTCTCATGAAGGATGTATCATAACAAGCACAAAACTATGGAAGAAGAAATAGGCTTTCTAGCTGTGTCTTCATCCTCGGCATAGCTAGTTCTGTCTTTAGACATGTTTCTGAAACACTGACACATTTTACCAACAGATAAGTAGGTAAGTGACCAAAATGCAGAATACAGTCATGACAAAAATAATAATAATAATAATAATAGAATAATAAAGATGTTTCAAAAGGTTAAAGATGTGGATTGGAAAAGTCGCAGCCAAAAATATTTCTGAGGAATTTTAAAATATATTTCTGTATTTCTTTCACTTCCCAAGAAAGCACGATTTTACTTCTCCAGCAAAATTGGTGTGTCCTTATCTTACTAGAGAAAGGCCTCTCACCATGGCACAAAGCTGCTAGAGTTTCCCAGGACACAGGAACAAGATTTTCTCCACTTTTCCACTCTTCCCACTTGAGCATTTTGCAGTCAATGCTTTGGGGCTTTGGCAGAACTCGTGGGTTACCCTAATGTAGGATGCTGGCTTCTATATTGCCAAGGTATCTCATGGTAATTTTGGTCGCCCAGATTTCAGCTCTGTTGGGGATGAAAAAAGAGGCTGAATTTCCCACTGTCAGTCCCACAGATTCCTTCTCTCCCATTTGAAATGTCTGGGACATCATTGAGAAAAACACTGCAGTCTTTTGTTCAGTGGTTGGCAAAGGCAATGCTCCCTGCATTCGTTGCATGGGGCTTTTTCCATGCATTTTTCATTGCTGTACACAAGTGCATACGGATACTTAGACACTCAGATGTAGGTTGCTCCGAAAGTAATGCCTACTATTGATTTCGATGGAAACTGCAGCTCTGCTGCCATCTGCTGGCACAACAACAAAACGTAATGGAATATTTGTAGGAAGGTTCAGCCTCTGCTGCCGTACCACCAACAGTCACCTCTGATATCATGGGCATTCATCATTATCTATAATCATAAACACTGAACATACGGCCACTGACACAGATTGCTGACAAGTCTACGATTAACCTGCAACAATGAGGAAACCCATGAAATCTATGTGAAAATGATAAAAACTGACCAGAATAACTGCCAGCCAGCTTCTACATTAAAGATCAATAGATACATCATTTCTGTATTTGGCAGGGTGAAGCAGTCGGCAGCTGAAAAACAAAGCACTGGATTTTGCAATGTTACTGAAAGAGTGAAATGTGAACAAATGAACCACTTTCAGATGTCACGTGCTGCCTTTTTCTGTAGCTGCATTAATCTCTGCAGAAATACATTTTTCCTGTGTTTTGCCTGTATTTGTGCCTGAGATAGCACAGTTGTTTCACAGAACAGACACAGCCACAGTCAATAATGCAACAGCACGGTTCCCATTACATCTATTTTTTCCTTTCTTTGCAGGAATTCCAGTTGCTTTAAACACGTTGTCACATTTTTACAGCAGTTACACAACCAGCTGTGGCAGGTGCAAGAATGAGAGCCGGAGAGCAATTCTGTGTGTGCAAACAGTGCATCAAGTGCAGACGTGTAGTTTAAGATAAAAGCTGGGCAGAGGAGAGCAGGCTGGAAAAGCTGAAGTAGGAAAGTAATTATTTTTTTAAGCTGACATTTCTTAGACAGGGCGGGGGGGGAGGGGATAGAGTCGGGGGGAGGAGGGGAAGGGGCGGCCCCCCCGGAGGAGCTGGCGGGCAGAGGCAGCGGGGTGCAGCTCCGCACAGGACCCGAGCGGCTGCCTCTCTCCCTCCGGCCCGGCTCAGCCGTCTCAGCTCGCCGCGGAGCAAAGCACGCGCTTTCCCTCGCACTGCCGTGCTTTGACCGGCATTCCGGACGCTCTCGCGTCTCTCGCTTTGCCGGATCGGCTTCGTGCGGCGAATCGCCGTTCCTCCTCGGCTCGCCGCCGCCGTGTTTTCTCTCGGTTCCAACTATCTGCTCGCTCTCTGCCCTTCCCCCTCTCCCGGAGCGCACGCGGCCCGGGGCCGGCCGGCTCGCGGCAAACCGTTCCGAGCCCTGCGGCTGTTTGTCCTTTTCCCGGGGCTGTGCCCCCCTGTCACGGACACGGGGGGGGGGAGGGGGGGGAAAAGGATGGGGGAAGGAAGGAAAAAGGATGGGGGAGAAGGAGAGGGGGAAGGAGGGGGGAAGGGGAAAGCATTGGTGGGGGGGGGAGGGGAGGCTAGAAGGGGGGGAGGTAGAAGAGCTCTTTTGGTTTCGTCTTGAATCTATCCACATTTTATCAACCTACAGCATCCTGTGGAAAAGGATTCTGTCCATACCAATAACCTTCCAAGCACTTGAAGTCAAAGTGGGTGTCAGAGGAGATGGGAATATCCTGTTCTCTGTGTCCAGAAGAAGGGATGAGATGACTGAGATGTTAGAAGGAGATAAGAGGAAACACTGGGATGGGCTGCTGCTGGAGGCCATTCGGTTTCTTGGTGATGGCTGCCTTTGAGAAGCGTGCAGATTAACAAATCTCAGGACAGGGACAGGTGCTGGATTTCTCTGGCGTAGAGGCAACAGAGCAGCTGCCATATAGAGCTACTTTACTGCCTAGTTATTTACAGTCTGATTCTGGCAGGAGAGAGTGAAGCAGCTTATGAGTGATGACAGTCATAAGAAGCATGCCTTTATAATGCTTGCAGATCAAAAGCTGGGACCTGTTTGTGAGAACAGTGCTCTGCAAGACTGGTGCTGGTGTTTGTAGGGAGTTCTCGTGGTTCAGAATCCAAAGCCGTTTTACAGAAATGAATTTTTTTTTTTTTTTTTTGAGATAAAAAACCACAAAATACACAAACCCACTCCCCCACCAAACCCACAAACAAATTTGTTAATAATTTTGTAGATGTGAGAGAAACTATTTTGTCAAAGCAATGGCATTTTCTTAGCTTGAATCAAAATGTCTGTAAATGGGAGCAGTGCTATAAGAATGTTGTTAAAGTAAAGGTGACAAAGTTTTGTTCGTATAGTAAATATAACTGTTGGAAATCAGTAGTTGAAATATGTACTAGGAATAATGGAATTTCAGTTCTGAGTTTATTGGGTCTTTTCCTGATGCTTCTGGATGCTGCCCTATTATGGTTCATTTAGTTTTGGGATTTTCTTGTTTATTTCACAGAAAAACTGAGTTGGGCCTGGTCTTGTGAATGACTGCTGGTGGTACTGATTTTCCTGGCTTTGGTCTCAGTCCTGCACAGCCACTGCGGTGAGTTGTGTTGTTTTTGTCCCACAGGAGTCACCACCGCCTTTTGTGGAAAGGATCACAGATGGCTGGGAGTGGATTTATCAGAGCTGCCAAAGCTGAGCGTAGCTGTAGGTGAAGCAGGACTGGACAGTGAAGTCCCCACCCTTTCCATAGCAGAGGTGGTGCTCACCTCCATGGCAAACAGCAGGTCAGGTGAGCTGTCCTTTGTTAGCTGGGCTGTGAAATGAGAAGCAGAGGCTTCATTGTAAGTCGTGGGAGCCTTGTGTCTTAAAACTAAAGCCTCGTGGATTCTGTGCAAGTTCCAAACAGCTCCTTGCATTGTAGGCATGAGGGAGCAGTTGATTCCCACCTGATCAAAGCAGGAGGCAGTGTGCACAGCTGGAACACAGGAGCTTCTGTCTGAACATCTGCAAACGCTTCTGGACTGTGTGAGTGATGGGCACTGTCACAGCTTGCCTGGACAGGCTGTGGAGTCTCCCTCCTTGCAGATCTTCCAAAGCTGTTTGTGGGGGTGGAGAGTGATAGGGCAAGGGGGAATGGCTTTACACTGAGGTTTGGGTTGGATGTGAGGAGGCAGTTTTTCAGCCAGAGGGTGGTGAGGCACTGGAACAGGTTGCCCAAGGAGGCTGTGGATGCCCCATCCCTGCAGGCATCCAAGGCCAGGCTGGATGTGGCTCTGGGCAGCCTGGGCTGCTGGTTGGCGACCTGCACACAGCAGGGGGTTGGAACCAGATTGTCTGTGAGGTCCTTTGCAACCCAGGCCGTGCTATGACTCCACTTGGCCATGGTCCTGGGTAGGCAGCTCTGGGTGGTTCTGCTGGTGTAGGAGGTTGGAGCAGATGGCGTCCAGAGGTTTCTCCAATCTCATCTATTCTGTGAACCTAAAAGGGAGATTAGAAGAATAAAAAGAAGAAGAACCTGAAGTACTGTGGGTTGGTTTGTTTGTATTTAAAATTTTGGGGTCTTCTCATCCCAGACTCTATGAATGGATGAGACTTTTGTAGATCCCCAGTACAGGTCTCTCTTTTGTTTGTTATCTGTCAGGATGCCTTAATAGCATGCTTTAAGTTGCACTTGTCCTGTAATAACAGGTGGTCCCACAGGTATTTAATTATCCTTACATACGTCTCCCGACAGGTCAGAAGCCTTGATTCAGTGGCAGCAGAGCATTTCTCTCATGCATGCTTTCTGCTCTGTGAGCAGATGCACCCAGAGGACCCCTTTGGACGTGTCACGCAACAGCATTTCAGCCAGCTGGACTCTGCGCTTTGTTCTTTGTCTCAATAGCCTGATTGTGAAGCACAGCAGAAGAGTTTTTTGAACAAGTGAGTACCTGCAGCCCTAAGAGCCATGGGAAACTGCAACACCTGGAGAAGGTGTAACTGTAGGTAATTTTAGAAGTCGTCAGCTGGGCCAGCTGGGTTGAAGCAAAAAGGGCCAAGGCAGAGCTGCTGCCTGCTCTGGCGATGTGGCTAGTCATCTGAAGGTCCCTGGCCAACAAGCAGCCTGTCTGCTGGTGTGGGATAAGGCAACGTATGGGTTCCTCTGAGGCTTTTCATGTTAGATATCTGTAGAAATTTTTAGGCAAGGCATCTCATCAGACTTTGAGCTGCTGCTTCTTTCCAGCTAGGCAGTTTTAAAGACCCCCCATGCAGATGCTTCACTGAGGGTCTTTGTTTTGTTGTGGGAAGTGAGTCTTTTCTTCCAGAAGGAATCATCTTGAGGGATTTCTGTTTTAGGGCTGGACTGAGTGCAGCGTCACGGATGTGAGTGAGTTTCACCTGCTGTGTTCCAGAAGATGAGCAGCACAGAGTGCAGGCTCTGGAGCCTTTTGGTGAATATGAGGTAATCCTTGTCAGCACTGAAAGAAGACTCTTGTGTGTAAGAGAAGATTTGTGTTCCTTGCTCAGTGAGAGATACCTTAGGGAGACAATCTCAGCATTGCAGAGTAGCTGCTGTTGTAAAGGCTATTGCTGACCCTGAAAATTTGCAAGTGCTCCAGTTGCAATTCTTTCAGTGCAGAAATGCATTGAGGATTACTGGAATACTTGGAAAATGTGCCTGGTGTGAGGTTCTGGCCGCAAAGGTGTGGGAGCATTTCTGGAGGGAGTGTATGCTGCTCTTGCATTTCCCTGGGCTGTTAGTGTTTTGTCATTGTTGAATAGGGTTAGCTATATTCAACAGATATTTTATTCTGTTTTTTTTTTTTTTTTTTTTTTTTTAATGTGGCCATTCCTCTAATAATGACTGAGTTTTAGCTGTGACTGTTTTCTGTGCCATTTTCTATGTTAACTGCTGGCAAATTTGCAAGTGTCAGAAGTGTAGGATTGAAGATAAAGCAGGGACAATGAGTAACTTTGAGGTAAGTGTTGTGTGAGATAACTACTGGATGTTTCTCGTTCTTCCTTGTGGTTCTCTGTTTCTAATTCTAGAAGTGTAACAGCCTGCAGTATGAGAACAGTTGAATGTGGTTGTGTTTGCTTTGCCACCAGGCATCGTGAACAAAATCGTTCACAGAAATCCTGGCAGATGAGCACAGTGGTGTAGCAGTGTTTACAGCAAATACTGGAGAGGAAGGAAACGTCTCTTACAGTGAGAAAGCAAAATCTTAGATTTCCAGTATTTACATTTTATACCATTTTGCAAAAGTTTCATCTCCACCTAAGATGAAATCTGGGCTCGTGATGTTGATGCTGTTATTTCTTTGCACTTTAAATTTCTTGTTCATGACGCCTTGTCATACAGTGGGGTGAATCCATTCAGTCCCCTGGTAGTGAACACACTCAGTTCCTCAGTGTCCACCAAAGCCAGGGTGACCTCTAGTATTGCTGCTGACGCCTTGTGCAGGCCTCTGCTTGTGCTGTTTGCCTCTGAGTGATTGCACAGTGAGACTGGAAATCACGTGTAGGTATGGTCAGACAGCAGAGGCCGGGCTGTATCTTTGAACACTTCTGATTTCTTTAGGGTCAGTCATATTTCGTGGCCTCTGGGGAATCTTCATCCCTTGGTATACAGCCTTCAGCCCTTTTTATGCTCACACCTGGAAGCAAAAAGGGAAGCTGCTTCTGAAGAAGAGCATTCATCATGCAGCTTACAATACAGCTGTGGAACTCGTTGTATAGAATGTGTGTGTGAGTTTAAAGAGCAGCTGGATGGCTCATGAATGAGAAAACCACCCAGAGTTATTTGATGGAGCAGGGAATCCCTGGCTGTATATTTTTGAGAGTTAGAAGAGATTGTACAACCTTGTTCTTCCTCAGATGCAGTTTTAGGCTTCTGATTTTGGCCATTGCTGGAAATACTGTGAAGCCAGTTTCATTTGTGCCTTGTTTGCTCTGGCCATTCGTTAGTAGCTTTTGGTCTGAGATTTTGAGAGCACGTGCTTGTTTTTGTCTCTTCTTTTTGTCTTGATACAGGAATGGCATCTGCAGTGTTCTCCTTACTTTGCCTTGACTGCATCAAAGGGGTGGAACCCTCCTGGACTCCATTCTTATTCAACGTGACAGGTACATGCTGACTGGTTTTTGTAGTATTCTTTTATCTCACAGGGGCTCCTCTGACAGACTTTAGGAGATGGTAAAACCCTGGAAGGAACAGATGAGATGGTGATATCCAGTTGGCTTTTTCCATTCTCATTCACTAAGGACTGCTCATTGCCAGGTGAAGCCAGCCCGACAAATTCCTGCTTTTGGCTGCTTGCTTCCTTTAGGGAGCGGCAAGCAGAAGCTGGAAGTCGGTGTGGAGTAGTTGAAAATGATGCAAACTGATTTCCAGGGCATGTCAGATTGTCAGATGGCTGCATCAGGTTCCTTTGCAATTGTTAGTTTTATTTTAGAGCTACAAAGTGTAAGTGTTGGTTCTTGTTTGCTTGAAATTCAGGTTGTTGTGATCCTGGTTGGCTTGCAGTTCCTCCTCATCGTGGCCCCATCAGGCTGGCTGGCAGTGTCAGTGCGTTGGCACTGCAGCTCAGTCTGAAGCTCTTGGCTTGAGACGTGACGGTCAGCATTCCGCTCTTACAAAACCCAGTGTGATGCTGAGCACTGGAGGCTTTGGGGAGGAGAATGGACATCGCTGTCGTCTGCAGGGTTCTCCTGCTCTTGTGGAGTCTGCAGGCTCCTGGCACAGCAGATGTGTGAAAGAGGAAATGCTGATAAAGATGGGGAAGTGTTTCAAGTGGGTACTGATGGCAGGGGTAAGGGAGATGTGTTTGTGCTGGCAGTGAAATGTCTATCAGTGAGTGATGTCACAGTGCAGTTACACTGGCAGGCAGAGAGATGTGAAGGTTGGAACGTCTCAGGAGAAAGAGCAGTGTGACCTGTGGTATCTCCTGTCTCTAGAGATGAGCGACTGCAGCATACTGTGCCGTGTCTCTCAGACAGCCCAGCCCTGGTGGCAGGAGGACGAAGATCCCCATCAAATGCAGCTTTGGCAGTGCTGTGGCTGAGGTTCCCAGAAGAATGGCTGTTGGGTAGAGAGACTCCAGCACAAGAAGCGATGCAGCCAGGCTGGGATTCTTCTGACTGGAGGAGAGTTGAGGGGGCAGACTGTGAGCAAAGAAACTGTTGAAACAGGGTGGCCTGAAGGACAGACAGACAGGAAGACAGAAGCCCCAGCTGGAATTGTGAGGCGGATTTCAGTCCAACTCCAAACCTTTCTCATCAAGTACTGCAGTTATTCTCTGAAGCTGCTTGCTGCAGTTTGCTATCTGCTGAAAGTTAAGCTGAACTGAAGAAGCAGAGTGGGTAAATTCAGAGAAGGAAAATCTCTTCGGGGTTTCTAAATTGAAAGGCCAAGCATCTGAGTGCCTTAAATACCCGCTTTTGACTCCTGCTGGAAATGGGATGTAGAACGAGGTGATCTGATCTGTTGCTCTGCTTGCTGTTACCTAATGCACCTCATGGGTGATCTCTAATGGAGAAAAGAAATTGAACAGCACCCTTTTTGAAACTCTTACTTCTTGAAGTTTGATAATTTCTTGTTTCATAGGCCACGTTATGTCCAGTGGTAAGCAGGACTGAAACCTGGGATGCAGTCTGTTCTGGAAGAGTAATTCTTTGAGCTCATTTGTGACTCACGTTTTCATGCTTCATCTCAGCAGAAAGAAGAGTTGGAACTTCCTCTCCGTAGGATAATGTTTCAGTTTGGGAGCATTATGGAGCAGGACACCTAGCTCTTGTTGCAGAAGTGCCTCAGGAAAAATGCTGTACTTCTAGTAGCAGTTAGTAACTATTCCTTAGCTGTGAGGTCTAGAATCAAGCTGGGCAATGACACGCTGCAGGCTTACCTGGTAAAAGACACTCACTGCAGGGGGCAGAAGCTTGGAGTTAATAGCAAGTGGTTGGTGAGAGTGGCAGTGAAATTGAGGAGGTGAAAGCTGTCCTTAAGCTGTCTGATTCTTCACTAGGAGTTGTTGCAGGGGAACAGCGCAGGAATTACAAAGCAGTCTTTAGTTTAGTCTGTAGCATACTTTGAGTTTGTGAGGCAGTGTTCATTTGAGGCCATAATGCTGTAACTTACAGTTCAACTTTCCAGACTAAGTTTTCTATAAAAAAGTAAATGCTGAATGGAGGAATAACAATTTATGTATAATAAACTATTTTTTTTAAACTTGGTTAGACTGCACTGCATCGTTTCTGCTTTGTAGAAAAACCAACATTCTGTGACTTGCACAGTCCATGATGAGGATGCGGCTCACATCCTTGGCCTCTGCCCAGAGTGCTCTTTGACCTTTTAGACCTCCTTTCTGAGACCTCTTCAGGTTAACTCCTACTCCTTCAAATTATCCTTGGTTTCCCCTTTTGTGGGGAGAAATATACCTTCTAGTTTTATGAAGCTTCACCTCTGTTATTGTTTTGGTTAAATCTGTGTTGTTATGTTGCTATGCTTTGTGTTCTTGAGAGTTTTCTAGTTTTATTATTTCAGTTGCCCAAATTTTCATTTCTTAATGCCATTCAGTATATTCTCAAGAAACAAAGCTTTCCTTTTCCTTTTGGCTTTGTGACTGTGGTTTGTGAATAACATTCAGGCTTTGAGCAGTCAGTCAGTGCATGATAAACAAGTGGGTGATGGGAGTCTTCTCATGAGCACAAGCCTAAGGAATACATCATCTAAGGGAAAATATTTTCAGTCTTCTAACCCATGTGCCTTGTGTCTGGTCTTTTTGTTTTTGTTTTCCAAGACTACTGCTCGTATCTGTGAAACAGGTCATTGCATTCATTGCTGAGGTTTGGAAATAGAAATGTTCCTCAAGTTGCAGGACCCTTTCTTATAAAGCTATGTGAGCAGATATCTTGGATCAGCTCTCCTTACCTGCAGGCAGACACTTTTGCAATGTCCCAAATTCTACCCTTTCCACCCGGCTGTGTTTTCCTGTAGGAGAGAAGGACCTGTTTGTGTCTGGAGGCCGCTCTGCTGTGCAGCAGTGCTTGGGGATTGGTATTTCCTGCACATCCCAGAAATTCCCTGCGCTCCAGTGGGAACTGAGGGAGACCCTGGGGATAGAAATTGCTGCTGTCTGGGAAGCTCAGCTGAACCACAGCAGTGCATTTCAGCAGGTGGCAGGCAGTACTGTTGTACTGCACACTGTTCAGTGTTGAGATGACTTCTAAACACTTTCCTATTCACTGGCTGACATCTTCAGAGAACAGCTGTAAGGGAGGGCATCTGGAGGTCATCCAGTCCAACCCCCTCCAAGCCACTGGAACAGGTTGCTCAGCTCATTGTGTGCTTGGGTTATGATGACATCCAAGGATGGGGACTCGGCAGCCTCTTTGGGCAACCTGTTCCAGTGGCTGACCACCCTCCTAATAGACTGTGGGAGTTTTGTAATGTGTAGGTGGTTTTTCCAATGATTTTATTTCAGTTTGTGGCCATTTTCTCCTGCTCTGTCTTGGATGCACCTGAGAACATTCTATCTTCATGCTCCTTCATCTCTCCCATTGGACATGTATGCATATTGGTAAGATTTCCCCCTGAATGTTCTCCTTGTGAGGTTGCTGTCCCGTAATTCTCTTTGTGGTGCTTTACTGGACTCGCTGCATCAATTCCCTGGTTTCCTTGTGCTGAAGAATGCAGAAGTAGCCACAGCACTGCATGTGTTGGAGTTGGTGATCTTCAAAGTCTTTTTCCAACCTGGCTCTGATGCCTGGAATGGTTTCTCCTCATGCTCAGGACTTCTTATGTCCCATTGCTGAGCTTGATGAGCTTCAACTCTTCCCATTTTTCCAGCCTGTTGTGCTCTCTGGCAGCACAGCCAGCTGATACGTTAGATACACCTTCATGGTTTTTATCAGTTATCATAGCCTGATTGTTCTGGGCATCCCCGATGTGCGTGGAAGTAATGTGTCTAGAAGTTATTGCTGTGAGCAATGAAACACCAAGAAGATGCAGAGAAAGTTGATTGTCTTTAGTCATACTATCTTTCAAACAGAAATAGGTTGTTACTGACTCCAGGCTGCATGGAGGAACTTGTTCATAGCTGTTAAAAGCAGTGAGCGCCTCCAGCAGCTCTGGGACCTGGGCCCTGTCCTGTGTGCCTCAGGACCCGGGATGTATGTGTCCAGGACAACAGACATGGCAGTTTCTTTTCCTGTTTGCAGGCTCAACCAGTAATGGAGGTGAGCACACATCCCAGAGACATGCACAGGAACATGAGCACGTGTAGAATGCACTGGTATGGCCATCTGCACCGACTGCTGCCAATAAGGTAATGCTTTCAGTAACATCCACTGAGCATTCCAGGACTCCCATAAGATGTAGATAGCCCACTTCTCTTCCTCATCTTTGTCTGACAAGAATTCGAGTTCACTGATCAATGCATGCATGCCCTCACCCTGTAGACTGACAGGCACATGCAGATCTGTGGTTCCCTCATGTCTCAGGATATTCCCTGTGTACAGCTGGTACCCCTGACCAGATGGTGAGCCCTCTTGCCTGCTCCGAGTCTGCTGCTGGCCAGCTAGTCTGGCTTGAGGTTTGCTAGCAGCCAGATCTGCACACACTGATTTCACAGGCACCTTGCACTCATGGATCCTGTGAATACCAGTGTGTCATAATAATAGCTGTGTCTGTGTAAGGGCCTGGACCACGTGCTGGAGGTAGGAGGCTGGTTAGACCAGCTGAGTGGGCTAGCTGCAAGTTTTCTAGCAAATGAGGGCTGCACATCTCACACATACGAGGTTCAAGGAAGATAAACACAGTGGTCCCCTTTCCAGCAACTGGCATCTGGGCATCTACTGCAGCAGCTGGTGTTGAGACCCTGACTGGCTTCAGTTGCCTAAGTTGCCCACGTAGTTGCATCTAGGACCTGCACAGCTGCTGTTACCAATGCCCTTGTCCCAGTGACTGAAGCTGGGCACCTTCCTGGTTCCAGATGCTGGGTGAGGCTCACACTGCAGGACCAGGCTCCCACTGGTCTCTGCGATAGAGCAGTAATAGCTGGCACTCTAGATGCAGAGCCTTTGAGAGCCATGAAATTGCTCTCCCTGGCGCCAGAGAACCTGGAGTCCTTCACCACAGCAGTGACTCTGCTGCCTCATGTTTCCTAATGCGTGTCTCTGTAGTAGCAGACACACAGTCCCAGTATCTCTCCTATTAATGTGTATTGGGTATTTTGGCAAAGATAGTTAAGAAAGTATTTAATCAAAGGTAAGACAGCCTGTAGTGATTAGCCTCAGGCTCAGTAGGGCAATTGCACTGAACAGTGACTGTTTGTATGTGATTAGCCCCCTTGTAATTTTATTTCTGTCTGTTATTCATCTTTGGTCCTCTGCAATCCCCTTTGCCTTCAAAATTCCTTAACAAGTTTTGTGTAGTCCTATGGGCCCCATGACTCCGAGTGTCCTGGATCCCAATGTTCCTGATTCCTTTCCTCTTACAATCTGCCGGGTCCAGGCTGGCCCTCTCTGAAGCCGTGCTTGGAATTTCGTAATGGTCCGTGGATATTAGTGACTGGAGACCTGTGGTTTACTGTATTAACCTAATGTGTTTCATCTAGATCTTTAAAGATTAGCTGAGTTTGAATATAGTGAGTAGCACAGGGTGAGAGGTTGATGATAACAGGAAATGACAAGCTCAACGTGTAAGTAATGCGATGCTGTTGTGGAAGACCTCAGCTGTGTGTTCAGATTTACTGGGATTTACAGGGAAGACTGAAGAACTTTGAGCTGCTGAGTTGGTAGAAGATTCCAGGCAGTACTACTTGTCAAATATGTAAAGTGGAGCAGCAGAGGGCAAATTATTCTCTGTATTTATTTTGGATAGTCTATAGAAAGGACAGCTTTAGGTAGACACCGAGAAAAGCTTTTAATTGTGAAGATAGTGAAGTGCTGCAAGAAATACTTCTGAAAGCCTGCACTGACAAACTGCTGGATGACTTTTGTCAGATGCTAGTGGATGTAATTCCGTTTGCCTTAGGAGAGAAGGATGGACAGTGTGGTCCCTGAGATTTTTCCTACAGTTCCCATGATACTCTTTCAGCAGAGCTTGCCCTGAGGGTTTTCTTTCTGCCCATTTGTCCTGCAGCTCAGTTTCCTCTCTTGCTTCGTGCTCTGAGTCCCTGATCAGAGCTTTGTGACCCAGGTTGTTGTAAACTTGTGGTTCTCAGGTGAGAGGAGCGTGCAAGAGGGAAAAGGTTGCCTCTAATATGTATGTGCAGAACTACAACCCTGTAAAGACTGAGCAACATGGAATATTCTTAGAGCCAGAAAAATACTGAAAATCCTGTAGATGGAAACACTTCTGTGCGGCCATTCTTCGAGGAATCAGCCCTGTGTACAGGTGCAAGGCTTTTTTGTTGTTCCCTCCCTATCACACTTCTTTGGTCTGTTCTCCTCCCCAGCTTTTCCCATCCTCTGCCGTGAAGGGAAGGGATGTGATACCACAAGCACAGAAATGCAGTAGGAATAGAGGCACACTTCAGGCTTGGACTTCTGCTGTCACAGATTCCTGCTGAGGTCCGGTACCAGCAGGCCGCCACTCTCACAGTGCTGCAGTTGGAAAGGAGGAGAGCTGATTGCTGGAGGTGTGGGAGCAGCTGAGCAGCCCTTCAATTCCTTTTCCTTCTGGGGGAGACTGAACATGGCTTTCGGTGGCAGACTGTAGAGGCACAGCCTCCTCTCAGCCCAAGGTAAGCAGAAGGCATTGAGCAGTGAATTCCAGGCGTGCCTCCAGCTCTCTCTCCTTCCTGATGGAGTACAATGGGATGTTAAACTGGCAGGTGTTGGCACACTGCACATGTGCATGATGGAGAACTTGTGCTTGTTGGTGGAGTGTGCTTTCACTGGCTGTATGTGCCAGGCATCGCTGTCACTGACTTAATGGCTGCTCTGTGCTTGGACTACACAATTAATGCGGTGAGAACTGGAGTCGTTCTTTCAGGGTAAGCAGGATTGTGTGGAAGAAGGTGGTAGCTTCAAGGTCATTCCCAGAAATGGAATGGAAAAGCAGTCAATGAACGTTTCCTTGTTTGCATGATGTAACAAATTTCCTGAGATACCAAGGATAGGATCCACACGTACAGATGAAACTGGAATTTGTGACTACTCTATGTATATATACATATAGATTATAATGTATAAGCAGTGTGTGTGCATCTGGCTGACATTTCAGCATCTTCCTGAAAATAGGAAGCATAAAGCATGCTTACATGCAGTTTAGTGTTTTCTTATTCTCTACAGCAGAAGTTAGAAGGGAATTAGTATCCTTTAGATAAAAGAGGCTACTGACGTTTGGTAGCAGTGAGTGCAGTAATGAAGTTTTATCTAAAATAATACAGCTTTAAAAAAGTGTCCAAGCGAGTAGAAGCAGATTGATTGGGAGCTGCCTTTGTTTACGATTTCTTTCCTTGAACCAGGCTGCAGTTCCTTGCCAGTGCTGTGCACAAGTCTTGTCCTAGTAGGTGTATAGTACCCAGTGTGGATTGGTCCCAAGTTTTGAAAGACTGGAAATGTCAGTGACTTTCTGTGTAGTTGGTATTACTGCTAGTGTTACTGCTTTGGTGTCCACCAGGAGTCCTAGGTCCTGTTCTGCACTGCTGCTTTCCAGATGGGTGGTCCCAGCAGGTCCTGGTGCTGGGGCTGCTCAGGACTTTGCATTTCTCCTGAACTCTGGGAGGTTTCTGTCAGCCCGTTTCTGCAGCCTGTCACAGTCCCTGTGGATGCCAGCATGGCAGTGGTGTATGTGCCACTGCTCCCAGCTTTGTGTCAGCTGCAGACTTGCTGTCCATCACGCAGACAAGTGATGGAGATGTCCCAGCTGTGACCCCTCCAAGTGGGCTTTATGCTCTGGATCACCACTCCCTGGGCTTGGCCACGTGGCCATTTCCCAGCCCACCTCGCTATCTGCTCATCTGATCATCAAGTAGATCTTGTGGGCACAGTGCTGAAGGCCTTACTGAAGTCCAGGTAAACAGTATCTACTGGTCTCCCCTGAATGTACCATGCAGAAAGCCATCAGGTTGGTCAAGCATGAATTCCTCTTGGTGAATCCGTGCTGACTGCTGCTGGTGGTTTTCTTGTCCAGTAATTCTAAGAGCCTGATGAGTTCAAAGACTTTTTCTCATTCTTGGTCACTGACCTGCAAGTTGTTCAGTGAATGGTGTATCCTGGAGGAGCACCTCATGGAAGTAATGATTGAAACTGCATTTACCAAATGCCTGACTGATGAAGTGAATCCTCTTCCCTTTGCTTCCTGGTGGGGGGAAAAAATAAGTCTCACACGAAGATTTTGATTATTGAGTCATTTGGACTAGCCGCAATTCTGTGTCTTCAGCACTTTGTTTCATCCTAAGGTCTTTAAATTCCTCTTCTCTTTCAGGGACATCTGGAGTGGCCTTTAATGTTACCTAATCATAGCAGTGTTCTTCTGCCAGATGAGAAGATGTTGCTTATTGGTGGTGATGGGAACTGCTTCTCCTTTGGGACACACTGGAATCCAAATCCTGTCTCACTGAACCTCAGCATCATTCTGACCAGCCGCTAACAGGGACCACCCAGGACTGAGCTGTAAAGCTGCACCGTGGTGTGACATCTGTTTACCTGCAGGTCCAAGAACAAGAAGTTACTTAAAACGTTTTTGGTATCCTGAATGCATTTGTAAAGGTGGGATAAGGAGAAGGGATTAAGAAGTGAAGTTCTGTCAAGGGGTTGCATACCTCATCTGCCTTTTTTTTTTTTTTTTTTTTTTTTTTTTGTAGTCCTTCTTTGTGTTGTTGCAAACAGTGTTTTCCAGAACTAGCTTTGTAGGCCTTAGAATCATAGAATCATAGGATCCTAGAATGGCCTGGGTTGAAAAGGACCACAGTGATCATGTAGTTTCAACCCCCTGCTATGTGCAGGGTTGCCAGCCAGCAGACCAGGCTGCCCAGAGCCACATCCAGCCTTACAGGTGAAGCAGGGAACAGTGCTGTGTTCAGAAGTGATGTAAGTTTGCACAGTGCTGACTTGTAGGTCAAGTGAAGTCACTGAGTCAAGAAGCCATTGGAAAGATGCAGCCAAGCATAACTGAATGTGAAGCAGGATGTGTCACTGGTCATTCTTGAATGTTTCTAAAGGCCTTTGTAAGGGTGTATGGAAGGAGAGAGTCTGCTCCCTTAAGGATATTTGGTCAAAGGGAAAATAGGAAAGTGAGGAAGACATAAGCAGGAGCATAGAGAGATACAGACCTGACCAGCAAATGATAAGCAAGGCCGTAATGGGAAGCTGCCTGGTCAGTCACAGTTACTGATGGGGAGATGTAAGTGTGTGAGACTGTTTATTCCAGCAAGGTTATCTGGCTAGGGAGTTTCATTTCTGGTTGAGTCTGCAAATGGGAGAGTGGCAGCAGTGTCCTCCAGCCTGAGCACAGATTCTGGGTCTGCAGACTTTGGGCTGCCAGCCAGTGGTGCTCAGGAGTGGTCTCAGGCTGTAGCAGCTGGAGGAGGCAGTCACACCTTTACCTCTCTTAGCAGTCTTGATATGACAAGCTGTGTTTCTTGCCAGCAGCTCTGCTCCAATCTGTGGCTCTTGCTTTGCTACCCGGGAGGATAATAGTATGCCTGTGACATGGGGCAGGGCTCATGGCTTTGCTTTCTCCCTCCAGTAGAGCCTCCATCAGGCTCCATTTCTCCCTCAGAGGTGGAGATGCTGCCTCTCAGCCTCCTTCCATCGTGCCCATGCTCTGCAGCCAGAGAGCAGCAGGCCAAAAGACAGAAAGCACAAAGACCCAGCCCTGCTCAGAGGGCCATCACCCAGCCCAAACCAGCTGGGTCCACAGCCCTGCTGACAGGTGAAGGGTTTCTGTAGCCAAGCTGCTTTTGCTTTTTTCTCTCCTCCTCTTCTCTCCTGCATCTCTCCTGCCTTGTGGCTCCACAGCAGGCCTTTGTTTCTTCTCCACCAGCAAAGGAAAGAAGATGAGACCCAAGAAGCGCCAGCTCCCAAAGGACAGAGTGGGACACAGCCTGCAGGGACATCCCCACTATTCCAGCTGCCCCTACCAAGGGCAGTTTTTCCATTCTCTTGTCCTTCTTTGCTTTATCCCTGATGTGTCCACAGCGTCACTTTCCCTTCCTTGTTCTCAGACCTTCTGCTGCAGGAAAACTTACTGACATAGCCAGATGGGATGATGGTCCTTCAGCCTTCGTGCAGAGACTGTGAGCCTTTGAGTTTCTGCTGAAGTTAAATTTCATAGCTGTAACTAAAGAAACTGTTCATCTCTGTTTTTTCTGTCCCTCTCCTCTGCTTGCTGTTTTTTGTTGGGTTTTTTTGTTTGTTTGTTTGTTTTAGTATTGTATCTGTATGCGTTTCCTGCTGTGGTCAGCGTAGGCATTAATCTACCTGGGTTTGGAGATTAAAACAATGAATGATTAATTACATAGCCTTGAGGTTATTTTTCAAAAACAGCAATGGAAGCAGTGATGGGCAAGTCTCAAAAGGTTTACGAAAAGGTTCAAATCGGATCAAATCCCTAAATTCCATAGACTGGGAAGCTGGCTGGAAACATCCATAAGAGGGAAAAGTGCTTTGAGGATGTATTTTAAGTTAGAGCAATGGGCCCAGTGGGAAAAATAAGAAACTGTTTAGAAAACACCTCTTAATCTTGGGGCTGAGAGTCAGTGCTCTATCAAGGAAATTACTCTGTCAGGGAAAGCATGAGCATTTAGATGACTTTCAAGGTCTGAATGCAGGGACAAATGTAGAATTTCTTGTCACATTTTATTCTTTTCATAATGACTCAGTGTTTGGTCAAACTGGGAACAAGGATTCCAGCACAGTAGAGATGTTATTCTTCTCATAGCCTTTCTTTCTCTTTGCTCCCACAGAATGAAAAGACCTTCCTGCACTGACATGGAAGATCATACGTTGTTATGCCAAATCCCTCGGGAGCATTTCTTCTGTGGCACCAATGGAACAGGAATGTGGAGAGATGTCCAAACACAGATTTTGGTGCATCAGCCCTCATGATACCGCATAAATTGACCCATAAACCACATTCATTCTTGTATCTTCCCCTTCTTTTTTCATTTTTGTTTTTAGTTTTTCTTATCAAATATTCTGTTAATGCAGTGTACTTCTGGATGGCTACCAGGCTTTAAACTGAGAGGGAGCAATACAGTCATACTACAGGGCAGAAACCCCTTTAAATTAACCTTGCCTTTAAGCCCAGGTTAACTCTGTGCTAACTGAGACTCTGTCTTTCCCACTGCTTTTGAAATGGAAAGCTCAATGGTGTGCACAAAAATCTGTCTTTTTCCCAGTATGCTACGGAGCTAGAACCTTAGTTTGTAAGCTTCTGGGAGCTGTGTCTAATAGTAGAGTTGAGCAGTGGACCTTCTTCCTCAGTAGTGCTTCTGGCTGTGGTGGCACCAGAAGTACTGTGACATTACTTGAGCAAATGTGAAGAGAAAACAACTGCAGTGATTTCTATCAGGCCATGAAAAAGGTCCCATACGCACTTCTGCCATGCAGCTTTTGTTGCAGCTTGGCCATGTTCTAGCTCTAACATTAACAGCTCCCTCGTAGACCTAACAGCAGATGGGTGTGAAGCTGTGAACTACTTACTGAGCTGCTCTTGAAGTTATGCCAAGAGAGATACCTGCAGGCACACATTCATTCTGCAGGCCAGTGCTGTAAGGTCACAGGAAGAACGAGGTCAGCAGTGACTTGTCTGATGTTTCTGGGGTGTGCATTGGCTCGACTGGCTGCCCACAGTCACTGAGCTGCAAACAGAGGAGGTGGGGATAATAATTCATAACAGGTCAGTTATCCATTGGGTTTTTGCATCTCCTTATGTTTGCAAATGGTCCACGATCAGACCCTGATTTTCCTGAATGCATTAGTTACTCAGAGTTATTGCTGACACAGGAAACAAAGCAGAGAAATGCTGGCTGGGGTCAGCTTTCTCTGAGGCTGAGCAGGACTGCCATCAGCTGGGCACTGAACGTGAGGGCTGGTGAAAGAAAGGGAGCATAAGGCCCAAATGCAGGAAGCTGAGAGACAGAGAGAGCCATCGTTAGAAGGTCTGCAGCCTTCTGACCTGAGATGTTATTAGCTACGTGCCACAGCTTGATCTTTGGCAACAGTCGCTCTGCAGAGATGATGTCTGCTTTGTTTCAGTCTTCTTGGCTGTTTTTTCCAGCATCTGGCTGCTGCCTTTGCTGCTCTTGCCTCACCTTTTGATCTCATTCTCTTGCCACATCTTTTCAACTATCAGAGTAAGTTTTGGCTACAAAATAATCTGACACACAGCTCCTTCTCAGACATTGTATGGGTAATGTGAAGATGAAAATACATTCATAATTTGAGCTGTTAAACCATTCTGATTCCCCCTTTCCATCCACAGCATACAGTTTTTTTCCCACACTGCTGTTTCTATCCAGCACTGTGCGTCTGTACAGTGGTACAGAGGTTGGTGGCCCTGCCTGTGGCAGGGGGTTGGAGATTCATGATCCTTGAGGTCCCTTCCAACCCGGGCCATTCTGTGTGTGTGTGTGTGACTGGCTGAACACCAATTGTTGTAGCTCAGCAGGTATATTGCTGATTATTGAATGTCTGACATCTGCTTATCAACACTTGGCCACTATTTCTGGACAGCTGCTCATCCCTGAATAGAGATAAGTCTGGAAGGAGGATGGAGGGGAGTCTCTTGATGCCTGCCTGTTGCATCCAACCTGCCCACAGAGTGAGTCAATTCGGCCTTGTGTGGAGGCCCTGGCTTCTTTGGAGTCTGTTTTTCTTTTGCTGAGCTGCTCTTATCCAAACAGAATGGCCTTACAACATGCTTTCTGGTCCTTAATGCTGTACCCATACTATATGTAACTACTACAGTTCTGTAAGTGAGAATGGATCACATGACTGAACAACTGTATTTCTAAAACATGTTATGAAATAACTTATTTTTACTGATACTAATAAAGTGTTTCTACTTTTTCAAACTGTTTCTAAGGGCAAATTACAAAACACACTGTGCTGTACTGCTTCAGACCAATCCCACCTTCTGCTAGCCAGTGCAGAAACAACATTCCATCCTACAGCATTAGCTAGTTCAGAGGTACCAGGCGTGTATCTGGATGTGGCTGTTGTGCATAACTGGGGCTGAGGGATCAGAAATGACAGCTCCACTCTGTGAGACCACAGAATTAAAATGGAAAGATAAAATAGTTGCAGGGCAATTGTTCTGTGTGCCTGAAGCAGGGACCGATTTATCGGGGAGAGATTTAACAGTTAAATGAGGATTACAGCTGAAAGGTTGTGAAACAGATATCAGGGTCAAGATATCAATGAATGTGTTAACAGCTGATGAAGAAGAAATGAATCCAAAGGTGTGGGCAGGGGAAGGAAATTGGGGTGGACTCACAATTTTCCCTTACAAGTAACTGTCCAAGGAGGCAGTGGAGCTGTGAAACAGCAACAATATCCCATAGCCTTAGAAGGGAGAGTGGGTCTAAAAGCTGTAACACAAACACTGGTTAAGGATGGTCTTCTGGAACCTTGTCTGTGGCCTTATAACACCCCAATCCTGTCGGCACGGAAGGCAGACGGCACGTATCGGCTGGTGCAAGGTGTAAGAAAATGACTGAACCAGTTCTCAAAAGACAGCCTGTGGTTCCTAACCCCTGTACCCTAATGAGTCAGATCCCACACGAACATCAGTGGTTTGGTGTGAGAGACCTCAAAGATGCTTTCCGGACAGCCTTTGGACTAAGGGAGAAATGGCTGCGTTTGTATGAGGACACATTGTAATCTTACCGTGATTCGTGATGATACTGTAGGTACTGGAACTCGTGCTAATCCTTGTCTTTGCAACATGTGGATCAAGAAACTGGTGCTGCAGTCATGGAGAAAGCTCCCTTCCAACCACTCAGCAAGCATTTGGATGAGACAGCTTCCTGCTGGGGAGCCCTCCGACATCACTGCTGCCTCCTCCAGAACCATACCTGCAGATGCTTCAGAGCTCATCAGCATGGACTTCCTTCCTCCCGTCAGCAGCTGCTCCTGCACTGACCTTCATTCCTACTGGGATACCATCTGCTTCCAGCAGGAGCTGACCTGCGAGACAGAGAAAGGAAACGTGGGATTGACACAGGAGAGCCACAGAGATGATCAGGGGACTGGAGCACCTCCCCTGCAAGGACAGGCTGAGGGAGCTGGGCTTGTTCAGCCTGGAGAAAAGAAGGCTGCGGGGTGACCTCATTGCAGCCTTCCAGTACCTAAAGGGAGCCACAGACAGGAGGGGAATCAACTCTTTGGAAGCGTAGATAACTGCAGAACATGCGGAAAAGGTTTTAAGTTGAGGGAGGGCAGATTTCAGTTGGATGTCAGGGGGAAGTTCTTCGCTGAGAGAGTGGTGAGGTGTTGGAACAGCTGCCCAGAGAGGCTGTGGATGCCCCGTCCACCCTGGAGGTGTTCAAGGACAGATTGGATGGGGCCCTGGGCAGCCTGGTCTAGTCTTAAATGGGGAGGTTGGTGGCCCTGCATGTGGCAGGGGAGTTGGAGATACATGATCCTTGAGGTCTCTTCCAACCCTGGCCATTCTGTGATTTTTTTTTTTTCTTTGTTTATCTGCAATCTGAGAGACTCCTGGAGTGCAGTGAGAATGACTTTGTGGTGCAGGCATTGGGCACAGCAAGCAGAAGGGAAGCATTGCTGGACATGGTGCACACCAGGGGTTACGACAGGAGGCGGTCAGGGCTGCAGTGACCATGCCCTCCTTGAGTTTGTGATCTCAAGGAATGCGGGCCTGGCAGGAAGCAAAGTCAGGAGCCTGAACTTCAGGAGAGCCAGCTGCAGGCTGTTCAAGGAATTCTTGGACGAGATCCTCTGGACAACTGTTTGTAGGGGCAAAGGGATGGAAAAGAGCTGGTCGCTTTTTCAGAAAAAAACTTGCTCAGAGCTGAACAGCTCTCCATGCCTACCACATGAAGTCAAGCAGAGGAGGCAGGAAACCTGTTTGCTTTTTCTTGGAGGGTGGGAAGGAGCTTTGGGTTACGTCCTGTGCAATAGCATCCCGATGGCACGCGTGGGATCAGCAGGTCTGTCAGAGAAGCGGTGAGGTTGCACGCCGAGCTGCAGGAGAGGAAGGGGAGGAGGTGCCAGCACGGCTCTGCACGATGCTCTGCGACACTGGGCAGCTTGATCATGGCTCAGCAGTGGCATCTGACGAGGAGAAGGGGAGAAGGAAATCAAGGATGGGAGGGAGCCATCAAACACAGTCGGTGAGTGTCTGTGAAGTCTTGCAGACCCAGAGATTCCCAGGTTGTTTCTGCTTTTGTAGCATTTGTGTGCTGCAGGGTGAGCAAAAGGTTCTGCTGCTTGATTCTTCTGCAAGAGCCGCCTAAAAGGGAAATGGCCACTGAGCTGCAGACCAAGCAGTACTGCCTGACGTTGGCCAGGGTGAGCTTCTCCTACTGCAATGTGATGATGACAGGTCTGGAGATGATCTGCACGGCCAGCTCGTAGGTGGGAGCCAGGAAAGGACATGGTGGAAGGAGAGAGGTGTTTAGGAAAAGCCAACGCATGAAAATGCATCAAAAAGCCCTGAAAAACATCACAAAGCCAAGCCAGGAAGCTTGGGAGTATCATGAGCAGCATCCAGGATGCTAGAGATTATTTGCTACCATACCAGATGGTAGCAGAGCTCTCCCTGCAGACATCCCAAAGCCAGACAAAATGGGAAGAAAACCAGAGCTCTGCTGCACACCCTACAGCCACAGAGTTGCAAGCTGACGTGCCTTGCTGTGTGCTGCATTCATCCCAATCTGTGTGAATGAAGACTCCAGAGGCAGTCAAGGTGTTGACTGAGCACGAGTGTGCTTTTATTATTATATAAAGGACAGGATGGTGTGAGAGGTCCATGGTGAAGATGGGACTCATCCTCTCTTGTCATGGAGAGAGTGGCTCAGAGCTCTCAGGGCTGCTGTCCAGTGCCTGGGACTGGAGGCCTGATTGAAAGTCCCCCTGCAAGAGGCTCTGCTCCTCCTCACTGATCCTGGCCTGCTCCGGCATGGAGGTGCTGCTGTCGGGGCACTCACACTGTGCTTGGACTGGGCTGCACAGCAGAGACTCTTGGTTACAATCAAGGTTGGTCACGATGATGTCTGGCAGGCTCAGGTCAGCATTTTCAGCAGAGCCAGGTGTAAGGAGAGCATGAACTTCGATGAGCTCCTTCTCTCCATCACTGTTGTTACTATTGTTAGATGGAAGGCTGCTGTTGGAGTTGCAGCGATTCGTGCTCCCTATGAGCTCTGCACTGATGGAAGCACACAGAGCATCGTTGCTACTTGCCCTAGATCTTCTGGCTTGGCAAGGGCTGGATTCACCTAGAAAGGATACACAGGGATTAGTGTCAAACTTTCACAAGCTGAATTACGACAGTGGTTCTTGATCAGGGGTGTACTGAAGATGTTAGGCAGGGGCTGGAATGCTAGAAGGAGATACAAGTGCACTGCAAGCTTGAATTCTATGTTCCTGAAAAGCAGGGATTTGGAAGCTGCATTTGCACCCTTACCTGCCAGGACTACCACTGCTGTTTCTGAGGGCTGCCTGGCATTGCGCTGCAGTTGGCGTTTGCTCCCAGAGGATGGCTTTCTGAGGCTGAAGCAGCAACACCAACTGCCAGCTGGTGATTCCTCATTGTTGCTGGGTGGATTTTGTCTGGAGAGAGAAAACAGCGAATGCTGTGAGTCGTGCGTGGTGCAGGGTGAGGGAAGAGCTGCCCTGAGCTCATGGCAGCAGTTGCTTGTTCCTAGCACTGCCTGGTTTCTGCAGAAACACAACTTAGAAACTCGTTCTGTTTCCAACAGTTGAGGATGGCTCCATTCTATAGTTCAGCCCTGAAGTCTTGCTGGCTAAATTCCCCTCAACTCTGTCAAGCAAGATGCAGAGCATGGGAGCAAAGGCTGCACAGCTGTACAGCACAGCATCTGAGGGATGGCTTTGATTGAGCTGGCAGGCGTAACTGCTTTCTGAGGAACCGTGCAGCCATAAAGGAAGTTCAAAAGCACCTCTGACTCTTACATTAGCAGCTGATCAGCCTCATCTCACTGCCATGTTTAATTTCTAGTGCCAGCAAGTCTGACAATCTGCTCTGCTTAGAGGAGAACTGGAATTGGTTTCAGGCACGTGGCCCTGAAATCTGGAAAACCCCACCATTAGCGTAACCTAATTTCAGCAAGTTTGGGCACTAGAAATAATGGAAAGAAAAGCACAAAAACCCACCCAAACAATGATGCTAGGTACTGAAAAAGAAAGTCCTCTTTACCTTTCAGATGGAAAGTCAATGGTTGTGTGGAATTTGCCCTGCCCAGCTGCAGGGCTTTCTTCCACTTCAATGTCCCTGCTGCTCTCTGTCACCACAGGAGAGCTGCTGTGGCCTCGCCTCTGTGCCTGTGCCTCCTCCAGGCTGAGCAGCTTTGTGGCAGCAGAAGAGACCCCCACAGGCTTGGGCCCTGAGAGAGAATTGTGCCCTGTAAGGGAAAACCACAGGTCAGAGCGAGGATCAGAAAGCAGCAGCACAGCCACCACAGTTCTGGGGGAGGTGCTGTATTTTTCTCAGGCTTGCTTATCCGAGCCACTGGAAGAAGAGGAGCTCCAAATAACCATGTGGGCAGAGGTGTGTTTATGGCAAAGGACACGGTCATCATGAAGAGCAGCTCACTGTATCAAAACAGGCACAGAAAAACCTGAGAAAATGGGGGCAGGGAACTGAGAAAGCATCGCCGCCATACTTTCATCAAGCTTCTCCATGCAAAACATCATCATGACACTGACCGTTTCCTCCTTGTAAAGTTTGGGCTTGGACATTCTCAGCATCCAGCAACAGGATGCCAGATTCTAATGGAAGCCCAGAGGTCTGCTGTCCCCTTGATGGTAAAAGAGTACCTCAAAGGTCCTGGAGAAGGCCTGCATTTGATCAAGGTGTCAGGTCAAGATAAAGCTAATGGAGGAAGACACTCACCTGCTCCATCTGCGATGTCTGCTCTGGATTTGGAGCAGAAGAGGATGTCTGTGTGGTTGATGAGGAATTCCACAACATCTGACTGCGTCTGCAGCTCCATGCAGGCAGCTCTTCCGCTGGCGCAGGCAGACTCGTTCTGCTGTGATCTGTAGAAAAGGCAGATTTTAGAAGTCATTTCTCCAAGACCGTTTCCCCAAGTCTGAATTGTTGCAGCCAAAAGTTGTCAACTGAGGCTCTGGAGACTTCCACAGTGGGCAATCAGTGATGCCACTGCAGAAATTCTCCTGGATGATCAAGGATACATCAGTCCCATCTCAACAAGACTGCAGAAATTGTCATCTAGTCATTGTGCCCGTGGGCTTGGAGAACAGCCCAGGCTCCTGCTCTGCTGTCAGCGAGTGACTGCAGATTTTCCAGGAGAAGAGCACATTTGATGGAGGAAAAGGGAGGAATTTTTTTTTTTTACTGGAGAACAGATGTAAGCGTTGTGTTGAAACGGAACCAGAAGTTTACCTTAAGAGGTTTGGAGCCCACACAATGGCTAGGTTCTTAGCGTGCATGTTTGTAATGGAGGAGTTCCCAGCCAGACACGCCAAGTGTCTCATCAGGTACTCCAGTGTCCTGGAAGACAAGAGAGGCAAATGTTCAGCACCAACGAGCATGCCGTGCTGCAATTCAGAAAGCAAACCTCCATTCATGCTAGTTCTTGTTATTGCTACTGTCACCGAAGATGAAGTAGATCCAACTTGACTGAGTGCCACGCTGCAGCACCAAGCCCCAGCACAGCCATCAGCTGCACCAAGCGTGCCCCCGTGCCCAGGAACTGACCCCATAAAGTAACCCCATGGAGCCTTCAACCCTTCAGCATACACAGACATCACGTTGCCGGCGTGAGACAAAGCCTGGAATCGCATCATTGCCCTCTGCCATGCAGCAGGGCTGAGCTCAAGAGGCTGAGGGCAGCACTGACCTGTAATGAGGAGCGGGTAGCTGCTGGATGACGTCCTGCATTCTGACCAGCCGCTCCTCCTCTGTAGCGGCACCAACAGCATCCTGGAGTAGTGCAGAAAGGGAGCGAGACACAAATCAGGCTAGGAAACCACTGCGAGTAAACCTCGTGGGGCTGGCAGCAAAAGGGCCTCAGAGCTGGGGCACTGCTGCAGCCATCTCCCAAGAGGCCCAGGGAAGAGGGAAATGAAAGACGTTGCCTTGTGCTTACCGAGAACTTGCCGTACAGCTGGTGGGTGAGCAGAGGGTTCGGGAGCTCCCTGAAGTACATCTTGCAGAGGGAGCTCACGCTGTGAATGTCACGCACAGTGAGCTCAGGAATCTGCTCAGACTCAAATTCCTGCCTGGAGAGAAGGACGCCAAACCAGGTGAGCAAGAGGAAGGCAAGGCCAAAGCCACACCAGATGCACTCAGGCTGTGTCAGTCGCAGCACTCTTACCGCAGTCTCTGGATGTTGGACGCGACGCCGGACAGGCGGTATATCCCCTGCACCACGCCGTGCTGCTCAAGGAACTCAGCGCAGCTCTGGAGGACCTGGGGGACTAAAGAACACGTGCCAGCCGTCAGTTGAGCTCCTTATTCCAGTCCTCTTTCAGGCTGTTCTCCCGTCACATCCCATCCACTAAGTCCAGCCAGGTTTGGCTGAAGCAAATACAAATGTGCTTGTCTCTTAGCAGCATCCGCCTCACTTTATCCTTAGCCATCAACTCCCTTTACACATGTCTCCACTGCTATCAACCTGCCCCCTGCTAGATATGATCTCCCTTCACCTTGTTCAGATGCCCAAGAGAGGAAGATCTCAGGAATGGGCTGTTCCTTACCATCACGACCAGAGTGGAGAAGATGCTCTCTCAGGTCACAGCCAAACACCCTTTCCTTCTCCACCTCCCGCTCGGTCGGTTTCTTTGGGCGGGCCTTCACCAAGGAACGAAGGAAGGTGAGGATCTTGCTGCGTTTCTTGGGCTCTGCACAACAAAAGGAAGAAACCAGGTCATTTCAGGTTTGGCTCAGTTGGACGAGGCCGAGCACAGCACATTCTACAGAGCACGTCAAAATGGGAAGAACATTACCAGCAAGTACATACAAAAAGGGATTTTCCCCATCTCTGGAGGAGCCCAAGGCCAGGTTGGATGGGGCCCTGGGCAGCCTGGTCTAATCTGACATTAAATGTGGGGCTGGCAGCCCATCCAGATGCAGGGAAGTGGAAGCTTGATGATCCCTGAGGACCCTTCCATCCCAAACCAGTCTATGAAGATTTTATAGTTTCCCCAAGAACAGTCATAAACATGGGAGGATTGGGCCAAATCCCAGCCCCATGGTGTGCATAAAGGATCATCAACACAGAGGACAATCTGGGATGGATAAAGGAGGTATTAAACATGGAACACACCCCAAAAAAGATTTCATTTTGCTTCCCCACCCCATCAAATGTAACATCCGTACCTGGCTTTGGCACAGAATTGATGAGTGCCTCAGGAATGTTCTTATTAATGAGTTCCACACACTCCCCTGGGAAAAAACCAACCTGTAACAAGAAGAAAAGAGAGGCCAACTATTGCATGCAGCACTTCTCAGGTTTGAACTGTTAAACCAAAGGCCACGTAACATTTCCCTCGGAACGTGCTTGCTTGACACTCTGTAAGACCATCCAGCAGAAAATGGCCATAGGTAATAGCATAAAGGTAATAATTTTTCAACATTTGCAGCCAAAGGCAAGGTCCTCTGACACCGACACAGGGAAACTGTTTACGTCCATTACCCATCCTGTGCAGGCAGAGCAGCTCTAAGCTGAGCTTCCTGCCTTTACTGAAGTTGCACTCTCTGGTCTGAAGCTTGTGCCTACCTGGAAGCCGTGCTTGCCTCTCCACCAGGGGGTCAGCTCCTTTGGTGGCATGTCGATGACACAGACGATGTCTCCCACCTGCAAGAGATTGCAACCTCAATCCCAGCTTCAGCACGGCTGGGAGGAAAGCACAGCTCAAATGACTGCATTCTTCTGCACTGCCAAACATCGCCGAGCTTGAGAGCAATTGCACCAGTGCAGCTCTGAAGGCATTTGCCATTGGAAAACTGAACAACAAGGAACGCCTTGAACTGCTTACCTCAAAGGAGAGTTCATCCGCTGCCTGGGCAACGTATCTCCTAATGACATGGGCAGCAGCAATAGCTGGAATATTCACAGCTGACTCCCCATGGTCCAGCAGGGGCTTCCCCTTGTTCTCAGTCTGAAACAGAGAGCACAGGCCACGGTGAGGAGCTGAGAACAAACGAGGAGCATTTCAAGGTGAGGAGCTCATCTGCAGAGAAAGCTGCAGGAAATGCACTCGGTCCTTATCATGGGCACTTCAGAAGGAACTGCAAGTCTAATAACAGCTGTTTCAAGGGAAAAATCAGAAGAGGACAAACACCACAACCGAGATGGCTCCAGTACTTTTATAAACTTGCCACACTTGCACTACTGTCTTGCCAGAGAGGAGCGTAAGGAGCCGCAAGGATTCTGCCTCTCCTGAAAAGCAGGAGAGCACATCTGCGGCTCACTCTGCTGGCTCCAGGCAGGGAACAAAGACCAATCAGAGCTTCATACTCTACCTCTGTCCATGCCAGGTCAGGCCCACAGCTGATCTCGCTGCACGCCACGGCCATCAGCGTGGGTGTGACAAGCTGGAACTGAAAAGAAACACACTTTTATTTTCTCTGTTCACATCTCTGCTGTGCTCCCTACAGCTGTGGGGCACACTCACACAGCCGAAGCACGCCTGCTGGTGTCCCTGGCTGATGCTGTGCAGCTCTGCACAAGCTGGGGCTAGGACTCTTTGCCTAAGGGATTGGTTTCCTAAAGACCAGCTGGTCACAGCACCACAGACAGCATCCTTCTGAGGGCTGAGCTGGAGAGCACGTGGAAAAACCCACACGTGACCAGCGTCCCATCAAGGATGGATGAGGCTGTGTTACTAAACACGGGGCGTCACGGGCTGCTAAAGCATGTGGGGGGACAAACCATGGCAGGTACCTGGCAAGAGATCAGAACGAGGGAGACAAATCTCTCGAATCCGCAGGCGTTCCTTGTCACTTTGCTCTGATCTTCCACGAGCAAAAGCTGCATCAGGGAAGCAGGCAGAGGGTGGAGAGAGGAGAGAGAAAGAGCAGGTCAGTTTGCTTCCACGGTTTCGCAAAGACTATGAGGGAAAAACTGAAATCTGCCTTTCCTCATCTTAGAAACTTCAGTTTTCAACTTAAAACCATTTCTCCTTGTCCTGCAGTTATCTACCCTTTCAAAGAGTTGATTCCCCTCCTGTTTGTAGACTCCCTTTAGGTACTGAAAGGCTGCAATGAGGTCACCTCGCAGCCTTCTTTTCTCCAGGCTGAACAAGCCCAGCTCCCTCAGCCTGTCCTTGCAGGGGAGGTGCTCCAGTCCCCTGATCATCTCTGTGGCTCTCCTCTGGACCCTCTCCAACAGCTCCCTGTCTTTCTTGTACTGGGGACTCCAGACCCAGACGCAGTACTGTAGATGGGGCCTCACAAGAGCAGAGCAGAGGGGGACAATCACCTCCCTGTCCCTCATGGCCACCCCTCTGCTGATGGACATAAGATGATCCTAGGAGCTCCGCCAGCCAGCAGTTCTCAACACTCACTGCCCACCCGTCTATCCCACACTGTCTCAGCTTACCTACAAGAAGCTGCACAGGACGGTGTGAAGACAAAGGTACTCAGTCGGTGCACAAGTGCAACAAGCGAGCTGCTCAGTCAGAGCTCCAGCGCTCCAATGAAGGGACACAGCACGCACTGCTCCTGCCCTCATTCTAGCCCTTATGACATCACTGAGGGCCACCAGGCTGCTCCACGAGGACACACAGGGTGGGGAGGCAAGACCAGTCACAAGGGCAGAAGATTCCAACAGCCCAGCCCAACATTCTAGAATCAGGGGGTGCTTGGAATTCTACCTCAGCCAAATCCTGGAGAAGCTGCACGGGGTCGTCATGACCAAAGCGCAGGACCTGGCGCTTGCTCTTCTTGAGCCTCGTACAACTGGCCTCAGTGCATCCCTCTGGAGGGCCTTCCTGCCCTCAGGCAGATGGACGCTTCCTCCCAGCAGTGTACCTTGCAGTGCTGGGCCCATGTCAAATCCACACTAGAGTCCTTTTTGGTAAATTCAAGGGCGTGTTGCAGCACCAATCTATTTCACCTGTAAGGAAATAAAGGAGGAGATGGGAGAAACACAGAACTACTACCAGACTGCTTTATAACTTTCTTACCCCAGCTTCCCTTGCCTCATCCCCTACCCCAACTCCTGGATGATGCCCACAGGCTGATAGTTGGATCCCAAATCCATAGGACTCCTTTCAGAGGACTCCATCAAAAAGACTGTCACACTGTTCCGTACACTCACACTGACCCAGCAGTGGTATCACAGCCACTTAACACACACAGAACAACCAAACCCCGAGCATGCACATCCCTTCCTGCGTGACTGGAGCCCACAGCTCACCTTCACACCTCCGTGGATCTCTGGTGTCTTACACTGATGCAGCCTCGCTGCAGCTCCGTGGCTGTCACACGAGGCCTGCAGGACCTCTTTCTCTGCAGACCCCATCTGCAGGCATTGGTTCATGAGGTTCACCTCCTGCCCTCCTGAGCAAAAACAATGCTGCGCCAGTTTCCCATTAGCATTGAGCAGGAGCAAATCTACTGCTGAGCAACAGGATGTGAGACAAGCAGCAGAAGACAACCAACCTGCAGAACCAGCTCGGCTGGGGTCGGTCCAGATGTTTGTCTGCTCCCTTCCATGGCCCAAGCCAAGCTCGTGAGCTGCTCCTCCTTTGTGCATATGGGGAAATGCTGCAGATGCCATGTGGTGGCTATGCACAGCATGCCTTGGACTTGCTTTTCCTCTCTCCCTCTTCCATTAGCAAACAGCATCTCTAACCTTTCCTTGCTAAAAAATCACTCAGGTAAAAAAGAACTGGCAGGCTTGCTTTTTTAACTACCTTACTTATGCAGCTTGATCCTTTACAGCAGAGGCTCACCAAGCAAGGACCTACCTTAGACAAGCTCAACCTGCAGGGAAAAGTGATTCCTCTGCGCCTGCAGACTTTGCACACATTTCCAGGTGCAGCAGTCAGCCCAGCTCTCAGCACAGCTTTACCAACCACAGAAATCCAGCTGATGCCTGCCGTGCTTTTCTCTCTTCTGAAACACTGCACTGCTGCCAGAAGCAAGGATTAAAACCACAGCATCACAGCACTGGGCTTGGAAGGGACCTCCAGAGATCACTGAGTCCAACCCCTGCACAACGGGCTCCCTACAGCAGGCTGCACAGCTGGGCGTCCAGGCGGCTCTGGAACATCTCCGGAGAAGGAGAATCCACAGCCTCCCTGGGCAGCCTGTTCCATGCTCACCATGAAGAAGCTCCTTCTCTTACAAAGAAGGAAAATAGGACACTTGTTGGAAGGGAGGTCACAGAAATCTCCAGTCAACAACCATTGCCCTCCAAACTTTTTAGATCTTTAGATGTATAAGAACGATGTAAGAGTTCTTTCTTATTGGTATCTGCTACCCTGAGTTTAGGATATTTTCCTAAGAATAGTGAAAAAAAAAAAAGATATGATAAGGGGTACTTAAAGCACAACATCTGTAATCAGATCAGACTCCTGCATGATGAATACTTCCATGAGTATTCCTGCAGAGTGCATCACTTGGTCTCTTTTTAGCCTTGTGTTCATGGTTTTCCTGTAAGAGCTTGTCTAAACACTGCCTATAATCGTGGTTATGCTAGAAGCATTTGGATTTATTGTTCCTTAGTGTGATTTCAATCACAAATTTAGATGCTTTTTTTATTTTTTCCCCCTAAAAATTTGATGAGTGGCCTGAAATTGCTTGTCTAAAATAACCTTTAAAGTCATGAAGGCAATTTGTGGATTCAGCATCCAGTAATTTCCTCAGTAAGCTCTGTTTTTAACTTGATAGAGCTGGCAGTAGGAATCTGACAGGTTTGATTTACAGATAGCAAGGGTAACTACAGGTCCTACTACATCATCATGAGCTGACACAGCAGCTGCATAAAGAATAACCCAAACCAACAAGATATTTGAAAACCCAGATCCTCCTTTCTCAGCCTCAGTGAAGCACAATGTAGAGACAAAAGTTATGGACAGCTTTCAGTTTCTCATTGGAAATTTCAATATTGCATTAGGTGTTGACAACCACGGGGGTACAGCACAGAGAATTACAGGAAGATTATTTTCTCCATCTCCATGCTCCTACAAATTTAGGATTACAGTTCTTTAGTTATATACAAAGTTTGCAATATACCAAAGCTAGAATAACCTCTTGGTGTTGTGAAATTAAGGTTCACAAATACAAATCACAAAATTCGATGATTCTGTGATTCTGAATAGAAGAAGTGACTCCACTCTGATCAGAAATGCCTATTCATTGTGTTTCTTCCTTAAATGTCTGAATTTTCATTTCACCAGTCCCTCCAGAAAGAAAAAAATCAGATCTCAGAGCCTCACAGTGATTCCAGGCAGACATTCCTGATAACACGATTGTTACATCAGACCTTGGTAAAGGCAAACAGAAAGTTACTCAGAATTAGTGAAATGATGGGTAGCACAGCCCTCATCTCCTCTGCAAACAAATTAGGTGTTAGATTGATACCTGGCAATTAATTCAGTCTTCAGCACTGAATTCAGAGCTTTCAGGACAGCGATGTTCTGTCTGGGGAAGGCTGTTGTTACTACAGCAGCAGGATGTCTGGAGCCCAAGTGCAGAGTCTCAGTGTTCCACAAGCCTTGAAGAGGTGCACCGTATGTGCTGGGGCTGATGACACAGACACTGGAGCAAGGCAGAGTGATATGAGAAACTTGATCAGCAGCTGCTCTGTTGTAAACCATTTCTGGACACAAACGGGATCTGGTTGACTTAGGACATGAGCTTTGGGCTGGAGAGCAACTCCCCGAGGAATCACACAGCCACTACAGACCGTTTGCAAGAACCCCACACCAAAACAGCTCATCTGCAATCAGTTTTTAATCTGTGCAGCAGCGATTGGAACAGGCGCACACTCTCTGGAATTGCAGGAATGGTCACAAGTGGAATGTCCATCACCTGTGTGCTCTAGCTCTTCTGTGTGCATGCTAGGAGCAGTGATCCCCCTGCACCCAGTGCTGCAATAAAGTCATGTGGGCTTTCTAACCTGCCAACCAGCAGCACAGGCTGCCCAGAGCCACATCCAGCCTGGCCTTGGATGCCTGCAGGGATGGGGCATCCACAGCCTCCTTGGGCAACCTGTTCCAGTGCCTCACCACCCTCTGGCTGAAAAACTTCCTCCTCACATCCAACCTAAACCTCCCCTGTCTCACTTTAAAGCCATTCCCCACCTGTCCCATCACTATCCACCCTCCAAAACAAAACACCCAGGCTGTTCAACAACGAAAGAGCAAAAGAACCGACAGCTCTTACTTCCACTGGATGCATTTAATCCCAAACTGAAGGTCACAGGTTAATTACTCATGTGATCATTCCTGTTAGAAGAACTACTCATCGTGATGTGTAGGAGAAAGTAACAGTTTGAAAACGTCATGGACATATTAGAACTTGCAGCATTTATCTTAATATATAGGCCTATATTGCAAAGAATTTTGTAAAACACATGTTACAAGTACTGTGGATTGGATTACACTATATCAAACTCTAAGTAATAACATCGGTTGCTTTTAATTCTACACTTACATGTTTTCTTCCAACTCCTTGATAAAATTCCTTACTACCTTCAGTTTTACAGCCAAAGCAGTGTTTGAGCTGGTAATGTACTCTTGAACAGCACTGCTGCCTTTAGCATTTGTATCTTTAGATATGAAAAGAGAATTTGGTAATTATTTCACGATGAGAGAACCTCGATCTGACACAACAGAATTACAATACTGTAAAAAGCCACTGTAAGAATGTGGCTTAGATTTTTTTTTCTTTTTTACTTTTTCTTTTTTCTTTTTTTTTTTTTTTTACTGCTGAGTGTACCATTAAGAGTGTACCATTCAAGACAAGAATTTTGTTTGTAAGTCGATCTCTATAACTGTTCTTGGCATCATTCTGTAGGATGAACTAGATACACGGAATTTGGCACTGGCTCCCCAGGGCAGTGGTTTGGCACTGAGCTGACAAAGGTCAAAGAGCATTTGCACAATGCTCTCAGGCACAGGGCTTGACTCATAGGAGGTCTGGAGTGGAACCAGGAGGTGGACTCCATGATCCTCGAGGTCACTTCCAAATCAAGATATTCCATGATACTCTAATACTTATATTCCCAAGTTCCGTACACAGTGCTCAGATGCTTAAGGTTCCATGAAACAGTGAGGTATCTATGTCCCTTTACCACTGAGGTATTCAATTTGCCAGATGGACCTTTTCTCCAGTCACATTAAAAAAACACTCAAAGTATTTACTTCAGTCTTCCATTCTGATACAGCTTTCTAGAGCAAATAAGTAGTTCCAACAAAGCATCTCCACACTTCCATTCCTGCCCCCTGGAAACTTTTTTCATTGTACTGTGATTACGTACCATTCTATTGGCATCCTGATTCTGTCATTATCTAGGCAGTTTACTGCCATAAAATTTCCAGCAACAGATGCCCAAAAGTACAGCCAGACTGAACATATTTTGATAACTTATCATTTTACTGATGACCTTGTAGATGCTGGGATATTTCTCCATCTCAGCAGAAGAGGGCAGGAGGGATAAAAGGTCTGGCCAGACTCTCCTCTATTTTTCTGGCACTCAAAGACAAAGAGAACATGAAAACCAGATGTGTTTCCCTGCCCATGGCAAACACCAGCCTTTCCATCCTTACAGTCTTTCCTGCCATCAGCAGCAATTGAAACAACATCACACTCTCCTTTCCCTCATCTGGCAGAGGTTGCAGCTCTTTCTATTGCATCCCTCTTGCTTTCAAGCCACCACAGCCTGTGTCACACAAGGAAATGCAGTCTTTGAAGCTGCTGTGCCATGCCCATGGCAACAACAATGCAGGTGCCAGCAGCTGATGCCCACAAGTACAGCCAGCCTGGACTTACTTTCATTGCATACCTTTGTCCTGATGTCTGTGGAGAAGCTGGGACATTTCTCCATCTGAGAAGCAGAGGGCAGCAGGGCTCCAAGGTGAGGGCACACTCTCCTCTATTATTCTGGCACTCAATGACAAGGAGAACATGAAAACCAGTTGTGTTTCCCTGCCCATGGCAAACACCAGCCCTTCCGTCCTTACAGTCCTACCTGCCATCAGCAGCAATTGAAACAACATCACACTCTCCTTTCCCTCATCTGGCAGAGGTTGCAGCTCTTTCTGTTGCATCCCTCTTGCTTGCAAGCCACCGGAGCCTGTGTCACAGAAGGAAATGCAATCTTTGTACCTGCTGTGCCATGCCCATGGCAACAACAACGCAGATGCAGCAGCTGATGCCCACAAGTACACCCAGCGTAGACTTACTTTCATTATATATCTTTGTCCTGATGTCTGTGGAGAAGCTGGGACATTTCTCCATCTGAGAAGCAGAGGGCAGCATGGCTCCAAGTTGAGGGCACACTCTCCTCTATTTTCTGGCACTCAAAGACAAAGAGAACATGAAAACCAGATGTGTCTCCCTGCCCATGGCAAACACCAGCCTTGCCATCCTTACAGTCTTTGCTGCCATCAGCAGCAATTGAAACAACATCACACTCACCTTTCCCTCATCTGGCAGAGGTTGCAGCTCATTCTATTGCATCCCTCTTGTTTTCAGGCCACCAGAGCCTGTGTCACACAAGGAAATGCAATCTTTGAACCTGCTGTGCCATGCCCATGGCAACAACAATGCAGCTGCCAGCAGCTGATGCCCACAAGTACAGACAGCCTGGACTTACTTTCATTACTTATCTTTGTCCTGATGTCCTTCTAGATGCTGGGACATTTCTTCATTCAGCAGCAGAGGGCAGTAGGTTCCTAGTTGAGGGCACACTCTCCTCTATCTTTCTGGCACTCAAAGACAAAGAGATGTCCTTGTAGAAGATGGAACAGTTCTCCATCAGAGCTGCAAATGTCAAAAATGTCCAACGTGAGGGCATGCTCTCCTGTATTTTTCGGGCACTCAAAGACCAAGAGAACATGAAAAACAGATGTGTTTCCCTGCCCATGGTAAACAACAGCCTTTCCATCGCTGCACTCCTTTCTGCCATCTGCAGAGATATTTAGATGTCTTGTGCCTCTGCATCCGTTTCGCAGCTGACATTCTTACGAAAAGCTACTTACAAGCAATTTTAATGTTTTTGTATTAAAGAGTAGAATTAAGGAACCGTTATGGTAACTTAATATTTAAAACATTCAACCCAGTGATAAGTGAATAGAGTTGGTATTTTGCATTCAGATAACAACTTGAAATTTCTCCTGGAGATTCTGTACTCATCATAGTGTGTCTCAATTTTCAGTTTAGCAATACTGGTTACGTCTTGAATAATACAGTATCTTCTTCACCCTTTATGCTATCTATGTTGCTTCTGAAGCAGACTTACCTCATGAATGAATGCATGAATAGTAACATCTGAGATGCTTGAATTAAACAAAAAAAAATAATCTAATAATCAGTATGGGGTTCAATCTGACTTCTAGAGAATAGGTGAATCTTATCCATTGGTGCCTTTAAGGACGAGAGATTTTCAATAGATGACAGTGAAGTTCAACAGATGAAAAGTACACCTAAGTAAAACGTGCTGCTTTAATAAACTATAGTCTCATTGTCCAGCCTTGCACTGTCTCAGCACATTATTACAGAATGTTCATTCAAGCAGGAATTAAAAGATGCGTCTGCATTGATAATAACAACGAATAATTAAGAAAGCTTGACTGCAATCTGCTTGAGGATTCCAGTCTGAAGTGTGTTTCACCTGATGACAACCTGGAATTTCTCTATCTCACATTTAGAATCATTGCACCTCTGACTAAACACATAGCTAATCACCACTGAAAACCTGGATGCAATTTCTTCAGTGTACAGACCAACTACGTGTTGATTAACATTCAGAGATTGTTCACGTGTCCTTTTAGGAACTGGACTGCAGCATGCTAACAGGGATGTATGTGGGGACATCAGGATAACATGCCCTCTGCCTTTTAAGACAGCCCAAGCAGACCAGGTCAGCAGGCTGAAGAGCTGAGTGGGTCACCAGGGCTCAGAGACTTCACTCTGAAAGTCCTCTGAAAGCTGATGGACTTCACCCCAACCTGCCCTTTTCCATGCAGGCAAGGAGGCCAAGAGAAGGTGGATCGGCACGGTTCTGGTGCAGACAGGGGCTGCAGTGTGAGCAGGCCTACATAGACAAGGCTGTGCCCACAGAGCGACAGCAGCTTTCGCCGTGAGCAGATTCCCAGGGGACCTGAGCCATGGGAGTTCTGTATGGCAGCATGTTCAAATCAGCCCTGGAAGTCTGGGACGTCTGTCGCATTCTGGAATCCACCCTGAGGACGCAGTCGCTGTGTCAGAGCAGTTGGCAGAGTCACGGGGAACCGTGACGTAGTTGGCCCAGGGAGCAACAACAAGGCCTGCACTGCTCAGCCAGCCCAGGCCAAAGGGGAGCACGAGAGAGAGCAGAGGAGAGAGGGGAGGAGAGAGGGCCGGGAAGGAAAGGCCTGTGCCTGAATGGACTTGTAGCATCAGCTGCTGACAGCAAACTCGGTGATGGCATGGGCACAGCAGAGCAGGCACAATGCTGGCAGCTTCCTGTGTCACACAGGCACTGGAGACATGGCCAGCACTGGGACATCACCAGAAGTGCTGCACACCTCTGCCAGTCCAGGCCAGAGGAGTGCAGAACAGGGAGCTGCTGCTGAGGGGAGAGAGGATGGCCTGAGACCTGACCTCAGAGGCAGGGCTGGCTGTGTTACAGCAGCCTCTGCGTCCTCCTCCTTTGTCTTGGAGGGCCAGAGGGCCAGAAGAGAACATGCCCAGACAACGAGACCCTGCTGTCCTCTGCTGCTCAGCTGGAGAGATGTTCCACCTTCCTGAAGGACATCAGGACAAAGATAAGTAATCCAGGTAAGCCCAGGCTGGCTGTACTTGTGGGCATCAGCTGCTGGCAGCTGCCTCTGTGCTGCCATGGGCATGGCACAGCACACACAGTGTTTGCAGCTCCCTGTGTTACACTGGCCCTGGTGACCTGACAGCCACAGGGAGACAATGGAAAGAGCTGCACCCCTCTGCGAGATTAAGCAAAGGTGGGAATCACAGAATCACACAGAATCACAGAATCACACAGAATGACCCGGGTTGGAAGGAATTTCAAGGATCATGAATCTCCAACCCCCCTGCCATAGGCAGGGCCCCCAGCTTCTACATTTCATACGAGGCCAGGCTGCCCAGGGCTCCAGTGTTCGTGTAAGCTCTGCATTTTAAAGTGAAAAGAGTGTGATTGTGATTGTAAACGAGACCGATGTGCAAAAAAAAGCACGGTGAGCCCAAGTGCTTTGTGGCTTCAGAGATGAGCCCTTGGTTCTCCAAGGGTGCACAGGGGGCTTTTTTCTCCCTGTGGTGCAGCTTCAGTGCCAACTCACAGCTGAGCTGGTTGGCACACTGTGACAGCCTGCCGCTCTGAAGCTCTCAGGGCAGTGCTCAGTTCTTTTTGAAGTACCCTGGAAAATGCTGCTTCTCCTTCACCAAGATGTTCCAGCTCTGTGTCTGCCTACACATTCAGGAGATGAAAAGTCCTGGCTTACTGAGGTGTCCTGGGTTGAAGGTTCTGTTACTCTGCATTGTTGGAAGAGCTGCTTGCAATAAATACCTTGTAAGATGAATGAAGTTGATAGAAGTAGGGTGTAAAAGAGATGGATTTGCTGTTTCCCTGAAGGTGCAGGAGTATCGCTGTGCCTACAGTCAGTAAACAAGGCAGGAATCGCTGTGTACCTCAGAATGAAAAACAAAAGAATAGAAATCTTTTGGTGAGTGAAAGCACGCCTGAAGGAAGCACAAAGCTAAACACCAACAATTTCACATGTAAAATAAGGTTTAGCGTCAAAGGGACTTGCAGTATTTCTCCTGAAGAAATATTTGATGCTTCTTTATGAAAGCCATCATAACAAAAGTGTCCTGATGTCTTTGCTGAGGATTTCCTTTGTTCCAGCCTGAAGGTGAGTGCAGGCATGAGCAGGCTGTGCTGAGCTGCAGGTGAGTGCCTGTGTCCCACAGCAGGAAACCCGTGGATGTCTTCAGGGGTTTGAACTGGGCAGAGCTGTAAAACCTATTGGCTTTCACTGACATTGTCCAATGCTTTATTTTGTAATCTTAGTTTCACCACTGCTTTCCAATATTCTCTTCATATGAAAGCAGACACATGGGATAGGATATAAAGTTTTTATGGTGCTGTTGTATAATTTTCTGCTGTCATCATAAGGCAGTAAAAAAAATAAAGAGTAATCAGGCAATCTATTAACAACCTGAGGCACGTGTGAAAACAGTGAATTTCCTTGCAGGAAGACAATATTGCTATCTAATAATGAGGTTATCCAAACTGTTAATAATACTTTATGAGCTGGAGATCATCCTGAAATGCAGGACTTCGATCTTAGCCAAGAGTAATAAAAGTTTTATCATTCTTACATTGACAGCTGCTATAAAAAGCCTGTGTCTTATTTCCCTTTTAGTAACACTGGCTAAATCAGAGTAACTGATAAAAGAATTTCATGATTGCAGCATAGGGATTCTTTCTGACTTGACCTGAAGTAATCTCCGTCCAAAAATGTCTGTAAATAATTTTTCTATTTTCTTTTGCCAGACGTTTTCATATTTGAGAAGAACGGCAAAAACATTTTGCATACGTAGATGCAAAGTGCAAATTTCCTGGAGTGTTTCAGAGAAAGAGGTCCTGGTTAACTACCTGTTTTCATAGAGAAACAAGATTTAGAGTAAAATTCAGATTATTACTATTCATACAATAATAACTTCAAAAACGAGATGTGGGGGATGTTGATTCCTGCTGACGGCAGGAAGGGCTGTAAGGATGGAAAGGCTGGTGTTTGCCATGGACAGGGAAACACATGTGGTTTTCATGTTCTCTTTGTCTTTGAGTGCCAGAAAAATAGAGGAGAGTGTGCCCTCACCTTGGACCTCTTTTGACCATTGCAGCAGAGATGGAGAAATGTCCCAGCATCTAGAAAGACTTCAGTAAAAAGATATGTAATGACAGTAAGTCCAGGCAGGCGGAACTTGTGGGCATCAGCGGCTGGCATCTGCATTGTTGTTGCTATGGGAATGGCAGAAGAGGTGGAATGTTTGCATTTCTTTGTGTGACACAGGCTGTGGTGGCTTGAAAGCAAGAGGGATGCATTAGAAAGAGCTGCAACCTCAACCAGATTACGCAAAGGTGAGTGAGATGTTTATTCTACTGCTGCTGCTGGCAGGCAGGAATGTAAGGATGGAAAGGCTGGTGTTTGCCATGGGCAGGGAAACACATGTTGTTTTCACGTTCTCTTTCTCTTAGAGTGCCAGAAAAATAGAGGAGAAGGTGACCTCTCCTTGGACCCCTGCTGCCCTCTGCAGCTCAATGGAGAAATGTCCCAGCATCTAGAAGGACATCAGGACAAAGATAAGTAATGAAAATAATTCCAGGCTGGCTGTACTTGTGGGCATCAGCTGCTGGCATCTGCATTGTTGTTGCCATGGGCATGGCACAGCAGCTTCAAAGACTGCATTTCCTTGTGTGACACAGGCTCTGGTGGCTTGAAAGCAAGAGGGATGCAATAGAAAGAGCTGCAACATCTGCCACACATGTCAAAGGTGAGTGGGATGTTGTTTCAATTGCTGCTGATGTCAGGAAGGCCTTTAAGGATGGAAAGGCTGGTGTTTGCCATGGGCAGGGAAACACAACAGGTTTTCATGTTTTTTTGTCTTTGAGTGCCAGAAAATAGAGGAGAGTGTGCCCTCGCCTTGGAGCCCTGCTGCCCTCTGCAGCTCAATGGAGAAATGTCCCAGCATCTAGAAGGACATCAGGACAAAGATAAGTAATGAAAATAATTCCAGGCTGGCTGTACTTGTGGGCATCAGCTGCTGGCATCTGCGTTGTTGTTGCCATGGGCATGGCACAGCAGCTTCAAAGACTGCATTTCCTTGTGTGACACAGGCTCTGGTAGCTTGAAAGCAAGAGGGATGCAATAGAAAGAGCTGCAACCTCAACCAGAATACGCAAAGGTGAGTGAGATGTTTATTCTACTACTGCTGCTGACAGGCAGGAATGTAAGGATGGAAAGGCTGGTGTTTGCCATGGGCAGGGAAACACATGTTGTTTTCACGTTCTCTTTCTCTTAGAGTGCCAGAAAAATAGAGGAGAAGTTGACCTCTCCTTGGACCCCTGCTGCCCTCTGCAGCTCAATGGAGAAATGTCCCAGCATCTAGAAGGACATCAGGACTAAGATAAGTAATGAAAATAATTCCAGGCTGGCTGTACTTGTGGGCATCAGCTGCTGGCATCTGCATTGTTGTTGCCATGGGCATGGCACAGCAGCTTCAAAGACTGCATTTCCTTGTGTGACACAGGCTCTGGTGGCTTGAAAGCAAGAGGGATGCAATAGAAAGAGCTGCAACCTCAACCAGAATACGCAAAGGTGAGTGAGATGTTTATTCTACTGCTGCTGCTGGCAGGCAGGAATGTAAGGATGGAAAGGCTGGTGTTTGCCATGGGCAGGGAAACACAACAGGTTTTCATGTTTTTTTGTCTTTGAGTGCCAGAAAAATAGAGGAGAGTGTGCCCTCACGTTGGAGCCCTGCTGCCCTCTGCTTCTCAAATGGAGAAATGCCCCAGCATCTAGAAGGACATCAGGACAAAGATAAGTAATGAAAATAATTCCAGGCTGGCTGTACTTGTTGGCATCAGCTGCTGGCATCTGCATTGTAGTTGCCATGGGCATGGCACAGCAGCTTCAAAGATTGCAGTTCCTTGTGTGAGTGACACAGGCCCTGGTGGCTTGAAAGCAAGAGGGATGCAATAGAAAGAGCTGCAACCTCTGCCAGACATGGCAAAGGTGAGTGAGATGTTGATTCAATTGCTGCTGCTGGCAGGCAGGACTGCAGGGATGTCAATGCTGGTGTTTGCCATGGGCAGGGAAACACAACTGGTTTTCATGTTCTCCTTGTCTTTGAGTGCCAGAAAAATAGAGGAGTGTGTTCCCTCACCTAGGACCGCTGCTGCCCTCTGCAGCTCAATGGAGACATGTCCCAGCATCTAGAAGAACATCAGGACTAAGATAAGTAATCAAAATCAGTGCAGGCTGGCTGTACTTGTTGGCATCAGCTGCTGGCATCTGCATTGTTGTTGCCATGGGCATGGCACAGCAGCTTCAAAGATTGCATTTCTTGTGTGACACAGGCACTGGTGGCTTGAAAGCAAGAGAGATGCAATAGAAAGAGCTGCAACCTCAGCCAGATTAGGCAAGGGTGAGTGAGATGTTTATTCTACTGCTGCTGCTGGCAGGCAGGAATGTAAGGATGGAAAGGCTGGTGTTTGCCATGGGCAGGGAAACACATGTTGTTTTCACGTTCTCTTTCTCTTAGAGTGCCAGAAAAATAGAGGAGAAGGTGACCTCTCCTTGGACCCCTGCTGCCCTCTGCAGCTCAATGGAGAAATGTCCCAGCATCTAGAAGGACATCAGGACAAAGATAAGTAATGAAAATAATTCCAGGCTGGCTGTACTTGTGGGCATCAGCTGCTGGCATCTGCATTGTTGTTGCCATGGGCATGGCACAGCAGCTTCAAAGACTGCATTTCCTTGTGTGACACAGGCTCTGGTGGTTTGAAAACAAGAGGGATGCAATAGAAAGAGCTGCAACATCTGCCACACATGTCAAAGGTGAGTGGGATGTTGATTCAATTGCTGCTGATGTCAGGAAGGCCTTTAAGGATGGAAAGGCTGGTGTTTGCCATGGGCAGGGAAACACAACAGGTTTTCATGTTTTTTTGTCTTTGAGTGCCAGAAAATAGAGGAGAGTGTGCCCTCGCCTTGGAGCCCTGCTGCCCTCTGCAGCTCAATGGAGAAATGTCCCAGCATCTAGAAGGACATCAGGACAAAGATAAGTAATGAAAATAATTCCAGGCTGGCTGTACTTGTGGGCATCAGCTGCTGGCATCTGCATTGTTGTTGCCATGGGCATGGCACAGCAGCTTCAAAGACTGCATTTCCTTGTGTGACACAGGCTCTGGTGGCTTGAAAGCAAGAGGGATGCAATAGAAAGAGCTGCAACATCTGCCACACATGTCAAAGGTGAGTGGGATGTTGTTTCAATTGCTGCTGATGTCAGGAAGGCCTTTAAGGATGGAAAGGCTGGTGTTTGCCATGGGCAGGGAAACACAACAGGTTTTCATGTTTTTTTGTCTTTGAGTGCCAGAAAATAGAGGAGAGTGTGCCCTCGCCTTGGAGCCCTGCTGCCCTCTGCAGCTCAATGGAGAAATGTCCCAGCATCTAGAAGGACATCAGGACAAAGATAAGTAATGAAAATAATTCCAGGCTGGCTGTACTTGTGGGCATCAGCTGCTGGCATCTGCGTTGTTGTTGCCATGGGCATGGCACAGCAGCTTCAAAGACTGCATTTCCTTGTGTGACACAGGCTCTGGTGGCTTGAAAGCAAGAGGGATGCAATAGAAAGAGCTGCAACCTCAACCAGAATACGCAAAGGTGAGTGAGATGTTTATTCTACTGCTGCTGCTGACAGGCAGGAATGTAAGGATGGAAAGGCTGGTGTTTGCCATGGGCAGGGAAACACATGTTGTTTTCACGTTCAATTTCTCTTAGAGTGCCAGAAAAATAGAGGAGAAGTTGACCTCTCCTTGGACCCCTGCTGCCCTCTGCAGCTCAATGGAGAAATGTCCCAGCATCTAGAAGGACATCAGGACAAAGATAAGTAATGAAAATAATTCCAGGCTGGCTGTACTTGTGGGCATCAGCTGCTGGCATCTGCATTGTAGTTGCCATGGGCATGGCACAGCAGCTTCAAAGATTGCATTTCCTTGTGTGAGTGACACAGGCCCTGGTGGCTTGAAAGCAAGAGGGATGCAATAGAAAGAGCTGCAACCTCTGCCAGACATGGCAAAGGTGAGTGAGATGTTGATTCAATTGCTGCTGCTGGCAGGCAGGACTGCAGGGATGTCAATGCTGGTGTTTGCCATGGGCAGGGAAACACAACTGGTTTTCACGTTCTCTTTGTCTTTGAGTGCCAGAAAAATAGAGGAGTGTGTTCCCTCACCTAGGACCCCTGCTGCCCTCTGCAGCTCAATGGAGACATGTCCCAGCATCTAGAAGAACATCAGGACTAAGATAAGTAATCAAAATCAGTGCAGGCTGGCTGTACTTGTTGGCATCAGCTGCTGGCATCTGCATTGTTGTTGCCATGGGCATGGCACAGCAGCTTCAAAGATTGCATTTCTTGTGTGACACAGGCACTGGTGGCTTGAAAGCAAGAGAGATGCAATAGAAAGAGCTGCAACCTCAGCCAGATTAGGCAAAGGTGAGTGAGATGTTTATTCAACTGCTGCTGCTGGCAGGGAGGAATGTAAGGATGGAAAGGCTGGTGTTTGCCATGGGCAGGGAAACACATGTTGTTTTCACGTTCTCTTTCTCTTAGAGTGCCAGAAAAATAGAGGAGAAGGTGACCTCTCCTTGGACCCCTGCTGCCCTCTGCAGCTCAATGGAGAAATGTCCCAGCATCTAGAAGGACATCAGGACAAAGATAAGTAATGAAAATAATTCCAGGCTGGCTGTACTTGTGGGCATCAGCTGCTGGCATCTGCATTGTTGTTGCCATGGGCATGGCACAGCAGCTTCAAAGACTGCATTTCCTTGTGTGACACAGGCTCTGGTGGCTTGAAAGCAAGAGGGATGCAATAGAAAGAGCTGCAACCTCAACCAGATTATGCAAAGGTGAGTGAGATGTTTATTCTACTGCTGCTGCTGGCAGGCAGGAATGTAAGGATGGAAAGGCTGGTGTTTGCCATGGGCAGGGAAACACATGTTGTTTTCACGTTCTCTTTCTCTTAGAGTGCCAGAAAAATAGAGGAGAAGGTGACCTCTCCTTGGACCCCTGCTGCCCTCTGCAGCTCAATGGAGAAATGTCCCAGCATCTAGAAGGACATCAGGACAAAGATAAGTAATGAAAATAATTCCAGGCTGGCTGTACTTGTGGGCATCAGCTGCTGGCGTCTGCATTGTTGTTGCCATGGGCATGGCACAGCAGCTTCAAAGACTGCATTTCCTTGTGTGACACAGGCTCTGGTGGCTTGAAAACAAGAGGGATGCAATAGAAAGAGCTGCAACATCTGCCACACATGTCAAAGGTGAGTGGGATGTTGTTTCAATTGCTGCTGATGTCAGGAAGGCCTTTAAGGATGGAAAGGCTGGTGTTTGCCATGGGCAGGGAAACACAACAGGTTTTCATGTTTTTTTGTCTTTGAGTGCCAGAAAATAGAGGAGAGTGTGCCCTCGCCTTGGAGCCCTGCTGCCCTCTGCTTCTCAAATGGAGAAATGTCCCAGCATCTAGAAGGACATCAGGACAAAGATAAGTAATGAAAATAATTCCAGGCTGGCTGTACTTGTGGGCATCAGCTGCTGGCATCTGCGTTGTTGTTGCCATGGGCATGGCACAGCAGCTTCAAAGACTGCATTTCCTTGTGTGACACAGGCTCTGGTAGCTTGAAAGCAAGAGGGATGCAATAGAAAGAGCTGCAACCTCAACCAGAATACGCAAAGGTGAGTGAGATGTTTATTCTACTGCTGCTGCTGACAGGCAGGAATGTAAGGATGGAAAGGCTGGTGTTTGCCATGGGCAGGGAAACACATGTTGTTTTCACGTTCTCTTTCTCTTAGAGTGCCAGAAAAATAGAGGAGAAGGTGACCTCTCCTTGGACCCCTGCTGCCCTCTGCAGCTCAATGGAGAAATGTCCCAGCATCTAGAAGGACATCAGGACAAAGATAAGTAATGAAAATAATTCCAGGCTGGCTGTACTTGTGGGCATCAGCTGCTGGCATCTGCATTGTTGTTGCCATGGGCATGGCACAGCAGCTTCAAAGACTGCATTTCCTTGTGTGACACAGGCTCTGGTGGCTTGAAAGCAAGAGGGATGCAATAGAAAGAGCTGCAACCTCAACCAGAATACGCAAAGGTGAGTGAGATGTTTATTCTACTGCTGCTGCTGGCAGGCAGGAATGTAAGGATGGAAAGGCTGGTGTTTGCCATGGGCAGGGAAACAGAACGGGTTTTCATGTTTTTTTGTCTTTGAGTGCCAGAAAAATAGAGGAGAGTGTGCCCTCACCTTGGAGCCCTGCTGCCCTCTGCTTCTCAAATGGAGAAATGCCCCAGCATCTAGAAGGACATCAGGACAAAGATAAGTAATGAAAATAATTCCAGGCTGGCTGTACTTGTGGGCATCAGCTGCTGGCATCTGCATTGTAGTTGCCATGGGCATGGCACAGCAGGTAGAAAGATTGCATTTCCTTGTGTGAGTGACACAGGCCCTGGTGGCTTGAAAGCAAGAGGGATGCAATAGAAAGAGCTGCAACCTCTGCCAGACATGGCAAAGGTGAGTGAGATGTTGATTCAATTGCTGCTGCTGGCAGGCAGGACTGCAGGGATGTCAATGCTGGTGTTTGCCATGGGCAGGGAAACACAACTGGTTTTCACGTTCTCTTTGTCTTTGAGTGCCAGAAAAATAGAGGAGTGTGTTCCCTCACCTAGGACCCCTGCTGCCCTCTGCAGCTCAATGGAGACATGTCCCAGCATCTAGAAGAACATCAGGACTAAGATAAGTAATCAAAATCAGTGCAGGCTGGCTGTACTTGTTGGCATCAGCTGCTGGCATCTGCATTGTTGTTGCCATGGGCATGGCACAGCAGCTTCAAAGATTGCATTTCTTGTGTGACACAGGCACTGGTGGCTTGAAAGCAAGCGAGATGCAATAGAAAGAGCTGCAACCTCAGCCAGATTAGGCAAAGGTGAGTGAGATGTTTATTCAACTGCTGCTGCTGGCAGGGAGGAATGTAAGGATGGAAAGGCTGGTGTTTGCCATGGGCAGGGAAACACATGTTGTTTTCACGTTCTCTTTCTCTTAGAGTGCCAGAAAAATAGAGGAGAAGGTGACCTCTCCTTGGACCCCTGCTGCCCTCTGCAGCTCAATGGAGAAATGTCCCAGCATCTAGAAGGACATCAGGACAAAGATAAGTAATGAAAATAATTCCAGGCTGGCTGTACTTGTGGGCATCAGCTGCTGGCATCTGCATTGTTGTTGCCATGGGCATGGCACAGCAGCTTCAAAGACTGCATTTCCTTGTGTGACACAGGCTCTGGTAGCTTGAAAGCAAGAGGGATGCAATAGAAAGAGCTGCAACCTCAACCAGAATACGCAAAGGTGAGTGAGATGTTTATTCTACTGCTGCTGCTGGCAGGCAGGAATGTAAGGATGGAAAGGCTGGTGTTTGCCATGGGCAGGGAAACACATGTTGTTTTCACGTTCTCTTTCTCTTAGAGTGCCAGAAAAATAGAGGAGAAGGTGACCTCTCCTTGGACCCCTGCTGCCCTCTGCAGCTCAATGGAGAAATGTCCCAGCATCTAGAAGGACATCAGGACAAAGATAAGTAATGAAAATAATTCCAGGCTGGCTGTACTTGTGGGCATCAGCTGCTGGCGTCTGCATTGTTGTTGCCATGGGCATGGCACAGCAGCTTCAAAGACTGCATTTCCTTGTGTGACACAGGCTCTGGTGGTTTGAAAACAAGAGGGATGCAATAGAAAGAGCTGCAACCTCTGCCGGATGAGGGAAAGGTGAGTGAGATGTTGATTCAATTGCTGCTGCTGGCAGGCAGGACTGTAAGGATGGCAAGGCTGGTGTTTGCCATGGGCAGGGAAACACAACTGGTTTTCATGTTCTCTTTGTCTTTGAGTGCCAGAAAAATAGAGGAGTGTGTTCCCTCACCTAGGACCGCTGCTGCCCTCTGCAGCTCAATGGAGACATGTCCCAGCATCTAGAAGGACATCAGGACAAAGATAAGTAATGAAAATAATTCCAGGCTGGCTGTACTTGTGGGCATCAGCTGCTGGCATCTGCGTTGTTGTTGCCATGGGCGTGGCATAGCAGCTTCAAAGACTGCATTTCCTTGTGTGACACAGGCTCTGGTGGCTTGAAAGCAAGAGGGATGCAATAGAAAGAGCTGCAACCTCAGCCAGATTAGGCAAAGGTGAGTGGGATGTTGATTCAATTGCTGCTGATGGCAGGGAGGAATGTAAGGATGGAAAGGCTGGTGTTTGCCATGGGCAGGGAAACACAACAGGTTTTCATGTTTTTTTGTCTTTGAGTGCCAGAAAAATAGAGGAGAGTGTGCCCTCACCTTGGAGCCCTGCTGCCCTCTGCTTCTCAAATGGAGAAATGTCCCAGCATCTAGAAGGACATCAGGACAAAGATAAGTAATGAAAATAATTCCAGGCTGGCTGTACTTGTGGGCATCAGCTGCTGGCATCTGCATTGTAGTTGCCATGGGCATGGCACAGCAGCTTCAAAGATTGCATTTCCTTGTGTGAGTGACACAGCCCCTGGTGGCTTGAAAGCAAGAGGGATGCAATAGAAAGAGCTGCAACCTCAACCAGAATACGCAAAGGTTAGTGAGATGTTTATTCTACTGCTGCTGCTGGCAGGCAGGAATGTAAGGATGGAAAGGCTGGTGTTTGCCATGGGCAGGGAAACACAACTGGTTTTCATGTTCTCTTTGTCTTTGAGTGCCAGAAAAATAGAGGAGTGTGTTCCCTCACCTAGGACCGCTGCTGCCCTCTGCAGCTCAATGGAGACATGTCCCAGCATCTAGAAGAACATCAGGACTAAGATAAGTAATCAAAATCAGTGCAGGCTGGCTGTACTTGTTGGCATCAGCTGCTGGCATCTGCATTGTTGTTGCCATGGGCATGGCACAGCAGCTTCAAAGATTGCATTTCTTGTGTGACACAGGCACTGGTGGCTTGAAAGCAAGAGAGATGCAATAGAAAGAGCTGCAACCTCAGCCAGATTAGGCAAAGGTGAGTGAGATGTTTATTCAACTGCTGCTGCTGGCAGGGAGGAATGTAAGGATGGAAAGGCCGGTGTTTGCCATGGGCAGGGAAACACATGTTGTTTTCACGTTCTCTTTCTCTTAGAGTGCCAGAAAAATAGAGGAGAAGGTGACCTCTCCTTGGACCCCTGCTGCCCTCTGCAGCTCAATGGAGAAATGTCCCAGCATCTAGAAGGACATCAGGACAAAGATAAGTAATGAAAATAATTCCAGGCTGGCTGTACTTGTGGGCATCAGCTGCTGGCATCTGCATTGCTGTTGCCATGGGCATGGCACAGCAGCTTCAAAGACTGCATTTCCTTGTGTGACACAGGCTCTGGTGGCTTGAAAGCAAGAGGGATGCAATAGAAAGAGCTGCAACCTCAACCAGATTAGGCAAAGGTGAGTGAGATGTTTATTCAACTGCTGCTGCTGGCAGGGAGGAATGTAAGGATGGAAAGGCTGGTGTTTGCCATGGGCAGGAAAACACAATAGGTTTTCATGTTTTTTTGTCTTTGAGTGCCAGAAAAATAGAGGAGAGTGTGCCCTCACCTTGGAGCCCTGCTGCCCTCTGCTTCTCAAATGGAGAAATGTCCCAGCATCTAGAAGGACATCAGGACAAAGATAAGTAATGAAAATAATTCCAGGCTGGCTGTACTTGTGGGCATCAGCTGCTGGCATCTGCATTATAGTTGCCATGGGCATGGCACAGCAGCTTCAAAGATTGCATTTCCTTGTGTGACACAGGCACTGGTGGCTTGAAAGCAAGAGAGATGCAATAGAAAGAGCTGCAACCTCAGCCAGATTAGGCAAAGGTGAGTGAGATGTTTATTCAACTGCTGCTGCTGGCAGGGAGGAATGTAAGGATGGAAAGGCTGGTGTTTGCCATGGGCGGGGAAACACATGTTGTTTTCACATTCTCTTTCTCTTAGAGTGCCAGAAAAATAGAGGAGTGTGTTCCCTCACCTAGGACCCCTGCTGCCCTCTGCAGCTCAATGGAGACATGTCCCAGCATCTAGAAGAACATCAGGACTAAGATAAGTAATCAAAATCAGTGCAGGCTGGCTGTACTTGTGGGCATCAGCTGCTGGCATCTGCGTTGTTGTTGCCATGGGCGTGGCACAGCAGCTTCAAAGATTGCATTTCCTTGTGTGAGTGACACAGGCCCTGGTGGCTTGAAAGCAAGAGGGATGCAATAGAAAGAGCTGCAACCTCTGCCAGATGAGGCAAAGGTGAGTGAGATGTTGATTCAATTGCTGCTGCTGGCAGGCAGGACTGTAAGGATGGCAAGGCTGGTGTTTGCCATGGGCAGGGAAACACAACTGGTTTTCATGTTCTCTTTGTCTTTGAGTGCCAGAAAAATAGAGGAGTGTGTTCCCTCACCTAGGACCCCTGCTGCCCTCTGCAGCTCAATGGAGACATGTCCCAGCATCTAGAAGAACATCAGGACTAAGATAAGTAATCAAAATCAGTGCAGGCTGGCTGTACTTGTTGGCATCAGCTGCTGGCATCTGCATTGTTGTTGCCATGGGCATGGCACAGCAGCTTCAAAGATTGCATTTCTTGTGTGACACAGGCACTGGTGGCTTGAAAGCAAGAGAGATGCAATAGAAAGAGCTGCAACCTCAGCCAGATTAGGCAAAGGTGAGTGAGATGTTTATTCAACTGCTGCTGCTGGCAGGGAGGAATGTAAGGATGGAAAGGCTGGTGTTTGCCATGGGCAGGGAAACACATGTTGTTTTCACGTTCTCTTTCTCTTAGAGTGCCAGAAAAATAGAGGAGAAGGTGACCTCTCCTTGGACCCCTGCTGCCCTCTGCAGCTCAATGGAGAAATGTCCCAGCATCTAGAAGGACATCAGGACAAAGATAAGTAATGAAAATAATTCCAGGCTGGCTGTACTTGTGGGCATCAGCTGCTGGCATCTGCATTGTAGTTGCCATGGGCATGGCACAGCAGCTTCAAAGACTGCATTTCCTTGTGTGACACAGGCTCTGGTGGCTTGAAAGCAAGAGGGATGCAATAGAAAGAGCTGCAACCTTAGCCAGATTAGGCAAAGGTGCGTGGGATGTTGATTCAATTGCTGCTGATTGCAGGGAGGAATGTAAGGATGGAAAGGCTGGTGTTTGCCATGGGCAGGGAAACACAACAGGTTTTCATGTTTTTTTGTCTTTGAGTGCCAGAAAAATAGATGAGAGTGTGCCCTCACCTTGGAGCCCTGCTGCCCTCTGCTTCTCAAATGGAGAAATGTCCCAGCATCTAGAAGGACATCAGGACAAAGATAAGTAATGAAAATAATTCCAGGCTGGCTGTACTTGTGGGCATCAGCTGCTGGCATCTGCGTTGTTGTTGCCATGGGCATGGCACAGCAGCTTCAAAGATTGCATTTCCTTGTGTGACACAGGCCCTGGTGGCTTGAAAGCAAGAGGGATGCAATAGAAAGAGCTGCAACCTCTGCCAGATGAGGGAAAGGAGAGTGAGATGTTGATTCAATTGCTACTGCTGGCAGGGAGGACTGTAAGGATGGCAAGGCTGGTGTTTGCCATGGGCAGGGAAACACAACTGGTTTTCATGTTCTCTTTGTCTTTGAGTGCCAGAAAAATAGAGGAGTGTGTTCCCTCACCTAGGACCCCTGCTGCCCTCTGCAGCTCAATGGAGACATGTCCCAGCATCTAGAAGAACATCAGGACTAAGATAAGTAATCAAAATCAGTGCAGGCTGGCTGTACTTGTTGGCATCAGCTGCAGGCATCTGCATTGTTGTTGCCATGGGCATGGCACAGCAGCTTCAAAGATTGCATTTCCTTGTGTGACACAGGCTCTGGTGGCTTGAAAGCAAGAGGGATGCATTAGAAAGAGCTGCAACCTCAGCCAGATTAGGCAAAGGTGAGTGAGATGTTTATTCAACTGCTGCTGCTGGCAGGGAGGAATGTAAGGATGGAAAGGCTGGTGTTTGCCTTGGGCAGGGAAACACAATAGGTTTTCATGTTTTTTTGTCTTTGAGTGCCAGAAAAATAGAGGAGAGTGTGCCCTCACCTTGGAGCCCTGCTGCCCTCTGCTTCTCAAATGGAGAAATGTCCCAGCATCTAGAAGAACATCAGGACTAAGATAAGTAATCAAAATCAGTGCAGGCTGGCTGTACTTGTTGGCATCAGCTGCTGGCATCTGCATTGTAGTTGCCATGGGCATGGCACAGCAGCTTCAAAGATTGCATTTCTTGTGTGACACAGGCACTGGTGGCTTGAAAGCAAGAGGGATGCAATAGAAAGAGCTGCAACCTCAACCAGATTACGCAAAGGTGAGTGAGATGTTGATTCTACTGCTGCTGCTGGCAGGCAGGAATGTAAGGATGGAAAGGCTGGTGTTTGCCATGGGCAGGGAAACACAACTGGTTTTCATGTTCTCTTTGTCTTTGAGTGCCAGAAAAATAGAGGAGTGTGTTCCCTCACCTAGGACCCCTGCTGCCCTCTGCAGCTCAATGGAGACATGTCCCAGCATCTAGAAGGACATCAGGACAAAGATAAGTAATGAAAATAATTCCAGGCTGGCTGTACTTGTGGGCATCAGCTGCTGGCATCTGCATTGTTGTTGCCATGGGCATGGCACAGCAGCTTCAAAGACTGCATTTCCTTGTGTGACACAGGCTCTGGTGGCTTGAAAGCAAGAGGGATGCAATAGAAAGAGCTGCAACCTCAGCCAGATTAGGCAAAGGTGAGTGAGATGTTTATTCTACTGCTGCTGCTGGCAGGCAGGAATGTAAGGATGGAAAGGCTGGTGTTTGCCATGGGCAGGGAAACACATGTTGTTTTCACGTTCTCTTTCTCTTAGAGTGCCAGAAAAATAGAGGAGAAGGCGACCTCTCCTTGGACCCCTGCTGCCCTCTGCAGCTCAATGGAGAAATGTCCCAGCATCTAGAAGGACATCAGGACAAAGATAAGTAATGAAAATAATACCAGGCTGGCTGTACTTGTTGGCATCAGCTGCTGGCATCTGCATTGTTGTTGCCATGGGCATGGCACAGCAGCTTCAAAGACTGCATTTCCTTGTGTGACACAGGCTCTGGCGGCTTGAAAGCAAGAGGGATGCAATAGAAAGAGCTGCAACATCTGCCACAAATGTCAAAGGTGAGTGGGATGTTGTTTCAGTTGCTGCTGATGTCAGGAAGGCCTTTAAGGATGGAAAGGCTGGTGTTTGTCATGGGCAGGGAAACACAACAGGTTTTCATGTTTTTTTGTCTTTGAGTGCCAGAAAATAGAGGAGAGTGTGCCCTCACCTTGGACCCCTGCTGCCCTCTGCAGCTCAGTGGAGAAATGTCTCAGCATCTAGAAGGACATCAGGACAAAGATATGTAATGAAGATCATTCCAGTCTGGCTGTATTTGTGGGCATCAGTTGCTGGCATCTGCATTGTTGTTGCCATGGGCATGGCACAGAAGCTTCAAAGATTGCATTTCCTTGTGTGACACAGGCTGTGGTGGCTTGAAAGCAAGAGGGATGCGATAGAAAGAGCTGCAACCTCTGCCAGACATGGCAACGGTGAGTGGGATGATGTTTCAGTTGCTGCTGATGGCAGGAAGGCTTGTAAGGATGGAAAGGCTGGTGTTTGCCATGGGCAGGGAAACACATGTGGTTCTCATGTTCTCTTTGTCTTTGAGTGCCAGAAAAATAGAGGAGAGTGTCCCCTCACCTTGGACCCCTGCTGCCCTCTTCTGCAGAGATGTAGAAATGTCCCAGCATCTGGAAGGACATCAGGACAAAGATATGTAATGAAGATCATTCCAGTCTGGCTGTACTTGTGGGCATCAGCTGCTGGCATCTGCATTGTTGTTGCCATGGGCATGGCACAGCAGCTTCAACGACTGCATTTCCTTGTGTGACACAGGCTCAGGTGGCTTGAAAGCAAGAGGGGTGCGATAGAAAGAGCTGCAACCTCTGCCAGATGAGGGAAAGGAGAGTGGGATGTTGATTCAATTGCAGCTGATGGCAGGGAGGAATGTAAGGATGGCAAGGCTGGTGTTTGCCATGGGCAGGGAAACACAACAGGTTTTCATGTTTTTTTGTCTTTGAGTGCCAGAAAATAGAGGAGAGTGTGCCCTCACCTTGGACCCCTGCTGCCCTCATCTGCAAAGATGGAGAAATGTCCCAGCTTCTACACAGACATCAGGACATAGATATGTAATGAAAAGAAATCCAGGCTGTCTGTACTTGTTGGCATCAGCTGCTGGCATCTGCATTGTTGTTGCCATGGGCATGGCACAGCAGCTTCAAAGACTGCATTTCCTTGTGTGACACAGGCTCTGGTGGCTTGAAAGCAAGAGGGATGCAATAGAAAGAGCTGCAACATGTGCCAGACATGTCAAAGGAGAGTGGGATGTAGTTTCAATTGCTGCTGATGGCAGGAAGGCCTGTAAGGATGGAAAGGCTGGTGTTTGCCATGAGCAGGGAAACACATCTGTTTTTCGTGTTCTCTTTGTCTTGGAGTGCCAGAAAAATAGAGGAGAAGGTGACCTCACCTTGGACCCCTGCTGCCCTCTGCAGCTCAATGGAGAAATGTCCCAGCATCTAGAAGGACATCAGGACAGAGATATGTAATGACTAAAGTCCAGGCTGGTTGTACTTGTGGGCGTCAGCTGCTGGCATCTGCATTGTCGTTGCCATGGGCATGGCACAGCAGGTACAAAGATTGCATTTCCTTGTGTGACACAGGCTCTGGTGGCTTGAAAGGAAGAGGGAGATATTAGAAATACCTGCAGCCTCTCCCAGACATGGCAAAGGTGAGTGGGATGTTGATTCAATTGCTGCTGATTGCAGGCAGGAGTGTAAGGAGGGCAAGGCTGGTGTTTGCCATGGGCAGGGAATCACATTCCCTTTGTCTTGGAGTTCCAGAAAAATAGATTAGAGTGTGCCCTCACCTTGGACCCTTCCTATTCTCTGCTGCAGAGATGGTTAACTCTGAGCTAACTGAGGCTCTGTCTTTCCCACTGCTTTTGAAAAGGAAGGACCAAGAGGGTGCACTAAAATCTGTCTTTATGGAGGTAGAACCTTAGTTTGTAATCTTTTGGGAACTGTGTCTAATAGTATAGTTGAGTAATGGACCTTCTTCCTCAGTATTGCTTCTGGCTGTGGTGGCACCAGAAGTACTGTGACATTACTTGAGCAAATGGGAAAACAACTGCAGTGATTTCTGTCAGGCCATGAAAAAGGTCCCATACGCACTTCTGCCATGCAGCTTTTGTTGCAGCTTGGCAATGTTCTAGCTCTAACATTAACAGCTCCCTCATAGATCCAACAGCCAGATGGGTGTGAAGCTGTGAACTACTTACTGAGCTGCTCTTGAAGTTATGCCAAGAGAGATACCTGCAGGCACACATTCATTCTGCAGGCCAGTGCTGTAAGGTCACAGGAAGAACGAGGTCAGCAGTGACTTGTCTGATGTTTCTGGGGTGTGCATTGGCTCGACTGGCTGCCCACAGTCACCGAGCTGCAAACAGAAGAAGTGGGGATGATAATTCATAACAGGTCAGTTATCCACTGGATTTTTGCATCTCGTTATGTTTGCAAATGGTCCACGAACAGACCCTGATTTTCCTGAATGCATTAGTTACTCAGAGTTATTGCTGACGCAGGAAACAAAGCACAGAAATGCTGGCTGGGGTCAGCTTTCTCTGAGGCTGAGCAGGACTGCCATCAGCTAGGCACTGAACGTGAGGGCTGGTGAAAGAAAGGGAGCATAAGGCCCAAATGCAGGAAGCTGAGAGACAGAGAGAGCCATCATTAGAAGGTCTGCAGCCTTCTGACCTGAGATGTTATTAGCTACGTGCCACAGCTTGATCTTTGGCAACAGTCGCTCTGCAGAGATGATGTCTGCTTTGTTTCAGTCTTCTTGGCTGTTTTTTCCAGCATCTGGCTGCTGCCTTTGCTGCTCTTGCCTCACCTTTTGATCTCATTCTCTTGCCACATCTTTTCAACTATCAGAGTAAGTTTTGGCTACAAAATAATCTGACACACAGCTCCTTCTCAGACATTGTATGGGTAATGTGAAGATGAAAATACATTCATAATGTGAGCTGTTAAACCATTCTGATTCACCCTTTCCATCCACAGCATACAGTTTTTCCCACACTGCTGTTTCTATCCAGCAATGTGCATCTGTACAGTGGTACAGAGGTTGGTGGCCCTGCCTGTGGCAGGGGGTTGGAGATTCATGATCCTTGAGGTCCCTTCCAACCCGGGCCATTCTGTGTGTGTGTGTGTGACTGGCTGAACACCAATTGTTGCTAGCTCAGCAGGTATATTGCTGATTATTGAACGTCTGACATCTGCTTATCAACACTTGGCCACTATTTCTGGACAGTTGCTCATCCCTGAATAGAGATAAGTCTGGAAGGAGGATGGAGGGGAGTCTCTTGATGCCTGCCTGATGCATCCCAACCTGCCCACAGAGTGAGTCAATTCGGCCTTGTGTGGAGGCCCTGGCTTCTTTGGAGTCTGTTTTTCTTTTGCTGAGCTGCTCTTATCCAAACAGAATGGCCTTACAACATGCTTTCTGGTCCTTAATACTATACCCATTCTATTTGTAACTATTACAGTTCTGTAAGTGAGAATGGATCACATGATTGAACAACTGTATTTCTAAAACATGTTATGAGATAACTTATTTTTACTGATACTAATAAAGCATTTCTACTTTTTTAAACTGTTTCTAAGGGCAAATTACAAAACACATTGTGCTGTACTACTTCAGACCAATCCCACCTTTTGATAGCCAGTGCAGAAACAACATTCCATCCTACAGCATTAGCTAGTTCAGAGGTACCAGACGTGTATCTGGATGTGGCTGTTGTGCATAACTTCCTGGACACCCAGCAGCAGCCAGGTGAAAGGAAAGTTGGGTTCCAGAGCACTGCAGGAAACGTGGTGTTCTGTTGCTGCACACATGCAGAAAAGGACACACACAGAACAAAGCACTGTTCCTTCCCCCATGGCATGGCATGGAGTGCCTTCTCATGCCCTTTTCCTGCTCCTTCCATGGCACGGTGCACATCTGTGGCATTTGGTCCTCCAGGGAGGAGCAGGCAAGCAGGACACCGCAGAAAGAGCATCTCTGTGCTCTAAGCTGTCAGTGCCATTCCAGGGTTAACAGGAATAGGGCATGTCAATGCCCCACTCACTAGTGGAGAGGGGAGAGATTTTAAAAGGGAAATGAAATCTTCAATGGAAGATCCTATTGGATTAGCAGAGCAGTGTGATCAATCCTTGGGGCCAGATTTTTCTCATGGGACGAGATGATGTCCATCCTGAGTGTGTTGTTTAGCAGGGAGGAAAGAGGAATGATTCGACAAGCTGCCATGCAGGAATGGCAGAAAATGCATCCTCCAGGTCCCGAGGCTGTCCCTGCTGGAGTGTTACAGCATTAGCAGGCTTGGGACGGGGGCTGAGGGATCAGAAATGACAGCTCCACTCTGTGAGACCACAGAATTAAAATGGAAAGATAAAATAGTTGCAGGGCAATTGTTCTGTGTGCCTGAAGCAGGGACCGATTTATCGGGGAGAGATTTAACAGTTAAATGAGGATTACAGCTGAAAGGTTGTGAAACAGATATCAGGGTGTCAGTGAATGTGTTAACAGCTGTGATGAGAAGAAATGAATCCAAAGGTGTGGGCAGGGGAAGGAAATCGGGGTGGACTCACAATTTTCCCTTACAAGTAACTGTCCAAGGAGGGAGTGGAGCTGTGAAACAGCAACAATGTCCAATAGCCTTAGAAGGGAGAGTGGGTCTAAAAGCTGTAACACAAACACTGGTTAAGGATGGTCTTCTGGAACCTTGTCTGTGGCCTTATAACACCCCAATCCTGTCGGCACGGAAGGCAGACGGCACGTATCGGCTGGTGCAAGGTGTAAGAAAATGACTGAACCAGTTCTCAAAAGACAGCCTGTGGTTCCTAACCCCTATACCTTAATGAGCCAGATCCCACTCAGAGAGAAATGGCTGCGTTTGTATGAGGACACATTGTAATCTTACCGTGATTCGTGATGATACTGTAGGTACTGGAACTCGTGCTAATCCTTGTCTTTGCAACATGTGAATCAAGACACTGGTGCTGCTGTCATGAAGAAACTCCCTTCCAACCACTCAGCAAGCATTGGGATGAGACAGCTTCCTGCTGGGGAGCCCTCCGACATCACTGCTGCCTCCTCCAGAACCATACCTGCAGATGCTTCAGAGCTCATCAGCATGGACTTCCTTCCTCCCGTCAGCAGCTGCTCCTGCACTGACCTTCATTCCTACTGGGATACCATCTGCTTCCAGCAGGAGCTGACCTGCGAGACAGAGAAAGGAAACGTGGGATGAGCACAAATGCAGAAGCACAAGGCTGTGTCACCACCACGTCTTGCAGCCTTGGGAAGTCAGCTGCAACGACAGCCTTGGTCAGAATTAAAACGGGCACCGTAAATTAAGTGTGACCTCTGAAGTTGTTGCCATGATCAGAAATAGACGCTGAAATCACTCACATAATTGTAGGTGGTTACCTCCAAATTCTTTTGCTCTGGGGAAAAGATGGACTGGGAATTGAAAGACACAGGAAAATGACATCTGTTTGACCTGAACAGACTTGAAAGGTGGGCCCGGGTGAACCTAATGAGGTTCAACACAGCAAAGTGCAAGGTTTTGCATTTGGCCAGAGGAATCCCAGGCATCCATACAGACTGGAAGGAGCAGTCCTTGAGAGCAGCCCTGCAGAGAAGGACTTTAGGGTCCTGAGGGATGAAGAACTTAACATGAGCCAGCAATGTGCTCTTGCAACTCGGAAAGCAAATGGTATCCTGGGCTCCATCAGGAGTGGGGTGGCCAGCAGGGAAAGGGAGGTGATTGTCCCCCTCTACTCTGCTCTTGTGAGGCCCCATCTGCAGTACTGTGTCCAGGTCTGGAGCCCCAGTGGCAGGGCCCTGCATATGGCAGGGGGTTGGAGTTTCATGATCCTTGAGATCTCTTCCAACCCTGGCCATTCTGTGATACTTTTTTTTTTTTTCTGTGATGTCTATCTGCAATCTGAGAGACTCCTGGAGTGCAGTGAGAATGACTTTGTGGTGCAGGCATTAGGCACAGCAAGCAGAAGGAAGCATTACTGGACCAGGGGTTACGACAGGAGGCGGTCAGGGCTGCAGTGACCATGCCCTCCTTGAGTTTGTGATCTCAAGGAATGCGGGCCTGGCAGGAAGCAAAGTCAGGAGCCTGAACTTCAGGAGAGCCAGCTGCAGGCTGTGCAAGGCATTCTTGGACGAGATCCTCTGGACAACTGTTTGTAGGGGCAAAGGGATGGAAAAGAGCTGGTCACTTTTTCAGGAAAAACTTGCTCAGAGCTGAACAGCTCTCCATGCCTACCACATGAAGTCAAGCAGAGGAGGCAGGAAAGCTGTTTGCTTTTTGCTGGGAGGGTGGGAAGGAGCTTTGGGTTACGTCCTGAGCCAGAGCATCCCGATGGCACGCGTGGGATCAGCAGGTCTGTCAGAGAAGCGGTGAGGTTGCACGCCGAGCTGCAGGAGAAGAAGGGGAGGAGGTGCCAGCACGGCTCTGCACGATGCTCTGCGACACTGGGCAGCTTGATCATGGCTCAGCAGTGGGATCAGACGAGGAGAAGGGGAGAAGGAAATCAAGGATGGGAGGGAGCCATCAAACACAGTCAGTAAATGTCCGTGCAGTCTTGCAGACAAGAGATTCCCAGGTTGTTTCTGCTTCTGTAGCATTTGTGTGCTGCAGGGTGAGCAAATTCTTCTGCTGCTTGATTCTTCTGCAAGACCGCCTAAAAGGGAAATGGCCACTGAGCTGCAGACCAAGCAGTACTGCCTGATGTTGGTCAAGGTGAGCTTGTCCTGCCGCAGTGTGATGATGACAGGTCTGGAGATGATCTGCACAACCAGCTCGTAGATGGGAGTCAGGAAAGAACATGGTGGAAGCAGAGGGGTGTTAAAGAACAGCTAAAGCATCAAAATGCATCAGAAAGCCCTGAAAAACATCACAAATCCACAGCCAGGAAGCTTGGAATTATCATGAGCAGCATCCAGGATGCTAGAGATTATTTGCTACCATACCAGATGGTAGCAGAGCTCTCCCTGCAGACATCCCAAAGCCAGACAAAATGGGAACAACCCCAGAGCTCTGCTGCACGCACCCCACAGCCACAGCATTGCAAGCTGAGTGTTGCATTCATCCCAATCTGTGTGAATGAAGACTTGGAAGGCAGTCAAGACGTTGATTGAGCACGAGTGTGCTTTTATTATTATATAAAAGACAGGATGGTGTGAGAGGTCCATGGTGAAGATGGGACTCATCCTCTCTTGTCATGGAGAGAGTGGCTCAGAGCTCTCAGTGCTGCTGTCCGGTGCCTGGGACTGGAGGCCTGATTGAAAGTCCCCCTGCAAGAGGCTCTGCTCCTCCTCACTGACGCTGACCTGCTCCTGATTGGAGGTGCTGCTGTCAGGGCACTCACACTGTGCTTGGGATGGGATGCACAGCAAAGGCACTGGGTTACAATCCAGGTTGCTCACAGTGGTGTCTGGGAGGCTCAGGTCAGCATCTTCAGCTGAGATGGGAGAAATCAGAGCATGAACTTGGATGAGCTCCTTCTCTCCATTAATGATGTCAGATGGAAGGCTGCTGTTGGAACTGCAGCAGTTAGTGCTTCCTAAGGGCTCTCCACTGATGGAAGCACACAGAGCATCATTGCTACTTGCTCTGGATCTTCTGGCTTGGCAAGGGCTGGATTCACCTAGAAAGGATACACAGGGGTTAGTGTCAAACTTTCACAAGCTGAATTACGACAGTGGTTCTTGATCAGGGGTGTACTGAAGATGTTAGGCAGGGGCTGGAATGCTAGAAGGAGATACAAGTGCACTGCAAGCTTGAATTCTGTGTTCCTGAAATGCAGGGTTTTGGAAGCTGCATTTGCACCCTTACCTGCCAGGACTACCACTGCTGTTTCTGAGGGCTGCCTGGCATTGCGCTGCAGTTGGCGTTTGCTCCCAGAGGATGGCTTTCTGAGGCTGAAGCAGCAGCACCAACTGCCAGCTGGTGATTCCTCATTGTTGCTGGGTGGATTTTGCCTGGAGAGAGAAAACAGCGAATGCTGTGAGTCGTGCGTGGTGCAGGGTGAGGGAAGAGCTGCCCTGAGCTCTTGGCAGCAGTTGCTTGTTCCTAGCACTGCCTGGTTTCTGCAGAAGCACAACTTAGAAACTTGCTCTGTTTCCAACAGTTGAGGATGGCTCCATTCTATAGCTCAGCCCTGAAGTCTTGCTGGCTAAATTCCCCTCAACTCTGTCAAGCAAGATGCAGAGCATGGGAGCAAAGGCTCCACAGCTGTACAGCACAGCATCTGAGGGATGGCTTTTATTGAGCTGGCAGGCGTAACTGCTTTCTGAGGAACCGTGCAGCCATAAAGGAAGTTCAAAAGCATCTCTGACTCTTACATTAGCAGCTGATCAGCCTCATCTCACTGCCATGCTTAATTTCTAGTGCCAGCAAGTCTGTCCAACAGCTCTGCTTAGAGGAGAACTGGAATTGGTTTCAGGCACGTGGCCCTGAAATCTGGAAAACCCCACCATTAGCGTAACCTAGTTTCGGCAAGTTTGGGCACTAGAAATAATAGAAAAAAACAAACACAAAAACCCACCCAAACAATGATGCTAGGTGCTGGAAAAGAAAGTCCTCTTTACCTGTCAGATGGAAAGTCGATGACTGTGTGGAATTTGCCCTGCCCAGCTGCAGGGCTTTCTTCCACTTCAATGTCCCTGCTGCTCTCTGTCACAACAGGAGAGCTGCTGTGGCCTCGCCTCTGTGCCTGTGCCTCCTCCAGGCTGAGCAGCTTTGTGGCAGCAGAAGAGACCCCCACAGGCTTGAGAGAATTGTGCCCTGTAAGGGAAAACCACAGGTCAGAGCGAGGATCAGAAAGCAGCAGCACAGCCACCACAGTTCTGGGGGAGGTGCTGTATTTTTCTCAGGCTTGCTTATCCGAGCCACTGGAAGAAGAGGAGCTCCAAATAACCATGTGGGCAGAGGTGTGTTTATGGCAAAGGACACGGTCATCATGAAGAGCAGCTCACTGTATCGAACAGGCACAGAAAAACCTGAGGAAATGGGGGCAGGGAACTGAGAAAGCTTCACTGCCACACTTGCATCAAGCTTCTCCTGCGTGCAAACCATAATAATGACCATTTCCTCTTTGTGAAGTTTGGGCTTGGACATTCTCAGCATCCAGCAACAGGATGCCATATTCTAATGGAAGCCCAGAGGTCTGCTGTCCCCTCAACAGCAAGAGCGTTTTTCAAAGGTCCTGGAGAAGGCCTGCATTTGATCAAGGTGTCAGATCAAGATAAAGCTACTGGAGGAAGACACTCACCTGCTCCATCTGCGATGTCTGCTCTGGATTTGGAGCAGAAGAGGACGTCTGTGTGGTTGATGAGGAATTCCACAACATCCGACTGCATCTGCAGCTCCATGCAGGCAGCTCTTCCGCTGGCGCAGGCAGACTCGTTCTGCTGTGATCTGTAGAAAAGGCAGATTTTAGAAGTCATTTCTCCAAGACCGTTTCCCCGAGTCTGAATTGTTGCAGCCAAAAGCTGTCAACTGAGGCTCTGGAGACTTCCGCAGTGGGCAATCAGTGATGCCACTGCACAAATTCACTGCAGATGATCGAGGACACGTCAGTCCCATCTCAACAAGACTGCAGAAATTGTCACCTAGACATTGTGCCCGTAGGCTTGGAGAACAGCCCAGGCTCCTGCTCTGCTGTCAGCCACTTACTGCAGATTTTACAGGAGAAGAGCACATTTGATGGAGGAAAAGGGAGGATTCTTTTTTTTATTACTGGAGAACAGATGTAAACGTTGTGTTTAAACAGAACCAGAAGTTTACCTTAAGAGGTTTGGAGCCCACACAATGGCTAGGTTCTTGGCATGCATGTTTGTGACTGTGGAGCTCCCAGCCAGACACGCCAAGTGTCTCATCAGGTACTCCAGTGTCCTGGAAGACAAGAGAGGCAAATGTTCAGCACCAACGAGCATGCCGTGCTGCAATTCAGAAAGCAAACCTCCATTCATGCTAGTTCTTGTTATTGCTATTGTCACCGAAGATGAAGTAGATCCAACTTGACCGAGTGCCACACTGCAGCACCAAGCCCCTGCACAGCACAGCCGTAGCCATCAGCTGCACCAAGCATGCCCCCGTGCCCAGGAACTGACCCCATAAAGTAACCCCATGGAGCCTTCAACCCTTCAGCATACACAGGCATCATGTTGCCGGCGTGAGACAAAGCCTGGAATCCCATCATTGCCGTCTGCCATGCAGCAGGGCTGAGCTCAAGAGGCTGAGGGCAGCACTGACCTGTAGTGAGGAGCGGGCAGCTGCTGGATGACGTCCTGCATTCTGACCAGCCGCTCCTCCTCTGTAGCAGCACCAACAGCATCCTGGAAGAGTGCAGAAAGGGAGCGAGACACAAATCAGGCTAGGAAACCACTGCGAGTAAACCTCGTGGGGCTGACAGCAAAAGGGCCTCCGAGCTGGGGCACTGCTGCAGCCATCTCCCAAGAGGCCCAGGGAAGAGGGAAATGAAAGACGCTGCCTTGTGCTTACCGAGAATTTGCCGTACAGCTGGTGGGTGAGCAGAGGGTTCGGGAGCTCCCTGAAGTACATCTTGCAGAGGGAGCTCACGCTGTGAATGTCACGCACGGTGAGCTCAGGAATCTGCTCAGACTCAAATTCCTGCCTGGAGAGAAGGACGCCAAACCGGGTGAGCAAGAGGAAGGCAAGGCCAAAGCCACACCAGATGCACTCAGGCTGTGTCAGTCGCAGCACTCTTACCGCAGTCTCTGGATGTTGGACGCGACGCCGGACAGGCGGTATATCCCCTGCACCACGCCGTGCTGCTCAAGGAACTCAGCGCAGCTCTGGAGGACCTGGGGGACTAAAGAACACGTGCCAGCTGTCAGTTGAGCTCCTTACTCAAGTCCTCTTTCAGGCTGTTCTCCTGTCACATCCCATCCACTAAGCCCAGCCAGGCTTGGCTGAAGCAAATACAAATGTGCTCGTCTCTTAGGAGCATCCGCCTCACTTTATCCTTCAGCCATCAACTCCCTTTACACGTGTCTCCACTGCTATCAGCCTGCCCCCTGCTAGATATGATCTCCCTTTCATCTTCTTTAGATGCCCAGCAGAGGAAGATCTCAGGAATGGGCTGTTCCTTACCATCACGACCAGAGTGGAGAAGATGCTCTCCCAGGTCACAGCCAAACACCCTTTCCTTCTCCACCTCCCGCTCGGTCGGTTTCTTTGGGCGGGCCTTCACCAAGGAACGAAGGAAGGTGAGGATCTTGCTGCGTTTCTTGGGCTCTGCACAACAACAGGAAGAAACCAGGTCATTTCAGGTTTGGCTCAGGTGGACGAGGCTACAGAGCACGTCAAAACGGGAAGAACATTACCAACAAGTACATACAAAAAGGGATTTTCCCCATGCCTGGAGGAGCCCAAGGCCAGGTTGGATGGGGCCCTGGGCAGCCTGGTCTAATCTGACATTAAATGTGGAGGCTGGCAGCACAGCCTGATGCAGGGAAGTGGAAGCTTGATGATCCCTGAGGACCCTTCCATCCCAAGCCAGTCTATGAAGATTCAATAGTTTCCCCAAGTCCAGTCATATACACAGGAGGATTGGGCCAAATCTCTGCCCCATGGTGTGCATGAAGGATCATCAACACAGAGGACAACGTGGGATGGATAAAGGAGGTATTAAACATGGAACACACCCCAAAAAAGACTCCATTTTGCTTCCCCACACCATCAAATGTAACATCCGTACCTGGCTTTGGCACAGAATTGATGAGTGCCTCAGGAATGTTCTTATTAATGAGTTCCACACACTCCCCTGGGAAAAAACCAACCTGTAACAAGAAGAAAAGAGAGGCCAACTATTGCATGCTGCACTTCTCAGGTTTGAACTGTTAAACCAAAAGCCACGTAACATTTCCCTCGGAACGTGCTTGCCTGACGCTCCGTAAGACCATCCAGCAGAAAATGGCCATAGTTAACAGCATGAAGTAATAATTTTTCAACATTTGCAGCCAAAGGCAAGGTCCTCTGACACCGACACAGGGAAACTGTTTACGTCCATTACCCATCCTGTGCAGGCAGAGCAGCTCTAAGCTGAGATTCCTGCCTTTACTGAAGTTGCACTCTCCAGTCTGAAGCTTGTGCCTACCTGGAAGCTGTGCTTGCCTCTCCACCAGGGGGTCAGCTCCTTTGGTGGCATGTCGATGACACAGACAATGTCTCCCACCTGCAAGAGATTGCAACCTCAATCCCAGCTTCAGCACGGCTGGGAGGAAAGCACAGCTCAAATGACTGCATTCTTCTGCACTGCCAAACATCGCCGAGCTTGAGAGCAATTGCACCAGTGCAGCTCTGAAGGCATTTGCCATTGTAAAACTGAACAACAAGGAACGCCTTGAACTGCTTACCTCAAAGGAGAGTTCATCCGCTGCCTGGGCAACGTATCTTTTAACGACATGGGCAGCAGCAATAGCTGGAATATTCACAGATGACACCTCATGGTCCAGCAGGGGCTTCCCCTTGTTCTCAGTCTGAAACAGAGAGCACAGGCCACGGTGAGGAGCTGAGAACAAACGAGGAGCATTTCAAGGTGAGGAGCTCATCTGCAGAGAAAGCTGCAGGAAATGCACTCGGTCCTTATCATGGGCACTTCAGAAGGAACTGCAAGTCTAATAACAGCTGTTTCAAGGGAAAAATCAGAAGAGGACAAACACCACAACCGAGATGGCTCCAGTACTTTTATAAACTTGCCACACTTGCACTACTGTCTTGCCAGAGAGGAGCGTAAGGAGCCGCAAGGATTCTGCCTCTCCTGAAAAGCAGGAGAGCACATCTGCGGCTCACTCTGCTGGCTCCAGGCAGGGAACAAAGACCAATCAGAGCTTCATACTCTACCTCTGTCCATGCCAGGTCAGGCCCACAGCTGATCTCGCTGCACGCCACGGCCATCAGCGTGGGTGTGACAAGCTGGAACTGAAAAGAAACACACTTTTATTTTCTCTGTTCACATCTCTGCTGTGCTCCCTACAGTTGTGGGGCACACTCACACAGCAAAGCACGCCTGCTGGTGTCCCTGGGGGATGCTGTGCAGCTCTGCACAAGCTGGGGCTAGGACTCTTTGCCTAAGGGATTGGTTTCCTTAAGACCAGCAGGTCACAGCACCACAGACAGCATCCTTCTGAGGGCTGAGCTGGAGAGCACGTGGAAAAACCCACACGTGACCAGCGTCCCATCAAGGATGGATGAGGCTGTGTTACTAAACACGGGGCGTCACGGGCTGCTAAAGCATGTGGGGGGACAAACCATGGCAGGTACCTGGCAAGAGATCAGAACGAGGGAGACAAATCTCTCGAATCCGCAGCCGTTCCTTGTCACTTTGCTCTGATCTTCCACGAGCAAAAGCTGCAGCAGGGAAGCAGGCAGAGGGTGGAGAGAGGAGAGAGAAAGAGCAGGTCAGTTTGCTTCCACGGTTTCGCAAAGACTATGAGGGAAAAACCAAAATCTGCCCTTCTTCAACTTAAAAACTTCAGTTTTCAACTTAAAACCATTTCTCCTTGTCATGCTGTTATCTACACTTTCAAAGAGTTGATTGCCCTCCTGTTTGTAGGCTCCCTTTAGGTACTGAAAGGCTGCAATGAGGTCACCCCGCAGCCTTCTTTTCTCCAGGCTGAACAAGCCCAGCTCCCTCAGCCTGTCCTTGCAGGGGAGGTGCTCCAGTCCCCTGATCATCTCTGTGGCTCTCCTCTGGACCCTCTCCAACAGCTCCCTGTCCTCCTCGTACTGGGGGCTCCAGACCCGGACGCAGTACTGCAGATGGGGCCTCACAAGAGCAGAGCAGAGGGGGACAATCACCTCCCTGTCCCTCATGGCCACCCCTCTGCTGATGGACATAAGATGATCCTAGGAGCTCCGCCAGCCAGCAGTTCTCAACGCTCACTGCCCACCCGTCTATCCCACGCTGTCTCAGCTTACCTACAAGAAGCTGCACAGGACGGTGTGAAGACAAAGGTACTCAGTCGGTGCACAAGTGCAACAAGCGAGCTGCTCAGTCAGAGCTCCAGCGCTCCAATGAAGGGACGCAGCACGCACTGCTCCTGCCCTCATTCTAGCCCTTATGACATCACTGAGGGCCACCAGGCTGCTCCACCATGACGCACAGGGTGGGGAGGCAAGACCAGTCACAAGGGCAGGAGATTCCAACAGCCCAGCCCAACATTCTAGAATCAGGGGGTGCTTGGAATTCTACCTCAGCCAAATCCTGGAGAAGCTGCACGGGCTCGTCATGACCAAAGCGCAGGACCTGGCGCTTGCTCTTGTTGAGCCTCGTACAACTGGCCTCAGTGCATCCCTCTGGAGGGCCTTCCTGCCCTCAGGCAGATGGACGCTTCCTCCCAGCAGCGTACCTTGCAGTGCTGGGCCCATGTCAGATCCACACTAGAGTCCTTCTTGTTAAATTCAAGGGCGTGTTGCAGCACCAATCTATTTCACCTGTAAGGAAATAAAGGAGGAAATGGGAGAAACACAGAACTACTACCAGACTGCTTTATAAATTTCTCACCCCAACTTCCCTTGCCTCATCTCCTACCCCAACTCCTGGATGATGCCCACAGGCTGATAGTTGGATCTCATATTCACAGGACTCCTTTCACAGGACTCCATCAAAAAGACTGTCACACTGTTCCATACACTCACACTGACCCAGCAGTGGTATCACAGCCACTTAACACACACAGAACAACCAAACCCCGAGCATGCACATCCCTTCCTGCGTTACTGGAGCCCACAGCTCACCTTCACACCTCCGTGGATCTCTGGTGTCTTACACTGATGCAGCCTCGCTGCAGCTCCGTGGCTGTCACACGAGGCCTGCAGGACCTCTTTCTCTTCAGACCCCATCTGCAGGTATTGGTTCATGAGGTTCACCTCCTGCCCTCCTGAGCAAAAACAAGCACTAAGAACAAGAGCAAAGCACACTGGACTCCACCTGGCCCGATCCCCAACCCTCAGTCCTGTCAGACGTACCCTGGGGTGGAGACTCATCCCCAAAGCCTGGCTGGACATCAGCACAGGCACCATTCTTCAAACGCCCCATCCAAGCAGCAAGGGATCAAAGCGTTGGCACAGCTGAAACAAAAATGCTGTGTGAGTTTCCTGTTAGCACTGAGCAGGAACAAATCTACTGCTGAGCAACAGGATGTGAGACAAGCAGCAGAAGACAACCAACCTGCAGAACCAGCTCGGCTGGGGTCGGTCCAGATGTGTGTCTGCTCCCTTCCATGGCCCAGGCCAAGCTCGTGAGCTGCTCGTCCTTTGTGCAGGGGGAAATGGTGCAGATGCCATGTGGTGGCTATGCACAGCATGCCTTGGACTTGCTTTTCCTCTCTCCATCTTCCATTAGCAAACAGCATCTCCAACCTTTCCTTGCTAAAAAATCACTCAGGTAAAAAAGAAATAGCATGCTTGCTTTTTAAACTACCTTACTTATGCAGCTTGATCCTTTAAAGCAGAAGCTCACCAAGCAAGGACCTACCTTAGACAAGCTCAACCTGCAGGGAAAAGTGATTCCTCTGCGCCTGCAGACTTTGCAGCAGTCAGCCCAGTTCTCAGCACAGCTTTACCAACCACACAAATCCAGCTGATGCCCGCCGTGCTTTTCTCTCTTCTGAAACACTGCACTGCTGCAAGAAGCAAGGATTAAAACCAGCTGCATAAAGAATAACCCAAACCAACAAGATATTTGAAAACCCAGCCTCAGTGAAGCACAATGTAGAGGCAAAAGTTAAGGACAGCTTTCAATTTCTCAGTTGAAATTTCAATATTGCATTAGGTGTTGACAACCATGGGGGTACAGTACAGAGAATTACAAGAAGATTAATTTCTCCATCTCCATGCTCTTAGAAATTTAGGATTACCGTTATTTAGTTATAGACAAAGTCTGCGAGATACCAAAGCTAGAATAACCTCTTGGTGTTGTGAAATTGAGGTTCACAAATACAAATTACAGAATTCGATGATTCTGTGATTCTGAATACAAGAAATGACTCCACTCTGATCAGAAATGCCTATTCATTGTGTTTATTCCTTACATGTCTGAATTTTCATTTCTCTAGTCCCTCCAGAAAGAAAAAAATCAGATCTCAGACCCTCACAGTGATTCCAGACAGACATTCCTGATAACACGATTTTTACATCAGACCTTGGTAAAGGCAAACAGAAAGTTACTCAGAATTAGTGAAATGATGGGTAGCACAGCCCTCATCTCCTCTGGCAAACAAATTAGGTGTTAGATTGATACCTGGCAATTAATTCAGTCTTCAGCACTCAATTCAGAGCTTCCAGGACAGCGATGTTCTGTCTAGGGAAGGCTGTTGTTACTACAGCAGCAGGATGTCTGGAGCCCAAGTGCAGAGTCTCAGTGTTCCACAAGCCTTGAAGAGGTGCACCGTATGTGCTGGGGCTGATGACACAGACACTGGAGCAAGGCAGAGTGATATGAGAAACTTGATCAGCAGCTGCTCTGTTGTAAACCATTTCTGGACACAAACGGGATCTGGTCGACTTAGGACATGAGCTTTGGGCTGGAGAGCAACTCCCCGAGGAATCACACAGCCACTACAGACCGTTTGCAAGAACCCCACACCAAAACAGCTCATCTGCAATCAGTTTTTAATCTGTGCAGCAGTGATTGGAACAGGCGCACACTCTCTGGAACTGCAGGAATGGTCACAAGTGGAATGTCCATCACCTGTGTGCTCTAGCTCTTCTGTGTGCATGCTAGGAGCAGTGATCCCCCTGCACCCAGTGCTGCAATAAAGTCATGTGGGCTTTCTAACCTGCCATTTGGAGTGGCAAGTTGAATTCATGGATTGTGGTGACAAAATGGACATTCTTTAGACCTGATGGCTAAGTAATGCAACGTACTCATTTCAGGCAACACCATTTCTTCGGGTCAGATGCACTAGTAAAGAATTTCCAGATCAGAGGCAATACTTATGTGAAGCAGTTATTTCCTTGACTTTTCTACTCAACACCACAATATGGTGAGCTGCAAAACGTGCAGATATATGGCTCTGTCAGCAGTGTTCGTGTAGGATCCTATGACTAGATTTCATAATTTCAGAAATATAGTTGCATAAAGCATTCCATTTTTTCTGTAACCTTTTTCATTTATTTGCTTGTTTGTTTGTTTGTTTGTTTGTTTGTTTGTTTTAGAGTTAGTTTGCAGAGGATTTCTGAAAGTGCTACTTATGAGAGCCTAATTTTAAATCACAGAATCATAGGTTGGCCTTGGTTGAAAAGGACCCCAATGCTCATCCAGTTCCAACCCCCTGCTATGTGCAGGTCACCAACCAGCAGCCCAGGCTGCCCAGAGCCACATCCAGCCTGGCCTTGGATGCCTGCAGGGATGGGGCATCCACAGCCTCCTTGGGCAACCTGTTCCAGTGCCTCACCACCCTCTGGCTGAAAAACTGCCTCCTCACATCCAACCTAAACCTCCCCTGTCTCAGTTTAAAGCCATTCCCCACCTGTCCCATCACTCACCACCCTCCAAAACAAAACACCTCGGCTGTTCAACAATGAAAGAGCAAAAGAACCGACAGCTCTTACTTCCACTGGATGCATTTAATCCCAAACTGAAGGTCACAGGTTAATTACTCATGTGATCATTCCTGTCAGAAGAACTACTCTTAGTGATGTGTAGAATAAGGAACTGTTTATATGTTTATAAAACACATGTTACAAGTACTGTGGATTGGATTACACTATATCAAACTCCAAGAATAACACAGGTTGCTTTTAAATCTACACTTACGTGTTTTCTTCTAACTCCTTGATGAAATTCCTTACTACCTTCAGTTTTACAGCCAAAGCAGTGTTTGAGCTGGTAATGTATTCTTGAACAGCACTGCTGCCTTTAATATTTGTATCTTTAGATATGAAAAGAGAATTAGGTCATTATTTCATGATGAGAGAACCTCGATTTGACACAACAGAATTACAATACTGTGAAATGCCACTGTAAGACTGTGGCTTTGATTTTTTTTTTTCTTTTTTTCTTTCTCTTTATTTTTTTTATTATTTTTTTTTTTTTAATGCTGAGTGTACCATTAAGAGTGTACCTATCAAGACAAGAATTTTGCTTGTAAGTTGGTCTCTCTAACTGTTCTTGGCATCATTCTGTAGGATGAACTAGATACACGGAATTTGGCACTGGCTCCCCAGGGCAGTGGTTTGGCACTGAGCTGACAAAGGTCAAAGAGCATTTGCACAATGCTCTTAGACACAGGGCTTGACTCATAGGAGGTCCGGTGTGGAACCAGGAGGTGGACTCCATGATCCTCAAGGTCCCTTCCAAATAAAGATATTCCATGATCCTCTGATACTTATATTTCCAAGTTCTGTATTCAGTGCTCAGATGCTTAACCAAAAGGTTCCATGAAACAGTGAGGTATCTATGTCCGTTTACCACTGAGTTATTCAATTTGCCAGATGGATTTTTTCTCCAGTCGCATTAAAAAAACACTCAAAGTATTTACTTCAGTCTGCCATTCTGATACAGCTTTCTAGAGCAAATAAGTATTTCAAACACAGCATCTCCATGCCTCCATTCCTGCCCCCTGGAAACTTTTTTCATTGTACTGTGATTACGTACCATTCTACTGTCACCCTCATTCTGTCATTATGTAGGCAGTTTACTGCCATAAAATTTGCCAGCAACAGATGCCCACAAGTACAGACAGCCTGGACATATTTAGATTACTTACCTTTTTACCAATGTCCTTGTAGAAGGTGGGACATTGTTCCATATCAGCAGAAGCGGACAGCAGGGCTCCAAGGTGAGGGCAAACTCTCCTCTATTTTTCTGGCACTCAGAGACAAAGAGAACATGAAAACCAGTTCTGTTTCCCTGCCCATGGCAAACACCAGCCTTTCCATCCGTACAGTCTTTCCTGCCATCAGCAGCAATTGAAACAACAGCCCACTCTCCTTTCCCCCATCTGGCAGAGGTTGCAGCTCTTTCTACTGCATCCCTCTTGCTTTCAAGCCACCAGAGCCTGTGTCACGCAAGGAAATGCAATCTTTGTACCTGCTGTGCCATGCCCATGGCAACAACAATGCAGATGCCAGCAGCTGATGCCCACAAGTACAGACTGCCTAAACTCAGTTTCATTACATAACTTTGTCCTTATGCCTGTGTAGATGCTGGGACATTTCTCCATCTGAGCAGAAGAGGTCAGCAGGGGTCCAAGGTGAGGGCACACTCTCCTCTATTTTTCTGGAACTCAAAGACAAAGAGAACATGAAAACCAGATGTGTTTCCCTGCCCATGGCAAACACCAGTATTTCCATCCTTACAGGCCTTCCTGCCATCAGCAGCAACTGAAACAACATCCCACTCTCCTTTCCCTAATGTGGCAGAGGTTACAGCTCTTTCTATTGCATCCCTCTTGCTTTCAAGCCACCACAGCCTGTGTCACACAAGGAAATGCAATCGTCGAACCTGCTGTGCCATGCCCATGGCAACAACAATGCAGATGCCAGCAGCTGATGCCCACAAGTACATCCAGCCTGGACTATCTTTCATTACATAGATTTCACCTGATGCCTGTATAGAAGCTGGGACATTTCTATATTGAGAAGCAGAGGGCAGCAGGGCTCCAAGGTGAGGGCACACTCTCCTCTATTTTTCTGCCACTCAAAGACAAAGCGAACATGAAAACAAGTTCTGTTACCCTGCCCATGGCAAACACCAGCCTTACCATCTTTACTGTCCTTCCTGCCATCAGCAGCAATAGAAACAACAGCCCACTCTCCTTTCCCTAATGTGGCAGAGGTTGCAGCTCTTTCTATTGCATCCCTCTTGCTTTCAAGCCACCACAGTCTGTGTCACTCAAACAAGGAAATGCAATCTTTGTACCTGCTGTGCCATGCCCATGGCAACAACAGTGCAGATGCAGCAGCTGATGCCCACTAGTACAGACAGCCTGGACTTACTTTCATTACATACCTTTGTCCTGATGCCTGTGTAGAAGCTGTGACATTTCTCCATTTGAGAAGCAGAGGGCAGCAGGGCTCCAAGGTGAGGGCACACTCTCCTCTATTTTTCTGGCATTCCAAGACAAAGAGAACATGAAAACAAGTTCTGTTACCCTGCCCATGGCAAACACCAGCCTTTCCATCCTTACTGTCCTTCCTGCCATCAGCAGCAACTGAAACAACATCCCACTCTCCTTTTCCTCATCTGGCAGAGGTTGCAGCTCTTTCCATTGCATCTCTCTTGCTTTCAAGTCACCACATCCTGTGTCACACAAGGAAATGCAATCATTCTACCTGCTGTGCCATGCCCATGGCAACAACAATGCAGATGCCAGCAGCTGATGCCCACAAGTACAGCCAGCCTGGACTTACTTTCATTACATACCTTTGTCCTGGTGCCTGCGTAGATGCTGGGACATTTCTCCATCTGAGAAGCAGAGGGCAGCAGGGCTCCAAGGTCAGGGCACACTCTCCTCTATTTTTCTGGCACTCAAAGACAAAGAGAACATGAAAACCAGTCGTGTTTCCCTGCCCATGGCAAACACCAGCCTTTCCAACCTTACAGTACTGCCTGACAGCAGCAGCAACTGAATTAACATCCCACTCACCTTTGCCTAATCTGGCTGAGGTTACAGCCCTTTCTATTGCATCCCTCTTGCTTTCAAGCCACCAGAGCCTGTGTCACACAAGGAAATGCAATCTTTGTACCTGCTGTGCCATGCCCATGGCAACAACAGTGCAGATGCAGCAGCTGATGCCCACTAGTACAGACAGCCTGGACTTACTTTCATTACATACCTTTGTCCTGATGCCTGTGTAGAAGCTGGGACATTTCTCCATTTGAGAAGCAGAGGGCAGCAGGGCTCCAAGGTGAGGGCACACTCTCCTCTATTTTTCTGGCACTCCAAGACAAAGAGAACATGAAAACAAGTTCTGTTACCCTGCCCATGGCAAACACCAGCCTTTCCATCCTTACAGGCCTTCCTGCCATCAGCAGCAATAGAAACAACATCCCACTCTCCTTTCCCTAATCTGGCAGAGGTTGCAGCTCTTTCTATTGCATCCCTCTTGCTTTCAAGCCACCACAGCCTGTGTCACACAAGGAAATGCAATCTTTGAACCTGCTGTGCCATGCCCATGGCAACAACAAGGCGGATGCCAGCAGCTGATGCCCACAAGTACAGCCAGCCTGGACTTACTTTCATTACATACCTTTGTCCTGATGCCTCTGTAGAAGCTGGGACATTTCTCCATCGGAGAAGCAGAGGGCAGCAGGGCTCCAAGGTGAGGGCACACTCTCCTCTATTTTTCTGGCACTCCAAGACAAAGAGAACATGAAAACCTGGTGTGTTTCCCTGCCCATGGCAAACACCAGCCTTTCCATCGTTACAGACCTTCCTGCCATCAGCAGCAATTGAAACAACATCCCACTCTCCTTTCCCTAATCTGGCAGAGGTTGCAGCTCTTTCTATTGCATCTCCCTTGCTTTCAAGCCACCAGAGCCTGTGTCACACAAGGAAATGCAATCATTCTACCTGCTGTGCCTTCCAATGGCAACAACAGTGCAGATGCTAGCAGCTGATGCCCACAAGTACAGAGAGCCTGCACTTACTTTCATTACATATCTTTGTCCTGATGCCTGTGTAGATGCTGGGACATTTCTCCATCAGAGAAGCAGTGGGCAGCAGGGCTCCAAGGTGAGGGCACACTCTCCTCTATTTTTCTGGCACTCAAAGACAAAGAGAACATGAAAACCACATGTGTTTCCCTGCTCATGGCAAACACCAGCCTTGCCATCTTTACTGTCCTTCCTGCCATCAGCAGCAATAGAAACAACATCCCACTCTCCTTTCCCTAATCTGGCAGAGGTTGCAGCTCTTTCTATTGCATCCCTCTTGCTTTCAAGCCACCACAGCCTGTGTCACACAAGGAAATGCTATCATTCTAACTGCTGTGCCTTGCCCATGGCAACAACAATGCAGATGCCAGCAGCTGATGCCCACAAGTACATCCAGCCTGGACTATCTTTCATTACATACCTTTGTCCTGATGCCTGTGTAGAAGCTGGGACATTTCTCCATCGGAGAAGCAGAGGGCAGGAGGGCTCCAAGGTGAGGGCACGCTCTCCTCTATTTTTCTGGCACTCAAAGACAAAGAGAACATGAAAACCACATGTGTTTCCCTGCTCATGGCAAACACCAGGCTTGCCATCTTTACTGTCTTTCCTGCCATCAGCAGCAATTGAAACAACAGCCCACTCTCCTTTCCCCCATCTGGCAGAGGTTGCAGCTCTTTCTATTGCATCCCTCTTGCTTTCAAGCCACCACAGTCTGTGTCACTCAAACAAGGAAATGCAATCTTTGTACCTGCTGTGCCATGCCCATGTCGACAACAATGCAGGTGCCAGCATTTGATGCCCACTAGTACAGCCAGCCTAAACTCAGTTTCATTACATACCTTTCACCTGATGCATGTATAGATGCTGGGACATTTCTCCATCTAAGAAGCAGAGGGCAGCAGGGTTGCAAGGTGAGGGCACACTCTCCTCTATTTTTCTGGCACTGAAAGACAAAGAGAACATGAAAACCAGGTGTGTTTCCCTGCCCATGGCAAACACCAGCCTTTCCATCTTTACTGTCCTTCCTGCCATCAGCAGCAATTGAAACAACATCCCACTCACCTTTCCCTCATCTGGCAGAGGTTGCAGCTCTTTCTATTGCATCCCTCTTGTTTTCAAGCCACCAGAGCCTGTGTCACACAAGGAAATGCAATCTTTGTACCTGCTGTGCCATGCCCATGGCAACAACAATGCAGATGCAGCAGCTGATGCCCACAAGTACAGACAGCCCGCACTTACTTTCATTACATACCTTTGTCCTGATGTCTGTGTAGAAGCTGGGACATTTCTCCATCTGAGAAGCAGAGGGCAGGAGGGCTCCAAGGTGAGGGCACACTCTCCTCTATTTTTCTGGCACTCAAAGACAAAGAGAACATGAAAACCAGTTCTGTATCCCTGCCTATGGCAAACACCAGCCTTGCCATCCTTACAGTACTGCCTGCCATCAGGAGCAATTGAAACAACATCCCACTCTCCTTTCCCTAATCTGGCAGAGGTTGCAGCTGTTTCTATTGCATCTCTCTTGCTTTCAAGCCACCACAGCCTGTGTCACACAAGGAAATGCAATCTTTGTACCTGCTGTGCCATGCCCATGGCAACAACAATGCAGATGCCAGCAGCTGATGCCCACAAGTACAGACAGACTGGACTTACTTTCATTACATACCTTTGTCCTGATGCCTGTGGAGAAGCTGGGACATTTATCCATCTGAGAAGCAGAGGGCAGGAGGGCTCCAAGGTGAGGGCACACTCTCCTCTATTTTTCTGGCACTCCAAGACAAAGAGAACATGAAAACCAGATGTGTTTCCCTGCCCATGGCAAACACCAGCCTTTCCATCCTTACCGTTCTTCCTGCCATCTGTAGGAATCATCATCCCCCAAATCTCCTTTTCCAAGATATTATTGTATGTATTGTAATAATCTCAATTTTGCTGTAAATCTTATTTCTTTATGAAAGCAGTCAGTTAACCATGGCCTCTTTCTCTGAAACACTCCAGTAAATTTGCACTGCACATCTACGTTTGCAAAATGGTTTTGCTATTCTTCTCAAATATCTAAACATCTGGCAAAAGAAAATAGAAAAATTATTTACAGACATTTTTGGACGGAGATTACTTCAGGTCAAGTCAGAAAGAATCCCTAAGCTTTAATCGTGAAATTCTTTTATCAGTTACTCTGATTTAGCCAGTGTTACTAAAAGTGAAATAAGACACAGGCTTTTTATAGCAGCTGTCAATTTTAGAATGATCAAAATTTTATTACTCTTGGCTAAGATCAAAGTCCCGTATTTCAGGATTATCTCCAGCTCATAAAGTATAATTAACAGTTTTGGATAACCACATTATTAGATAGCAATATTGTCTTCCTGCAAGGAATTTCACTGTTTTCACACGTGCCTCAGGTTGTTAATAGATTGCCTGATTACTCTTCATTTTTTTTACTTCCTTATGATGACAGCAGAAAATTATACAACAGCACCATAAAAACTTTATATCCTATCCCATGTGTCTGCTTTCATATGAAGAGAATATTGGAAAGCACTGGTGAAACTAAGATTACAAAATAAAGCATTGGACTATTTCAGTGAAAGCCAATAGGTTTTACAGCTCTGCCCAGTTCAAACCCCTGAAGACATCCACGGGTTTCCTGCTGTGGGACACAGGCACTCACCTGCAGCTCAGCACAGCCTGCTCATGCCTGCACTCACCTTCAGGCTGGAACAAAGGAAATCCTCAGCAAAGACATCAGGACACTTTTGTTATGATGGCTTTCATAAAGACGCATCAAATATTTCTTCAGGAGAAATACTGCAAGTCCCTTTGACACTAAACCTTATTTTAAATGTGAAATTGTTGGTGTTTAGCTTTGTGCATCCTTCAGGCGTGCTTTCACTCACCAAAAGATTTCTATTCTTTTGTTTTTCATTCTGAGGAACACAGTGATTCCTGCCTTGTTTACTGACTGTAGGCACAGCGATACTCCTGCACCTTCAGGGAAACAGCAAATCCATCTCTTTTACACCCTACCTCTATCAACTTCATTCATCTTACAAGGTATTTATTGCAAGCAGCTCTTCCAACAATGCAGAGTAACAGAACCTTCAACCCAGGACACCTCAGTAAGCCAGGACTTTTCATCTCCTGAATGTGTAGGCAGACACAGAGCTGGAACATCTTGGTGAAGGAGAAGCAGCATTTTCCAGGGTACTTCAAAAAGAACTGAGCACTGCCCTGAGAGCTTCAGAGCGGCAGGCTGTCACAGTGTGCCAACCAGCTCAGCTGTGAGTTGGCACTGAAGCTGCACCACAGGGAGAAAAAAGCCCCATGTGCACCCTTGGAGAACCAAGGGCTCATCTCTGAAGCCACAAAGCACTTGGGCTCACCGTGCTTTTTTTTGCACATCGGTCTCGTTTACAATGACAATCACACTCTTTTCACTTTAAAATGCAGAGCTTACACGAACACTGGAGCCCTGGGCAGCCTGGCCTCGTATGAAATGTAGAAGCTGGGGGCCCTGCCTATGGCAGGGGGGTTGGAGATTCATGATCCTTGAAATTCCTTCCAACCCGGGTCATTCTGTGTGATTCTGTGATTCTGTGTGATTCTGTGATTCCCACCTTTGCTTAATCTCGCAGAGGGGTGCAGCTCTTTCCATTGTCTCCCTGTGGCTGTCAGGTCACCAGGGCCAGTGTAACACAGGGAGCTGCAAACACTGTGTGTGCTGTGCCATGCCCATGGCAGCACAGAGGCAGCTGCCAGCAGCTGATGCCCACAAGTACAGCCAGCCTGGGCTTACCTGGATTACTTATCTTTGTCCTGATGTCCTTCAGGAAGGTGGAACATCTCTCCAGCTGAGCAGCAGAGGACAGCAGGGTCTCGTTGTCTGGGCACGTTCTCTTCTGGCCCTCTGGCCCTCCAAGACAAAGGAGGAGGACGCAGAGGCTGCTGTAACACAGCCAGCCCTGCCTCTGAGGTCAGGTCTCAGGCCATCCTCTCTCCCCTCAGCAGCAGCTCGCTGTTCTGCACTCCTCTGGCCTGGACTGGCAGAGGTGTGCAGCACTTCTGGTGATGTCCCAGTGCTGGCCATGTCTCCAGTGCCTGTGTGACACAGGAAGCTGCCAGCATTGTGCCTGCTCTGCTGTGCCCATGCCATCACCGAGTTTGCTGTCAGCAGCTGATGCTACAAGTCCATTCAGGCACAGGCCTTTCCTTCCCGGCCCTCTCTCCTCCCCTCTCTCCTCTGCTCTCTCTCGTGCTCCCCTTTGGCCTGGGCTGGCTGAGCAGTGCAGGCCTTGTTGTTGCTCCCTGGGCCAACTACGTCACGGTTCCCCGTGACTCTGCCAACTGCTCTGACACAGCGACTGCGTCCTCAGGGTGGATTCCAGAATGCGACAGACGTCCCAGACTTCCAGGGCTGATTTGAACATGCTGCCATACAGAACTCCCATGGCTCAGGTCCCCTGGGAATCTGCTCACAGCGAAAGCTGCTGTCGCTCTGTGGGCACAGCCTTGTCTATGTAGGCCTGCTCACACTGCAGCCCCTGTCTGCACCAGAACCGTGCCGATCCACCTTCTCTTGGCCTCCTTGCCTGCATGGAAAAGGGCAGGTTGGGGTGAAGTCCATCAGCTTTCAGAGGACTTTCAGAGTGAAGTCTCTGAGCCCTGGTGACCCACTCAGCTCTTCAGCCTGCTGACCTGGTCTGCTTGGGCTGTCTTAAAAGGCAGAGGGCATGTTATCCTGATGTCCCCACATACATCCCTGTTAGCATGCTGCAGTCCAGTTCCTAAAAGGACACGTGAACAATCTCTGAATGTTAATCAACACGTAGTTGGTCTGTACACTGAAGAAATTGCATCCAGGTTTTCAGTGGTGATTAGCTATGTGTTTAGTCAGAGGTGCAATGATTCTAAATGTGAGATAGAGAAATTCCAGGTTGTCATCAGGTGAAACACACTTCAGACTGGAATCCTCAAGCAGATTGCAGTCAAGCTTTCTTAATTATTCGTTGTTATTATCAATGCAGACGCAACTTTTAATTCCTGCTTGAATGAACATTCCGTAATAATGTGCTGAGACAGTGCAAGGCTGGACAATGAGACTATAGTTTATTAAAGCAGCACTTTTCACTTACGTATATTTTTCATCTGTAGAACTTCCCTGTCGTCTATTGAAAATCTCTAGTCCTTAATGGATAAGCAATGGATAAGATTCACCTACTCTCTAGAAGTCAGATTGAGCCCCATACTGATTATTAGATATTTATTTTTGTTTAATTCAATCACCTCAGATGTTACTATACATTTATTCAATCATGTGGTAAGTCTGCTTCAGAAGCAATACAGATAGCATAAAGGGTGAAGAAGATGCTGTATTATTAAAGACTTCACTAGTATTGATAGACTGAAAATTGAGACACCCTTTGATGAGTACAGAATCTCCAGGAGAAATTTCAAGTTATTATTTGAATGCAAAATATCAAATCTATTCACTTATCACTGGGATGAATGTTTTAAATTTTAAGTTACCATAATGGTTCCTGAATTCTGCTCTTTAATATGAAAACATTAAAATTGCTTGTAAATACTTTTTCGTAACAACGTCAGCTGCGAAACGGATGCAGTGGCACAAGACATCTAAATATCTCTGCTGATGGCAGTAAGGAGTATAGAGACGGAAAGGCTGTTGTTTGCCATGGGCAGGGAAACACAACTGGTTTTCATCTTCTCTTTGTCTCTTAGTTGCAGAAAAATAGAGGAGAGAGTGCCCTCACCTTGGACCCCAGCTGCCCTCTGCTTCTCAGATGGAGAAATGTCCCAGCTTCTACACAGGCATCCGGACAAAGGTATGTAATGAAAGTAAGTCCAGGCTGGATTTACTTGTGGGCATCAGCTGCTGGCATCTGCATTGTTGTTGCCATGGGCATGGCACAGCAGGTACAAAGATTGCATTTCCTTGTGTGACACAGGCTCTGGCGGCTTGAAAGCATGGGCAGGGAAACACTTATGGTTTTCATGTTCTCTTTCTCTTTGAGTGCCAGAGAAAGAGAGGAGAGTATGCCCTCACCTAGGACATTTTTCACATTTGCAGCTGTAATGGAGAAATGTCCCAGCATATACAAGGCCATCAGGACAAAGATATGCAATGAAAAGAAGTCCAGGCTGTCTGTACTTGTGTGCATCTGCTGCTGGCATCTGCATTGTTGTTGCCATGGGCATGGCCCAGCAGGTACAAAGATTGCATTTCCTCGTGTGATACAGGCTGTGGTGGCTTGAAAGCAAGAGGGATGCAATAGAAAGAGCTGCAACCTCTGCCAGATGAGGGAAAGGTGAGTGGGCTGTTGTTTCAGTTGCTGCTGCTGGCAGGAAAGACTGTAAGGATGGCAAGGCTGGTGTTTGCCATGGGCAGGGAAACACATCTGTTTTTCGTGTTCTCTTTGTCTTTGAGTGCCAGAAAAATAGAGGAGAGTGTGCCCTCACCTTGGAGCCCTGCTGCCCTCTGCTTCTCAGATGGAGAAATGTCCCAGCTTCTACACAGACATCAGGACAAAGGTATGTAATGAAAGTAAGTCCAGGCTGGCTGTACTTGTGGGCATCAGCTGCTGGCATCTGCATTGTTGCTGCCATGGGCATGGCACAGCAGGTAGAATGATTGCATTTCCTTGTGTGACACAGGCTCTGGCGGCTTGAAAGCAAGAGGGATGCAATAGAAAGAGCTGCAACCTCTGCCAGACATGGCAAAGGTGAGTGGGCTGTTGTTTCAATTGCTGCTGATGGCAGGAAAGACTGTAAGGATGGAAAGGCTGGTGTTTGCCATGGGCAGGGAAACACAACTGGTTTTCATGTTCTCTTTGTGACTGAGTGCCAGAAAAATAGAGGAGAGTGTGCCCTCACGTTGGAGCCCTGCTGCCCTCTGCTTCTCAGATGGAGAAATGTCCCAGCTTCTCCACAGGCATCAGGACAAAGGTATGTAATGAAAGTAAGTCCAGGCTGTCTGTACTTGTGGGCATCAGCTGCTGGCATCTGCATTGTTGTTGCCATGGGCATGGCACAGCAGGTAGAAAGATTGCATTTCCTTGTGTGACACAGGCTCTGGTGGCTTGAAAGCAAGAGGGATGCAATAGAAAGAGCGGCTACCTATGCCAGATGAGGGAAAGGAGAGTGGGATGTTGTTTCAGTTGCTGCTGATGGCAGGAAAGACTGTAAGGATGGAAAGGCTGGTGTTTGCCATGGGCAGGGAAACAGAACTGGTTTTCATGTTCTCTTTGTCTTGGAATGCCAGAAAAATAGAGGAGAGTGTGCCCTCACCTTGGAGCCCTGCTGCCCTCTGCTTCTCCGATGGAGAAATGTCCCAGCTTCTACACAGGCATCAGGACAAAGGTATGTAATGAATCTGAGTTTAGGCAGTCTGTACTTGTGGGCATCAGCTGCTGGCATCTGCATTGTTGTTGCCATGGGCATGGCACAGCAGGTACAAAGATTGCATTTCCTTGTGTGACACAGGCTCTGGTGGCTTGAAAGCAAGAGGGATGCAATAGAAAGAGCTGCAACCTCTGCCAGATGAGGAAAAGGAGAGTGGGCTGTTGTTTCAATTGCTGCTGATGGCAGGAAAGACTGTAAGGGTGGAAGGGCTGATGTTTGCCATGGGCAGGGAAACACGACTGGTTTTCATGTTCTCTTTGTCTTGGAGTGCCAGAAAAATAGAGGAGAGTGTGCCCTCACCTTGGAGCCCTGCTGCCCTCTGCTTCTTAGATGGAGAAATGTCCCAGCTTCTACACAGGCATCAGGACAAAGGTATGTAATGAAAGTAAGTCCAGGCTGGCTGTACTTGTGAGCATCAGCTGCTGGCATCTGCATTGTTGTTGCCATGGGCATGGCACAGCAGGTACAAAGATTGCATTTCCTTGTGTGACACAGGCTCTGGTGGCTTGAAAGCAAGAGGGATGCAATAGAAAGAGCTGCAACCTCAGCCAGATTAGGCAAAGGTGAGTGGGCTGTTGTTTCAATTGCTGCTGATGGCAGGAAAGACAGTAAGGATGGCAAGGCTGGTGTTTGCCATGGGCAGGGAAACACAACTGGTTTTCATGTTCTCTTTGTCTCTGAGTGCCAGAAAAATAGAGGAGAGTTTGCCCTCACCTTGGAGCCCTGCTGTCCGCTTCTGCTGATATGGAACAATGTCCCACCTTCTACAAGGACATTGGTAAAAAGGTAAGTAATCTAAATATGTCCAGGCTGTCTGTACTTGTGGGCATCTGTTGCTGGCAAATTTTATGGCAGTAAGCTGCCTACATAATGACAGAATGAGGGTGACAATAGAATGGTACGTAATCACAGTACAATGAAAAAAGTTTCCAGGGGGCAGGAATGGAGGCATGGAGATGCTGTGTTTGAAATACTTATTTGCTCTAGAAAGCTGTATCAGAATGGCGGACTGAAATAAATACTTTGAGTGTTTTTTTAATGCGACTGGAGAAAAGATCCATCTGGCAAATTGAATAACTCAGTGGTAAACGGACATAGATACCTCACTGTTTCATGGAACCTTTTGGTTAAGCATCTGAGCACTGAATACAGAACTTGGAAATATAAGTATCAGAGGATCATGGAATATCTTTATTTGGAAGGGACCTTGAGGATCATGGAGTCCACCTCCTGGTTCCACACCGGACCTCCTATGAGTCAAGCCCTGTGTCTAAGAGCATTGTGCAAATGCTCTTTGAGCTTTGTCAGCTCAGTGCCAAACCACTGCCCTGGGGAGCCAGTGCCAAATTCCATGTATCTAGTTCATCCTACAGAATGATGCCAAGAACAGTTAGAGAGATCGACTTACAAACAAAATTCTTGTCTTGATAGATACACTCTTAATGGTACACTCAGCATTAAAAAAAAAAAATAATAAAAAAAATAAAGAGAAAGAAAAAAAGAAAAAAAAAAATCAAAGCCACAGTCTTACAGTGGCATTTCACAGTATTGTAATTCTGTTGTGTCAAATCGAGGTTCTCTTATCATGAAATAATGACCAAATTCTCTTTTCATATCTAAAGATACAAATGTTAAAGGCAGCAGTGCTGTTCAAGAATACATTACCAGCTCAAACACTGCTTTGGCTGTAAAACTGAAGGTAGTAAGGAATTTCATCAAGGAGTTAGAAGAAAACACGTAAGTGTAGATTTAAAAGCAACCTGTATTATTCTTGGAGTTTGATATAGTGTAATCCAATCCACAGTACTTGTAACATGTGTTTTATAAACATATAAACAGTTCCTTATTCTACACATCACTAAGAGTAATTCTTCTGACAGGAATGATCACGTGAGTAATTAACCTGTGACCTTCAGTTTGGGATTAAATGCATCCAGTGGAAGTAAGAGCTGTCGGTTCTTTTGCTCTTTCATTGTTGAACAGCCGAGGTGTTTTGTTTTGGAGGGTGGTGAGTGATGGGACAGGTGGGGAATGGCTTTAAACTGAGACAGGGGAGGTTTAGGTTGGATGTGAGGAGGCAGTTTTTCAGCCAGAGGGTGGTGAGGCACTGGAACAGGTTGCCCAAGGAGGCTGTGGATGCCCCATCCCTGCAGGCATCCAAGGCCAGGCTGGATGTGGCTCTGGGCAGCCTGGGCTGCTGGTTGGTGACCTGCACATAGCAGGGGGTTGGAACTGGATGAGCATTGGGGTCCTTTTCAACCAAGGCCAACCTATGATTCTGTGATTTAAAATTAGGCTCTCATAAGTAGCACTTTCAGAAATCCTCTGCAAACTAACTCTAAAACAAACAAACAAACAAACAAACAAACAAGCAAATAAATGAAAAAGGTTACAGAAAAAATGGAATGCTTTATGCAACTATATTGCTGAAATTATGAAATCTGGTCATAGGATCCTACACTAACACTGCTGACAGAGCCATATATCTGCACGTCTTGCAGCTCACCATATTGTGGTGTTGAGTAGAAAAGTCAAGGAAATAACTGCTTAACATAAGTATTGCCTCTGATCTGGAAATTCTTTACTAGTGCATCTGACCTGAAGAAATGGTGTTGCCTGAAATGAGTACGTTGCATTACTTCGCCATCAGGTCTAAAGAATGTCCATTTTGTCACCACAATCCATGAATTCAACTTGCCACTCCCAATGGCAGGTTAGAAAGCCCACATGACTTTATTGCAGCACTGGCTGCAGGGGGATCACTGCTCCTAGCATGCACACAGAAGAGCTAGAGCACACAGGTGATGGACATTCCACTTGTGACCATTCCTGCAATTCCAGAGAGTGTGCGCCTGTTCCAATCGCTGCTGCACAGATTAAAAACTGATTGCAGATGAGCTGTTTTGGTATGCGGTTCTTGCAAACGGTCTGTAGTGGCTGTGTGATTCCTCGGGGAGTTGCTCTCCAGCCCAGAGCTCATGTCCTAAGTCGACCAGATCCCGTTTGTGTCCAGAAATGGTTTACAACAGAGCAGCTGCTGATCAAGTTTCTCATATCACTCTGCCTTGCTCCAGTGTCTGTGTCATCAGCCCCAGCACATACGGTGCACCTCTTCAAGGCTTGTGGAACACTGAGACTCTGCACTTGGGCTCCAGACATCCTGCTGCTGTAGTAACAACAGCCTTCCCTAGACAGAACATCGCTGTCCTGAAAGCTCTGAATTGAGTGCTGAAGACTGAATTAATTGCCAGGTATCAATCTAACACCTAATTTGTTTGCCAGAGGAGATGAGGGCTGTGCTACCCATCATTTCACTAATTCTGAGTAACTTTCTGTTTGCCTTTACCAAGGTCTGATGTAACAATCGTGTTATCAGGAATGTCTGTCTGGAATCACTGTGAGGGTCTGAGATCTGATTTTTTTCTTTCTGGAGGGACCGGTGAAATGAAAATTCAGACATGTAAGGAAGAAAAACAATGAATAGGCATTTCTGATCAGAGTGGAGTCATTTCTTGTATTCAGAATCACAGAATCATCCAATTCTGTAATTTGTACTTGTGAACCTCAATTTCACAATACGAAGATTTTATTTTAGCTTTGGTATCTCGCAGACTTTGTCTATAACTAAATAATAGTAATCCTAAATTTCTAGGAGCATGGAGATGGAGAAATTAATCTTCCTGTAATTCTCTGTGCTGTACCCCCATGGTTGTCAACACCTAATGCAATATTGAAATTTCAATTGAGAAATTGAAAGCTGTCTCTACATTGTGCTTTACTGAGGCTGAGACAGGAGGATCTGGGTTTTCAAATATCTTGTTGGTTTGGGTTATTCTTTATGCAGCTGGTTTTAATCCTTGCTTCTTGCAGCAGTGCAGTGTTTCAGAAGAGAGAAAAGCACGGTGGGCATCAGCTGGATTTGTGTGGTTGGTAAAGCTGTGCTGAGAACTGGGCTGACTGCTGCACCTGGAAATGTGTGCAAAGTCTGCAGGCGCAGAGGAATCACTTTTCCCTGCAGGTTGAGCTTGTCTAAGGTAGGTCCTTGCTTGGTGAGCTTCTGCTTTAAAGGATCAAGCTGCATAAGTAAGGTAGTTTAAAAAGCAAGCCTGCCAGTTCTTTTTTACCATCTGCACCATTTCCCCCTGCACAAAGGAGGAGCAGCTCACCAGCTTGGCCTGGGCCATGGAAGGGAGCAGACAAACATCTGGACCGACCCCAGCCGAGCTGGTTCTGCAGGTTGGTTGTCTTCTGCTGCTTGTCTCACATCCTGCTGCTCAGCGGTAGATTTGTTCCTGCTCAGTGCTAACAGGAAACTCACACAGCATTTTTGTTTCAGCTGTGCCAACGCTTTGATCCCTTGCTGCTTGGATGGGGCGTTTGAAGAATGATGCCTGTGCTGATGTCCCGCCAGGCTTTGGGGATGAGTCTCCACCCCAGGGTACGTCTGACAGGACTGAGGGTTGGGGATCGGGCCAGGTGGAGTCCAGTGTGCTTTGCTCTTGTTCTTAGTGCTTGTTTTTGCTCAGGAGGGCAGGAGGTGAACCTCATGAACCAATGCCTGCAGATGGGGTCTGCAGAGAAAGAGGTCCTGCAGGCCTGGTGTGACAGCCACGGAGCTGCAGCGAGGCTGCATCAGTGTAAGACACCAGAGATCCACGGAGGTGTGAAGGTGAGCTGTGGGCTCCAGTAACGCAGGAAGAGATGTGCATGCTCGGGGTTTGGTTGTTCTGTGTGTGTTAAGTGGCTGTGATACCACTGCTGGGTCAGTGTGAGTGTATGGAACAGTGTGACAGTCTTTTTGATGGAGTCCTGTGAAAGGAGTCCTGTGAATATGAGATCCAACTATCAGCCTGTGGGCATCATCCAGGAGTTGGGGTAGGGGATGAGGCAAGGGAAGCTGGGGTAAGAAAGTTATAAAGCAGTCTGGCAGTAGTTCTGTGTTTCTCCCATCTCCTCCTTTATTTCCTTACAGGTGAAATAGATTGGTGCTGCAACACGCCCTTGAATTTAACGAAAAGGACTCTAGTGTGGATTTGACATGGGCCCAGCACTGCAAGGTACGCTGCTGGGAGGAAGCGTCCATGTGCCTGAGGGCAGGAAGGCCCTCCAGAGGGATGCACTGAGGCCAGTTGTACGAGGCTCAACAAGAGCAAGCGCCAGGTCCTGCGCTTTGGTCATGACGACCCCATGCAGCTTCTCCAGGATTTGGCTGAGGTAGAATTCCAAGCACCCCCTGATTCTAGAATGTTGGGCTGGGCTGTTGGAATCTCCTGGTCTTGTGACTGGTCTTGCCTCCCCACCCTGTGCGTCATGGTGGAGCAGCCTGGTGGCCCTCAGTGATGTCATAAGGGCTAGAATGAGGGCAGGAGCAGTGCGTGCTGCGTCCCTTCATTGGAGCGCTGGAGCTCTGACTGAGCAGCTCGCTTGTTGCACTTGTGCACCGACTGAGTACCTTTGTCTTCACACCGTCCTGTGCAGCTTCTTGTAGGTAAGCTGAGACAGTGTGGGATAGACGGGTGGGCAGTGAGTGCTGAGAACTGCTGGCTGGCAGAGCTCCTAGGATCATCTTATGTCCATCAGCAGAGGGGTGGCCATGAGGGACAGGGAGGTGATTGTCCCCTCTATTCTGCTCTTGTGAGGCCCCATCTGCATTACTGTGTCCAGAAAGACAGGGATCTGTTGGAGAGGGTCCAGAGGAGAGCCACAGAGATGATCAGGGGACTGGAGCACCTCCCCTGCAAAGACAGGCTGAGGAGCTGGGCTTGTTCAGCCTGGAGAAAAGAAGGCTGCAAGGTGACCTCATTGCAGCCTTTCAGTACCTAAAGGGAGCCTATAAACAGGAGGGGAATGAACTCTTTGAAAGCGTAGATAACAGCAGGACAAGGGAAAATGGTTTTAAGTTGTGGGAGGACAGATTTCGGTTGGATGTGAGGGGGAAGTTCTTTGCAGAGAGAGTGTTGAGGTGCTGGAACAGCTGCCCAGAGAGGTTGTGGATTCTCTGTCCATCCCTGGAGATGTTCAAGGCCAGATTGGATGGGGACCTGGGCAGCCTGGTCCAGTATAAAATGGGGAGGTTGGTGGCCCTGCATGTGGCAGGGGGTTGGAGATTCATGATCCTTGAGGTCCCTTCCAGCCCTAGACCTTCTGTGATTCTCTGATATTGCTTACTCTTGACCATCAGGTGTAATTTTCACCCAGTTAATGCATTCCAAAGCTGTCCATAAAAGTGGCATTTGTCCCATGGTTTTTCCCTTGTCGTCTTTGCTAAACCGTGGAAGCAAACTGACCTGCTCTTTCTCTCTCCTCTCTCCACCCTCTGCCTGCTTCCCTGCTGCAGCTTTTGCTCGTGGAAGATCAGAGCAAAGTGACAAGGAACGGCTGCGGATTCGAGAGATCTGTCTCCCTCGTTCTGATCTCTTGCCAGGTACCTGCCATGGTTTGTCCCCCCACATGCTTTAGCAGCCCGTGATGCCCCGTGTTTAGTAACACAGCCTCATCCCGCTCTGATGGGACTGTGGTCACGTGTGAGTTTTTCCACGTGCTCTCCAGCTCAGCCCTCAGAAGGATGCTGTCTGTGGTGCTGTGACCAGCTGGTCTTAAGGAAACCAATCTCTTAGGCAAAGAGTCCTAGCCCCAGCTTGTGCAGAGCTGCACAGCATCCCCCAGGGACACCAGCAGGTGTGCTTCGGCTGTGTGAGTGTGCCCCACAGCTGTAGGGAGCACAGCAGAGATGTGAACAGAGAAAATAAAAGTGTGTTTCTTTTCAGTTCCAGCTTGTCACACCTACACTGATGGCTGTGGCGTGCAGCGAGATCAGCTGTGGGCCTGACCTGGCATGGACAGAGGTAGAGTATGAAGCTCTGATTGGTCTTTGTTCCCTGCCTGGAGCCAGCAGAGTGAGCCGCAGATGTGCTCTCCTGCTTTTCAGGAGTGTCAGAATCCTTGCAGCTCCTTATGCTCCTCTCTGGCAACACAGTTGTGCAAGTGTGGCAAGTTTATAAAAGTACTGGAGCCATCTCGGCTGTGGTGTTAGTCCTCTACTGCTTTTTCCCTTGAAATAGCTGCAGAAACAACAATCATTCTCTGCCCTGTTTGGCCTCGCTGTTGGTTGGACTGCTCAAGAGAGCTGCTCTGTGCTTGCAATGGCACTGTTTGCCCCTTGTAACTGCAGCCGTAGCTTTGGTTTCCCTCTTCACGGTCTCCTAGCATCGTAAACAGTCAACCTTCCTGGACAAAGAGCGCAGGAAAGGACGGGGCAAAATGGACAAGGCCACCTGTCTGCGTCAGTGCCATTGCTGATTAGTCTGGCTAGGGAGAGATGCATCTTTGCATTGCCTGGCGTGTGCCTGCTGCACACCAGGAACGGAAATACCGTCATTAGACTTGCAGTTCCTTCTGAAGTGCCCATGATAAGGACCGAGTGCATTTCCTGCAGCTTTCTCTGCAGATGAGCTCCTCACCTTGAAATCCTCCTCGTTTGTTCTCAGCTCCTCACCGTGGCCTGTGCTCTCTGTTTCAGACTGAGAACAAGGGGAAGCCCCTGCTGGACCATGAGGTGTCATCTGTGAATATTCCAGCTATTGCTGCTGCCCATGTCATTAAGAAATACGTTGCCCAGGCAGCGGATGAACTCTCCTTTGAGGTAAGCAGTTCAAGGTGTTCCTTGTTGTTCAGTTTTACAATGGGAAATGCCTTCAGAGCTGCACTGGTGCAATTGCTCTCAAGCTCGGCGATGTTTGGCAGTGCAGAAGAATGCAGTCATTTGAGCTGTGCTTTCCTCCCAGCCGTGCTGAAGCTGGGATTGAGGTTGCAATCTCTTGCAGGTGGGAGACATCGTGTGTGTCATCGACATGCCACCAAAGGAGCTGACCCCATGGTGGAGAGGCAAGCATGGCTTCCAGGTAGGCACAAGCTTCAGACTGGAGAGTGCAACTTCAGTAAAGGCAGGAATCTCAGCTTAGAGCTGCTCTGCCTGCACAGGATGGGTAATGGATGTAAACAGTTTCCCTATGTCGGTGTCAGAGGACCTTGCCTTTGGCTGCAAATGTTGAATAATTATTACCTTTATGCTGTTAACTATGGCCATTTTCTGCTGGATGGTCTTACGGAGCGTCAGGCAAGCACGTTCCGAGGGAAATGTTACGTGGCCTTTGGTTTAACAGTTCAGATCTGAGAAATGCAGCATGCAATAGTAGGCCTCTCTTTTTGTTCTTGTTACAGGTTGGTTTTTTCCCAGGGGAGTGTGTGGAACTCATTAATAAGAACATTCCTGAGGCACTCATCAACTCAGTGCCAAAGCCAGGTACGGATGTTACATTTGATGGTGTGGGGAAGCAAAATGAAGTCTTTTTTGGGGTGTGTTCCATGTTTAATACCTCCTTTATCCATCCCATATTGTCCTCTGTGTTGATGATCCTTCATGCATATCACGGGGCATATGGTGGTTGTTTTGTAGGCAGTGAGAATGAGAGAGGGCAAAGGCAGCTCTCCTGCAAGTCAGTACAGGGCTGAGAACAGCCAGTGTCCCTGGTGGACAGATAGAGGTTTGGCTGTGTAAGTGAAACACTTGATCAGAACATGGCTTTTCAAGAGGATCATTAATCCCCAAGTTGAGAAAGCTAAGCAAGAGGAGTGCATTAAGCTCAATAGGAATGCAGAGATTTGGCCCAATCCTCCTGTGTTTATGATTGGACTTGGGGAAACTATTGAATATTCTTAGACTGGCTTGGGATGGAAGGGTCCTCAAGGATCATCAAGCTTCCACTTCCCTGCATCAGGATGGGCTGCCAGCCCCCACATTTAATGTCAGATTAGACCAGGCTGCCCAGGGCCCCATCCAACCTGGCCTTGGGCTCCTCCAGAGATGGGGAAAATCCCTTTTTGTATGTACTTGTTGGTAATGTTCTTCCCGTTCTGACGTGCTCTGTAGAATGTGCTGTGCTCGGCCTCGTCCAACTGAGCCAAACCTGAAATGACCTGGTGTCTTCCTTTTGTTGTGCAGAGCCCAAGAAACGCAGCAAGATCCTCACCTTCCTTCGTTCCTTGGTGAAGGCCCGCCCAAAGAAACCGACCGAGCGGGAGGTGGAGAAGGAAAGGGTGTTTGGCTGTGACCTGGGAGAGCATCTTCTCCACTCTGGCCGTGATGGTAAGGAACAGCCCATTCCTGAGATCTTCCTCTCTTGGGCATCTAAAGAAGATGAAAGGGAGATCATATCTAGCAGGGGGCAGGTTGATAGCAGTGGAGACACGTGTAATGGGAGTTGATGGCTGAAGGATAAAGTGAGGCGGATGCTCCTAAGAGACAAGCACATTTGTATTTGCTTCAGCCAAGCCTGGCTGGGCTTAGTGGATGGGATGTGACGGGAGAACAGCCTGAAAGAGGACTTGAATAAGGAGCTCAACTGACGGCTGGCACGTGTTCTTTAGTCCCCCAGGTCCTCCAGAGCTGCGCTGAGTTCCTTGAGCAGCACGGCGTGGTGCAGGGGATATACCGCCTGTCCGGCGTCGCGTCCAACATCCAGAGACTGCGGTAAGAGTGCTGCGACTGACACAGCCTGAGTGCATCTGGTGTGGCTTTGGCCTTGCCTTCCTCTTGCTCACCCGGTTTGGCGTCCTTCTCTCCAGGCAGGAATTTGAGTCTGAGCAGATTCCTGAGCTCACCGTGCGTGACATTCACAGCATGAGCTCCCTCTGCAAGATGTACTTCAGGGAGCTCCCGAACCCTCTGCTCACCCACCAGCTGTACGGCAAGTTCTCGGTAACCACAAGGCAGCGTCTTTCATTTCCCTCTTCCCTGGGCCTCTTGGGAGATGGCTGCAGCAGTGCCCCAGCTCGGAGGCCCTTTTGCTGTCAGCCCCACGAGGTTTACTCGCAGTGGTTTCCTAGCCTGATTTGTGTCTCGCTCCCTTTCTGCACTCTTCCAGGATGCTGTTGGTGCCGCTACAGAGGAGGAGCGGCTGGTCAGAATGCAGGACGTCATCCAGCAGCTGCCCGCTCCTCACTACAGGTCAGTGCTGCCCTCAGCCTCTTGAGCTCAGCCCTGCTGCATGGCAGAGGGCAGTGATGCGATTCCAGGCTTTGTCTCACGCTGGCAACATGATGCCTGTGTATGCTGAAGGGTTGAAGGCTCCATGGGGTTACTTTATGGGGTCAGTTCCTGGGCACGGGGGCACGCTTGGTGCAGCTGATGGCTGTGCTGGGGCTTGGTGCTGCAGCGTGGCACTCAGTCAAGTTGGATCTACTTCATCTTCGGTGACAGTAGCAATAACAAGACCTAGCATGAATGGAGGTTTGCTTTCTGAATTGCAGCACGGCATGCTCGTTGGTGCTGAACATTTGCCTCTCTTGTCTTCCAGGACACTGGAATACCTGATGAGACACTTGGCGCGTCTGGCTGGGAGCTCCACCATCACAAACATGCATGCCAAGAACCTAGCCATTGTGTGGGCTCCTAACCTCTTAAGGTAAACAGCTTCGGCTGCAACAATTCAGACTCGGGGAAACGGTCTTGGAGAAATGACTTCTAAAATCTGCCTTTTCTACAGATCACAGCAGAACGAGTCTGCCTGCGCCAGCGGAAGAGCTGCCTGCATGGAGCTGCAGACGCAGTCGGATGTTGTGGAATTCATCATCAACCACACAGACATCCTCTTCTGCTCCAAATCCAGAGCAGACATCGCAGATGGAGCAGGTGAGTGTCTTCCTCCATTAGCTTTGTCTTGATCTGACACCTTGATCAAATGCAGGCCTTCTCCAAGACCTTTGAGATACTCTTTTACCATCAAGGGGACAGCAGACCTCTGGGCTTCCATTAGAATATGGCATCCTGTTGCTGGATGCTGAGAATGTCCAAGCCCAAACTTCACAAGGAGGAAATGGTCATTATTATGGTTTGCATGCAGGAGAAGCTTGATGCCAGTGTGGCAGTGAAGCTTTCTCAGTTCCCTGCTCCCATTTGCTCAGGTTTTTCTGTGCCTGTTTCGATACAGTGAGCTGCTCTTCATGATGACCGTGTCCTTTGCCATAAACACACCTCTGCCCACATGGTTATTTGGAGCTCCTCTTCTTCCAGTGGCTCGGATAAGCAAGCCTGAGAAAAATACAGCACCTCCCCCAGAACTGTGGTGGCTGTGCTGCTGCTTTCTGATCCTCGCTCTGACCTGTGGTTTTCCCTTACAGGGCACAATTCCCTCCCAGGGCCCAAGTTTGTGGGGGTCTCTTCTGCTGCCGCAAAGCTGCTCAGCCTGGAGGAGGCACAGGCACAGAGGCGAGGCCACAGCAGCTCTCCTGTGGTGACAGAGAACAGCCGGGACATTGAAGTGGAAGAAAGCCCTGCAGCTGGGCAGGGCAAATTCCACACAACCATCGACTTTCCATCTGACAGGTAAAGAGGACTTTCTTTCCCAGCACCTAGCATCACTGTTTGGGTGGGTTTTTGTGTTTGTTTGTTGTTTTCTATTATTTCTAGTGCCAAAACTTGCTGATACTAGGTTATGCTAATGGTGGGGTTTTCCAGATTTCAGGGCCACGTGCCTGAAACCAATTCCAGTTCTCCTCTAAGCAGAGCTGTTGGTCAGACTTGCTGGCACTAGAAATTAAACATGGCATGAGATGAGGCCAATGAGGTGCTAATGTAAGAGTCAGAGATGCTTTTGAGCTCCCTTTACGGCTGCACGGTTCCTCAGAAAGCAGTTACGCCTGCCAGCTCAATAAAAGCCATCCCTCAGATGCTGTGCTGTACAGCTGTGGAGCCTTTGCTCCCATGCTCTGCATCTTGCTTGACAGAGTGGAGGTGAATTGAGCCAGGAAGATTTCAGGGCTGAGCTATAGAAGGGAGCCATGCTCAACTGTTGGAAACAGAGCGAGTTTCTAAGTTGTGTTTCTGCAGAAACCAGGCAGTGCTAGGAACAAGCAACTGCTGCCAAGAGCTCAGTGCTGCTCTTTCCTCTCCCTGCACCACGCACGACTCACAGCATTCGCTGCTTTCTCTCTCCAGGCAAAATCCACCCAGCAAGAATGAGGAATCACCAGCTGGCAGTTGGTGTTGCTGCTTCAGCCTCAGAAAGCCATCCTCTGGGAGCAAACGCCAACTGCAGCGCAATGCCAGGCAGCCCTCAGAAACAGCAGTGGTAGTCCTGGCAGGTAAGGGTGCAAATGCAGCTTCCAAATCCCTGCTTTTCAGGAACATAGAATTCAAGCTTGCAGTGCACTTGTATCTCCTTCTAGCATTCCAGCCCCTGCCTAACATCTTCAGTTCAACCTTGATCAAGAACCACTGTCGTAATTCAGCTTGTGAAAGTTTGACACTAACCCCTGTGTATCCTTTCTAGGTGAATCCAGCCCTTGCCAAGCCAGAAGATCCAGGGCAAGTAGTGATGATGCTCTGTGTGCTTCCATCAGTGCAGAGCTCATAGGGAGCATGAATCGCTGCAATTCCAACAGCAGCCTTCCATCTGACAACATTAATGGAGAGAAGGAGCTCATCCAAGTTCATGCTCTCATTACACCTGGCTCTGCTGAAGATGCTGACCTGAGCCTCCCAGACACCACCATGACCAACCTCGATTCTAACCAGGAGTCCCTGCAGTGCAGCCCATCCCAAGCACAGTGTGAGTGCCCCGAAAGCTGCACCTCCATGCAGGAGCAGGTCAGCGTCAGTGAGGAGGAGCAGAGCCTCTTGCAGGGGGACTTTCAATCAGGCCTCCAGTCCCAGGCACCGGACAGCAGCACTGAGAGCTCTGAGCCACTCTCTCCATGACAAGAGAGGATGAGTCCCATCTTCACCATGGACCTCTCACACCATCCTGTCTTTTATATAATAATAAAAGCACACTCGTGCTCAGTCAATGCCTTGACTGCGTTCCAAGTCTTCATTCACACAGACTGGGATGAATGCAACACTCAGCTTGCAACATGATGGCTGTGGGGTGCGTGCAGCACAGCTCTGGGGTTGTTCCCATTTTGTCTGGCTTTGGGATGTCTGCAGGGAGAGCTCTGCTACCACTTGGTATAGTAGCAAATAATCTCTCGCATCCTGGATGCTGCTCATGATACTCCCAAGCTTCCTGGCTGTGGCTTTGTGATGCTTTTCAGGGCTTTCTGATGCATTTTGATGCTTTGTCTGTTCTTTAACACATCTCTCCTCCCACCATGTTCTTTCCTGGCTCCTATCTACGAGCTGGTTGTGCAGATCATCTCCAGACCTGTCATCATCACACTGCGGCAGGAGAAGCTCACCCTGGCCAACGTCAGGCAATACTGCTTGGTCTGCAGCTCAGTGGCCATTTCCCTTTTAGGCGGCTCTTGCAGAACAATCAAGCAGCAGAACCTTTTGCTCACCCTGTGGCACACAAATGCTACAAAAGCAGAAAAAAACTGGGAATCTCTTGTCTGCAAGACTGCACAGACACTCACCGACTGTGTTTGATGGCTCCCTCCCATCCTTGATTTCCTTCTCCCCTTCTCCTCGTCTGATCCCACTGCTGAGCCATGATCAAGCTGCCCAGTGTCGCAGAGCATCGTGCAGAGCCGTGCTGGCACCTCCTCCCCTTCCTCTCCTGCAGCTCGGCGTGCAACCTCACCGCTTCTCTGACAGACCTGCTGATCCCACGCGTGCCATCGGGATGCTCTGGCGCAGGACGTGCCTCTAACCCAAAGCTCCTTCCCACCCTCCCAAGAAAAAGTAAACAGCTTTCCTGCCTCCTCTGCTTGATTTCATGTGGTAGGCATGGAGAGCTGTTCAGCTCTGAGCAAGTTTTTTTCTGAAAAAGTGACCAGCTCTTTTCCATCCCTTTGCCCCTACAAACAATTGTCCAGAGGATCTCGTCCAAGAATTCCTTGCACAGCCTGCAGCTGGCTCTCCTGAAGTTCAGGCTCCTGACTTTGCTTCCTGCCAGGCCCGCATTCCTTGAGATCACAAACTCAAAGAGGGCATGGTCACTGCAGCCCTGACCGCCTCCTGTCGTAACCCCTGGTGTGCACCATGTCCAGCAATGCTTCCCTTCTGCTTGCTGTGCCCAATGCCTGCACCACAAAGTCATTCTCACTGCACTCCAGGAGTCTGTCAGATTGCTTGCAGCCAGCCATGCTGATTTCCCAGACTGACTGGAATCCCCCATCAGGATGAGAGTCAGTGAGTGCGATGCTTCTGCTGGCTGCAGTAAGCAGCTCCCACCAACAGGCTCCCTGACCAGGCGACCTGTAGCAGACCCTCACCTCCAGAAGCCCTGCATTGCTGCAGTTCCTAGTTTTACCCACAAGTTTTCAACCTGGTCATGGCTCTTCTTAGTTCTTTGCAGTCAACTTCTTATCATAGAGGGCAAATCCCTTGCCTTCCAGAATTCCGTAGTAGCAATCGTGTCTGCTTTATGTCAGGATTTTTTTTCTTTCTTTTTTTTTCCTATTTTCTAGGTAGGAAAATTAATCTCTGAGCCAGGAGAAGAAGAAGTGAAACAATCCTCCTTGCACTGCTCAGTTTGCATGAGTTGCCAAGTGCTCCTCAGGTAATGTGTGCTGAAGAGCTGACCTTGGTGGCAGGGGCTGTGCCTGTCATACAAGAAAGCCTATTCAGAGCAGGAGCTGCAGAGCGAGATAAACATCACGAGAAGGTAAGGCTGAGAAGCAAGGACACCTCCAGAAAGAAGAGAAAAACTGAGTCAAGTAAGCTGCGTGACGGCCGTGTGATGCTGACCATGACTGGAGGAAGAGCGCAGGGCTGGGAATGACTGATGGCTCTGGTTGGATGGGTGCCTGTGTGCACAGAGTTCAGGAGTGTTTGTGGAATGTTTTGCTGGCATCTAACAGCTGTAAGGGGAAGATAAGAGAGAAAACTTGTGAATGCATATGAGGGGTGTTAAAATCTGGAATAAACTGTTTGGATCATTCACATCTGAGTCCGTGCCAGATTGCCACAGTGTCAGAACTTGAGGCCAAGGATTTTCCTTTAAGAGTGCCAACTGCTTATTTTAAATGATAAAAAAAAAATATTGAAAAATGCACTGGAATAATGTATTGATATTTGATGTTTCTGTCTTTCCATTCCTTTAGCACCCTGGGTGTTGATGCAGCTGCATGCATCTGCTGTCCTCCCCTTCTGTTTTGTGTAAAAGAACAGTAAAATACGCAATCAGTGTGAGATCTTTTTCAAGTATTTTACTTTATTTGCCCCTAGGCTGCAATGCTTGGAAATGGCAGTGTCACCCAGGAGCCACACGGCGACCTGATGTCTCATTGCTTGGGTCTACTGAAAACCACCATGATGACAAAAGATGCCTGGGATTCCTCCGGCCCAAATGCAAAACCTTGCACTTTGCTGTGTTGAACCTCATTAGGTTCACCCAGGCCCACCTTTCAAGTCTGTCCAGGTCAAACAGATGTCATTTTTCTTGTGTCCTTCCATTCCGAGTCCATCTTTTCCCCAGAGCAAAAGAATTTGGAGGTAACCACCTACAGTTATGTGAGCGATTTCAGCGTCTATTTCTGATCATGGCAACAACTTCAGAGGTCACACTTAATTTACGGTGCCCGTTTTAATTCTGACCAAGGCTGTCGTTGCAGCTGACTTCCCAAGGCTGCAAGACGTGGTGGTGACACAGCCTTGTGCTTCTGCATTTGTGCTCATCCCACGTTTCCTTTCTCTGTCTCGCAGGTCAGCTCCTGCTGGAAGCAGATGGTATCCCAGTAGGAATGAAGGTCAGTGCAGGAGCAGCTGCTGACGGGAGGAAGGAAGTCCATGCTGATGAGCTCTGAAGCATCTGCAGGTATGGTTCTGGAGGAGGCAGCAGTGATGTCGGAGGGCTCCCCAGCAGGAAGCTGTCTCATCCCAATGCTTGCTGAGTGGTTGGAAGGGAGCTTTCTTCATGACAGCAGCACCAGTGTCTTGATTCACATGCTGCAAAGACAAGGATTAGCACGAGTTCCAGTACCTACAGTATCATCACGAATCACGGTAAGATTACAATGTGTCCTCATACAAACGCAGCCATTTCTCCCTGAGTCCAAAGGCTGTCCGGAAAGCATCTTCGAGGTCTCTCACACCAAACCACTGATGTTCGTGTGGGATCTGACTCATTAGGGTACAGGGGTTAGGAACCACAGGCTGTCTTTTGAGAACTGGTTCAGTCATTTCCTTACACCTTGCACCAGCCGATACGTGCCGTCTGCCTTCCGTGCCAAAATTGGGGTGCTTATAAGGCCACAGACAAGGTTCCAGAAGACCATCCTTAACCACTGTTTGTATGTCATGTTTTTATGTTTTTTTGGTTTTCAGTATCCCACATCAAAACATCATGTATTGGAATTAAAGTGTTGATGCTCCAATTCCAGGTACCTATCCCTGCACATTACAGAAGTCATGGGATCTGACCCTTCCAGGTGGGGAGGTCTCTTAGTGCCTGGCAGTGGGTGCTGGAGGGTGCTTTCCTAGCCATTCCAAGCTTTTCAGGTTAGACTCAGTCTCAGGAGCTCTCTCTGTCCTATCTTATTTGATTTATTAGTCTCAATTTCAATTAGATTGTATTATATTGTGTTATCTTGCATTCCGATATCATAATTAGTAAAATAAGTTTACCTCCATAGATTGTTGCTGTTGTTTTTTTTTCCTCCCTTCCTTCCTTCCTTCCCATTTTGTGGGGCCAGGGGGAGTGGGGGGAGGGCCAGGGGTCTACTGCCCCCTATCACGGGCATAAATTGATCTAATTAACTCCATGACACCATGACACAAACTTCTTTCATTTTATAATAGAGTGTGAATGTGAGTGTGTTGATGAAACAATATACATAGAAGTGCTGTGACCTTTTAGTCATGTCAGCATGTTTTGGGAGAAAGAGGCAACGCAGTGTTGATGATCTCCACATCTTTCTGGCAGTGAAATTTATTTCAAAATTTCTGCATGAAAAGGTTTGTGCCAAAGGACAAAGGAAAGAACACTTCCTGCAAAACGTCTGTTAGACAGCAGCACGTTGTCAGCTGGAATCATGAGTTATGATCTGGAGAAAGGCTGTGCCAAGGTATTTACAGATGTCTTCTGATGGGTTTGAAGCATTTCTGGCTTGCGGAGTAGGCATAATTCTGCAAAGCTGGTGGTTGCTTGATTAATCTGAAATAGAAGAAAGATCAATAAATGACCAAAAAAAAAAAAAAAAAAAGCACCCAGATATATTGATAGCTACATTACGTACTACATGATTCCTTTCAGCTATGTATATGGTTTTTTTAAAATAAGAAAATGTAGAGCTGCCAGTTCCCTTATGCATCCTTTCTAGCTCCAGGATAAATAAAAAATGTTATTCCTGTCAACTGGAAGATGTATTCTGGGAAGAATGGTTTTCAAACTATTTGTATTTCAAGACGTTTAGTTATGGAAAAAAAAAAAATACAAACACACACACACACACAAAAAAAAAAAAAAAAAAAAAAACCAACAATCTCTACAATCTGAAAAATGAAAAAAACCCTCTTGACTTTCTCTGGACTGACCTAAAAGTATAACACATTGCATACGAATGTTTAAGGAACAACAGAGAACTGTCACGGAAAAGGAGGGAGCTGCTCTTTTACCTATCAAACCTTCCACATCTTTGAGTGTCTGCCAGCAACCAGAATGTGTGGAGGCACCTTCAGTCAGTGGAGGGCAATGATGGCAGCATACTTACATTAATCCTTGATGAAATAGCACAGCACTGATAGAAACTTCCCAACAGTCTGCACTGATCTGAAATGCTCTGGCAACTCTTTGCAAAAGGTTCTTCATGCTGAGTATTTTCATTTCATTGCTTGCTTGCTGGTATCACCTGTGCTAAGCCAGCTGGACAAACCTAGATTGGCAGCTCCTCAGATGTGTTACCAGCTAATTTCCCACTGATCATTAGAAACAGAAAGTTAATTCTGCTGGGAATTCAGCCATCTTCTGCATCTCTTCCTTCTCCTGATCTCCGTTCTACCTCCGTTTGACACAGATACACATCCAGGCTAATTAGTGAAATTTGCTTTGACTCAGCACGAAAAGGAGAGCAAAAGGAAGGGCAAAATGAATGAAATAGCAACACAAGTTACCCAGCTGTTGTGTTGAAAAGACCATTTTTAAGCCAAAAGAACTGCAGAAAGAAGGAATGGATGGATGTCCTGGAGCGTCTAGTTCTCCAGATGCCTACAAGAGATGCCTTTCTGCACGTGGGACACAGAGCAGATCCCCTCTGATACTCGGCACAGGGATGGATGGTGCTAAAAGCAGGTCTGTGTTTACCTACAAGGCCCTTTGTTGGTTTGTTTCCATGTACAGAGAGCCCATAGGAGGGATCAAAGCCATCTCACAGTTTGTGCTTGTAGGTTCAGTGTTTGGGAGCATTTACCTTCTGAACAGCTGAAACCAAAATCTGCAATTCAAAGCCTGTGAATAATATTCAAATAATAATTAATTAAGAAATGATACATCATTTCTGTATTTGGCAGGGTTAAGCAGTCGGCAGCTGAAAAACAAAGCACTGGATTTTGCAATGTTAGTGAAAGAGTGAAATGTGAACAAATGAACCACTTTCAGATGTCACGTGCTGCCTTTTTCTGTAGCTGCATTAAACTCTGCAGAAATACATTTTTCCTGGGTTTTGCCTGTATTTGTGCCTGAGATAGCACAGTTGTTTCACAGAACAGACACAGCCACAGTCAATAATGCAACAGCACGGTTCCCATTACATCTATTTTTTCCTTTCTTTGCAGGAATTCCAGTTGCTTTAAACACGTGGTCACATTTTTACAGCAGTTACACAACCAGCTGTGGCAGGTGCAAGAATGAGAGCCGGAGAGCAATTCTGTGTGTGCAAACAGTGCATCAAGTGCAGACGTGTAGTTTAAGATAAAAGCTGGGCAGAGGAGAGCAGGCTGGAAAAGCTTAAGTATGAAAGTAATTATTTTTTTATGTGACATTTCCTAGGCAGGGCGGGGGGGGAGGGGGGGTGGGGGGTGGGAAAGGGGTGGCTTGGGGAAGAGGGGGGTAAGGGGGGTGGACGGCGTGGGGGGACGGCGGGGGATGGGGAAGGGGCGGCCCCCCCGGAGGAGCTGGCGGGCAGAGGCAGCGGGGTGCAGCTCCGCACAGGACCCGAGCGGCTGCCTCTCTCCCTCCGGCCCGGCTCAGCCGTCTCAGCTCGCCGCGGAGCAAAGCACGCGCTTTCCCTCGCACTGCCGTGCTTTGACCGGCATTCCGGACGCTCTCGCGTCTCTCGCTTTGCCGGATCGGCTTCGTGCGGCGAATCGCCGTTCCTCCTCGGCTCGCCGCCGCCGTGTTTTCTCTCGGTTCCAACTATCTGCTCGCTCTCTGCCCTTCCCCCTCTCCCGGAGCGCACGCGGCCCGGGGCCGGCCGGCTCGCGGCAAACCGTTCCGAGCCCTGCGGCTGTTTGTCCTTTTCCCGGGGCTGTGCCCCCCTGTCACGGACACGGGGGGGGGAAGTAGGGAGGGGAAAGGAAAGGGGAAGGAAGGGGGAAGGAAGTGGGAAGGGAGGGGGAAGGGAAGAATGGGAGGGGAGGGAAGGATGCGGGGGGGAAGAATAGGGGGGAAGGATGGGGGATGGGAAGGATGGGGGGTGGAAGGATGGGGGGAGAGGGGAAAGCATTTTGGGGGGGAGAAGTCTTATGAATGACTGCTGGTGGTACTGATTTTCCTGGCTTTGGTCTCAGTCCTGCACAGCCACTGCGGTGAGTTGTGTTGTTTTTGTCCCACAGGAGTCACCACCGCCTTTTGTGGAAAGGATCACAGATGGCTGGGAGTGGATTTATCAGAGCTGCCAAAGCTGAGCGTAGCTGTAGGTGAAGCAGGACTGGACAGTGAAGTCCCCACCCTTTCCATAGCAGAGGTGGTGCTCACCTCCATGGCAAACAGCAGGTCAGGTGAGCTGTCCTTTGTTAGCTGGGCTGTGAAATGAGAAGCAGAGGCTTCATTGTAAGTCGTGGGAGCCTTGTGTCTTACAACTAAAGCCTCGTGGATTCTGTGCAAGTTCCAAACAGCTCCTTGCATTGTAGGTATGAGGGAGCAGTTGATTCCCACCTGATCAAAGCAGGAGGCAGTGTGCACAGCTGGAACACAGGAGCTTCTGTCTGAACATCTGCAAACGCTTCTGGACTGTGTGAGTGATGGGCACTGTCACAGCTTGCCTGCACAGGCTGTGGAGTCTCCCTCCTTGCAGATCCTCCAAAGCTGTTTGTGGGGGTGGAGAGTGATAGGGCAAGGGGGAATGGCTTTACACTGAGACAGGGGGTGTTCAGGTTTAGGTTGGATATGAGGAGGCAGTTTTCCAGCCAGAGGGTGGTGAGGCACTGGAACAGGTTGCCCAAGGAGGCTGTGGATGCCCCATCCCTGCAGGCATCCAAGGCCAGGCTGGATGTGGCTCTGGGCAGCCTGGGCTGCTGGTTGGCGACCTGCACACAGCAGGGGTTGGAACCAGATTGTCTGTGAGGTCCTTTGCAACCCAGGCCGTGCTATGACTCCACTTGGCCATGGTCCTGGGTAGGCAGCTCTGGGTGGTTCTGCTGGTGTAGGAGGTTGGAGCAGATGGCGTCCAGAGGTTTCTCCAATCTCATCTATTCTGTGAACCTAAAAGGGAGGTTAGAAAAATAAAAAGAAGAAGAACCTGAAGTACTGTGGGTTGGTTGGTTTGTTTGTTTTTAAAATTTTGGGGTCTTCTCATCCCACACTCTATGAATGGATGAGACTTTTGTAGATCCCCACTACAGGTCTCTCTTTTGTTTGTTATCTGTCAGGATGCCTTAATAGCATGCTTTAAGTTGCATTTGTCCTATAATAACAGGTGGTCCCACAGGTATTTAATTATCCTTATGTACGTCTCCTGACAGGTCAGAAGCCTTGATTCAGTGGCAGCAGAGCATTTCTCTCATGCATGCTTTCTGCTCTATGAGCAGATGCACCCAGAGGACCCCTTTGGACGTGTCATGCAACAGCATTTCAGTCAGCTGGACTCTGCGCTTTGTTCTTTGTCTCAATAGCCTGATTGTGAAGCACAGCAGAAGAGTTTTTTGAACAAGTGAGTACCTGCAGCCCTAAGAGCCATGGGAAACTGAAACACCTGGAGAAGGGGTAACTGTAGGTAATTTTAGAAGTCGTCAGCTGGGCCAGCTGGGTTGAAGCAAAAAGGGCCAAGGCAGAGCTGCTGCCTGCCCTGGTAATGTGGCTAGTCATCTGAAGGTCCCTGGCCAACAAGCAGCCTGTCTGCTGGTGTGGGATAAGGCAACGTATGGGTTCCTCTGAGGCTTTTCATGTTAGATATCTGTAGAAATTTTTAGGCAAGGCATCTCATCAGACTTTGAGCTGCTGCTTCTTTCCAGCTAGGCAGTTTTAAAGACCCCCCGTGCAGATGCTTCACTGAGGGTCTTTGTTTTGTTGTGGGAAGTGAGTCTTTTCTTCCAGAAGGAATCATCTTGAGGGATTTCTGTTTTAGGGCCGGACTGAGTGCAGCGTCACGGATGTGAGTGAGTTTCACCTGCTGTGTTCCAGAAGATGAGCAGCACAGAGTGCAGGCTCTGGAGCCTTTTGATGAATATGAGGTAATCCTTGTCAGCACTGAAAGAAGACTCTTCTGTGTAAGAGAAGATTTGTGTTCCTTGCTCAGTGAGAGATACCTTAGGGAGACAATCTCAGCATTGCAGAGTAGCTGCTGTTGTAAAGGCTATTGCTGACCCTGAAAATTTGCAAGTGCTCCAGTTGCAATTCTTTCAGTGCAGAAATGCATTGAGGATTACTGGAATACTTGGAAAATGTGCCTGGTGTGAGGTTCTGGCCTGCATGGAGCATTTCTGGAGGGAGTGTATGCTGCTCTTGCATTTCCCTGGGCTGTTAGTGTTTTGTCGTTGTTGAACAAGGTTTACTTGCTCTATTCAACAGATATTTTATTCTGGTTTTTTTTTTTTTTTTTTTTTTTTTTTTTTAATGTGGCCATTCCTCTAATAATGACTGAGTTTTAGCTGTGACTGTTTTCTGTGCCATTTTCTATGTTAACTGCTGGCAAATTTGCAAGTGTCAGAAGTGTAGGATTGAAGATAAAGCAGGGACAGTGAGTGACTTTGAGCTAAGTGTTGTGTGAGATAACTACTGGATGTTTCTCGTTCTATCTTGTGGTTTTCTGTTTCTAATTCTAGAGGTGTAACAGCCTGCAGTATGAGAACAGTTGAATGTGGTTGTGTTTGCTTTGCCACCAGGCATCGTGAACAAAATCGTTCACAGAAATCCTGGCAGATGAGCACAGTGGTGTAGCAGTGTTTATAGCAAGTATTGCAGAGGAAGGAAATGTCTCTTAAAGTGGGAAAGCAGACTTTGTATCATTTCGTTACAGAGGAAGGTGAGGAGTCCATGCTGGGAGATCTGCGTAGGAGTAACTGATAGCAGAGAGCTCAGTGATTGGCCTTTCAGACAAAGACAGGGTAAGGTCTGGGTCGTGCTGGAAACAAGCTGAATGGAATTAGATTGGAAACACCAGGTACGTGCTTACTGCTGAGGGTGACTGATCTCTAGAACAATTTTCCTAGAGACAAATAGCAAACTCTTACATTTCCAGTATTTAAGTTTTATGCCATTTTGCAAAAGTTTCATCTTCATCTAAGATGAAATTTGGGCTCGTGATGTTGATGCTGTTATTTCTTTGCACTTTAAATTTCTTGTTCATGCCGCCTTGTCGTACAGTGGGGTGAATCTATTCAGTCCCCTGGTAGTGAACACACTCAGTTCCTCGATGTCCACAAAAGCCAGGGTGACCTCTAGTATTGCTGCTGACGCCTTGTGCAGGCCTCTGCTTGTGCTGTTTGCCTCTGAGTGATTGCACAGTGAGACTGGAAATCATGTGTAGGTATGGTCAGACAGCAGAGGCCAGGCTGTATCTTTGAACACTTCTGATTTCTTTAGGGTCAGTCATATTTCGTGGCCTCTGGGGAATCTTCATCCCTCTGGTATACAGCCTTCAGCCCTTTTTATGCTCACACCTGGAAGCAAAAAGGGAAGCTGCTTCTGAAGAAGAGCATTCATCATGCAACTTACAATACAGCTGTGGAACTCGTTGTATAGAATGTGTGTGTGAGTTTAAAGAGCAGCTGGATGGCTCATGAATGAGAAAACCACCCACAGTTATTTGATGGAGCAGGGAGTCCCTGGGCTGTATATTTTTGAGGGTTAGAAGAGATTGTACAACCTTGTTCTTTCTCAGATGCAGTTTTAGGCTTCTGATTTTGGCCATTGCTGGAAATCCTGTGAAGCCAGTTTCATTTGAGCCTTGTTTGCTCTGGCCATTCGTTAGTAGCTTTTGGTCTGAGATTTTGAGAGCTCGTGCTTGTTTTTGTTTCTTCTTTTTGTCTTGATACAGGAATGGCATCTGCAGTGTTCTCCTTACTTTGCCTTCACTGCATCAAAGGGGTGGAACCCTCCTGGACTCCATTGTTATCCAACGTGACAGGTACATGCTGACTGGTTTTTGTAGTATTCTTTTATCTCACACGGGCTCCTCTGACAGACTTTAGGAGATGGTAAAACCCTGGAAGGAACAGATGAGATGGTGATATCCAGTTGGCTTTTTCCATTCTCATTCACTAAGGACTGCTCATTGCCAGGTGAAGCCAGCCCGACAAATTCCTGCTTTTGGCTGCTTGCTTCCTTTAGGGAGCGGCAAGCAGAAGCTGAAAGTTGGTGTAGAGTAGTTGAAAATGATGCAAACTGATTTCCAGGGCATGTCAGATTGTCAGATGGCTGCATCAGGTTCCTTTGCAATTGTTAGTTTTATTTTAGAGCTACAAAGTGTAAGTGTTGGTTCTTGTTTGCTTGAAATTCAGGTTGTTGTGGTCCTGGTTGGCTTGCAGCTCCTCCTCATCGTGGCCCCATCAGGCTGGCTGGCAGTGTCAGTGCGTTGGCACTGCAGCTCAGTCTGAAGCTCTTGGCTTGAGACGTGACGGTCAGCACTTCGCTCTTACAAAACCCAGTGTGATGCTGAGCACTGGAGGCTTTGGGGAGGAGAATGGACATCGCTGTCGTCTGCGGAGTTCTCCTGTTCTTGTGGAGTCTGCAGGCTCCTGGCACAGCAGATGTGTGAAAGAGGAAACGCTGATAAAGATGGGGAAGTGTTTCAAGTGGGTACTGATGGCAGGGGTAAGGGAGACGTGTTTGTGCTGGCAGTGAAATGTCTATCAGTGAGTGATGTCACAGTGCAGTTACACTGGCAGGCAGAGAGATGTGAAGGTTGGAACGTCTCAGGAGAAAGAGCAGTGTGACCTGTGGTATCTTCTGTCTCTAAGATGAGCGACTGCAGCATACTGTGCCGTGTCTCTCAGACAGCCCAGCCCTGGTGGCAGGAGGACGAAGATCCCCATCAAATGCAGCTTTGGCAGTGCTGTGGCTGAGGTTCCCAGAAAAATGGCTGTTGGGTAGAGAGACTCCAGCACAAGAAGCGATGCAGCCAGGCTGGGATTCTTCTGACTGGAGGAGAGTTGAGGGGGCAGACTGTGAGCAAAGAAACTGTTGAAACAGGGTGGCCTGAAGGACAGACAGACAGGAAGACAGAAGCACCAGCTGGAATTGTGAGGCGGATTTCAGTCCAACTCCAAACCTTTCTCATCAAGTACTGCAGTTATTCTCTGAAGCTGCTTGCTGCAGTTTGCTATCTGCTGAAAGTTAAGCTGAACTGAAGAAGCAGAGTGGGTAAATTCAGAGAAGGAAAATCTCTTCGGGGTTTCTGAATTGAAAGGCCAAGCATCTGAGTGCCTTAAATACCCGCTTTTGACTCCTGGAAATGGGATGTAGAATGCGGTGATCTGATCTGTTGCTCTGCTTGCTGTTACCTAATGCACCTCATGGGTGATCTCTAATGGAGAAAAGAAATTGAACAGCACCCTTTTTGAAACTCTTACTTCTTGAAGTTTGATAATTTCTTGTTTCATAGGCCACGTTATGTCCAGTGGTAAGCAGGACTGGAACCTGGGATGCAGTCTGTTCTGGAAGAGTAATTCTTTGAGCTCATTTGTGACTCACGTTTTCATGCTTCATCTCAGCAGAAAGAAGAGTTGGAACTTCCTCTCCGTAGGATAATGTTTCAGTTTGGGAGCATTATGGAGCAGGACACCTAGCTCTTGTTGCAGAAGTGCCTCAGGAAAAATGCTGTACTTCTAGTAGCAGTTAGTAACTATTCCTTAGCTGTGAGGTCTAGAATCAAGCTGGGCAATGACACGCTGCAGGCTTACCTGGTAAAAGACACTCACTGCAGGGGGCAGAAGCTTGGAGTTAATAGCAAGTGGTTGGTGAGATTGGCAGTGAAATTGAGGAGGTGAAAGCTGTCCTTAAGCTGTCTGATTCTTCACTAGGAGTTGTTGCAGGGGAACAGCGCAGGAATTACAAAGCAGTCTTTAGTTTAGTCTGTAGCATACTTTGAGTTTGTGAGGCAGTGTTCATTTGAGGCCATAATGCTGTAACTTACAGTTCAACTTTCCAGACTAAGTTTTCTATAAAAAAGTAAATGCTAAATGGAGGAATAACAATTTATGTATAATCAACTATTTTTTAATCTTGGTTAGACTGCACTGCATCGTTTCTGCTTTGTAGAAAAACCAACATTCTGTGACTTGCACAGTCCATGATGAGGATGCGGCTCACATCCTTGGCCTCTGCCCAGAGTGCTCTTTGACCTTTTAGACCTCCTTTCTGAGACCTCTTCAGGTTAACTCCTACTCCTTCAAATTATCCTTGGTTTCCCCTTTTGTGGGGAGAAATATACCTTCTAGTTTTATGAAGCTTCACCTCTGTTATTGTTTTGGTTAAATCTGTGTTGTTATGTTGCTATGCTTTGTGTTCTTGAGAGTTTTCTAGTTTTATTATTTCAGTTGCCCAAATTTTCATTTCTTAATGCCATTCAGTATATTCTCAAGAAACAAAGCTTTCCTTTTCCTTTTGGCTTTGTGACTGTGGTTTGTGAATAACATTCAGGCTTTGAGCAGTCAGTCAGTGCATGATAAACAAGTGGGTGATGGGAGTCTTCTCATGAGCACAAGCCTAAGGAATACCTCATCTAAGGGAAATATTTTCAGTCTTCTAACCCATGTGCCTTGTGTCTGGTCTTTTTGTTTGTTTTTGTTTTCCAAGACTACTGCTCGTATCTGTGAAACAGGTCATTGCATTCATTGCTGAGGTTTGGAAATACGAAATGTTCCTCAAAATGCAGGACACTTTCTTATAAAGCTGTGTGAGCAGATATCTTGGATCAGCTCTCCTTACCTGCAGGCAGACACTTTTGCTTTTGCAGCGTCCCAAATTCGACCCTTTCCATCCGGCTGTGTTTTTCTGTAGGAGAGAAGGACCTGTTTGTGTCTGGAGGCCGCTCTGCTGTGCAGCAGTGCTTGGGGATTGGTATTTCCTGCACATCCCAGAAATTCCCTGTGCTCCAGTGGGAACTGAGGGAGACCCTGGGGATAGAAATTGCTGCTGTCTGGGAAGCTCAGCTGAACCACAGCAGTGCATTTCAGCAGGTGGCAGGCAGTACTGTTGTACTGCACACTGTTTAGTGTTGAGATGACTTCTAAACACTTTCCTATTGACTGGCTGACATCTTCAGAGAACAGCTATAAGGGAGGGCATCTGGAGGTCATCCAGTCCAACCCCCTTCAAGCCACTGGAACAGGTTGCTCAGCTCATTGTGTGCTTGGGTTATGATGACATCCAAGGATGGGGACTCGGCAGCCTCTTTGGGCAACCTGTTCCAGTGGCTGACCACCCTCCTAATAGACTGTGGGAGTTTTGTAATGTGTAGGTGGTTTTTCCAATGATTTTATTTCAGTTTGTGGCCATTTTCTCCTGCTCTGTCTTGGATGAACCTGAGAACGTTCTTTATTCAGGCTCCTTCATCTCTCCCATTGGACATGTATGCATATTGGTAAGATTTCCCCCTGAATGTTCTCCTTGTGAGGTTGCTGTCCCGTAATTCTCTTTGTGGTGCTTTACTGGACTCGCTGCATCAATTCCCTGGTTTCCTTGTGCTGAAGAATGCAGAAGTAGCCACAGCACTGCATGTGTTGGAGTTGGTGATCTTCAGAGTCTTTTTTCAACCTGGCTCTGATGCCTGGAATGGTTTCTCCTCATGCTCAGGACTTCTTACGTCTCATTGCTGAGCTTGATGAGCTTCAACTCTTCCCATTTTTCCAGCCTGTTGTGGTCTCTGGCAGCACAGCCAGCTGATACGTTAGATACGCCGTCATGGTTTTTATCAGTTATCATAGCCTGATTGTTCTGGGCATCCCCGATGTGCGTGGAAGTAATATGTCTAGAAGTTATTGCTGTGAGCAACGAAACACCAAGAAGATGCAGAGAAAGTTGATTGTCTTTAGTCGTACCATCTTTCAAACAGAAATAGGTTGTTACTGACTCCAGGCTGCATGGAGGAACTTGTTCATAGCTGTTAAAAGCAGTGAGCGCCTCCAGCAGCTCTGGGACCTGGGCCCTGTCCTGTGTGCCTCAGGACCCGGGATGTATGTGTCCAGGACAACAGACATGGCAGTTTCTTTTCCTGTTTGCAGGCTCAACCAGTAATGGAGGTGAGCACACATCCCAGAGACATGCACAGGAACATGAGCACGTGTAGAATGCACTGGTATGGCCATCTGCGCCGACTGCTGCCAATAAGGTAATGCTTTCAGTAACATCCACTGAGCATTCCAGGACTCCCATAAGATGTAGGTAGCCCACTTCTCTTCCTCATCTTTGTCTGACAAGAATTCGAGTTCACTGATCAATGCATGCATGCCCTCACCCTGTAGACTGACAGGCACATGCAGATCTGTGGTTCCCTCATGTCTCAGGATATTCCCTGTGTACAGCTGGTACCCCTGACCAGATGGTGAGCCCTCTTGCCTGCTTCGAGTCTGCTGCTGGCCAGCTAGTCTGGCTTGAGGTTTGCTAGCAGCCAGATCTGCACACACTGATTTCACAGGCACCTTGCACTCATGGATCCTGTGAATACCAGCGTGTCATAATAATAGCTGTGTCTGTGTAAGGGCCTGGACCACGTGCTGGAGGTAGGAGGCTGGTTAGACCAGCTGAGTGGGCTAGCTGCAAGTTTTCTAGCAAATGAGGGCTGCACATCCCACACACATGAGGTTCAAGGAAGATAAACACAGTGGTCCCCTTTCCAGCAACTGGCATCTGGGCATCTACTGCAGCAGCTGGTGTTGAGACCCTGACTGGCTTCAGTTGCCTAAGTTGCCCACGTAGTTGCATCTAGGACCTGCACAGCTGCTGTTACCAATGCCCTTGTCCCAGTGACTGAAGCTGGACACCTTCCTGGTTCCAGATGCTGGGTGAGGCTCACACTGCAGGACCAGGCTCCCACTGGTCTCTGCGATAGAGCAGTAATAGCTGGCACTCTAGATGCAGAGCCTTTGAGAGCCATGAAATTGCTCTCCCTGGCACCAGAGAACCTGGAGTCCTTCACCACAGTAGTGACTCTGCTGCCTCATGTTTCCTAATGCGTGTCTCTGTAGTAGCAGACACACAGTCCCAGTATCTCTCCTATTAATGTGTATTGGGTATTTTGGCAAAGATAGTTAAGAAAGTATTTAATCAAAGGTAAGACAGCCTGTAGTGATTAGCCTCAGGCTCAGTAGGGCAATTGCACTGAACAGTGACTGTTTGTATGTGATTAGCCCCCTTGTAATTTTATTTCTGTCTGTTATTCATCTTTGTTCCTCTGCAATCCCCTTTGCCTTCAAAATTCCTTAACAAGTTTTGTGTAGTCCTATGTGCCCCATGACTCCGAGTCTCCTGGATCCCAATGTTCCTGATTCCTTTCCTCTTACAATCTGCCAGGTCCAGGCTGGCCCTCTCTGAAGCCGTGCTTGGAATTTCGTAATGGTCCGTGGATATTAGTGACTGGAGACCTGTGGTTTACTGTATTAAACTAATGTGTTTCATCTAGATCTTTAAAGATTAGCTGAGTTTGAATATAGTGAGTAGCACAGGGTGAGAGGTTGATGATAACAGGAAATGACAAGCTCAACGTGTAAGTAATGCGATGCTGTTGTGGAAGACCTCAGCTGTGTGTTCAGATTTACTGGGATTTACAGGGAAGACTGAAGAACTTTGAGCTACTGAGTTGGTAGAAGATTCCAGGCAGTACTACTTGTCAAATATGTAAAGTGGAGCAGCAGAGGGCAAATTATTCTCTGTATTTATTTTGGATAGTCTATAGAAAGGACAGCTTTAGCTTGACACCGAGAAAAGCTTTTAATTGTGAAGATAGTGAAGTGCTGCAAGAAATGCTTCTGAAAGCCTGCACTGACAAACTGCTGGATGACTTTTGTCAGATGCTAGTGGATGTAATTCCGTTTGCCTTAGGAGAGAAGGATGGACAGTGTGGTCCCTGAGATTTTTCCTACAGTTCCCATGATACTCTTTCAGCAGAGCTTGCCCTGAGGGTTTTCTTTCTGCCCATTTGTCCTGCAGCTCAGTTTCCTCTCTTGCTTCGTGCTCTGAGTCCCTGATCAGAGCTTTGTGACCCAGGTTGTTGTAAACTTGTGGTTCTCAGGTGAGAGGAGCATGCAAGAGGGAAAAGGTTGCCTCTAATATGTATGTGCAGAACTACAACCCTGTAAAGACTGAGCAACATGGAATATTCTTAGAGCCAGAAAAATATTGAAAATCCTGTAAATGGAAACACTTCTGTGCAGCCATTCTTCGAGGAATCAGCCCTGTGTACAGGTGCAAGGCTTTTTTGTTGTTCCCTCCCTATCACACTTCTTTGGTCTGTTCTCCTCCCCAGCTTTTCCCATCCTCTGCCGTGAAGGGAAGGGATGTGATACCACAAGCACAGAAATGCAGTAGGAATAGAGGCACACTTCAGGCTTGGACTTCTGCTGTCACAGATTCCTGCTGAGGTCCGGTACCAGCAGGCCGCCACTCTCACAGTGCTGCAGTTGGAAAGGAGGAGAGCTGATTGCTGGAGGTGTGGGAGCAGCTGAGCAGCCCTTCAATTCCTTTTCCTTCTGGGGGAGACTGAACGTGGCTTTCGGTGGCAGACTGTAGAGGCACAGCCTCCTCTCAGCCCAAGGTAAGCAGAAGGCACTGAGCAGTGAATTCCAGGCGTGCCTCTAGCTCTCTCTCCTTCCTGATGGAGTACAATGGGATGTTAAACTGGCAGGTGTTGGCACACTGCACATGTGCATGATGGAGAACTTGTGCTTGTTGGTGGAGTGTGCTTTCACTGGCTGTGTGTGCCAGGCATCGCTGTCACCGACTTAATGGCTGCTCTGTGCTTGGACTACACAATTAATGCGGTGAGAACTGGAATTGTTCTTTCAGGGTAAGCAGGATTGTGTGGAAGAAGGTGGTAGCTTCAAGGTCATTCCCAGAAATGGAATGGAAAAGCAGTCATGAACGTTTCCTTGTTTGCATGATGTAACAAATTTCCTGAGATACCAAGGATAGGATCCACACGTACAGATGAAACTGGAATTTGTGACTACTCTATGTATATATACATATAGATTATAATGTATAAGCAGTGTGTGTGCATCTGGCTGACATTTCAGCATCTTCCTGAAAATAGGAAGCATAAAGCATGCTTACATGTAGTTTAGTGTTTTCTTATTCTCTACAGCAGAGGTTAGAAGGGAATTAGTATCCTTTAGATAAAAGAGGCTACTGACGTTTGATAGCAGTGAGTGCAGTAATGAAGTTTTATCTAAAATAATACAGCTTTAAAAAAGTGTCCAAGTGAGTAGAAGCAGATTGATTGGGAGCTGCCTTTGTTTACGATTTCTTTCCTTGAACCAGGCTGCAGTTCCTTGCCAGTGCTGTGCACAAGTCTTGTCCTAGTAGGTGTATAGTACCCAGTGTGGATTGGTCCCAAGTTTTGAAAGACTGGAAATGTCAGTGACTTTCTGTGTAGTTGGTATTACTGCTAGTGTTACTGCTTTGGTGTCCACCAGGAGTCCTAGGTCCTGTTCTGCACTGCTGCTTTCCAGATGGGTGGTCCCAGCAGGTCCTGGTGCCTGGGGCTGCTCAGGACTTTGCATTTCTCCTGAACTCTGGGAGGTTTCTGTCAGCCCGTTTCTGCAGCCTGTCACAGTCCCTGTGGATGCCAGCATGGCAGTGGTGTATGTGCCACTGCTCCCAGCTTTGTGTCAGCTGCAGACTTGCTGTCCATCACGCAGACGAGTGATGGAGATGTCCCAGCTGTGACCCCTCCAAGTGGGCTTTATGCTCTGGATCACCACTCCCTGGGCTTGGCCACGTGGCCATTTCCCAGCCCACCTCGCTATCTGCTCATCTGATCATCAAGTAGATCTTGTGGGCACAGTGCTGAAGGCCTTACTGAAGTCCAGGTAAACAGTATCTACTGGTCTCCCCTGAATGTACCATGCAGAAAGCCATCAGGTTGGTCAAGCATGAATTCCCCTTGGTGAATCCGTGCTGACTGCTGCTGGTGGTTTTCTTGTCCAGTAATTCTAAGAGCCTGATGAGTTCAAAGACTTTTTCTCATTCTTGGTCACTGACCTGCAAGTTGTTCAGTGAATGGTGTATCCTGGAGGAGCACCTCATGGAAGTAATGATTGAAACTGCATTTACCAAATGCCTGACTGATGAAGTGAATCCTCTTCCCTTTGCTTCCTGGTGGGGGGAAAAAATAAGTCTCACACGAAGATTTTGATTCTTGAGTCATTTGGACAAGCCGCAATTCTGTGTCTTCAGCACTTTGTTTCATCCTAAGGTCTTTAAATTCCTCTTCTCTTTCAGGGACATCTGGAGTGGCCTTTAATGCTACCTAATCATAGCAGTGTTCTTCTGCCAGATGAGAAGATGTTGCTTATTGGTGGTGGTGGGAACTGCTTCTCCTTTGGGACACACTGGAATCCAAATGCTGTCTCACTGAACCTCGGCATCATTCTGACCAGCCACTAACAGGGACCACCCAGGACTGAGCTGTAATGCTGCACCGTGGTGTGACATCTGTTTACCTGCAGGTCCAAGAACAACAAGAAGTTACTTAAAACGTTTTTGGTATCCTGAATGCATTTGTAAAGGTGGGATAAGGAGAAGGGATTAAGAAGTGAAGTTCTGTCAAGGGGTTGCATACCTCATCTGCCTTTTTTTTTTTTTTTTTTTTTTGTAGTCCTTCTTTGTGTTGTTGCAAACAGTGTTTTCCAGAACTAGCTTTGTAGGCCTTAGAATCATAGAATCATAGGATTCTAGAATGGCCTGGGTTGAAAAGGACCACAGTGATCATGTAGTTTCAACCCCCTGCTATGTGCAGGGTTGCCAGCCAGCAGACCAGGCTGCCCAGAGCCACATCCAGCCTTAGAGGTGAAGCAGGGAACAGTGCTGTGTTCAGAAGTGATGTAAGTTTGCACAGTGCTGACTTGTAGGTCAAGTGAAGTCACTGAGTCAAGAAGCCATTGGAAAGATGCAGCCAAGCATAACTGAATGTGAAGCAGGATGTGTCACTGGTCATTCTTGAATGTTTCTAAAGGCCTTTGTAAGGGTGTATGGAAGGAGAGAGTCTGCTCCCTTAAGGATATTTGGTCAAAGGGAAAATAGGAAAGTGAGGAAGACATAAGCAGGAGCATAGAGAGATACAGACCTGACCAGCAAATGATAAGCCAGGCCGTAATGGAAAGCTGCCTGGTCAGTCACAGTTACTGATGGGGGGATGTAAGTGTGTGAGACTGTTTATTCCAGCAAGGTTATCTGGCTAGGGAGTTTCATTTCTGGTTGAGTCTGCAAATGGGAGAGTGGCAGCAGTGTCCTCCAGCCTGAGCACAGATCCTGGGTCCGCAGACTTTGGGCTGCCAGCCAGTGGTGCTCAGGAGTGGTCTCAGGCCGTAGCAGCTGGAGGAGGCAGTCACACCTTTACCTCTCTTAGCAGTCTTGATATGACAAGCTGTGTTTCTTGCCAGCAGCTCTGCTCCAATCTGTGGCTCTTGCTTTGCTACCCGGGAGGATAATAGTATGCCTGTGACATGGGGCAGGGCTCATGGCTTTGCTTTCTCCCTCCAGTAGAGCCTCCATCAGGCTCTATTTCTCCCTCAGAGGTGGAGATGCTGCCTCTCAGCCTCCTTCCATCATGCCCATGCTCTGCAGCCAGAGGAGCACAGGCCAAAAGACAGAAAGCACAAAGACCCAGCCCTGCTCACAGGGCCATCACCCAGCCCAAACCAGCTGGGTCCACAGCCCTGCTGACAGGTGAAGGGTTTCTGCAGCCAAGCTGCTTTTGCTTTTTTCTCTCCTCCTCTTCTCTCCTGCATCTCTCCTGCCTTGTGGCTCCACAGCAGGCCTTTGTTTCTTCTCCACCAGCAAAGGAAAGAAGATGAGACCCAAGAAGCGCCAGCTCCCAAAGGACAGAGTGGGACACAGCCTGCAGGGACATCCCCACTATTCCAGCTGCCCCTACCAAGGGCAGTTTTTCCATTCTCTTGTCCTTCTTTGCTTTATCCCTGATGTGTCCACAGCGTCACTTTCCCTTCCTTGTTCTCAGACCTTCTGCTGCAGGAAGACTTACTGACATAGCCAGATGGGATGATGGTCCTTCAGCCTTCGTGCAGAGACTGTGAGCCTTTGAGTTTCTGCTGAAGTTAAATTTCATAGCTGTAACTAAAGAAACTGTTCATCTCTGTTTTTTCTGTCCCTCTCCACTGCTTGCTGTTTTTTGTTGGTTTTTTTTGTTTGTTTGTTTTAGTATTGTATCTGTATGCGTTTCCTGCTGTGGTCAGCGTAGGCATTAATCTACCTGGGTTTGGAGATTAAAACAATGAATGATTAATTACATAGCCTTGAGGTTATTTTTCAAGAACAGCAATGGAAGCAGTGATGGGCAAGTCTCAAGAGGTTTACGTAAAGGTTCAAATCGGATCAAATCCCTAAATTCCATAGACTGGGAAGCTGGCTGGAAACATCCATAAGAGGGAAAAGTGCTTTGAGGATGTATTTTAAGTTAGAGCAATGGGCCCAGTGGGAAAAATAAGAAACTGTTTAGAAAACACCTCTTAATCTTGGGGCTGAGAGTCAGTGCACATCCTTAATTACTCTGTCAAGGAAAGCATGAGCATTTAGATGACTTTCAAAGTCTGAATGCAGGGACAAATGTAGAATTTCTGTCACATTTTATTCTTTTCATAATGACTCAGTGTTTGGTCAAACTGGGAACAAGGATTCCAGCACAGTAGAGATGTTATTCTTCTCATAGCCTTTCTTTCTCTTTGCTCCCACAGAATGAAAAGACCTTCCTGCACTGACATGGAAGATCATACGTTGTTATGCCAAATCCCTCGGGAGCATTTCTTCTGTGGCACCAATGGAACAGGAATGTGGAGAGATGTCCAAACACAGATTTTGGTGCATCAGCCCTCATGATACCGCATAAATTGACCCATAAACCACATTCATTCTTATATCTTCTTCTTATTTTTTCTTTTTTTCTTTTTTGTTTTTCTTATCAAATATTCTGTTAATGCAGTGTACTTCTGGATGGCTACCAGGCTTTAAACTGAGAGGGAGCAATACAGTCATACTACAGGGCAGAAACCCCTTTAAATTAACCTTGCCTTTAAGCCCAGGTTAACTCTGTGCTAACTGAGACTCTGTCTTTCCCACTGCTTTTGAAATGGAAAGACCAAGAGGGTGCACAAAAATCTGTCTTTTTTCCAGTATGCTATGGAGATAGAACCTTAGTTTGTAAGCTTCTGGGAGCTGTGTCTAATAGTATAGTTGAGTAATGGACCTTCTTCCTCAGCAGTGCTTCTGGCTGTGGTGGCACCAGAAGTACTGTGACATTACTTGAGCAAATGGGAAGAGAAAACAACTGCAGTGATTTCTATCAGGCCATGAAAAAGGTCCCATACGCACTTCTGCCATGCAGCTTTTGTTGCAGCTTGGCCATGTTCTAGCTCTAACATTAACAGCTCCCTCGTAGACCTAACAGCAGATGGGTGTGAAGCTGTGAACTACTTACTGAGCTGCTCTTGAAGTTATGCCAAGAGAGATACCTGCAGGCACACATTCATTCTGCAGGCCAGTGCTGTAAGGTCACAGGAAGAACGAGGTCAGCAGTGACTTGTCTGATGTTTCTGGGGTGTGCATTGGCTCGACTGGCTGCCCACAGTCACTGAGCTGCAAACAGAGGAGGTGGGGATAATAATTCATAACAGGTCAGTTATCCATTGGGTTTCTGCATCTCTTTATGTTTGCAAATGGTCCATGAACAGACCCTGATTTTCCTGAATGCATTAGTTACTCAGAGTTATTGCTGACACAGGAAACAAAGCAGAGAAATGCTGGCTGGGGTCACCTTTCTCTGAGGCTGAGCAGGACTGCCATCAGCTGGGCACTGAACGTGAGGGCTGGTGAAAGAAAGGGAGCATAAGGCCCAAATGCAGGAAGCTGAGAGACAGAGAGAGCCATCGTTAGAAGGTCTGCAGCCTTCTGACCTGAGATGTTATTAGCTACGTGCCACAGCTTGATCTTTGGCAACAGTCGCTCTGCAGAGATGATGTCTGCTTTGTTTCAGTCTTCTTGGCTGTTTTTTCCAGCATCTGGCTGCTGCCTTTGCTCCTCTTGCCTCCCCTTTTGATCTCATTCTCTTGCCACATCTTTTCAACTATCAGAGTAAGTTTTGGCTACAAAATAATCTGACACACAGCTCCTTCTCAGACATTGTATGGGTAATGTGAAGATGAAAATACATTCATAATTTGAGCTGTTAAACCATTCTGATTCCCCCTTTCCATCCACAGCAAACAGTTTTTTTCCCACACTGCTGTTTCTATCCAGCACTGTGCATCTGTACAGTGGTGCAGAGGTTGGTGGCCCTGCCTGTGGCAGGGGGTTGGAGATTCATGATCCTTGAGGTCCCTTCCAACCCGGGCCATTCTGTGTGTGTGTGTGTGACTGGCTGAACACCAATTGTTGTAGCTCAGCAGGTATATTGCTGATTATTGAATGTCTGACATCTGCTTATCAACACTTGGCCACTATTTCTGGACAGTTGCTCATCCCTGAATAGAGATAAGTCTGGAAGGAGGATGGAGGGGAGTCTCTTGATGCCTGCCTGTTGCATCCAACCTGCCCACAGAGTGAGTCAATTCGGCCTTGTGTGGAGGCCCTGGCTTCTTTGGAGTCTGTTTTTCTTTTGCTGAGCTTCTCTTATCCAAACAGAATGGCCTTACAACATGCTTTCTGGTCCTTAATGCTATACCCATACTATTTGTAACTATTACAGTTCTGTGAGAATGGATCACATGACTGAACAACTGTATTTCTAAAACATGTTATGAAATAACTTATTTTTACTGATACTAATAAAGTGTTTCTACTTTTTCAAACTGTTTCTAAGGGCAAATTACAAAACACATTGTGCTGTACTGCTTCAGACCAATCCCACCTTCTGCTAGCCAGTGCAGAAACAACATTCCATCCTACAGCATTAGCTAGTTCAGAGGTACCAGGCGTGTATCTGGATGTGGCTGTTGTGCATAACTGGGGCTGAGGGATCAGAAATGACAGCTCCACTCTGTGAGACCACAGAATTAAAATGGAAAGATAAAATAGTTGCAGGGCAATTGTTCTGTGTGCCTGAAGCAGGGACCGATTTATCGGGGAAAGATTTAACAGTTAAATGAGGATTACAGCTGAAAGGTTGTGAAACAGATATCAGGGTCAAGATATCAATGAATGTGTTAACAGCTGATGAAGAAGAAATGAATCCAAAGGTGTGGGCAGGGGAAGGAAATTGGGGTGGACTCACAATTTTCCCTTACAAATAACTGTCCAAGGAGGGAGTGGAGCTGTGAAACAGCAACAATATCCCATAGCCTTAGAAGGGAGAGTGGGTCTAAAAGCTGTAATACAGACATTGGTTCAGGATGGTCTTCTGGAACCTTGTCTGTGGCCTTATAACACCCCAATCCTGTCGGCACGGAAGGCAGACGGCACGTATCGGCTGGTGCAAGGTGTAAGAAAATGACTGAACCAGTTCTCAAAAGACAGCCTGTGGTTCCTAACCCCTGTACCCTAATGAGTCAGATCCCACACGAACATCAGTGGTTTGGTGTGAGAGACCTCAAAGATGCTTTCCGGACAGCCTTTGGACTCAGGGAGAAATGGCTGCGTTTGTATGAGGACACATTGTAATCTTACCGTGATTCGTGATGATACTGTAGGTACTGGAACTCGTGCTAATCCTTGTCTTTGCAACATGTGGATCAAGAAACTGGTGCTGCAGTCATGGAGAAAGCTCCCTTCCAACCACTCAGCAAGCATTGGGATGAGACAGCTTCCTGCTGGGGAGCCCTCCGACATCACTGCTGCCTCCTCCAGAACCATACCTGCAGATGCTTCAGAGCTCATCAGCATGGACTTCCTTCCTCCCGTCAGCAGCTGCTCCTGCACTGACCTTCATTCCTACTGGGATACCATCTGCTTCCAGCAGGAGCTGACCTGCGAGACAGAGAAAGGAAACGTGGGATTGACACAGGAGAGCCACAGAGATGATCAGGGGACTGGAGCACCTCCCCTGCAAGGACAGGCTGAGGGAGCTGGGCTTGTTCAGCCTGGAGAAAAGAAGGCTGCGGGGTGACCTCATTGCAGCCTTCCAGTACCTAAAGGGAGCCACAGACAGGAGGGGAATCAACTCTTTGGAAGCGTAGATAACTGCAGAACATGCGGAAAAGGTTTTAAGTTGAGGGAGGGCAGATTTCAGTTGGATGTCAGGGGGAAGTTCTTCGCTGAGAGAGTGGTGAGGTGTTGGAACAGCTGCCCAGAGAGGCTGTGGATGCCCCGTCCACCCTGGAGGTGTTCAAGGACAGATTGGATGGGGCCCTGGGCAGCCTGGTCTAGTCTTAAATGGGGAGGTTGGTGGCCCTGCATGTGGCAGGGGAGTTGGAGATACATGATCGTTGAGGTCTCTTCCAACCCTGGCCATTCTGTGATTTTTTTTTTTTTTCCTATGATGTTTATCTGCAATCTGAGAGACTCCTGGAGTGCAGTGAGAATGACTTTGTGGTGCAGGCATTGGGCACAGCAAGCAGAAGGGAAGCATTGCTGGACATGGTGCACACCAGGGGTTACGACAGGAGGCGGTCAGGGCTGCAGTGACCATGCCCTCCTTGAGTTTGTGATCTCAAGGAATGCGGGCCTGGCAGGAAGCAAAGTCAGGAGCCTGAACTTCAGGAGAGCCAGCTGCAGGCTGTGCAAGGCATTCTTGGACGAGATCCTCTGGACAACTGTTTGTAGGGGCAAAGGGATGGAAAAGAGCTTGTCACTTTTTCAGAAAAAACTTGCTCAGAGCTGAACAGCTCTCCATGCCTACCACATGAAGTCAAGCAGAGGAGGCAGGAACCCTGTTTGCTTTTTGTTGGGAGGGTGGGAAGGAGCTTTGGGTTAGAGGCATGTCCTGTGCCAGAGCATCCCGATGGCACGCGTGGGATCAGCAGGTCTGTCAGAGAAGCGGTGAGGTTGCACGCCGAGCTGCAGGAGAGGAAGGGGAGGAGGTGCCAGCACGGCTCTGCACGATGCTCTGCGACACTGGGCAGCTTGATCATGGCTCAGCAGTGGGATCAGACGAGGAGAAGGAAATCAAGGATGGGAGGGAGCCATCAAACACAGTCAGTGAGTGTCTGTGCAGTCCCAGGTTGTCTCTGCTTTTGCAGCATTTGTGTGCTGCAGGGTGAGCAAATTCTTCTGCTGCTTGATTCTTCTGCAAGAGTCGCCTAAAAGGGAAATGGCCACTGAGCTGCAGACCAAGCAGTACTGCCTGACATTGGTCAGGGTGAGCTCCTCCTGCTGCAGTGTGATGATGACAGGTCTGGAGATGATCTGCACGGCCAGCTCGTAGATAGGAGCCAGGAAAGGACATGGTGGGAGGAGAGAGGTGTTAAGGAGCAGCCAAGGCATCAAAATGCATGAGAAAGCCCTGAAAAGCATCACAAAGCCACAGCCAGGAAGCTTGGGATTATCATGAGCAGCATCCAGGATGCTAGAGATTATTTGCTACCACACCAAATGGTAGCAGAGCTCTCCCTGCAGACATCCCAAAGCCAGACAAAATGGGAACAACCCCAGAGCTCTGCTGCACGCACCCTACAGCCACAGTGTTGCAAGCTGAGTGTTGCATTCATCCCAATCTGTGTGAATGAAGACTTGGAAGGCAGTCAAGGTGTTGAGTGAGCACTAGTGTGCTTTTATTATTATATAAAAGACAGGATGGTGTGAGAGGTCCACGGTGAAGATGGGACTCATCCTCTCTTGTCATGGAGAGAATGGCTCAGAGCTCTCAGTGCTGCTGTCCGGTGCCTGGGACTGGAGGCCTGATTGAAAGTCCCCCTGCAAGAGGCTCTGCTCCTCCTCACTGATCCTGGCCTGCTCCTGCATGGAGGTGCAGCTTTCGGGGCACTCACACTGTGCTTGGGATGGGCTGCACTGCAGAGACACTGGGTTACAATCCAGGTTGCTCACAGTGGTGTCTGGGAGGCTCAGGTCAGCATTTTCAGCAGAGCCAGGTGTAATGAGAGCTTGAAAGTGAATGAGCTCCTTCTCTCCATCACTGTTGTTACTGTTGTCAGATGGAAGGCTGCTGTTGGAACTGCAGAAATTCATGCTCCCTATGAGAACTCCACTGCCGGAAGCAGATAGTGCATCATTGCTACTTGCCCTGGATCTTCTGGGTTGGCAAGGGCTGGATTCACCTAGAAAGGATACACAGGGGTTAGTGTCAAACTTTCACAAGCTGAATTATGACAGTGGTTCTTGATCAGGGGTGTACTGAAGATGTTAGGCAGGGGCTGGAATGCTACAAGGAGATACAAGTGCACTGCAAGCTTGAATTCTGTGTTGCTGAAAAGCAGGGATTTGGAAGCTGCATTTGCACCCTTACCTGCCAGGACTACCACTGCTGTTTCTGAGGGCTGCCTGGCATTGCGCTGCAGTTGGCGTTTGCTCCCAGAGGATGGCTTTCTGAGGCTGAAGCAGCAACACCAACTGCCAGCTGGTGATTCCTCATTCTTGCTGGGTGGATTTTGCCTGGAGAGAGAAAACAGCGAATGCTGTGAGTCGTGCGTGGTGCAGGGTGAGGGAAGAGCAGCACTGAGCTCTTGGCAGCAGTTGCTTGTTCCTAGCACTGCCTGGTTTCTGCAGAAGCACAACTTAGAAACTCGCTCTGTTTCCAACAGTTGAGGATGGCTCCATTCTATAGCTCAGCCCTGAAGTTTTGCTGGCTAAATTCCCCTCCACTCTGTCAAGCAAGATGCAGAGCATGGGAGCAAAGGCTCCACAGCTGTACAGCACAGCATCTGAGGGATGGCTTTGATTGAGCTGGCAGGCGTAACTGCTTTCTGAGGAACCGTGCAGCCATAAAGGAAGCACAAAAGCATCTCTGACTCCCACATTAGAAGCTGATCGGCCTCATCTCATGCCATGTTTAATTTCTAGTGCCAGCAAGTCTGACCAACTGCTCTGCTTAAAGGAGAACTGGAATTGGTTTCAGGCACGTGGCCCTGAAATCTGGAAAACCCCACCATTAGCGTAACCTAGTTTCAGCAAGTTTGGGCACTAGAAATAATGGAAAGAAAAGCACAAAAACCCACCCAAACAGTGATGCTAGGTACTGGAAAAGAAAGTCCTCTTTACCTGTCAGATGGAAAGTCAATGGTTGTGTGGAATTTGCCCTGCCCAGCTGCAGGGCTTTCTTCCACTTCAATGTCCCTGCTGCTCTCTGTCACCACAGGAGAGCTGCTGTGGCCTCGCCTCTGTGCCTGTGCCTCCTCCAGGCTGAGCAGCTTTGCGGCAGCAGAAGAGACCCACACAGCCTTGGGCCCTGGGAGAGAATTGTGCCCTGTAAGGGAAAACCACAGGTCAGAGCGAGGATCAGAAGGCAGCAGCACAGCCACCACAGTTCTGGGGGAGGTGCTGTATTTTTCTCAGGCTTGCTTATCCGAGCCACTGGAAGAAGAAGAGCTCCAAATAACCATGTGGGCAGAGGTGTGTTTATGGCAAAGGACACGGTCATCATGAAGAGCAGCTCACTGTATCGAAACAGGCACAGAAAAACCTGAGAAAATGGGGGCAGGGAACTGAGAAAGCTTCGCTGCCACACTGGCATCAAGCTTCTCCTGCATGCAAACCATAATAATGACCGTTTCCTCCTTGTGAAGTTTGGGCTTGGACATTCTCAGCATCCAGCAACAGGATGCCAGATTCTAATGGAAGCCCAGAGGTCTGCTGTCCCCTTGATGGTAAAAGAGTATCTCAAAGGTCCTGGAGAAGGCCTGCATTTGATCAAGGTGTCAGATCAAGATAAAGCTAATGGAGAAAGACACTCACCTGCTCCATCTGCGATGTCTGATGTGGATTTGGAGCAGAAGAGGACGTCTGTGTGGTTGATGATGAATTCCACAACATCCGACTGCGTCTGCAGCTCCATGCAGGCAGCTCTTCCGCTGGCGCAGGCAGACTCGTTCTGCTGTGATCTGTAGAAAAGGCAGATTTTAGAAGTCATTTCTCCAAGACTGTTTCCCCCAGTCTGAATTGTTGCAGCCAAAAGCTGTCAACTGAGGCTCTGGAGACTTCCGCAGTGGGCAATCAGTGATGCCACTGCAGAAATTCCCCTGGATGATCAAGGACACGTCAGTCCCATGTCAACAAGACTGCAGAAATTGTCACCTAGACATTGTGCCCTTGGGGTTGGAGAACAGCCCAGGCTCCTGCTCTGCTGTCAGCCACTTACTGCAGATTTTCCAGGAGAAGAGCACATTTGATGGAGGAAAAGGGAGGACTGTTTTTTTTTACTGGAGATCAGATGGAAGCGTTGTGTTGAAACAGAACCAGAAGTTTACCTTAAGAGGTTTGGAGCCCACACAATGGCTAGGTTCTTGGCATGCATGTTTGTGATGGAGGAGCTCCCAGCCAGACACGCCAAGTGTCTCATCAGGTACTCCAGTGTCCTGGAAGACAAGAGAGGCAAATGTTCAGCACCAACGAGCATGCCGTGCTGCAATTCAGAAAGCAAACCTCCATTCATGCTAGGTCTTGTTATTGCTACTGTCACCGAAGATGAAGTAGATCCAACTTGACCGAGTGCCACGCTGCAGCACCAAGCCCCAGCACAGCACAGCCGCAGCCATCAGCTGCACCAAGCGTGCCCCCGTGCCCAGGAACTGACCCCATAAAGTAACCCCATGGAGCCTTCAACCCTTCAGCATACACAGGCATCACGTTACCAGCGTGAGACAAAGCCTGGAATCGCATCACTGCCCTCTGCCGTGCAGCAGGGCTGAGGTCAACAGGCTGAGGGCAGCACTGACCTGTAATGAGGAGCGGGCAGCTGCTGGATGACGTCCTGCATTCTGACCAGCCGCTCCTCCTCTGTAGCGGCACCAACAGCATCCTGGAGTAGTGCAGAAAGGGAGCGAGACACAAATCAGGCTAGGAAACCACTGCGAGTAAACCTCGTGGGGCTGACAGCAAAAGGGCCTCAGAGCTGGGGCACTGCTGCAGCCATCTCCCCAGAGGCCCAGGGAAGAGGGAAATGAAAGACATTGCCTTGTGCTTACCGAGAACTTGCCATACAGCTGGTGGGTGAGCAGAGGGTTCGGGAGCTCCCTGAAGTACATCTTGCAGAGGGAGCTCATGCTGTGAATGTCACGCACGGTGAGCTCAGGAATCTGCTCAGACTCAAATTCCTGCCTGGAGAGAAGGACGCCAAACCGGTTGAGCAAGAGGAAGGCAAGGCCAAAGCCACACCAGATGCACTCAGGCTGTGTCAGTCGCAGCACTCTTACCGCAGTCTCTGGATGTTGGACGCGACGCCGGACAGGCGGTATATCCCCTGCACCACGCCGTGCTGCTCAAGGAACTCAGCGCAGCTCTGGAGGACCTGGGGGACTAAAGAACACGTGCCAGCTGTCAGTTGAGCTCCTTACTCAAGTCCTCTTTCAGGCTGTTCTCCCATCACATCCCATCCACAAAGCCCAGCCAGGCTTGGCTGAAGCAAATACAAATGTGCTTGTCTCTTAGGAGCATCCGCCTCACTTTATCCTTCAGCCATCAACTCCCATTACACGTGTCTCCACTGCTATCAGCCTGCCCCCTGCTAGATATGATCTCCCTTCATCTTCTTCAGATGCCCAAGAGAGGAAGATCTCAGGAATGGGCTGTTCCTTACCATCACGACCAGAGTGGAGAAGATGCTCTCCCAGGTCACAGCCAAACACCCTTTCCTTCTCCACCTCCCGCTCGGTCAGTTTCTTTGGGCGGGCCTTCACCAAGGAACGAAGGAAGGTGAGGATCTTGCTGCGTTTCTTGGGCTCTGCACAACAAAAGGAAGAAACCAGGTCATTTCAGGTTTGGCTCAGTTGGACGAGGCCGAGCACAGCACATTCTACAGAGCACGTCAGAACGGGAAGAACATTACCAACAAGTACATACAAAACCTGCTTCCCCACACCATCAAATGTAACATCCATACCTGGCTTTGGCACTGAGTTGATGAGTGTCTCAGGAATGTTCTTATTAATGAGTTCCACACAATTCCCAGGGAAAAATCCAACCTGTAACAAGAACAAAAAGAGAGGCCAACTATTGCATGCTGCATTTCTTAGGTCTGAACTGTTAAACCAAAAGCCACATAACATTTCCCTCAGAACGTGCTTGCCTGACACTCCATAAGACTATCCAGCAGAATATGTCCTGCATAAAGGTAATAATTTTTCAACATTTGCAGCCAAAGGCAAGGTCCTCTGACACCGACACAGGGAAACTGTTTACGTCCATTACCCATCCTGTGCAGGCAGAGCAGCTCTAAGCTGAGATTCCTGCCTTTACTGAAGTTGCACTCTCTGGTCTGAAGCTTGTGCCTACCTGGAAGCCGTGCTTGCCTCTCCACCAGGGGGTCAGCTCCTTTGGTGGCATGTCGATGACACAGACGATGTCTCCCACCTGCAAGAGATTGCAACCTCAATCCCAGATTCAGCACGGCTGGGAGGAAAGCACAGCTCAAATGACTGCATTCTTCTGCACTGCCAAACATCGCCGAGCTTGAGAGCAATTGCACCAGTGCAGCTCTGAAGGCATTTGCCATTGTAAAACTGAACAACAAGGAACGCCTTGAACTGCTTACCTCAAAGGAGAGTTCATCCGCTGCCTGGGCAACGTGTCTCTTAATGACATGGGCAGCAGCAATAGCTGGAATATTCACAGCTGACTCCCCATGGTCCAGCAGGGGCTTCCCGTTGTTCTCAGTCTGAAACAGAGAGTACAGGCCACGGTGAGGAGCTGAGAACAAACGAGGAGGATTTCAAGGTGAGGAGCACATCTGCAGAGAAAGCTGCAGGAAATGCACTCAGTCCTTATCATGGGCACTTCAGAAGGAACTGCAAGTCTAATAACAGCTGTTTCAAGGGAAAAATCAGAAGAGGACAAACACCACAACCGAGATGGCTCCAGTAGTTTTATCAACTTGCCACACTTGCACTACTGTCTTGCCAAAGAGGAGCGTAAGGAGCCGCAAGGATTCTGACACTCCTGAAAAGCAGGAGAGCACATCTGCGGCTCACTCTGCTGGCTCCAGGCAGGGAACAAAGACCAATCAGAGCTTCATACTCTACCTCTGTCCATGCCAGGTCAGGCCCACAGCTGATCTCGCTGCACGCCACGGCCATCAGCGTGGGTGTGACAAGCTGGAACTGAAAAGAAACACGCTTTTATTTTCTCTGTTCACATCTCTGCTGTGCTCCCTACAGCTGTGGGGCACACTCACACAGCCGAAGCACGCCTGCTTGTGTGATGCTGTGCAGCTCTGCACAAGCTGGGGCTAGGACTCTTTGCCTAAGGGATTGGTTTCCTTAACACCACCTGGTCACAGCACCATAGACAGCATCCTTCTGAGGGCTGAGCTGGAGAGCACGTGGAAAAACCCACATATGACCAGCGTCCCATCAGAGCTGGATGAAGCTGTGTTACTAAACACGGGGCGTCACGGGCTGCTAAAGCATGTGGGGGGACAAACCATGGCAGGTACCTGGCAAGAGATCAGAACGAGGGAGACAAATCTCTCGAATCCGCAGCCGTTCCTTGTCACTTTGCTCTGATCTTCCACGAGCAAAAGCTGCAGCAGGGAAGCAGGCAGAGGGGGGAGAGAGGAGAGAGAAAGAGCAGGTCAATGAGCTTCCACGGTTTAGCAAAGACGACAAGGGAAAAACCATGGGACAAATGCCACTTTTATGGACAGTTTTGGAATGCATTTACTGGGTGAAAATTACACCTGATGGTCAAGAGTAAGCAATATCAGAGAATCACAGAAGGGCTAGGGCTGGAAGGGACCTCAAGGATCATGAATCTCCAACCCCCTGCCACATGCAGGGCCACCAACCTCCCCATTTTATACTGGACCAGGCTGCCCAGGTCCCCCTCTAATCTGGCCTTGAACATCTCCAGGGATGGACAGAGCATCCACAGCATCTCTGGGCAGCTGTTCCAGCACCTCAACACTCTGTTTGCAAAGAACTTACCCCTGACACATCTGTCCTCCCTCAACTTAAAACCATTTTCCCTTGTTCTGCTGTTATCTACTCTTTAAAAGAGTTGATTGCCCTGTTTGTAGCCTCCCTTTAGGTACTGAAAGGCTGCAATGAGGTCACTCTGCAGCCTTCTTTTCTCCAGGCTGAACAAGCCCAGCTCCCTCAGCCTGTCCTTGCAGGGGAGGTGCTCCAGTCCCCTGATCATCTCTGTGGCTCTCCTCTGGACCCTCTCCAACAGTTCTCTGTCTTTCTGGACACAGTAATGCAGATGGGGCCTCACAAGAGCAGAGTAGAGGGGGACAATCACCTCCCTGTCCCTCATGGCCACCCCTCTGCTGATGGACATAAGATGATCCCAAGAGCTCCGCCAGCCAGCAGTTCTCAACACTCACTGCCCACCCGTCTATCCCACACTGTCTCAGCTTACCTACAAGAAGCTGCACAGGACGGTGTGAAGACAAAGGTACTCAGTCGGTGCACAAGTGCAACAAGCGAGCTGCTCAGTCAGAGCTCCAGCGCTCCAATGAAGGGACGCAGCACGCACTGCTCCTGCCCTCATTCTAGCCCTTATGACATCACTGAGGGCCACCAGGCTGCTCCACCATGACGCACAGGGTGGGGAGCCAAGACCAGTCACAAGAGCAGAAGATTCCACCAGCCCAGCCCAACATTCTAGAATCAGGGGGTGCTTGGAATTCTACCTCAGCCAAATCCTGGAGAAGCTGCACGGGGTCGTCATGACCAAAGCGCAGGACCTGGCGCTTGCTCTTGTTGAGCCTCGTACAACTGGCCTCAGTGCATCCCTCTGGAGGGCCTTCCTGCCCTCAGGCACATGGACGCTTCCTCCCAGCAGCGTACCTTGCAGTGCTGGGCCCATGTCAAATCCACACTAGAGTCCTTCTTGTTAAATTCAAGGGCGTGTTGCAGCACCAATCTATTTCACCTGTAAGGAAATAAAGGAGGAGATGGGAGAAACACAGAACTACTGCCAGACTGCTTTATGACTTTCTTACCCCAACTTCCCTTGCCTCATCCCCTACCCCAACTCCTGGATGATGCCCACAGGCTGATAGTTGGATCCCAAATCCATAGGACTCCTTTCACAGGACTCCATCAAAAAGACTGTCACACTGTTCCATACACTCACACTGACCCAGCAGTGGTATCACAGTCACTTAACACACACAGAACAACCAAACCCCGAGCATGCACATCCCTTCCTGCGTGACTGGAGCCCACAGCTCACCTTCACACCTCCGTGGATCTCTGTTGTCTTACACTGATGAAGCCTCGCTGCAGCTCCGTGGCTGTCACACGAGGCCTGCAGGACCTCTTTCTCTGCAGACCCCATCTGCAGGCATTGGTTCATGAGGTTCACCTCCTGCCCTCCTGAGCAAAAACAAGCACTAAGAACAAGAGCAAAGCACACTGGACTCCACCTGGCCCGATCCCCAACCCTCAGTCCTGTCAGACGTACCCTGGGGTGGAGACTCATCCCCAAAGCCTGGCTGGACATCAGCACAGGCATCATTCTTCAAACGCCCCATCCAAGCAGCAAGGGATCAAAGCGGTGGCACAGCTGAAACAAAAATGCTGTGTGAGTTTCCTGTTAGCACTGAGCAGGAACAAATCCACCGCTGAGCAACAGGATGTGAGACAAGCAGCAGAAGACAACCAACCTGCAGAACCAGCTCGGCTGGGGTCGGTCCAGATGTGTGTCTGCTCCCTTCCGTGGCCCAGGCCAAGCTTGTGAGCTGCTCCTCCTTTGTGCAGGGGGAAATGCTGCAGATGCCATGTGGTGGCTATGCACAGCATGCCTTGGACTTGCTTTTCCTCTCTCCATCTTCCATTAGCAAACAGCATCTCCAACCTTTCCTTGCTAAAAAGTCACTGAGGTAAAAAAGAATCTTGCTTTTTAAACTACCTTACTTATGCAGCTTGATCCTTTAAGGCAGAAGCTCACCAAGCAAGGACCTACCTTAGACAAGCTCAACCTGCAGGGAAAAGTGATTCCTCTGCGCCTGCAGACTTTGCACACATTTCCAGGTGCAGCAGTCAGTCCAGTTCTCAGCACAGCTTTACCAACCACAGAAATCCAGCTGATGCCCGCCGTGCTTTTCTCTCTTCTGAAACACTGCACTGCTGCAAGAAGCAAGGATTAAAACCAGCTGCATTAAGAATAACCCAAACCAACAAGATATTTGAAAACCCAGCCTCAGTGAAACACAATGTAGAGGCAAAAGTTAAGGACAGCTTTCAATTTCTCAATTGAAATTTCAATATTGCATTAGGTGTTGACAACCACGGGGGTACAGCACAGAGAATTACAGGAAGATTAATTTCTCCATCTCCATGCTCCTAGAAATTTAGGATTACAGTTATTTAGTTATAGACGAAGTTTGCGAGATACCAAAGCTAAAATAACATCTTCGTGTTGTGAAATTGAGGTTCACAAATACAAATCACAAAATTCGATGATTCTGTGATTCTGAATAGAAGAAGTGACTCCACTCTGATCAGAAATGCCTATTCATTGTGGTTTTGTTCCTTAAATGTCTGAATTTTCATTTCACCAGTCCCTCCAGAAAGAAAAACATCAGATCTCAGACCCTCACAGTGATTCCAGACAGACATTCCTGATAACACGATTGTTACATCAGACCTTGGTAAAGGCAAACAGAAAGTTACTCAGAATTAGTGAAATGATGGGTAGCACAGCCCTCATCTCCTCTGCAAACAAATTAAGTGTTAGATTGATACCTGGCAATTAATTCAGTCTTCAGCACTCAATTCAGAGCTTTCAGGACAGCGATGTTCTGTCTAGGGAAGGCTGTTGTTACTACAGCAGCAGGATGTCTGGAGCCCAAGTGCAGAGTCTCAGTGTTCCACAAGCCTTGAAGAGGTGCACCGTATGTGCTGGGGCTGATGACACAGACACTGGAGCAAGGCAGAGTGATATGAGAAACTTGATCAGCAGCTGCTCTGTTGTAAACCATTTCTGGACACAAACGGGATCTGGTCGACTTAGGACATGAGCTTTGGGCTGGAGAGCAACTCCCCGAGGAATCACACAGCCACCACAGACCGTTTGCAAGAACCCCATACCAAAACAGCTCATCTGCAATCAGGATTCAATCTGTGCAGCAGTGATTGGAACAGGCGCACACTCTCTGGAATTGCAGGAATGGTCACAAGTGGAATGTCCATCACCTGTGTGCTCTAGCTCTTCTGTGTGCATGCTAGGAGCAGTGATCCCCCTGCAGCCAGTGCTGCAATAAAGTCATGTGGGCTTTCTAACCTGCCAACCAGCAGCCCAGGCTGCCCAGAGCCACATCCAGCCTGGCCTTGGATGCCTGCAGGGATGGGGCATCCACAGCCTCCTTGGGCAACCTGTTCCAGTGCCTCACCACCCTCTGGCTGAAAAACTTCCTCCTCACATCCAACCTAATCCTCCCCTGTCTCAGTTTAAAGCCATTCCCCACCTGTCCCAACACTATCCACCCTCCAAAACAAAACACCCAGGCTGTTCAACAATGAAAGAGCAAAATAACCGACAGCTCTTACTTCCACTGGATGCATTTAATCCCAAACTGAAGGTCACAGGTTAATTACTCATGTGATCATTCCTGTTAGAAGAACTACTCATAGTGATGTGTAGGAGAAAGTAACAGTTTGAAAAGGTCATGGACATATTAGAACTTGCAGCATTTATCTTAATATAGGCCTATATTGCAAAGAATTTTGTAAAACACATGTTACAAGTACTGTGGATTGGATTACACTATATCAAACTCTAAGTAATAACATCGGTTGCTTTTAAATCTACACTTACGTGTTTTCTTCCAACTCCTTGATAAAATTCCTTACTACCTTCAGTTTTACAACCAAAGCAGTGTTTGAGCTGGTAATGTACTCTTGAACAGCACTGCTGCCTTTAACATTCGTATCTTTAGATATGAAAAGAGAATTTGGTCATTATTTCACGATGAGAGAACCGTGATTTGACACAACAGAATTACAATATTGTAAAATGCCACTGTAAGAATGTGGCTTTGATTTTTTTTTTTTTCTTTTTTTTTTTTTTTTAATGCTGAGTGTACCATTAAGAGTGTACCACTCAAGACAAGAATTTTGTTTGTAAGTCGATCTCTGTAACTGTTCTTGGCATCATTCTGAAGGATGAACTAGATACACGGAATTTGGCACTGGCTCCCCAGGGCAGTGGTTTGGCACTGAGCTGACAAAGGTCAAAGAGCATTTGCACAATGCTCTCAGGCACAGGGCTTGACTCATAGGAGGTCCGGTGTGGAACCAGGAGGTGGACTCCATGATCCTCGAGGTCCCTTCCACATCAAGATATTCCATGATCCTCTGATACTTATATTCCCAAGTTCCGTACACAGTGCTCAGATGCTTAAGGTTCCATGAAACAGTGAGGTATCTATGTCCCTTTACCACTGAGTTATTCAATTTGCCAGATGGATCTCATATCCAGTCACATTAAAAAAACACTCAAAGTATTTACTTCAGTCCTCCATTCTGATACAGCTTTCTAGAGCAAGTAAGGAGTTCCAACACAGCATCTCAACACCTCCATTCCTGCCCCCTGGAAACTTTTTTCATTGTACTGAAATTACGTACCATTCTATTGTCACCCTGATTCTGTCATTATCTAGGCAGTTTACTACTATGAAATCTGACAGCAACAAATGCCCACAAGTACAGCAAGCCTGGAATTATTTTCATTACTTATATTTGTCCTGATGTCCTTCTAGATGGTGGGACATTTCTCCATTGAGCAGCAGAGGGCAGCAGGGCTCCAAGGTGAGGGCACACTCTCCTCTATTTTTCTGGCACTCCAAGACAAAGAGAACATGAAAACCAGTTGTGTTTCCCTGCCCATGGCAAACACCAGCCTTTCCATCCTTACAGGGCTTCCTGCCATCAGCAGCAACGGAAACAACATCCCACTCTCCTTTCCCTAATCTGGCAGAGGTTGCAGCTCTTTCTATTGCATCCCTCTTGCTTTCAAGCCACCACAGCCTGTGTCACACAAGGAAATGCAATCTTTGAACCTGCTGTGCCATGCCCATGGCAACATCAATGCAGATGCCAGCAGCTAATGCCCACAAGTACAGACAGCCTAAACTCACTTCCATTACATACCTTTGTCCTGATGTCTGTGTAGAAGCTGGGACATTTCTCCATCTGAGAAGCAGAGGGCAGCAGGGCTCCAAGCTGAGGGCACACTCTCCTCTATTTTTCTGGCACTCAAAGACAAAGAGAACATGAAAACCACATGTGTTTCCCTGCCCATGGCAAACACCAGCCTTTCCATCCTTACTGTCCTTCCTGCCATCAGCAGCACTTGAAACAACAGCCCACTCTCATTTGCCTAATCTGGCAGAGGTTGCAGCTCTTTCCATTGCATCCCTCTTGCTTTCAAGCCACCACATCCTGTGTCACACAAGGAAATGCAATCTTTGTACCTGCTGTGCCATGCCCATGGCAACATCAATGCAGATGCCAGCAGCTGATGCCCACAAGTACATCCAGCCTGGACTTATTTTCATTACTTATCTTTGTCCTGATGTCCTTGATGAAGCTGGAAAAATTCTCCATTGAGCAGCAGAGGGCAGCAGGGCTCCAAGGTGAGGGCACACTCTCCTCTATTTCTCTGGCACTCCAAGACAAAGAGAACATGAAAACCACATGTGGTTCCCTGCTCATGGCAAACACCAGCCTTTCCAACCTTACAGTACTGCCTGACAGCAGCAGCAACTGAATCAACATCCCACTCACCTTTCCCTAATCTGGCAGAGGTTGCAGCTCTTTCTATTGCATCCCTCTTGCTTTCAAGCCACCACAGTCTGTGTCACTCAAACAAAAAAATGCAATCTTTGTACCTGCTGTACCATGCTCACGGCAAAAACAATGCAGATGTCAGCAGCTGATGCCCACAAGTACATCCAGCCTGCACTTACTTTCATTACATACCTTTGTCCTGATGTCTGTGTAGAAGCTGGGATATTTCTCCATTGAGCAGCAGAGGGCAGCAGGGCTGCAAGGTGAGGGCACACTCTCCTCTCTTTTTCTGGCACTCAATGACAATGAGAACATGAAGACCAGTTGTGTTTCCCTGCCCATGGCAAACACCAGCCTTTCCATCTTTACTGTCCTTCCTGCCATCAGCAGCAATTGAAACAACATCCCACTCTCCTTTCCCTCATCTGGCAGAGGTTGCAGCTCTTTCTATTGCATCTCTCTTGCTTTCAAGCCACCAGAGCCTGTGTCACACAAGGAAATGCAATCTTTGAACCTGCTGTGCCATGCCCATGGCAACATCAATGCAGATGCCAGCAGCTAATGCCCACAAGTACAGACAGCCTAAACTCACTTCCATTACATACCTTTGTCCTGATGTCTGTGTAGAAGCTGGGACATTTCTCCATCTGAGAAGCAGAGGGCAGCAGGGCTCCAAGCTGAGGGCACACTCTCCTCTATTTTTCTGGCACTCAAAGACAAAGAGAACATGAAAACCACATGTGTTTCCCTGCCCATGGCAAACACCAGCCTTTCCATCCTTACTGTCCTTCCTGCCATCAGCAGCACTTGAAACAACAGCCCACTCTCATTTGCCTAATCTGGCAGAGGTTGCAGCTCTTTCCATTGCATCCCTCTTGCTTTCAAGCCACCACATCCTGTGTCACACAAGGAAATGCAATCTTTGTACCTGCTGTGCCATGCCCATGGCAACATCAATGCAGATGCCAGCAGCTGATGCCCACAAGTACATCCAGCCTGGACTTATTTTCATTACTTATCTTTGTCCTGATGTCCTTGATGAAGCTGGAAAAATTCTCCATTGAGCAGCAGAGGGCAGCAGGGCTCCAAGGTGAGGGCACACTCTCCTCTATTTCTCTGGCACTCCAAGACAAAGAGAACATGAAAACCACATGTGGTTCCCTGCTCATGGCAAACACCAGCCTTTCCAACCTTACAGTACTGCCTGACAGCAGCAGCAACTGAATCAACATCCCACTCACCTTTCCCTAATCTGGCAGAGGTTGCAGCTCTTTCTATTGCATCCCTCTTGCTTTCAAGCCACCACAGTCTGTGTCACTCAAACAAAAAAATGCAATCTTTGTACCTGCTGTACCATGCTCACGGCAAAAACAATGCAGATGTCAGCAGCTGATGCCCACAAGTACATCCAGCCTGCACTTACTTTCATTACATACCTTTGTCCTGATGTCTGTGTAGAAGCTGGGACATTTCTCCATTGAGCAGCAGAGGGCAGCAGGGCTGCAAGGTGAGGGCACACTCTCCTCTCTTTTTCTGGCACTCAATGACAATGAGAACATGAAGACCAGTTGTGTTTCCCTGCCCATGGCAAACACCAGCCTTTCCATCTTTACTGTCCTTCCTGCCATCAGCAGCAATTGAAACAACATCCCACTCTCCTTTCCCTCATCTGGCAGAGGTTGCAGCTCTTTCTATTGCATCTCTCTTGCTTTCAAGCCACCAGAGCCTGTGTCACACAAGGAAATGCAATCTTTGTACCTGCTGTGCCATGCCCATGGCAACAACAATGCAGATGCCAGCAGCTGATGCCACAAGTACATCCAGCCTAAACTTGGTTTCATTACATACCTTTCACCCGATGCCTGTGTAGATGCTGGGACATTTCTCCATTGAGCAGCAGAGGGCAGCAGGGCTCCAAGGTGAGGGCACACTCTCCTCTATTTTTCTGGCACTCACAGACAAAGAGAACATGAAAACCAGTTGTGTTTCCCTGCCCATGGCAAACACCAGCCTTTCCATCCTTACAGGGCTTCCTGCCATCAGCAGCAACGGAAACAACATCCCACTCTCCTTTCCCTAATCTGGCAGAGGTTGCAGCTCTTTCTATTGCATCCCTCTTGCTTTCAAGCCACCACAGCCTGTGTCACACAAGGAAATGCAATCTTTGAACCTGCTGTGCCATGCCCATGGCAACATCAATGCAGATGCCAGCAGCTAATGCCCACAAGTACAGACAGCCTAAACTCACTTCCATTACATACCTTTGTCCTGATGTCTGTGTAGAAGCTGGGACATTTCTCCATCTGAGAAGCAGAGGGCAGCAGGGCTCCAAGCTGAGGGCACACTCTCCTCTATTTTTCTGGCACTCAAAGACAAAGAGAACATGAAAACCACATGTGTTTCCCTGCCCATGGTAAACACCAGCCTTTCCATCCTTACTGTCCTTCCTGCCATCAGCAGCACTTGAAACAACAGCCCACTCTCATTTGCCTAATCTGGCAGAGGTTGCAGCTCTTTCCATTGCATCCCTCTTGCTTTCAAGCCACCACATCCTGTGTCACACAAGGAAATGCAATCTTTGTACCTGCTGTGCCATGCCCATGGCAACATCAATGCAGATGCCAGCAGCTGATGCCCACAAGTACATCCAGCAGATGCCAGCAGCTGATGCCCACAAGCACAGACAGCCTGGAATTATTTTCATTACTTATCTTCGTTCTGATGTCCTTCTAGATGCTGGGATAACTCAACATTGAGCAGCAGAGGGCAGCAGGGCTCCAAGGTGAGGGCACACTCTCCTCTATTTTTCTGGCACTCAAAGACAAAGAGAACATGAAAACCACATGTGTTTCCCTGCCCATGGCAAACACCAGCCTTTCCAAACTTACAGTCCTGCCTGCCAGCAGCAGCAACTGAAACAACATCCCACTCACCTTTGCCTAATCTGGCAGAGGTTGCAGCTCTTTCTATTGCATCCCTCTTGCTTTCAAGCCACCACAGCCTGTGTCACTCAAGGAAATGCAATCTTTGTACCTGCTGTACCATGCTCACGGCAAAAACAATGCTGATGTCAGCAGCTGATGCCCAAAAGTACAGACAGCCTGGACTTACTTTTATTACATACCTTTGACCTGATGCCTGTGTAGATGCTGGCACATTTCTCCATCAGAGCAGCAGAGGGCAGCAGGGCTCCAAGGTGAGGGCACACTCTCCTCTATTTTTCTGGCACTCAAAGACAAAGAGAACATGAAAACCAGTTGTGTTTCCCTGCCCATGGCAAACACCAGCCCTTCCTTCCTTACAGTCTTTCCTGCCTGACATCAGCAGCAATTAAAAGAGCAGGCCACTCTACTTTGCCTAATCTGGCAGGGGTTGCAGCTCTTTCTATTGCATCCCTCTTGCTTTCAAGCCACCAGAGCCTGTGTCACACAAGGAAATGCAATCTTTGTACCTGCTGTGCCATGCCCATGGCAACAACAATGCAGATGCCAGCAGCTGATGCCCACAAGTACATCCAGCCGGGACTTCCTTTCATTACATACCTTTGTCCTGATGCCTGTGGAGAAGCTGGGACATTTCTCCATCAGAGCAGCAGAGGGCAGCAGGGCTTCAAGGTGAGGGCACACTCTCCTCTATTTTTCTGGCACTCAAAGACAAAGAGAACATGAAAACCAGTTGTGTTTCCCTGCCCATGGCAAACACCAGCCTTGCCAACCTTACAGTACTGCCTGACATCAGCAGCAACTAAAATAACATCCCTCCACCTTTCCCTAATCTGGCAGAGGTTGCAGCTCTTTCTATTGCATCCCTCTTGCTTTCAAGCCACCACAGCCTGTGTCACACAAGGAAATGCAATCTTTGTACTTGCGGTGTCATGCCCATGGCAACAACAATGCAGATGCCAGCAGCTGATGCTCAGAAGTACAGACAGCCTGGACTTACTTTCATTACATACCTTTGACCAGATGCCTGTGTAGATGCTGGCACATTTCTCGATCAGAGCAGCAGAGGGCAGCAGGGCTCCAAGGTGAGGGCACACTCTCCTCTATTTTTCTGGCACTCCAAGACAAAGAGAACATGAAAACCAGTTGTGTTTCCCTGCCCATGGCAAAAACCAGCCCTTCCATCCTTACAGTCTTTCCAGACATCAGCAGGATTTGAAACAATAGCCCACTCTCCTTTCCCTCATCTGGCATAGGTTGCAGCTCTTTCTATTGCATCCCTCTTGCTTTCAAGCCACCAGAGCCTGTGTCACACAAGGAAATGCAATCTTTGTACCTGCGATGCTATGCCCATGGCAACAACAATGCAGATGCCAGCAGCTGATGCTCACAAGTACAGACAGCCTGGACTTACTTTCATTACATACCTTTGTCCTGATGCCTGTGGAGAAGCTGGGACATTTCTCCATCAGAGCAGCAGAGGGCAGCAGGGATTCAAGGTGAGGGCACACTCTCCTCTATTTTTCTGGCACTCAAAGACAAAGAGAACATGAAAACCAGTTGTGTTTCCCTGCCCATGGCAAACACCAGCCTTTCCATCCTTACAGGGCTTCCTGCCATCAGCAGCAACGGAAACAACATCCCACTCTCCTTTCCCTAATCTGGCAGAGGTTGCAGCTCTTTCTATTGCATCCCTCTTGCTTTCAAGCCACCACAGCCTGTGTCACACAAGGAAATGCAATCTTTGAACCTGCTGTGCCATGCCCATGGCAACATCAATGCAGATGCCAGCAGCTAATGCCCACAAGTACAGACAGCCTAAACTCACTTCCATTACATACCTTTGTCCTGATGTCTGTGTAGAAGCTGGGACATTTCTCCATCTGAGAAGCAGAGGGCAGCAGGGCTCCAAGCTGAGGGCACACTCTCCTCTATTTTTCTGGCACTCAAAGACAAAGAGAACATGAAAACCACATGTGTTTCCCTGCCCATGGTAAACACCAGCCTTTCCATCCTTACTGTCCTTCCTGCCATCAGCAGCACTTGAAACAACAGCCCACTCTCATTTGCCTAATCTGGCAGAGGTTGCAGCTCTTTCCATTGCATCCCTCTTGCTTTCAAGCCACCACATCCTGTGTCACACAAGGAAATGCAATCTTTGTACCTGCTGTGCCATGCCCATGGCAACATCAATGCAGATGCCAGCAGCTGATGCCCACAAGTACATCCAGCAGATGCCAGCAGCTGATGCCCACAAGCACAGACAGCCTGGAATTATTTTCATTACTTATCTTCGTTCTGATGTCCTTCTAGATGCTGGGATAACTCAACATTGAGCAGCAGAGGGCAGCAGGGCTCCAAGGTGAGGGCACACTCTCCTCTATTTTTCTGGCACTCAAAGACAAAGAGAACATGAAAACCACATGTGTTTCCCTGCCCATGGCAAACACCAGCCTTTCCAAACTTACAGTCCTGCCTGCCAGCAGCAGCAACTGAAACAACATCCCACTCACCTTTGCCTAATCTGGCAGAGGTTGCAGCTCTTTCTATTGCATCCCTCTTGCTTTCAAGCCACCACAGCCTGTGTCACTCAAGGAAATGCAATCTTTGTACCTGCTGTACCATGCTCACGGCAAAAACAATGCTGATGTCAGCAGCTGATGCCCAAAAGTACAGACAGCCTGGACTTACTTTTATTACATACCTTTGACCTGATGCCTGTGTAGATGCTGGCACATTTCTCCATCAGAGCAGCAGAGGGCAGCAGGGCTCCAAGGTGAGGGCACACTCTCCTCTATTTTTCTGGCACTCAAAGACAAAGAGAACATGAAAACCAGTTGTGTTTCCCTGCCCATGGCAAACACCAGCCCTTCCTTCCTTACAGTCTTTCCTGCCTGACATCAGCAGCAATTAAAAGAGCAGGCCACTCTACTTTGCCTAATCTGGCAGGGGTTGCAGCTCTTTCTATTGCATCCCTCTTGCTTTCAAGCCACCAGAGCCTGTGTCACACAAGGAAATGCAATCTTTGTACCTGCTGTGCCATGCCCATGGCAACAACAATGCAGATGCCAGCAGCTGATGCCCACAAGTACATCCAGCCGGGACTTCCTTTCATTACATACCTTTGTCCTGATGCCTGTGGAGAAGCTGGGACATTTCTCCATCAGAGCAGCAGAGGGCAGCAGGGCTTCAAGGTGAGGGCACACTCTCCTCTATTTTTCTGGCACTCAAAGACAAAGAGAACATGAAAACCAGTTGTGTTTCCCTGCCCATGGCAAACACCAGCCTTGCCAACCTTACAGTACTGCCTGACATCAGCAGCAACTAAAATAACATCCCTCCACCTTTCCCTAATCTGGCAGAGGTTGCAGCTCTTTCTATTGCATCCCTCTTGCTTTCAAGCCACCACAGCCTGTGTCACACAAGGAAATGCAATCTTTGTACTTGCGGTGTCATGCCCATGGCAACAACAATGCAGATGCCAGCAGCTGATGCTCAGAAGTACAGACAGCCTGGACTTACTTTCATTACATACCTTTGACCAGATGCCTGTGTAGATGCTGGCACATTTCTCGATCAGAGCAGCAGAGGGCAGCAGGGCTCCAAGGTGAGGGCACACTCTCCTCTATTTTTCTGGCACTCCAAGACAAAGAGAACATGAAAACCAGTTGTGTTTCCCTGCCCATGGCAAAAACCAGCCCTTCCATCCTTACAGTCTTTCCAGACATCAGCAGGATTTGAAACAATAGCCCACTCTCCTTTCCCTCATCTGGCATAGGTTGCAGCTCTTTCTATTGCATCCCTCTTGCTTTCAAGCCACCAGAGCCTGTGTCACACAAGGAAATGCAATCTTTGTACCTGCGATGCTATGCCCATGGCAACAACAATGCAGATGCCAGCAGCTGATGCTCACAAGTACAGACAGCCTGGACTTACTTTCATTACATACCTTTGTCCTGATGCCTGTGGAGAAGCTGGGACATTTCTCCATCAGAGCAGCAGAGGGCAGCAGGGATTCAAGGTGAGGGCACACTCTCCTCTATTTTTCTGGCACTCAAAGACAAAGAGAACATGAAAACCAGTTGTGTTTCCCTGCCCATGGCAAACACCAGCCTTTCCATCCTTACAGTACTGCCTGCCATCAGCAGCAGCAATTGAAACAACAGCCCACTCTCCTTTCCCTCATCTGGCAGAGGTTGCAGCTCTTTCTATTGCATCCCTCTTGCTTTCAAGCCACCACAGCCTGTGTCACACAAGGAAATGCTATCATTCTAACTGCTGTGCCTTGCCCATGGCAACATCAATGCAGATGCCAGCAGCTGATGCCCACAAGTACATCCAGCCTGGACTTATTTTCATTACTTATCTTTGTCCTGATGTCCTTGATGAAGCTGGAAAAATTCTCCATCTGAGCAGAAGAGGGCTGCAGGGGTCCATGGTGAGGGCACACTCTCCTGTATTTTTCTGGCACTCAAACACAAAGAGAACATGAAAACCAGTTGTGTTTCCCTGCCCATGGCAAACACCAGCCTTGCCAACCTTACAGTACTGCCTGACATCAGCAGCAATTGAAACAACATTTCACTCACCTTTGCCATGTCTGGCAGAGGTTGCAGCTCTTTCTATTGCATCCCTCTTGCTTTCAAGCCACCAGAGCCTGTGTCACACAAGGAAATGCAATCTTTGTACCTGCTGTGCCATGCTCACGGCAACAACAATGCAGATGCCAGCAGCTGATGCCCACAAGCACAGACAGCCTGGAATTATTTTCATTACTTATCTTCGTTCTGATGTCCTTCTAGATGCTGGGACAACTCAACATTGAGCAGCAGAGGGCAGCAGGGTTCCAAGGTGAGGGCACCTTCTCCTCTATTTTTTTTTGGCACTGAAAGACAAAGAGAACATGAAAACCAGACTTGTTTCTCTGCCCATGGCAAACACCAGCCTTTCCATCACTACCCTCCTTCCTGCCATCAGCAGAGATATTTGGCTGTCTTGTGTCACTGCGTCCGTTTCGCAGCTGACATTCTTACGAAAAACTACTTACAAGCAATTTTAATGTTTTCGTGTTAAAGAGCAGAATTAAGGAACCATTATGGTAATTTAAAATTTAAAACATTCATCCCAGTGATAAGTGAATAGAGTTGTTATTTTGCATTCAAATAATAACTTGAAATTTCTCCTGGAGATTCTGTACTCATCGAAGTGTGTCTCAGTTTTCAGTCTATCAATACTAGTGAAGTCTTTAATAATACAGTATCTTCTTCACCCTTAATGCTATCTATATTGCTTCTGAAGCAGACTTACCTCATGATTGAATAAATGAATAGTAACGTCCCACGTGCTTGGACTAAACAAAAATAAAAATCTAATAATCAGTATGGGGTTCAATCAGACTTCCAGAGAATAGGTGAATTTTATCCATTGGTGCCTTTAAGGACTAGAGATTTTCAATAGACGACAGCGAAGTTCAACAGATGAAAAGTACACCTAAGTAAAAAGTGCTACTTTAATAAACTATAGTCTCATTGTCCAGCCTTGCACTGTCTCAGCACATTATTACAGAATGTTCATTCAAGCAGGAATTAAAAGATGCGTCTGCATTGATAATAACAACGAATAATTAAGAAAGCTTGACTGCAATCTGCTTGAGGATTCCAGTCTGAAGAGTGTTCCACCTGATGACAACTGGGAATTCCTTAATCTCACATTTAGAATCATTGCACCTCTGACTAAGCACATAGCTAATCACCACTGAAAACCTGGATGCAATTTCTTCAGTGTACAGACCAACTACGTGTTGATTAACATTCAGAGAGATTGTTCACGTGTCCTTTTAGGAACTGGACTGCAGCATGCTAACAGGGATGTATGTGGGGACATCAGGATAACATGCCCTCTGCCTTTTAAGACAGCCCAAGCAGACCAGGTCAGCAGGCTGAAGAGCTGAGTGGGTCACCAGGGCTCAGAGACTTCACTCTGAAAGTCCTCTGAAAGCTGATGGACTTCAACCCAACCTGCCCTTTTCCATGCAGGCAAGGAGGCCAAGAGAAGGTGGATCGGCACGGTTCTGGTGCAGACAGGGGCTGCAGTGTGAGCAGGCCTACATAGACAAGGCTGTGCCCACAGAGCGACAGCAGCTTTCGCTGTGAGCAGATTCCCAGGGGACCTGAGCCATGGGAGTTCTGTATGGCAGCATGTTCAAATCAGCCCTGGAAGTCTGGGACGTCTGTCGCATTCTGGAATCCACCCTGAGGACGCAGTCGCTGTGTCAGAGCAGTTGGCAGAGTCACGGGGAACCGTGACGTAGTTGGCCCAGGGAGCAACAACAAGGCCTGCACTGCTCAGCCAGCCCAGGCCAAAGGGGAGCACGAGAGAGAGCAGAGGAGAGAGGGGAGGAGAGAGGGCCGGGAAGGAAAGGCCTGTGCCTGGATGGACTTGCAGCATCAGCTGCTGACAGCAAACTCGGTGATGGCATGGGCACAGCAGAGCAGGCACAATGCTGGCAGCTTCCTGTGTCACACAGGCACTGGAGACATGGCCAGCACTGGGACATCACCAGAAGTGCTGCACACCTCTGCCAGTCCAGGCCAGAGGAGTGCAGAACAGGGAGCTGCTGCTGAGGGGAGAGAGGATGGCCTGAGACCTGACCTCAGAGGCAGGGCTGGCTGTGTTACAGCAGCCTCTGTGTCCTCCTCCTTTGTCTTGGAGGGCCAGAGGGCCAGAAGAGAACATGCCCAGACAACGAGACCCTGCTGTCCTCTGCTGCTCAGCTGGAGAGATGTTCCACCTTCCTGAAGGACATCAGGACAAAGATAAGTAATCCAGGTAAGCCCAGGCTGGCTGTACTTGTGGGCATCAGCTGCTGGCAGCTGCCTCTGTGCTGCCATGGGCATGGCACAGCACACACAGTGTTTGCAGCTCCCTGTGTTACACTGGCCCTGGTGACCTGACAGCCACAGGGAGACAACGGAAAGAGCTGCCTCCCTCTGCCAGATTAGGCAAAGGTGGGAATCACAGAATCACACAGAATCACAGAATCACAGAATGGCCCGGGTTGGAAAGAATTTCAAGGATCATGAATCTCCAACCCCCTGCCATAGGCAGGGCCCCCAGCTTCTACATTTAAGACGAGGCCAGGCTGCCCAGGGCTCCAGTGTTCGCGTAAGATCTGCATTTTAAAGTGAAAAGAGTGTGATTGTCATTGTAAACGAGACCGATGTGCAAAAAAAGCACGGTGAGCCCAAGTGCTTTGTGGCTTCAGAGATGAGCCCTTGGTTCTCCAAGGGTGCACAGGGGGCTTTTTTCTCCCTGTGGTGCAGCTTCAGTGCCAACTCACAGCTGAGCTGGTTGGCACACTGTGACAGCCTGCCGCTCTGAAGCTCTCAGGGCAGTGCTCAGTTCTTTCTGCAGTACCCTGGAAAATGCTGCTTCTCCTTCCCCTAGATGTTCCAGCTCTGTGTCTGCCTACACATTCAGGAGATGAAAAGTCCTGGCTTACTGAGGTGTCCTGGGTTGAAGGTTCTGTTACTCCGCATTGTTGGAAGAGCTGCTTGCTTGTATTTATACCTTGTGAGGCGATTGAACTTGATAGAAGTAGGGTGTAAAAGAGATGGATTTGCTGTTTCCCTGAAGGTGCAGGAGTATCGCTGTGCCTACAGTCAGTAAACAAGGCAGGAATCACTGTGTTCCTCAGAATGAAAAACAAAAGAATAGAAATCTTTTGGTGAGTGAAAGCACGCCTGAAGGAAGCACAAAGCTAAACACCAACAATTTCACATTTAAAATAAGGTTTAGTGTCAAAGGGACTTGCAGTATTTCTCCTGAAGAAATATTTGATGCTTCTTTATGAAAGTCATCATAACAAAAGTGTCCTGATGTCTTTGCTGAGGATTTCCTTTGTTCCAGCCTGAAGGTGAGTGCAGGCATGAGCAGGCTGTGCTGAGCTGCAGGTGAGTGCCTGTGTCCCACAGCAGGAAACCCGTGGATGTCTTGAGGGGTTTGAACTGGGCAGAGCTGTAAAACCTATTGGCTTTCACTGAAATAGTCCAATGCTTTATTTTGTAATCTTAGTTTCACCAGTGCTTTCCAATATTCTCTTCATATGAAAGCAGACACATGGGATAGGATATAAAGTTTTTATGGTGCTGTTGTATAATTTTCTGCTGTCATCATAAGGCAGTAAAAAAAATGAAGAGTAATCAGGCAATCTATTAACAACCTGAGGCATGTGTGAAAACAGTGAAATTCCTTGCAGGAAGACAATATTGCTATCTAATAATGTGGTTATCCAAAACTGTTAATTATACTTTATGAGCTGGAGATAATCCTGAAATACGGGACTTTGATCTTAGCCAAGAGTAATAAAATTTTGATCATTCTAAAATTGACAGCTGCTATAAAAAGCCTGTGTCTTATTTCACTTTTAGTAACACTGGCTAAATCAGACTAACTGATAAAAGAATATCACGATTAAAGCTTAGGGATTCTTTCTGACTTGACCTGAAGTAATCTCCGTCCAAAAATGTCTGTAAATAATTTTTCTATTTTCTTTTGCCAGATGTTTAGATATTTGAGAAGAATAGCAAAACCATTTTGCAAACGTAGATGTGCAGTGCAAATTTACTGGAGTGTTTCAGAGAAAGAGGCCATGGTTAACTGACTGCTTTCATAAAGAAATAAGATTTACAGCAAAATTGAGATTATTACATTACATACAATAATATCTTGGAAAAGGAGATTTGGGGGATGATGATTCCTACAGATGGCAGGAAGGACGGTAAGGATGGAAAGGCTGGTGTTTGCCATGGGCAGGGAAACACACCAGGTTTTCATGTTCTCTTTGTCTTTGAGTGCCAGAAAAATAGAGGAGAGTGTGCCCTCACCTTGGAGCCCTGCTGCCCTCTGCTTCTCCGATGGAGAAATGTCCCAGCTTCTACAGAGGCATCAGGACAAAGGTATGTAATGAAAGTAAGTCCAGGCTGGCTGTACTTGTGGGCATCAGCTGCTGGCATCCGCATTGTTGTTGCCATGGGCATGGCACAGCAGGTTCAAAGATTGCATTTCCTTGTGTGACACAGGCTGTGGTGGCTTGAAAGCAAGAGGGATGCAATAGAAAGAGCTGCAACCTCTGCCAGATTAGGGAAAGGAGAGTGGGATGTTGTTTCTATTGCTGCTGATGGCAGGAAGGACAGTAAAGATGGAAAGGCTGGTGTTTGCCATGGGCAGGGTAACAGAACTTGTTTTCATGTTCTCTTTGTCTTGGAGTGGCAGAAAAATAGAGGAGAGTGTGCCCTCACCTTGGAGCCCTGCTGCCCTCTGCTTCTCACTTGGAGAAATGTCCCAGCTTCTCCACAGGCATCAGGACAAAGGTATGTAATGAAAGTAAGTCCAGGCTGTCTGTACTTGTGGGCATCAGCTGCTGCATCTGCATTGTTGTTGCCATGGGCATGGCACAGCAGGTACAAAGATTGCATTTCCTTGTGTGACACAGGCTGTGGTGGCTTGAAAACAAGAGGGATGCAATAGAAAGAGCTGCAACCTCTGCCAGATGAGGAAAAGGTGAGTGGGATGTTGTTTCAATTGGTGCTGATGGCAGGAAGGACAGTAAAGATGGAAAGGCTGGTGTTTGCCATGGGCAGGGAAACAGAACTGGTTTTCATGTTCTCTTTGTCTTTGAGTTCCAGAAAAATAGAGGAGAGTGTGCCCTCACCTTGAATCCCTGCTGCCCTCTGCTTCTTAGATGGAGAAATGTCCCAGCATCTATACATGCATCAGGTGAAAGGTATGTAATGAAACTGAGTTTAGGCTGACTGTACTAGTGGGCATCAAATGCTGGCATCTGCATTGTTGTCGACATGGGCATGGCAAAGCAGGTACAAAGATTGCATTTCCTTGTGTGACACAGGCTCTGGTGGCTTGAAAACAAGAGGGATGCAATAGAAAGAGCTGCAACCTCTGCCAGATGAGGGAAAGGTGAGTGGGATGTTGTTTCAATTGGTGCTGATGGCAGGAAGGACAGTAAAGATGGAAAGGCTGGTGTTTGCCATGGGCAGGGAAACACACCTGGTTTTCATGTTCTCTTTGTCTTTCAGTGCCAGAAAAATAGAGGAGAGTGTGCCCTCACCTTGCAACCCTGCTGCCCTCTGCTTCTTAGATGGAGAAATGTCCCAGCATCTATACATGCATCAGGTGAAAGGTATGTAATGAAACTGAGTTTAGGCTGGCTGTACTAGTGGGCATCAAATGCTGGCATCTGCATTGTTGTCGACATGGGCATGGCACAGCAGGTACAAAGATTGCATTTCCTTGTGTGACACAGGCTGTGGTGGCTTGAAAGCAAGAGGGATGCAATAGAAAGAGCTGCAACCTCTGCCAGATGGGGGAAAGGAGAGTGGGCTGTTGTTTCAATTGCTGCTGATGTCAGGAAAGACTGTAAGGATGGCAAGGCTGGTGTTTGCCATGGGCAGGGAAATACATCTGGATTTCATGTTCTCTTTGTCTTTGAGTGCCAGAAAAATAGAGGAGAGTGTGCCCTCACCTTGAAGCCCTGCTGCCCTCTGCTTCTCAGATGGAGAAATGTCCCAGCTTCTACACAGGCATCAGGACAAAGGTATGTAATGAAAGATAGTCCAGGCTGGATGTACTTGTGGGCATTAGCTGCTGGCATCTGCATTGTTGTTGCCATGGGCAAGGCACAGCAGTTAGAATGATAGCATTTCCTTGTGTGACACAGGCTGTGGTGGCTTAAAAGCAAGAGGGATGCAGTAGAAAACAGCTGCAACCTCTGCCAGATTAGGGAAAAGAGAGTGGGATGTTGTTTCTATTGCTGCTGATGGCAGGAAGGACAGTAAAGATGGCAAGGCTGGTGTTTGCCATGAGCAGGGAAACACATGTGGTTTTCATGTTCTCTTTGTCTTTGAGTGCCAGAAAAATAGAGGAGAGTGTGCCCTCACCTTGGAGCCCTGCTGCCCTCTACTTCTCTGATGGAGAAATGTCCCAGCATCTACACAGGCATCAGGACAAAGATATGTAATGAAAGTAAGTGCAGGCTCTCTGTACTTGTGGGCATCAGCTGCTAGCATTTGCACTGTTGTTGCCATTGGAAGGCACAGCAGGTAGAATGATTGCATTTCCTTGTGTGACACAGGCTCTGGTGGCTTGAAAGCAAGAGAGATGCAATAGAAAGAGCTGCAACCTCTGCCAGATTAGGGAAAGGAGAGTGGGATGTTGTTTCAATTGCTGCTGATGGCAGGAAGGTCTGTAACGATGGAAAGGCTGGTGTTTGCCATGGGCAGGGAAACACACCAGGTTTTCATGTTCTCTTTGTCTTGGAGTGCCAGAAAAATAGAGGAGAGTGTGCCCTCACCTTGGAGCCCTGCTGCCCTCTGCTTCTCCGATGGAGAAATGTCCCAGCTTCTACAGAGGCATCAGGACAAAGGTATGTAATGAAAGTAAGTCCAGGCTGGCTGTACTTGTGGGCATCAGCTGCTGGCATCCGCATTGTTGTTGCCATGGGCATGGCACAGCAGGTTCAAAGATTGCATTTCCTTGTGTGACACAGGCTGTGGTGGCTTGAAAGCAAGAGGGATGCAATAGAAAGAGCTGCAACCTCTGCCAGATTAGGGAAAGGAGAGTGGGATGTTGTTTCTATTGCTGCTGATGGCAGGAAGGACAGTAAAGATGGCAAGGCTGGTGTTTGCCATGGGCAGGGTAACAGAACTTGTTTTCATGTTCTCTTTGTCTTTGAGTGCCAGAAAAATAGAGGAGAGTGTGCCCTCAGCTTGGAGCCCTGCTGCCCTCTGCTTCTCACTTGGAGAAATGTCCCAGCTTCTCCACAGGCATCAGGTGAAAACTATGTAATGAAAGTAAGTCCAGGCTGTCTGTACTAGTGGGCATCAGCTGCAGCATCTGCATTGTTGTTGCCATGGGCATGGCACAGCAGGTACAAAGATTGCATTTCCTTGTGTGACACAGGCTCTGGTGGCTTGAAAGCAAGAGGGATGCAATAGAAAGGGCTGTAACCTCAGCCAGATTAGGCAAAGGTGAGTGGGATGTTAATTCAGTTGCTGCTGCTGTCAGGCAGTACTGTAAGGTTGGAAAGGCTGGTGTTTGCCATGGGCAGGGAAACACGACTGGTTTTCATGTTCTCTTAGTCTTTGAGTGCCAGAAAAATAGAGGAGAGTGTGCCCTCACCTTGGAGCCCTGCTGCCCTCTGCTTCTCAGATGGAGAAATGTCCCAGCTTCTCCACAGGCATCAGGACAAAGGTATGTAATGAAAGTAAGTCCAGGCTGTCTGTACTAGTGGGCATCAGCTGCTGCATCTGCACTGTTGTTGCCATGGGCATGGCACAGCAGGTTCAAAGATTGCATTTCCTTGTGTGACACAGGCTGTGGTGGCTTGAAAGCAAGAGGGATGCAATAGAAAGAGCTGCAACCTCTGCCAGATTAGGGAAAGGAGAGTGGGCTGTTGTTTCTATTGCTGCTGATGGCAGGAAGGACAGTAAAGATGGTAAGGCTGTTGTTTGCCATGGGCAGGGTAACAGAACTTGTTTTCATGTTCGCTTTGTCTTTGAGTGCCAGAAAAATAGAGGAGAGTGTGCCCTCACCTTGGAGCCCTGCTGCCCTCTGCTTCTCAATATAGGAATGTCCCAGCTTCTATACAGGCATCAGGTGAAAACTATGTAATGAAAGTAAGTCCAGGCTGTCTGTACTTGTTGGCATCAGCTGCTGGCATCTGCATTGTTGTTGCCATGGGCATGGCACAGCAGGTTCGACGATTGCATTTCCTTGTGTGACACAGGCTCTGGTGGCTTGAAAGCAAGAGGGATGCAATAGAAAGAGCTGTAACCTCTGCCACATTAGGGAAAGGAGAGTGGGATGTTGTTTCAGTTGCTGCTGATGGCAGGAAGGCCTGTAAGGATGGAAAGGCTGTTGTTTGCCATGGGCAGGGAAACAGAACTGGTTTTCATGTTCTCTTTGTCTTTGAGTTCCAGAAAAATAGAGGAGAGTGTGCCCTCACCTTGGAGCCCTGCTGCCCTCTGCTTCTCCGATGGAGAAATGTCCCAGCTTCTACAGAGGCATCAGGACAAAGGTATGTAATGAAAGTAAGTCCAGGCTGGCTGTACTTGTGGGCATCAGCTGCTGGCATCCGCATTGTTGTTGCCATGGGCATGGCACAGCAGGTTCAAAGATTGCATTTCCTTGTGTGACACAGGCTGTGGTGGCTTGAAAGCAAGAGGGATGCAATAGAAAGAGCTGCAACCTCTGCCAGATTAGGGAAAGGTGAGTGGGATGTTGTTTCAATTGGTGCTGATGGCAGGAAGGACAGTAAAGATGGAAAGGCTGGTGTTTGCCATGGGCAGGGAAACACACCAGGTTTTCATGTTCTCTTTGTCTTTCAGTGCCAGAAAAATAGAGGAGAGTGTGCCCTCACCTTGCAACCCTGCTGCCCTCTGCTTCTTAGATGGAGAAATGTCCCAGCATCTATACATGCATCAGGTGAAAGGTATGTAATGAAACTGAGTTTAGGCTGGCTGTACTAGTGGGCATCAAATGCTGGCATCTGCATTGTTGTCGACATGGGCATGGCACAGCAGGTTCAAAGATTGCATTTCCTTGTGTGACACAGGCTGTGGTGGCTTGAAAGCAAGAGGGATGCAATAGAAAGAGCTGCAACCTCTGCCAGATGGGGGAAAGGAGAGTGGGCTGTTGTTTCAATTGCTGCTGATGTCAGGAAAGACTGTAAGGATGGCAAGGCTGGTGTTTGCCATGGGCAGGGAAATACATCTGGTTTTCATGTTCTCTTTGTCTTTGAGTGGCAGAAAAATAGAGGAGAGTGTGCCCTCACCTTGAAGCCCTGCTGCCCTCTGCTTCTCAGATGGAGAAATGTCCCAGCTTCTACACAGGCATCAGGACAAAGGTATGTAATGAAAGATAGTCCAGGCTGGATGTACTTGTGGGCATTAGCTGCTGGCATCTGCATTGTTGTTGCCATGGGCAAGGCACAGCAGTTAGAATGATAGCATTTCCTTGTGTGACACAGGCTGTGGTGGCTTAAAAGCAAGAGGGATGCAGTAGAAAACAGCTGCAACCTCTGCCAGATTAGGGAAAAGAGAGTGGGATGTTGTTTCTATTGCTGCTGATGGCAGGAAGGACAGTAAAGATGGCAAGGCTGGTGTTTGCCATGAGCAGGGAAACACATGTGGTTTTCATGTTCTCTTTGTCTTTGAGTGCCAGAAAAATAGAGGAGAGTGTGCTCTCACCTTGGAGCCCTGCTGCCCTCTACTTCTCTGATGGAGAAATGTCCCAGCATCTACACAGGCATCAGGACAAAGATATGTAATGAAAGTAAGTGCAGGCTCTCTGTACTTGTGGGCATCAGCTGCTAGCATTTGCACTGTTGTTGCCATTGGAAGGCACAGCAGGTAGAATGATTGCATTTCCTTGTGTGACACAGGCTCTGGTGGCTTGAAAGCAAGAGGGATGCAATAGAAAGAGCTGCAACCTCTGCCAGATTAGGGAAAGGAGAGTGGGATGTTGTTTCAATTGCTGCTGATGGCAGGAAGGTCTGTAACGATGGAAAGGCTGGTGTTTGCCATGGGCAGGGAAACACACCAGGTTTTCATGTTCTCTTTGTCTTGGAGTGCCAGAAAAATAGAGGAGAGTGTGCCCTCACCTTGGAGCCCTGCTGCCCTCTGCTTCTCCGATGGAGAAATGTCCCAGCTTCTACAGAGGCATCAGGACAAAGGTATGTAATGAAAGTAAGTCCAGGCTGGCTGTACTTGTGGGCATCAGCTGCTGGCATCCGCATTGTTGTTGCCATGGGCATGGCACAGCAGGTTCAAAGATTGCATTTCCTTGTGTGACACAGGCTGTGGTGGCTTGAAAGCAAGAGGGATGCAATAGAAAGAGCTGCAACCTCTGCCAGATTAGGGAAAGGAGAGTGGGATGTTGTTTCTATTGCTGCTGATGGCAGGAAGGACAGTAAAGATGGCAAGGCTGGTGTTTGCCATGGGCAGGGTAACAGAACTTGTTTTCATGTTCTCTTTGTCTTTGAGTGCCAGAAAAATAGAGGAGAGTGTGCCCTCACCTTGGAGCCCTGCTGCCCTCTGCTTCTCACTTGGAGAAATGTCCCAGCTTCTCCACAGGCATCAGGTGAAAACTATGTAATGAAAGTAAGTCCAGGCTGTCTGTACTAGTGGGCATCAGCTGCAGCATCTGCATTGTTGTTGCCATGGGCATGGCACAGCAGGTACAAAGATTGCATTTCCTTGTGTGACACAGGCTCTGGTGGCTTGAAAGCAAGAGGGATGCAATAGAAAGGGCTGTAACCTCAGCCAGATTAGGCAAAGGTGAGTGGGATGTTAATTCAGTTGCTGCTGCTGTCAGGCAGTACTGTAAGGTTGGAAAGGCTGGTGTTTGCCATGGGCAGGGAAACACGACTGGTTTTCATGTTCTCTTAGTCTTTGAGTGCCAGAAAAATAGAGGAGAGTGTGCCCTCACCTTGGAGCCCTGCTGCCCTCTGCTTCTCAGATGGAGAAATGTCCCAGCTTCTCCACAGGCATCAGGACAAAGGTATGTAATGAAAGTAAGTCCAGGCTGTCTGTACTAGTGGGCATCAGCTGCTGCATCTGCACTGTTGTTGCCATGGGCATGGCACAGCAGGTTCAAAGATTGCATTTCCTTGTGTGACACAGGCTGTGGTGGCTTGAAAGCAAGAGGGATGCAATAGAAAGAGCTGCAACCTCTGCCACATTAGGGAAAGGAGAGTGGGCTGTTGTTTCTATTGCTGCTGATGGCAGGAAGGACAGTAAAGATGGTAAGGCTGTTGTTTGCCATGGGCAGGGTAACAGAACTTGTTTTCATGTTCGCTTTGTCTTTGAGTGCCAGAAAAATAGAGGAGAGTGTGCCCTCACCTTGGAGCCCTGCTGCCCTCTGCTTCTCAATATAGGAATGTCCCAGCTTCTATACAGGCATCAGGTGAAAACTATGTAATGAAAGTAAGTCCAGGCTGTCTGTACTTGTTGGCATCAGCTGCTGGCATCTGCATTGTTGTTGCCATGGGCATGGCACAGCAGGTTCGACGATTGCATTTCCTTGTGTGACACAGGCTCTGGTGGCTTGAAAGCAAGAGGGATGCAATAGAAAGAGCTGTAACCTCTGCCACATTAGGGAAAGGAGAGTGGGATGTTGTTTCAGTTGCTGCTGATGGCAGGAAGGCCTGTAAGGATGGAAAGGCTGTTGTTTGCCATGGGCAGGGAAACAGAACTGGTTTTCATGTTCTCTTTGTCTTGGAGTGCCAGAAAAATAGAGGAGAGTGTGCCCTCACCTTGGAGCCCTGCTGCCCTCTGCTTCTCCGATGGAGAAATGTCCCAGCTTCTACAGAGGCATCAGGACAAAGGTATGTAATGAAAGTAAGTCCAGGCTGGCTGTACTTGTGGGCATCAGCTGCTGGCATCCGCATTGTTGTTGCCATGGGCATGGCACAGCAGGTTCAAAGATTGCATTTCCTTGTGTGACACAGGCTGTGGTGGCTTGAAAGCAAGAGGGATGCAATAGAAAGAGCTGCAACCTCTGCCAGATTAGGGAAAGGAGAGTGGGATGTTGTTTCAATTGCTGCTGATGGCAGGAAGGTCTGTAACGATGGCAAGGCTGGTGTTTGCCATGGGCAGGGAAACACACCAGGTTTTCATGTTCTCTTTGTCTTGGAGTGCCAGAAAAATAGAGGAGAGTGAGCCCTCACCTTGGAGCCCTGCTGCCCTCTGCTTCTCCGATGGAGAAATGTCCCAGCTTCTACAGAGGCATCAGGACAAAGGTATGTAATGAAAGTAAGTCCAGGCTGGCTGTACTTGTGGGCATCAGCTGCTGGCATCCGCATTGTTGTTGCCATGGGCATGGCACAGCAGGTACAAAGATTGCATTTCCTTGTGTGACACAGGCTGTGGTGGCTTGAAAACAAGAGGGATGCAATAGAAAGGGCTGTAACCTCAGCCAGATTAGGCAAAGGTGAGTGGGATGTTAATTCAGTTGCTGCTGCTGTCAGGCAGTACTGTAAGGTTGGAAAGGCTGGTGTTTGCCATGGGCAGGGAAACATGACTGGTTTTCATGTTCTCTTAGTCTTTGAGTGCCAGAAAAATAGAGGAGAGTGTGCCCTCACCTTGGAGCCCTGCTGCCCTCTGCTTCTCACTTGGAGAAATGTCCCAGCATCTATACATGCATCAGGTGAAAGGTATGTAATGAAACTGAGTTTAGGCTGACTGTACTAGTGGGCATCAAATGCTGGCATCTGCATTGTTGTCGACATGGGCATGGCAAAGCAGGTACAAAGATTGCATTTCCTTGTGTGACACAGGCTCTGGTGGCTTGAAAACAAGAGGGATGCAATAGAAAGAGCTGCAACCTCTGCCAGATGAGGGAAAGGTGAGTGGGATGTTGTTTCAATTGGTGCTGATGGCAGGAAGGACAGTAAAGATGGAAAGGCTGGTGTTTGCCATGGGCAGGGAAACACACCTGGTTTTCATGTTCTCTTTGTCTTTCAGTGCCAGAAAAATAGAGGAGAGTGTGCCCTCACCTTGCAACCCTGCTGCCCTCTGCTTCTTAGATGGAGAAATGTCCCAGCATCTATACATGCATCAGGTGAAAGGTATGTAATGAAACTGAGTTTAGGCTGGCTGTACTAGTGGGCATCAAATGCTGGCATCTGCATTGTTGTCGACATGGGCATGGCACAGCAGGTACAAAGATTGCATTTCCTTGTGTGACACAGGCTGTGGTGGCTTGAAAGCAAGAGGGATGCAGTAGAAAGAGCTGCAACCTCTGCCAGATGGGGGAAAGGAGAGTGGGCTGTTGTTTCAATTGCTGCTGATGTCAGGAAATACTATAAGGATGGAAAGGCTGGTGTTTGCCATGGGCAGGGAAACAGAACTGGTTTTCATGTTCTCTTTGTCTCTGAGTGCCAGAAAAATAGAGGAGAGTGTGCCCTCACCTTGGAGCCCTGCTGCCCTCTGCTTCTCCGATGGAGAAATGTCCCAGCTTCTACAGAGGCATCAGGACAAAGGTATGTAATGAAAGTAAGTCCAGGCTGGCTGTACTTGTGGGCATCAGCTGCTGGCATCCGCATTGTTGTTGCCATGGGCAAGGCACAGCAGTTAGAATGATAGCATTTCCTTGTGTGACACAGGCTGTGGTGGCTTAAAAGCAAGAGGGATGCAGTAGAAAACAGCTGCAACCTCTGCCAGATTAGGGAAAAGAGAGTGGGATGTTGTTTCTATTGCTGCTGATGGCAGGAAGGACAGTAAAGATGGCAAGGCTGGTGTTTGCCATGAGCAGGGAAACACATGTGGTTTTCATGTTCTCTTTGTCTTTGAGTGCCAGAAAAATAGAGGAGAGTGTGCCCTCACCTTGGAGCCCTGCTGCCCTCTTCTGCTGATATGGAACAATGTCATACCATCTACAAGGACATTGGTAAAAAGGTAAGTAATCTAAATATGTCCAGGCTGTCTGTACTTGTGGGCATCTGTTGCTGGCAAATTTTATGGCAGTAAACTGCCTACATAATGACAGAATGAGGGTGACAGTAGAATGGTACGTAATCAGAGTACAATGAAAAAAGTTTCCAGGGGGCAGGAATGGAGGCATGGAGATGCTGTGTTTGAAATACTTATTTGCTCTAGAAAGCTGTATCAGAATGGCAGACTGAAGTAAATACTTTGAGTGTTTTTTTAATGCAACTGGAGAAAAAATCCATCTGGCAAATTGAATAACTCAGTGGTAAACGGACATAGATACCTCACTGTTTCATGGAACCTTTTGGTTAAGCATCTGAGCACTGAATACAGAACTTGGAAATATAAGTATTAGAGGATCATGGAATATCTTTATTTGGAAGGGACCTTGAGGATCATGGAGTCCACCTCCTGGTTCCACACCGGACCTCCTATGAGTCAAGCCCTGTGTCTAAGAGCATTGTGCAAATGCTCTTTGACCTTTGTCAGCTCAGTGCCAAACCACTGCCCTGGGGAGCCAGTGCCAAATTCCGTGTATCTAGTTCATCCTACAGAATGATGCCAAGAACAGTTAGAGAGACCGACTTACAAGCAAAATTCTTGTCTTGATAGGTACACTCTTAATGGTACACTCAGCATTAAAAAAAAAAAAAAGAAAAAAAAAAAAAATCAAAGCCACATTCTTACAGTGGCATTTTACAATATTGTAATTCTGTTGTGTCAAATCGAGGTTCTCTCATCATGAAATAATGACCTAATTCTCTTTTCATATCTAAAGATACAAATGTTAAAGGCAGCAGTGCTGTTCAAGAATACATTACCAGCTCAAACACTGCTTTGGCTGTAAAACTGAAGGTAGTAAGGAATTTCATCAAGGAGTTAGAAGAAAACACGTAAGTGTAGATTTAAAAGCAACCTGTATTATTCTTGGAGTTTGATATAGTGTAATCCAATCCACAGTACTTGTAACATGTGTTTTATAAACATATAAACAGTTCCTTATTCTACACATCACTAAGAGTAGTTCTTCTGACAGGAATGATCACATGAGTAATTAACCTGTGACCTTCAGTTTGGGATTAAATGCATCCAGTGGAAGTAAGAGCTGTCGGTTCTTTTGCTCTTTCATTGTTGAACAGCCGAGGTGTTTTGTTTTGGAGGGTGGTGAGTGATGGGACAGGTGGGGAATGGCTTTAAACTGAGACAGGGGAGGTTTAGGTTGGATGTGAGGAGGCAGTTTTTCAGCCAGAGGGTGGTGAGGCACTGGAACAGGTTGCCCAAGGAGGCTGTGGATGCCCCATCCCTGCAGGCATCCAAGGCCAGGCTGGATGTGGCTCTGGGCAGCCTGGGCTGCTGGTTGGTGACCTGCACATAGCAGGGGGTTGGAACTGGATGAGCATTGGGGTCCTTTTCAACCAAGGCCAACCTATGATTCTGTGATTTAAAATTAGGCTCTCATAAGTAGCACTTTCAGAAATCCTCTGCAAACTAACTCTAAAACAAACAAACAAACAAACAAACAAACAAGCAAATAAATGAAAAAGGTTACAGAAAAAATGGAATGCTTTATGCAACTATATTGCTGAAATTATGAAATCTAGTCATAGGATCCCACACGAACACTGCTGACAGAGCCATATATCTGCACGTTTTGCAGCTCACCATATTGTGGTGTTGAGTAGAAAAGTCAAGGAAATAACTGCTTCACATAAGTATTGCCTCGTATATGGAAATTCTTTACTAGTGCATCTGACCTGAAGAAATGGTGTTGCCTGAAATGAGTACGTTGCATTACTTAGCCATCAGGTCTAAAGAATGTCCATTTTGTCACCACAATCCATGAATTCAACTTGCCACTCCAAAAGGCAGGTTAGAAAGCACACATGACTTTATTGCAGCACTGGGTGCAGGGGGATCACTGCTCCTAGCATGCACACAGAAGAGCTAGAGCACACAGGTGATGGACATTCCACTTGTGACCATTCCTGCAGTTCCAGAGAGTGTGCGCCTGTTCCAATCACTGCTGCACAGATTAAAAACTGATTGCAGATGAGCTGTTTTGGTGTGGGGTTCTTGCAAACGGTCTGTAGTGGCTGTGTGATTCCTCGGGGAGTTGCTCTCCAGCCCAAAGCTCATGTCCTAAGTCGACCAGATCCCGTTTGTGTCCAGAAATGGTTTACAACAGAGCAGCTGCTGATCAGGTTTCTCATATCACTCTGCCTTGCTCCAGTGTCTGTGTCATCAGCCCCAGCACATACGGTGCACCTCTTCAAGGCTTGTGGAACACTGAGACTCTGCACTTGGGCTCCAGACATCCTGCTGCTGTAGTAACAACAGCCTTCCCTAGACAGAACATCGCTGTCCTGGAAGCTCTGAATTGAGTGCTGAAGACTGAATTAATTGCCAGGTATCAATCTAACACTTAATTTGTTTGCAGAGGAGATGAGGGCTGTGCTACCCATCATTTCACTAATTCTGAGTAACTTTCTGTTTGCCTTTACCAAGGTCTGATGTAACAATCGTGTTATCAGGAATGTCTGTCTGGAATCACTGTGAGGGTCTGAGATCTGATTTTTTTCTTTCTGGAGGGACTAGTGAAATGAAAATTCACACATGTAAGGAATAAACACAATGAATAGGCATTTCTGATCAGAGTGGAGTCATTTCTTGTATTCAGAATCACAGAATCATCGAATTCTGTAATTTGTATTTGTGAACCTCAATTTCACAACACCAAGAGGTTATTCTAGCTTTGGTATCTCGCAGACTTTGTCTATAACTAAATAACGGTAATCCTATATTTCTAAGAGCATGGAGATGGAGAAATTAATCTTCCTGTAATTCTCTGTACTGTACCCCCGTGGTTGTCAACACCTAATGCAATATTGAAATTTCAACTGAGAAATTGAAAGCTGTCCTTAACTTTTGCCTCTACATTGTGCTTCACTGAGGCTGGGTTTTCAAATATCCTGTTGGTTTGGGTTATTCTTTATGCAGCTGGTTTTAATCCTTGCTTCTGGCAGCAGTGCAGTGTTTCAGAAGAGAGAAAAGCACGGCGGGCATCAGCTGGATTTCTGTGGTTGGTAAAGCTGTGCTGAGAACTGGGCTGACTGCTGCACCTGGAAATGTGTGCAAAGTCTGCAGGCGCAGAGGAATCACTTTTCCCTGCAGGTTGAGCTTGTCTAAGGTAGGTCCTTGCTTGGTGAGCTTCTGCTTTAAAGGATCAAGCTGCATAAGTAAGGTAGTTTAAAAAGCAAGCATGCTATTTCTTTTTTACCTGAGTGATTTTTTAGCAAGGAAAGGTTGGAGATGCTGTTTGCTAATGGAAGATGGAGAGAGGAAAAGCAAGTCCAAGGCATGCTGTGCATAGCCACCACATGGCATCTGCAGCATTTCCCCCTGCACAAAGGAGGAGCAGCTCACGAGCTTGGCCTGGGCCATGGAAGGGAGCAGACAAACATCTGGACCGACCCCAGCCGAGCTGGTTCTGCAGGTTGGTTGTCTTCTGCTGCTTGTCTCACATCCTGTTGCTCAGCGGTAGATTTGTTCCTGCTCAGTGCTAACAGGAAACTCACACAGCATTTTTGTTTCAGCTGTGCCAACGCTTTGATCCCTTGCTGCTTGGATGGGGCGTTTGAAGAATGGTGCCTGTGCTGATGTCCAGCCAGGCTTTGGGGATGAGTCTCCACCCCAGGGTACGTCTGACAGGACTGAGGGTTGGGGATCGGGCCAGGTGGAGTCCAGTGTGCTTTGCTCTTGTTCTTAGTGCTTGTTTTTGCTCAGGAGGGCAGGAGGTGAACCTCATGAACCAATGCCTGCAGATGGGGTCTGAAGAGAAAGAGGTCCTGCAGGCCTCGTGTGACAGCCACGGAGCTGCAGCGAGGCTGCATCAGTGTAAGACACCAGAGATCCACGGAGGTGTGAAGGTGAGCTGTGGGCTCCAGTCACGCAGGAAGGGATGTGCATGCTCGGGGTTTGGTTGTTCTGTGTGTGTTAAGTGGCTGTGATACCACTGCTGGGTCAGTGTGAGTGTATGGAACAGTGTGACAGTCTTTTTGATGGAGTCCTGTGAAAGGAGTCCTATGGATTTGAGATCCAACTATCAGCCTGTGGGCATCATCCAGGAGTTGGGGTAGGAGATGAGGCAAGGGAAGTTGGGGTGAGAAATTTATAAAGCAGTCTGGTAGTAGTTCTGTGTTTCTCCCATCTCCTCCTTTATTTCCTTACAGGTGAAATAGATTGGTGCTGCAACACGCCCTTGAATTTAACAAGAAGGACTCTAGTGTGGATTTGACATGGGCCCAGCACTGCAAGGTACGCTGCTGGGAGGAAGCGTCCATGTGCCTGAGGGCAGGAAGGCCCTCCAGAGGGATGCACTGAGGCCAGTTGTACGAGGCTCAACAAGAGCAAGCGCCAGGTCCTGCGCTTTGGTCATGACGACCCCGTGCAGCTTCTCCAGGATTTGGCTGAGGTAGAATTCCAAGCACCCCCTGATTCTAGAATGTTGGGCTGGGCTGTTGGAATCTCCTGGTCTTGTGCCTGGTCTTGCCTCCCCACCCTGTACGTCATGGTGGAGCAGCCTGGTGGCCCTCAGTGATGTCATAAGGGCTAGAATGAGGGCAGGAGCAGTGCGTGCTGCGTCCCTTCATTGGAGCGCTGGAGCTCTGACTGAGCAGCTCGCTTGTTGCACTTGTGCACCGACTGAGTACCTTTGTCTTCACACCGTCCTGTGCAGCTTCTTGTAGGTAAGCTGAGACAGCGTGGGATAGACGGGTGGGCAGTGAGCGTTGAGAACTGCTGGCTGGCGGAGCTCCTAGGATCATCTTATGTCCATCAGCAGAGGGGTGGCCATGAGGGACAGGGAGGTGATTGTCCCCCTCTGCTCTGCTCTTGTGAGGCCCCATCTGCAGTACTGCGTCCGGGTCTGGAGCCCCCAGTACGAGGAGGACAGGGATCTGTTGGAGAGGGTCCAGAGGAGAGCCACAGAGATGATCAGGGGACTGGAGCACCTGCCCTGCAAGGACAGGCTGAGGGAGCTGGGCTTGTTCAGCCTGGAGAAAAGAAGGCTGCGGGGTGACCTCATTGCAGCCTTTCAGTACCTAAAGGGAGCCTACAAACAGGAGGGCAATCAACTCTTTGAAAGTGTAGATAACAGCATGACAAGGAGAAATGGTTTTAAGTTGAAAACTGAAGTTTTTAAGTTGAAGAAGGGCAGATTTTGGTTTTTCCCTCATAGTCTTTGCGAAACCGTGGAAGCAAACTGACCTGCTCTTTCTCTCTCCTCTCTCCACCCTCTGCCTGCTTCCCTGATGCAGCTTTTGCTCGTGGAAGATCAGAGCAAAGTGACAAGGAACGCCTGCGGATTCAAGGCATTTGTCTCCCTCGTTCTGATCTCTTGCCAGGTACCTGCCATGGTTTGTCCCCCCACATGCTTTAGCAGCCCGTGACGCCCCGTGTTTAGTAACACAGCCTCATCCATCCTTGATGGGACGCTGGTCACGTGTGGGTTTTCTCCACGTGCTCTCCAGCTCAGCCCTCAGAAGGATGCTGTCTGTGGTGCTGTGACCAGCTGGTCTTTAGGAAACCAATCCCTTAGGCAAAGAGTCCTAGCCCCAGCTTGTGCAGAGCTGCACAGCATCAGCCAGGGACACCAGCAGGCGTGCTTCGGCTGTGTGAGTGTGCCCCACAGCTGTAGGGAGCACAGCAGAGATGTGAACAGAGAAAATAAAAGTGTGTTTCTTTTCAGTTCCAGCTTGTCACACCCACGCTGATGGCCGTGGTGTGCAGCGAGATCAGCTGTGGGCCTGACCTGGCATGGACAGAGGTAGAGTATGAAGCTCTGATTGGTCTTTGTTCCCTGCCTGGAGCCAGCAGAGTGAGCCGCAGATGTGCTCTCCTGCTTTTCAGGAGTGTCAGAATCCTTGCGGCTCCTTACGCTCCTCTCTGGCAAGACAGTAGTGCAAGTGTGGCAAGTTTATAAAAGTACTGGAGCCATCTCGGTTGTGGTGTTTGTCCTCTTCTGATTTTTCCCTTGAAACAGCTGTTATTAGACTTGCAGTTCCTTCTGAAGTGCCCATGATAAGGACCGAGTGCATTTGCTGCAGCTTTCTCTGCAGATGAGCTCCTCACCTTGAAATGCTCCTCGTTTGTTCTCAGCTCCTCACCGTGGCCTGTGCTCTCTGTTTCAGACTGAGAACAACGGGAAGCCCCTGCTGGACCATGGGGAGTCAGCTGTGAATATTCCAGCTATTGCTGCTGCCCATGTCGTTAAGAGATACGTTGCCCAGGCAGCGGATGAACTCTCCTTTGAGGTAAGCAGTTCAAGGCGTTCCTTGTTGTTCAGTTTTACAATGGCAAATGCCTTCAGAGCTGCACTGGTGCAATTGCTCTCAAGCTCGGCGATGTTTGGCAGTGCAGAAGAATGCAGTCATTTGAGCTGTGCTTTCCTCCCAGCCGTGCTGAAGCTGGGATTGAGGTTGCAATCTCTTGCAGGTGGGAGACATCGTCTGTGTCATCGACATGCCACCAAAGGAGCTGACCCCCTGGTGGAGAGGCAAGCACGGCTTCCAGGTAGGCACAAGCTTCAGACCAGAGAGTGCAACTTCAGTAAAGGCAGGAATCTCAGCTTAGAGCTGCTCTGCCTGCACAGGATGGGTAATGGACGTAAACAGTTTCCCTGTGTCGGTGTCAGAGGACCTTGCCTTTGGCTGCAAATGTTGAAAAATTATTACCTTTATGCTATTACCTATGGCCATTTTCTGCTGGATGGTCTTATAGAGTGTCAAGCAAGCACGTTCCGAGGGAAATGTTACGTAGCTTTCGGATTAACAGTTCAGACCTGAGAAGTGCTGCATGCAATAGTTGGCCTCTCCTTTTCTTCTTGTTACAGGTTGGATTTTTCCCAGGGGAGTGTGTGGAACTCATTAATAAGAACGTTCCTGAGGCTCTCCTCAACTCAGTGCCAAAGCCAGGTACGGATGTTACATTTGATGGGGTGGGGAAGCAAAATGAAATCTTTTTTGGGGTGTGTTCCATTTTTAATACCTCCTTTATCCATCCCAGATTGTCCTCTGTGTTGATGATCCTTTATGCACACCATGGGGCTGGGATTTGGCCCAATCCTCCCATGTTTATGACTGTTCTTGGGGAAACTATAAAATCTTCATAGACTGGTTTGGGATGGAAGGGTCCTCAGGGATCATCAAGCTTCCACTTCCCTGCATCTGGATGGGCTGCCAGCCCCACATTTAATGTCAGATTAGACCAGGCTGCCCAGGGCCCCATCCAACCTGGCCTTGGGCTCCTCCAGAGATGGGGAAAATCCCTTTTTGTATGTACTTGCTGGTAATGTTCTTCCCATTTTAACGTGCTCTGTAGAATGTGCTGTGCTCGGCCTCGTCCAACTGAGCCAAACCTGAAATGACCTGGTTTCTTCCTTTTGTTGTGCAGAGCCCAAGAAACGCAGCAAGATCCTCACCTTCCTTCGTTCCTTGGTGAAGGCCCGCCCAAAGAAACCGACCGAGCGGGAGGTGGAGAAGGAAAGGGTGTTTGGCTGTGACCTGGGAGAGCATCTTCTCCACTCTGGTCGTGATGGTAAGGAACAGCCCATTCCTGAGATCTTCCTCTCTTGGGCATCTGAACAAGGTGAAGGGATATCATATCTAGCAGGGGGCAGGTTGATAGCAGTGGAGACATGTGTAAAGGGAGTTGATGGCTAAGGATAAAGTGAGGCGGATGCTGCTAAGAGACAAGCACATTTGTATTTGCTTCAGCCAAACCTGGCTGGACTTAGTGGATGGGATGTGACGGGAGAACAGCCTGAAAGAGGACTGGAATAAGGAGCTCAACTGACGGCTGGCACGTGTTCTTCAGTCCCCCAGGTCCTCCAGAGCTGCGCTGAGTTCCTTGAGCAGCACGGCGTGGTGCAGGGGATATACCGCCTGTCCGGCGTCGCGTCCAACATCCAGAGACTGCGGTAAGAGTGCTGCGACTGACACAGCCTGAGTGCATCTGGTGTGGCTTTGGCCTTGCCTTCCTCTTGCTCAACCGGTTTGGCGTCCTTCTCTCCAGGCAGGAATTTGAGTCTGAGCAGATTCCTGAGCTCACCGTGCGTGACATTCACAGCGTGAGCTCCCTCTGCAAGATGTACTTCAGGGAGCTCCCGAACCCTCTGCTCACCCACCAGCTGTACGGCAAGTTCTCGGTAAGCACAAGGCAACGTCTTTCATTTCCCTCTTCCCTGGGCCTCTTGGGAGATGGCTGCAGCAGTGCCCCAGCTCGGAGGCCCTTTTGCTGCCAGCCCCACGAGGTTTACTCGCAGTGGTTTCCTAGCCTGATTTGTGTCTCGCTCCCTTTCTGCACTACTCCAGGATGCTGTTGGTGCCGCTACAGAAGAGGAGCGGCTGGTCAGAATGCAGGACGTCATCCAGCAGCTGCCCGCTCCTCACTACAGGTCAGTGCTGCCCTCACGCTGCTGAGCTCAGCCCTGCTGCATGGCAGAGGGCAATGATGCGATTCCAGGCTTTGTCTCACGCCGGCAACGTGATGTCTGTGTATGCTGAAGGGTTGAAGGCTCCATGGGGTTACTTTATGGGGTCAGTTCCTGGGCACGGGGGCACGCTTGGTGCAGCTGATGGCTGTGCTGGGGCTTGGTGCTGCAGCGTGGCACTCAGTCAAGTTGGATCTACTTCATCTTCGGTGACAGTAGCAATCACAAGAACTAGCATGAATGGAGGTTTGCTTTCTGAATTGCAGCACGGCATGCTCGTTGGTGCTGAACATTTGCCTCTCTTGTTTTCCAGGACACTGGAGTACCTGATGAGACACTTGGCGTGTCTGGCTGGGAACTCCTCCATTACAAACATGCACGCTAAGAACCTAGCCATTGTGTGGGCTCCAAACCTCTTAAGGTAAACTTCTGGTTCCGTTTCAACACAACGCTTACATCTGTTCTCCAGTAAAAAAAAAAAATTCCTCCCTTTTCCTCCATCAAATGTGCTCTTCTCCTGTAAAATCTGCAGTCACTCGCTGACAGCAGAGCAGGAGCCTGGGCTGTTCTCCAAGCCCACGGGCACAATGACTAGATGACAATTTCTGCAGTCTTGTTGAGATGGGACTGATGTATCCTTGATCATCCAGGAGAATTTCTGCAGTGACATCACTGATTGCCCACTGTGGAAGTCTCCAGAGCCTCAGTTGACAACTTTTGGCTGCAACAATTCAGACTTGGGGAAACGGTCTTGGAGAAATGACTTCTAAAATCTGCCTTTTCTACAGATCACAGCAGAACGAGTCTGCCTGCGCCAGCGGAAGAGCTGCCTGCATGGAGCTGCAGACGCAGTCGGATGTTGTGGAATTCCTCATCAACCACACAGACATCCTCTTCTGCTCCAAATCCAGAGCAGACATCGCAGATGGAGCAGGTGAGTGTCTTCCTCCATTAACTTTATCTTGACCTGACACCTTGATCAAATGCAGGCCTTCTCCAGGACCTTTGAGGTACTCTTTTACCATCAAGGGGACAGCAGACCTCTGGGCTTCCATTAGAATCTGGCATCCTGTTGCTGGATGCTGAGAATGTCCAAGCCCAAACTTTACAAGGAGGAAACGGTCAGTGTCATGATGATGTTTTGCATGGAGAAGCTTGATGAAAGTATGGCGGCGATGCTTTCTCAGTTCCCTGCCCCCATTTTCTCAGGTTTTTCTGTGCCTGTTTTGATACAGTGAGCTGCTCTTCATGATGACCGTGTCCTTTGCCATAAACACACCTCTGCCCACATGCTTATTTGGAGCTCCTCTTCTTCCAGTGGCTCGGATAAGCAAGCCTGAGAAAAATACTGCACCTCCCCCAGAACTGTGGTGGCTGTGCTGCTGCTTTCTGATCCTCGCTCTGACCTGTGGTTTTCCCTTACAGGGCACAATTCTCTCTCAGGGCCCAAGCCTGTGGGGGTCTCTTCTGCTGCCACAAAGCTGCTCAGCCTGGAGGAGGCACAGGCACAGAGGCGAGGCCACAGCAGCTCTCCTGTGGTGACAGAGAGCAGCAGGGACATTGAAGTGGAAGAAAGCCCTGCAGCTGGGCAGGGCAAATTCCACACAACCATTGACCTTCCATCTGAAAGGTAAAGAGGACTTTCTTTTTCAGTACCTAGCATCATTGTTTGGGTGGGTTTTTGTGCTTTTCTTTCCATTATTTCTAGTGCCCAAACTTGCTGAAATTAGGTTACGCTAATGGTGGGGTTTTCCAGATTTCAGGGCCACGTGCCTGAAACCAATTCCAGTTATCCTCTAAGCAGAGCAGATTGTCAGACTTGCTGGCACTAGAAATTAAACATGGCAGTGAGATGAGGCTGATCAGCTGCTAATGTAAGAGTCAGAGATGCTTTTGAGCTTCCTTTATGGCTGCACGGTTCCTCAGAAAGCAGTTACGCCTGCCAGCTCAATAAAAGCCATCCCTCAGATGCTGTGCTGTACAGCTGTGGAGCCTTTGCTCCCATGCTCTGCATCTTGCTTGACAGAGTGGAGGGGAATTTAGCCAGCAAGACTTCAGGGCTGAGCTATAGAATGGAGCCATCCTCAACTGTTGGAAACAGAGCGAGTTTCTAAGTTGTGTTTCTGCAGAAACCAGGCAGTGCTAGGAACAAGCAACTGCTGCCATGAGCTCAGGGCAGCTCTTCCCTCACCCTGCACCACGCACGACTCACAGCATTCGCTGTTTTCTCTCTCCAGACAAAATCCACCCAGCAACAATGAGGAATCACCAGCTGGCAGTTGGTGTTGCTGCTTCAGCCTCAGAAAGCCATCCTCTGGGAGCAAACGCCAACTGCAGCGCAATGCCAGGCAGCCCTCAGAAACAGCAGTGGTAGTCCTGGCAGGTAAGGGTGCAAATGCAGCTTCCAAATCCCTGCTTTTCAGGAACATAGAATTCAAGCTTGCAGTGCACTTGTATCTCCTTCTAGCATTCCAGCCCCTGCCTAACATCTTCAGTACACCCCTGATCAAGAACCACTGTCGTAAGTCAGCTTGTGAAAGTTTGACACTAATCCCTGTGTATCCTTTCTAGGTGAATCCAGCCCTTGCCAATCCAGAAGATCTAGGGCAAGTAGCAACGATGCTCTGTGTGCTTCCATCAGTGCAGAGCTCATACGGAGCACGAATCGCTGCAACTCCAACAGCAGCCTTCCATCTAACAATAGTAACAACAGTGATGGAGAGAAGGAGCTCATCGAAGTTCATGCTCTCCTTACACCTGGCTCTGCTGAAAATGCTGACCTGAGCCTGCCAGACATCATCGTGACCAACCTCGATTGTAACCAAGAGTCTCTGCTGTGCAGCCCAGTCCAAGCACAGTGTGAGTGCCCCGACAGCAGCACCTCCATGCAGGAGCAGGCCAGGATCAGTGAGGAGGAGCAGAGCCTCTTGCAGGGGGACTTTCAATCAGGCCTCCAGTCCCAGGCACTGGACAGCAGCCCTGAGAGCTCTGAGCCACTCTCTCCATGACAAGAGAGGATGAGTCCCATCTTCACCATGGACCTCTCACACCATCCTGTCCTTTATATAATAATAAAAGCACACTCGTGCTCAGTCAACACCTTGACTGCCTCTGGAGTCTTCATTCACACAGATTGGGATGAATGCAGCACACAGCAAGGCACGTCAGCTTGCAACTCTGTGGCTGTAGGGTGTGCAGCAGAGCTCTGGTTTTCTTCCCATTTTGTCTGGCTTTGGGATGTCTGCAGGGAGAGCTCTGCTACCATCTGGTATGGTAGCAAATAATCTCTAGCATCCTGGATGCTGCTCATGATACTCCCAAGCTTCCTGGCTGTGGCTTTGTGATGTTTTTCAGGGCTTTTTGATGCATTTTCATGCGTTGGCTTTTCCTAAACACCTCTCTCCTTCCACCATGTCCTTTCCTGGCTCCCACCTACGAGCTGGCCGTGCAGATCATCTCCAGACCTGTCATCATCACACTGCAGTAGGAGAAGCTCACCCTGGCCAACGTCAGGCAGTACTGCTTGGTCTGCAGCTCAGTGGCCATTTCCCTTTTAGGCGACTCTTGCAGAACAATCAAGCAGCAGAACCTTTTGCTCACCCTGCAGCACACAAATGCTACAAAAGCAGAAACAACCTGGGAATCTCTTGTCTGCAAGACTTCACGGACACTCACTGACTGTGTTTGATGGCTCCCTCCCATCCTTGATTTCCTTCTCCCCTTCTCCTCGTCAGATGCCACTGCTGAGCCATGATCAAGCTGCCCAGTGTCGCAGAGCATCGTGCAGAGCCGTGCTGGCACCTCCTCCCCTTCCTCTCCTGCAGCTCGGCGTGCAACCTCACCGCTTCTCTGACAGACCTGCTGATCCCACGCGTGCCATCGGGATGCTCTGGCTCAGGACGTGCCTCTAACCCAAAGCTGCTTCCCACCCTCCCAGCAAAAAGCAAACAGCTTTCCTGCCTCCTCTTCATGCCTCCTCAGACTTCATGTGGTAGGCATGGAGAGCTGTTCAGCTCTGAGCAAGTTTTTTCCTGAAAAAGTGACCCTTCCATCCCTTTGCCCCTACAAACAGTTGTCCAGAGGATCTCGTCCAAGAATGCCTTGCACAGCCTGCAGCTGGCTCTCCTGAAGTTCAGGCTCCTGATTTTGCTTCCTGCCAGGCCCGCATTCCTTGAGATCACAAACTCAAGGAGGGCATGGTCACTGCAGCCCTGACCGCCTCCTGTCGTAACCCCTGGTGTGCACCATGTCCAGCAATGCTTCCCTTCTGCTTGCTGTGCCCAATGCCTGCACCACAAAGTCATTCTCACTGCACTCCAGGAGTCTCTCAGATTGCAGATAAACATCATTGGAAAAAAAAAAAAAAAATCACAGAATGGCAAGGGTTGGAAGGCTCCTCAAGGATCATGTAGGGCCACACATGCAGGGCCACCAACCTCCCCATTTAAGACTAGACCAGGCTGCCCAGGGCCCCATCCAATCTGTCCTTGAACACCTCCAGGGATGGACGGGGCATCCACAACCTCTCTAGGCAGCTCAACACTCTCTCTGTAAAGAACTTCCCCCTGACATCCAACCGAAATCTTTCCTCCCTCAACTTAAAACTATTTCCCCTTGTCCTGCAGTTATCTACCCTTTCAAAGAGTTCATTCCCCTCCTGTTTGTAGGAGCCAGAGCTGGAGGTTTGTCGAAGATGGGAGTCGTGCAGAAGTCAAAGGGAGCTTTCTGCATGACAGCAGCACCAGTGTCTTCATTCACATGTTGCAAAGACAAGGATTAGCACGAGTTCCAGTACCTACAGTATCATCACGAATCACGGTAAGATTACAATGTGTCCTCATACAAACGCAGCCATTTCTCCCTGAGTCCAAAGGCTGTCCGGAAAGCATCTTTGAGGTCTCTCACAGCAAACCACTGATGTTCGTGTGGGATCTGACTCATTAGGGTACAGGGGTTAGGAACCACAGGCTGTCTTTTGAGAACTGGTTCAGTCATTTTCTTACACCTTGCACCAGCCGATACGTGCCGTCTGCCTTCCGTGCTGACAGGATTGGGGTGTTATAAGGCCACAGACAAGGTTCCAGAAGACCATCCTTAACCAGTGTCTGTGTTACAGCTTTTAGACCCACTCTCCCTTCTAAGGCTATGGGATATTGTTGCTGTTTCACAGCTCCACTCCCTCCTCGGACAGTTACTTGTAAGGGAAAATTGTGAGCCCACCCCGATTTCCTTCCCCTGCCCGCACTTTGGATTCATTTCTTCTTCATCACCAGCTGTTAACACATTCATTGACACCCTGATATCTGTTTCACAACCTTTCAGCTGTAATCCTCATTTAACTGTTAAATCTCTCCCCGATAAATCGGTCCCTGCTTCAGGCACACAGAACAATTGCCCTGCAACTATTTTATCTTTCCATTTTAATTCTGTGGTCTCACAGAGTGGAGCTGTCATTTCTGATCCCTCAGCCCCAGTTATGCACAACAGCCACATCCAGATACACGCCTGGTACCTCTGAACTAGCTAATGCTGTAGGATGGAATGTTGTTTCTGCACTGGCTAGCAGAAGGTGGGATTGGTCTGAAGTAGTACAGCACAATGTGTTTTGTAATTTGCCCTTAGAAACAGTTTGAAAAAGTAGAAACACTTTATTAGTATCAGTAAAAATAAGTTATTTCTGTAACATATTTAAGAAATATGTTTAGTTCAATCATGTGATTAATTCTCACTTACAGAACTGTAGTAGTTACAAATAGTATGGGTATAGCATTAAGGACCAGAAAGCATGTTGTAAGGCCATTCTGTTTGGATAAGAGAAGCTCAGCAAAAGAAAAACAGACTCCAAAGAAGCCAGGGCCTCCACACAAGGCCGAATTGACTCACTCTGTGGGCAGGTTGGATGCAACAGGCAGGCATCAAGAGACTCCCCTCCATCCTCCTTCCAAACTTATCTCTATTCAGGGATGAGCAGCTGTCCAGAAATAGTGGCCAAGTGTTGATAAGCAGATGTCAGACGTTCAATAATCAGCAATATACCTGCTGAGCTACAACAATTGGTGTTCAGCCAGTCACACACACACACACAGAATGGCCCGGGTTGGAAGGGACCTCAAGGATCATGAATCTCCAACCCCCTGCCACAGGCAGGGCCACCAACCTCTGTACCACTGTACAGATGCACACTGCTGGATAGAAACAGCAGTTTGGGAAAAAAATTGTGTACTGTGGATGGAAAGGGTGAATCAGAGTGGTTTAACAGCTCACATTATGAATGTATTTTCATCTTCACATTACCCATACAATGTCTGAGAAGGAGCTGTGTGTCAGATTATTTTGTAGCCAAAACTTACTCTGATAGCTGAAAAGATGTGGCAAGAGAATGAGATCAAAAGGGGAGGCAAGAGGAGCAAAGGCAGCAGCCAGATGCTGGAAAAAACAGCCAAGAAGACTGAAACAAAGCAGACATCATCTCTGCAGAGCGACTGTTGCCAAAGATCAAGCTGTGGCACGTAGCTAATAACATCTCAGGTCAGAAGGCTGCAGACCTTCTAACGATGGCTCTCTCTGTCTCTCAGCTTCCTGCATTTGGGCCTTATGCTCCCTTTCTTTCACCAGCCCTCACGTTCAGTGCCTAGCTGATGGCAGTCCTGCTCAGCCTCAGAGAAAGGTGACCCCAGCCAGCATTTCTCTGCTTTGTTTCCTGTGTCAGCAATAACTCTGAGTAACTAATGCATTCAGGAAAATCAGGGTCTGATCGTGGACCATTTGCAAACATAAGGAGATGCAAAAACCCAATGGATAACTGACCTGTTATGAATTATTATCCCCACCTCCTCTGTTTGCAGCTCAGGGACTGTGGGCAGCCAGTCGAGCCAATGCACACCCCAGAAACATCAGACAAGTCACTGCTGACCTCGTTCTTCCTGTGACCTTACAGCACTGGCCTGCAGAATGAATGTGTGCCTGCAGGTATCTCTCTTGGCATAACTTCAAGAGCAGCTCAGTAAGTAGTTCACAGCTTCACACCCATCTGCTGTTAGATCTACGAGGGAGCTGTTAATGTTAGAGCTAGAACATTGCCAAGCTGCAACAAAAGCTGCATGGCAGAAGTGCGTATGGGACCTTTTTCATGGCCTGATAGAAATCACTGCAGTTGTTTTCCCATTTGCTCAAGTAATGTCACAGTACTTCTGGTGCCACCACAGCCAGAAGCAATACTGAGGAAGAAGGTCCATTACTCAACTATACTATTAGACACAGTTCCCAAAAGATTACAAACTAAGGTTCTACCTCCATAAAGACAGATTTTAGTGCACCCTCTTGGTCCTTCCTTTTCAAAAGCAGTGGGAAAGACAGAGCCTCAGTTAGCTCAGAGTTAACCATCTCTGCAGCAGAGAATAGGAAGGGTCCAAGGTGAGGGCACACTCTAATCTATTTTTCTGGAACTCCAAGACAAAGGGAATGTGAAAACAAGATGTGATTCCCTGCCCATGGCAAACACCAGCCTTGCCCTCCTTACACTCCTGCCTGCAATCAGCAGCAATTGAATCAACATCCCACTCACCTTTGCCATGTCTGGGAGAGGCTGCAGGTATTTCTAATATCTCCCTCTTCCTTTCAAGCCACCAGAGCCTGTGTCACACAAGGAAATGCAATCTTTGTACAAGCTGTGCCATGCCCATGGCAACGACAATGCAGATGCCAGCAGCTGACGCCCACAAGTACAACCAGCCTGGACTTACTTTCATTACTTATCTTTGTCCTGATGTCCTTCTAGATGCTGGGACATTTCTCCATTTGAGCTGCAGAGGGCAGCAGGGGTCCAAGGAGAGGTCACCTTCTCCTCTATTTTTCTGGCACTCCAAGACAAAGAGAACACGAAAAACAGATGTGTTTCCCTGCTCATGGCAAACACCAGCCTTTCCATCCTTACAGGCCTTCCTGCCATCAGCAGCAATTGAAACTACATCCCACTCTCCTTTGACATGTCTGGCACATGTTGCAGCTCTTTCTATTGCATCCCTCTTGCTTTCAAGCCAGCAGAGCCTGTGTCACACAAGGAAATGCAATCTTTGAAGCTGCTGTGCCATGCCCATGGCAACAACAATGCAGATGCCAGCAGCTGATGCCAACAAGTACAGACAGCCTGGATTTCTTTTCATTACATATCTTTGTCCTGATGTCTGTGTAGAAGCTGGGACATTTCTCCATCTTTGCAGATGAGGGCAGCAGGGGTCCAAGGTGAGGGCACACTCTCCTCTATTTTCTGGCACTCAAAGACAAAAAAACATGAAAACCTGTTGTGTTTCCCTGCCCATGGCAAAACCAGCCTTGCCATCCTTACATTCCTCCCTGCCATCAGCTGCAATAGAATCAACATCCCACTCTCCTTTCCCTCATCTGGCAGAGGTTGCAGCTCTTTCTATCGCACCCCTCTTGCTTTCAAGCCACCTGAGCCTGTGTCACACAAGGAAATGCAGTCGTTGAAGCTGCTGTGCCATGCCCATGGCAACAACAATGCAGATGCCAGCAGCTGATGCCCACAAGTACAGCCAGACTGGAATGATCTTCATTGCATATCTTTGTCCTGATGTCCTTCTAGATGCTGGGACATTTCTACATCTCTGCAGAAGAGGGCAGCAGGGGTCCAAGGTGAGGGCACACTCTCCTCTATTTTTCTGGCACACAAAGACAAAAAAACATGAAAACCTGTTGTGTTTCCCTGCCCATGGCAAACACCAGCCTTTCCATCCTTACATTCCTGCCTGCCAGCAGCAGCAGTAGAATAAACATCTCACTCACCTTTGCGTATTCTGGTTGAGGTTGCAGCTCTTTCTATTGCATCCCTCTTGCTTTCAAGCCACCAGAGCCTGTGTCACACAAGGAAATGCAATCTTTGTACAAGCTGTGCCATGCCCATGGCAACGACAATGCAGATGCCAGCAGCTGACGCCCACAAGTACAACCAGCCTGGACTTACTTTCATTACTTATCTTTGTCCTGATGTCCTTCTAGATGCTGGGACATTTCTCCATTTGAGCTGCAGAGGGCAGCAGGGGTCCAAGGAGAGGTCACCTTCTCCTCTATTTTTCTGGCACTCCAAGACAAAGAGAACACGAAAAACAGATGTGTTTCCCTGCTCATGGCAAACACCAGCCTTTCCATCCTTACAGGCCTTCCTGCCATCAGCAGCAATTGAAACTACATCCCACTCTCCTTTGACATGTCTGGCACATGTTGCAGCTCTTTCTATTGCATCCCTCTTGCTTTCAAGCCAGCAGAGCCTGTGTCACACAAGGAAATGCAATCTTTGAAGCTGCTGTGCCATGCCCATGGCAACAACAATGCAGATGCCAGCAGCTGATGCCAACAAGTACAGACAGCCTGGATTTCTTTTCATTACATATCTTTGTCCTGATGTCTGTGTAGAAGCTGGGACATTTCTCCATCTTTGCAGATGAGGGCAGCAGGGGTCCAAGGTGAGGGCACACTCTCCTCTATTTTCTGGCACTCAAAGACAAAAAAACATGAAAACCTGTTGTGTTTCCCTGCCCATGGCAAAACCAGCCTTGCCATCCTTACATTCCTCCCTGCCATCAGCTGCAATAGAATCAACATCCCACTCTCCTTTCCCTCATCTGGCAGAGGTTGCAGCTCTTTCTATCGCACCCCTCTTGCTTTCAAGCCACCTGAGCCTGTGTCACACAAGGAAATGCAGTCGTTGAAGCTGCTGTGCCATGCCCATGGCAACAACAATGCAGATGCCAGCAGCTGATGCCCACAAGTACAGCCAGACTGGAATGATCTTCATTGCATATCTTTGTCCTGATGTCCTTCTAGATGCTGGGACATTTCTACATCTCTGCAGAAGAGGGCAGCAGGGGTCCAAGGTGAGGGCACACTCTCCTCTATTTTTCTGGCACACAAAGACAAAAAAACATGAAAACCTGTTGTGTTTCCCTGCCCATGGCAAACACCAGCCTTTCCATCCTTACATTCCTGCCTGCCAGCAGCAGCAGTAGAATAAACATCTCACTCACCTTTGCGTATTCTGGTTGAGGTTGCAGCTCTTTCTATTGCATCCCTCTTGCTTTCAAGCCACCAGAGCCTGTGTCACACAAGGAAATGCAGTCGTTGAAGCTGCTGTGCCATGCCCATGGCAACAACAATGCAGATGCCAGCAGCTGATGCCCACAAGTACAGCCAGCCTGGAATTATTTTCATTACTTATCTTTGTCCTGATCTCCTTCTAGATGCTGGGACATTTCTCCATTGAGCTGCAGAGGGCAGCAGGGGTCCAAGGAGAGGTCACCTTCTCCTCTATTTTTCTGGCACTCTAAGAGAAAGAGAACGTGAAAACAACATGTGTTTCCCTGCCCATGGCAAACACCAGCCTTTCCATCCTTACATTCCTCCCTGCCAGCAGCAGCAATTGAATCAACATCTCACTCACCTTTGCCTAATCTGGCTAAGGTTGCAGCTCTTTCTATTGCATCTCTCTTGCTTTCAAGCCACCAGTGCCTGTGTCACACAAGAAATGCAATCTTTGAAGCTGCTGTGCCATGCCCATGGCAACAACAATGCAGATGCCAGCAGCTGATGCCAACAAGTACAGCCAGCCTGCACTGATTTTGATTACTTATCTTAGTCCTGATGTTCTTCTAGATGCTGGGACATGTCTCCATTGAGCTGCAGAGGGCAGCAGGGGTCCTAGGTGAGGGAACACACTCCTCTATTTTTCTGGCACTCAAAGACAAAGAGAACATGAAAACCAGTTGTGTTTCCCTGCCCATGGCAAACACCAGCCTTGCCATCCCTACAGTCCTGCCTGCCAGCAGCAGCAATTGAATCAACATCTCACTCACCTTTGCCTCATCCGGCAGAGGTTGCAGCTCTTTCTATTGCATCCCTCTTGCTTTCAAGCCACCAGGGCCTGTGTCACTCACACAAGGAAATGCAATCTTTGTACCTGCTGTGCGATGCCCATGGCAACAACAATGCAGATGCCAGCAGCTGATGCCCACAAGTACAGCCAGCCTGGAATTATTTTCATTACTTATCTTTGTCCTGATGTTCTTCTAGATGCTGGGACATTTCTCCATTTGAGAAGGAGAGGGCAGCAGGGCTCCAAGGTGAGGGCACACTCTCCTCTATTTTTCTGGCACTCAAAGACAAAAAAACATGAAAACCTGTTGTGTTTCCCTGCCCATGGCAAACACCAGCCTTTCCATCCTTACATTCCTGCCTGCCAGCAGCAGCAGTTGAATAAACATCTCACTCACCTTTGCGTAATCTGGTTGAGGTTGCAGCTCTGTCTATTGCATCCCTCTTGCTTTCAAGCCACCAGAGCCTGTGTCACACAAGGAAATGCAGTCGTTGAAGCTGCTGTGCCATGCCCATGGCAACAACAATGCAGATGCCAGCAGCTGATGCCCACAAGTACAGCCAGCCTGGAATTATTTTCATTACTTATCTTTGTCCTGATGTCCTTCTAGATGCTGGGACATTTCTCCATTGAGCTGCAGAGGGCAGCAGGGGTCCAAGGAGAGGTCACCTTCTCCTCTATTTTTCTGGCACTCTAAGAGAAAGAGAACGTGAAAACAACATGTGTTTCCATGCCCATGGCAAACACCAGCCTTTCCATCCTTACATTCCTCCCTGCCAGCAGCAGCAGTAGAATAAACATCTCACTCACCTTTGCCTAATCTGGCTGAGGTTGCAGCTCTTTCTATTGCATCTCTCTTGCTTTCAAGCCACCAGTGCCTGTGTCACACAAGAAATGCAATCTTTGAAGCTGCTGTGCCATGCCCATGGCAACAACAATGCAGATGCCAGCAGCTGATGCCCACAAGTACAGCCAGCCTGGAATTATTTTCATTACTTATCTTTGTCCTGATGTCCTTCTAGATGCTGGGACATTTCTCCATTTGAGAAGCAGAGGGCAGCAGGGCTCCAAGGTGAGGGCACACTCTCCTCTATTTTTCTGGCACTCAAAGACAAAAAAACAAGAAAACCTGTTGTGTTTCCCTGCCCATGGCAAACACCAGCCTTTCCATCCTTAAAGGCCTTCCTGACATCAGCAGCAATTGAAACAACATCCCACTCACCTTTGACATGTGTGGCAGATGTTGCAGCTCTTTCTATTGCATCCCTCTTGTTTTCAAACTACCAGAGCCTGTGTCACACAAGGAAATGCAGTCTTTGAAGCTGCTGTGCCATGCCCATGGCAACAGCAATGCAAATGCCAGCAGCTGATGCCCACAAGTACAGCCAGCCTGGAATTATTTTCATTACTTATCTTTGTCCTGATCTCCTTCTAGATGCTGGGACATTTCTCCATTGAGCTGCAGAGGGCAGCAGGGGTCCAAGGAGAGGTCACCTTCTCCTCTATTTTTCTGGCACTCTAAGAGAAAGAGAACGTGAAAACAACATGTGTTTCCCTGCCCATGGCAAACACCAGCCTTTCCATCCTTACATTCCTGCCTGTCAGCAGCAGCAGTTGAATAAACATCTCACTCACCTTTGCGTATTCTGGTTGAGGTTGCAGCTCTTTCTATTGCATCCCTCTTGCTTTCAAGCCACCACAGCCTGTGTCACACAAGTAAATGCAGTCTTTGAAGCTGCTGTGCCATGCCCATGGCAACAACAATGCAGATGCCAGCAGCTGATGCCCACAAGTACAGCCAGCCTGGAATTATTTTCATTACTTATCTTTGTCCTGATGTCCTTCTAGATGCTGGGACATGTCTCCATTGAGCTGCAGAGGGCAGCAGGGGTCCTAGGTGAGGGAACACACTCCTCTATTTTTCTGGCACTCAAAGACAAAGAGAACATGAAAACCAGTTGTGTTTCCCTGCCCATGGCAAACACCAGCCTTGCCATCCCTACAGTCCTGCCTGCCAGCAGCAGCAATTGAATCAACATCTCACTCACCTTTGCCTCATCCGGCAGAGGTTGCAGCTCTTTCTATTGCATCCCTCTTGCTTTCAAGCCACCAGGGCCTGTGTCACTCACACAAGGAAATGCAATCTTTGTACCTGCTGTGCGATGCCCATGGCAACAACAATGCAGATGCCAGCAGCTGATGCCCACAAGTACAGCCAGCCTGGAATTATTTTCATTACTTATCTTTGTCCTGATGTTCTTCTAGATGCTGGGACATTTCTCCATTTGAGAAGGAGAGGGCAGCAGGGGTCCAAGGTGAGGGCACACTCTCCTCTATTTTTCTGGCACTCAAAGACAAAAAAACATGAAAACCTGTTGTGTTTCCCTGCCCATGGCAAACACCAGCCTTTCCATCCTTACATTCCTGCCTGCCAGCAGCAGCAATTGAATAAACATCTCACTCACCTTTGCGTATTCTGGTTGAGGTTGCAGCTCTGTCTATTGCATCCCTCTTGCTTTCAAGCCACCAGAGCCTGTGTCACACAAGGAAATGCAGTCGTTGAAGCTGCTGTGCCATGCCCATGGCAACAACAATGCAGATGCCAGCAGCTGATGCCCACAAGTACAGCCAGCCTGGAATTATTTTCATTACTTATCTTTGTCCTGATGTCCTTCTAGATGCTGGGACATTTCTCCATTGAGCTGCAGAGGGCAGCAGGGGTCCAAGGAGAGGTCACCTTCTCCTCTATTTTTCTGGCACTCTAAGAGAAAGAGAACGTGAAAACAACATGTGTTTCCATGCCCATGGCAAACACCAGCCTTTCCATCCTTACATTCCTCCCTGCCAGCAGCAGCAGTTGAATAAACATCTCACTCACCTTTGCCTAATCTGGCTGAGGTTGCAGCTCTTTCTATTGCATCTCTCTTGCTTTCAAGCCACCAGTGCCTGTGTCACACAAGAAATGCAATCTTTGAAGCTGCTGTGCCATGCCCATGGCAACAACAATGCAGATGCCAGCAGCTGATGCCCACAAGTACAGCCAGCCTGGAATTATTTTCATTACTTATCTTTGTCCTGATGTCCTTCTAGATGCTGGGACATTTCTCCATTTGAGAAGCAGAGGGCAGCAGGGCTCCAAGGTGAGGGCACACTCTCCTCTATTTTTCTGGCACTCAAAGACAAAAAAACAAGAAAACCTGTTGTGTTTCCCTGCCCATGGCAAACACCAGCCTTTCCATCCTTAAAGGCCTTCCTGACATCAGCAGCAATTGAAACAACATCCCACTCACCTTTGACATGTGTGGCAGATGTTGCAGCTCTTTCTATTGCATCCCTCTTGTTTTCAAACTACCAGAGCCTGTGTCACACAAGGAAATGCAGTCTTTGAAGCTGCTGTGCCATGCCCATGGCAACAGCAATGCAAATGCCAGCAGCTGATGCCCACAAGTACAGCCAGCCTGGAATTATTTTCATTACTTATCTTTGTCCTGATCTCCTTCTAGATGCTGGGACATTTCTCCATTGAGCTGCAGAGGGCAGCAGGGGTCCAAGGAGAGGTCACCTTCTCCTCTATTTTTCTGGCACTCTAAGAGAAAGAGAACGTGAAAACAACATGTGTTTCCCTGCCCATGGCAAACACCAGCCTTTCCATCCTTACATTCCTGCCTGTCAGCAGCAGCAGTTGAATAAACATCTCACTCACCTTTGCGTATTCTGGTTGAGGTTGCAGCTCTTTCTATTGCATCCCTCTTGCTTTCAAGCCACCACAGCCTGTGTCACACAAGTAAATGCAGTCTTTGAAGCTGCTGTGCCATGCCCATGGCAACAACAATGCAGATGCCAGCAGCTGATGCCCACAAGTACAGCCAGCCTGGAATTATTTTCATTACTTATCTTTGTCCTGATGTCCTTCTAGATGCTGGGACATGTCTCCATTGAGCTGCAGAGGGCAGCAGGGGTCCTAGGTGAGGGAACACACTCCTCTATTTTTCTGGCACTCAAAGACAAAGAGAACATGAAAACCAGTTGTGTTTCCCTGCCCATGGCAAACACCAGCCTTGCCATCCCTACAGTCCTGCCTGCCAGCAGCAGCAATTGAATCAACATCTCACTCACCTTTGCCTCATCCGGCAGAGGTTGCAGCTCTTTCTATTGCATCCCTCTTGCTTTCAAGCCACCAGGGCCTGTGTCACTCACACAAGGAAATGCAATCTTTGTACCTGCTGTGCGATGCCCATGGCAACAACAATGCAGATGCCAGCAGCTGATGCCCACAAGTACAGCCAGCCTGGAATTATTTTCATTACTTATCTTTGTCCTGATGTTCTTCTAGATGCTGGGACATTTCTCCATTTGAGAAGGAGAGGGCAGCAGGGGTCCAAGGTGAGGGCACACTCTCCTCTATTTTTCTGGCACTCAAAGACAAAAAAACATGAAAACCTGTTGTGTTTCCCTGCCCATGGCAAACACCAGCCTTTCCATCCTTACATTCCTGCCTGCCAGCAGCAGCAATTGAATAAACATCTCACTCACCTTTGCGTATTCTGGTTGAGGTTGCAGCTCTGTCTATTGCATCCCTCTTGCTTTCAAGCCACCAGAGCCTGTGTCACACAAGGAAATGCAGTCGTTGAAGCTGCTGTGCCATGCCCATGGCAACAACAATGCAGATGCCAGCAGCTGATGCCCACAAGTACAGCCAGCCTGGAATTATTTTCATTACTTATCTTTGTCCTGATGTCCTTCTAGATGCTGGGACATTTCTCCATTGAGCTGCAGAGGGCAGCAGGGGTCCAAGGAGAGGTCACCTTCTCCTCTATTTTTCTGGCACTCTAAGAGAAAGAGAACGTGAAAACAACATGTGTTTCCATGCCCATGGCAAACACCAGCCTTTCCATCCTTACATTCCTCCCTGCCAGCAGCAGCAGTTGAATAAACATCTCACTCACCTTTGCCTAATCTGGCTGAGGTTGCAGCTCTTTCTATTGCATCTCTCTTGCTTTCAAGCCACCAGTGCCTGTGTCACACAAGAAATGCAATCTTTGAAGCTGCTGTGCCATGCCCATGGCAACAACAATGCAGATGCCAGCAGCTGATGCCCACAAGTACAGCCAGCCTGGAATTATTTTCATTACTTATCTTTGTCCTGATGTCCTTCTAGATGCTGGGACATTTCTCCATTTGAGAAGCAGAGGGCAGCAGGGCTCCAAGGTGAGGGCACACTCTCCTCTATTTTTCTGGCACTCAAAGACAAAAAAACAAGAAAACCTGTTGTGTTTCCCTGCCCATGGCAAACACCAGCCTTTCCATCCTTAAAGGCCTTCCTGACATCAGCAGCAATTGAAACAACATCCCACTCACCTTTGACATGTGTGGCAGATGTTGCAGCTCTTTCTATTGCATCCCTCTTGTTTTCAAACTACCAGAGCCTGTGTCACACAAGGAAATGCAGTCTTTGAAGCTGCTGTGCCATGCCCATGGCAACAGCAATGCAGATGCCAGCAGCTGATGCCCACAAGTACAGCCAGCCTGGAATTATTTTCATTACTTATCTTTGTCCTGATCTCCTTCTAGATGCTGGGACATTTCTCCATTGAGCTGCAGAGGGCAGCAGGGGTCCAAGGAGAGGTCACCTTCTCCTCTATTTTTCTGGCACTCTAAGAGAAAGAGAACGTGAAAACAACATGTGTTTCCCTGCCCATGGCAAACACCAGCCTTTCCATCCTTACATTCCTGCCTGTCAGCAGCAGCAGTTGAATAAACATCTCACTCACCTTTGCGTATTCTGGTTGAGGTAGCAGCTCTTTCTATTGCATCCCTTTTGCTTTCAAGCCACCAGAGCCTGTGTCACACAAGGAAATGCAGTCTTTGAAGCTGCTGTGCCATGCCCATGGCAACAACAATGCAGATGCCAGCAGCTGATGCCCACAAGTACAGCCAGCCTGCACTGATTTTGATTACTTATCTTAGTCCTGATGTTCTTCTAGATGCTGGGACATGTCTCCATTGAGCTGCAGAGGGCAGCAGGGGTCCTAGGTGAGGGAACACACTCCTCTATTTTTCTGGCACTCAAAGACAAAGAGAACATGAAAACCAGTTGTGTTTCCCTGCCCATGGCAAACACCAGCCTTTCCATCCTTACATTCCTGCCTGCCAGCAGCAGCAATTGAATAAACATCTCACTCACCTTTGCCTAATCTGGCTGAGGTTGCAGCTCTTTCTATTGCATCCCTCTTGCTTTCAAGCCACCAGAGCCTGTGTCACACAAGGAAATGCAGTCTTTGAAGCTGCTGTGCCATGCCCATGGCAACAACAATGCAGATGCCAGCAGCTGATGCCCACAAGTACAGCCAGCCTGCAATTATTTTCATTACTTATCTTTGTCTGATGTCCTTCTAGATGCTGGGACATTTCTCCATTGAGCTGCAGAGGGCAGCAGGGGTCCAAGGAGAGGTCACCTTCTCCTCTATTTTTCTGGCACTCTAAGAGAAAGAGAACGTGAAAACAACATGTGTTTCCCTGCCCATGGCAAACACCAGCCTTTCCATCCTTACATTCCTCCCTGCCAGCAGCAGCAGTTGAATAAACATCTCACTCACCTTTGCCTAATCTGGCTGAGGTTGCAGCTCTTTCTATTGCATCTCTCTTGCTTTCAAGCCACCAGTGCCTGTGTCACACAAGAAATGCAATCTTTGAAGCTGCTGTGCCATGCCCATGGCAACAACAACGCAGATGCCAGCAGCTGATGCCCACAAGTACAGCCAGCCTGGAATTATTTTCATTACTTATCTTTGTCCTGATGTCCTTCTAGATGCTGGGACATTTCTCCATTTGAGAAGCAGAGGGCAGCAGGGCTCCAAGGTGAGGGCACACTCTCCTCTATTTTTCTGGCACTCAAAGACAAAAAAACATGAAAACCTATTGTGTTTCCCTGCCCATGGCAAACACCAGCCTTTCCATCCTTACATTCCTGCCTGCCAGCAGCAGGAGTAGAATAAACATCTCACTCACCTTTGCCTAATCTGGCTGAGGTTGCAGCTCTTTCTATTGCATCCCTCTTGCTTTCAAGCCACCAGAGCCTGTGTCACACAAGGAAATGCAGTCGTTGAAGCTGCTGTGCCATGCCCATGGCAACAACAATGCAGATGCCAGCAGCTGATGCCCACAAGTCCAGCCAGCCTGGATTTATTTTCATTACTTATCTTTGTCCTGATGTCCTTCTAGATGCTGGGACATTTCTCCATCTGAGCAGAAGAGGGCTGCAGGGGTCCAAGGAGAGGTCACCTTCTCCTCTATTTTTCTGGCACTCTAAGAGAAAGAGAACGTGAAAACAACATGTGTTTCCCTGCCCATGGCAAACACCAGCCTTTCCATCCTTACATTCCTCCCTGCCAGCAGCAGCAGTTGAATAAACATCTCACTCACCTTTGCCTAATCTGGCTGAGGTTGCTGCTCTTTCTATTGCATCTCGCTTGCTTTCAAGCCACCAGTGCCTGTGTCACACAAGAAATGCAATCTTTGAAGCTGCTGTGCCATGCCCATGGCAACAACAATGCAGATGCCAGCAGCTGATGCCAACAAGTACAGCCAGCCTGCACTGATTTTGATTACTTATCTTAGTCCTGATGTTCTTCTAGATGCTGGGACATGTCTCCATTGAGCTGCAGAGGGCAGCAGGGGTCCTAGGTGAGGGAACACACTCCTCTATTTTTCTGGCACTCAAAGACAAAGAGAACATGAAAACCAGTTGTGTTTCCCTGCCCATGGCAAACACCAGCCTTGCCATCCCTACAGTCCTGCCTGCCAGCAGCAGCAGTTGAATAAACATCTCACTCACCTTTGCGTAATCTGGTTGAGGTTGCAGCTCTTTCTAATGCATCCCTCTTGCTTTCAAGCCACCAGAGCCTCTGTCACACAAGGAAATGCAAACATTCCACCTCTTCTGCCATTCCCATAGCAACAACAATGCAGATGCCAGCAGCTGATGCCCACAAGTTCCGCCTGCCTGGACTTACTGTCATTACATATCTTTTTACTGAAGTCTTTCTAGATGCTGGGACATTTCTCCATCTCTGCTGCAATGGTCAAAAGAGGTCCAAGGTGAGGGCACACTCTCCTCTATTTTTCTGGCACTCAAAGACAAAGAGAACATGAAAACCACATGTGTTTCCCTGTCCATGGCAAACACCAGCCTTTCCATCCTTACAGCCCTTCCTGCCGTCAGCAGGAATCAACATCCCCCACATCTCGTTTTTGAAGTTATTATTGTATGAATAGTAATAATCTGAATTTTACTCTAAATCTTGTTTCTCTATGAAAACAGTTAGTTAACCAGGACCTCTTTCTCTGAAACACTCCAGGAAATTTGCACTGTGCATCTACGTATGCAAAATGTTTTTGCCGTTCTTCTCAAATATGAAAACGTCTGGCAAAAGAAAATAGAAAAATTATTTACAGACATTTTTGGACGGAGATTACTTCAGGTCAAGTCAGAAAGAATCCCTATGCTGCAATCATGAAATTCTTTTATCAGTTACTCTGATTTAGCCAGTGTTACTAAAAGGGAAATAAGACACAGGCTTTTTATAGCAGCTGTCAATGTAAGAATGATAAAACTTTTATTACTCTTGGCTAAGATCGAAGTCCTGCATTTCAGGATGATCTCCAGCTCATAAAGTATTATTAACAGTTTGGATAACCTCATTATTAGATAGCAATATTGTCTTCCTGCAAGGAAATTCACTGTTTTCACACGTGCCTCAGGTTGTTAATAGATTGCCTGATTACTCTTTATTTTTTTTACTGCCTTATGATGACAGCAGAAAATTATACAACAGCACCATAAAAACTTTATATCCTATCCCATGTGTCTGCTTTCATATGAAGAGAATATTGGAAAGCAGTGGTGAAACTAAGATTACAAAATAAAGCATTGGACTATTTCAGTGAAAGCCAATAGGTTTTACAGCTCTGCCCAGTTCAAACCCCTGAAGACATCCACGGGTTTCCTGCTGTGGGACACAGGCACTCACCTGCAGCTCAGCACAGCCTGCTCATGCCTGCACTCACCTTCAGGCTGGAACAAAGGAAATCCTCAGCAAAGACATCAGGACACTTTTGTTATGATGGCTTTCATAAAGAAGCATCAAATATTTCTTCAGGAGAAATACTGCAAGTCCCTTTGACGCTAAACCTTATTTTACATGTGAAATTGTTGGTGTTTAGCTTTGTGCTTCCTTCAGGCGTGCTTTCACTCACCAAAAGATTTCTATTCTTTTGTTTTTCATTCTGAGGTACACAGCGATTCCTGCCTTGTTTACTGACTGTAGGCACAGCGATACTCCTGCACCTTCAGGGAAACAGCAAATCCATCTCTTTTACACCCTACTTCTATCAACTTCATTCATCTTACAAGGTATTTATTGCAAGCAGCTCTTCCAACAATGCAGAGTAACAGAACCTTCAACCCAGGACACCTCAGTAAGCCAGGACTTTTCATCTCCTGAATGTGTAGGCAGACACAGAGCTGGAACATCTTGGTGAAGGAGAAGCAGCATTTTCCAGGGTACTTCAAAAAGAACTGAGCACTGCCCTGAGAGCTTCAGAGCGGCAGGCTGTCACAGTGTGCCAACCAGCTCAGCTGTGAGTTGGCACTGAAGCTGCACCACAGGGAGAAAAAAGCCCCCTGTGCACCCTTGGAGAACCAAGGGCTCATCTCTGAAGCCACAAAGCACTTGGGCTCACCGTGCTTTTTTTTGCACATCGGTCTCGTTTACAATGACAATCACACTCTTTTCACTTTAAAATGCAGAGCTTACACGAACACTGGAGCCCTGGGCAGCCTGGCCTCGTATGAAATGTAGAAGCTGGGGGCCCTGCCTATGGCAGGGGGGTTGGAGATTCATGATCCTTGAAATTCCTTCCAACCCGGGTCATTCTGTGTGATTCTGTGATTCTGTGTGATTCTGTGATTCCCACCTTTGCTTAATCTCGCAGAGGGGTGCAGCTCTTTCCATTGTCTCCCTGTGGCTGTCAGGTCACCAGGGCCAGTGTAACACAGGGAGCTGCAAACACTGTGTGTGCTGTGCCATGCCCATGGCAGCACAGAGGCAGCTGCCAGCAGCTGATGCCCACAAGTACAGCCAGCCTGGGCTTACCTGGATTACTTATCTTTGTCCTGATGTCCTTCAGGAAGGTGGAACATCTCTCCAGCTGAGCAGCAGAGGACAGCAGGGTCTCGTTGTCTGGGCATGTTCTCTTCTGGCCCTCTGGCCCTCCAAGACAAAGGAGGAGGACGCAGAGGCTGCTGTAACACAGCCAGCCCTGCCTCTGAGGTCAGGTCTCAGGCCATCCTCTCTCCCCTCAGCAGCAGCCCACTGTTCTGCACTCCTCTGGCCTGGACTGGCAGAGGTGTGCAGCACTTCTGGTGATGTCCCAGTGCTGGCCATGTCTCCAGTGCCTGTGTGACACAGGAAGCTGCCAGCATTGTGCCTGCTCTGCTGTGCCCATGCCATCACCGAGTTTGCTGTCAGCAGCTGATGCTACAAGTCCATTCAGGCACAGGCCTTTCCTTCCCGGCCCTCTCTCCTCCCCTCTCTCCTCTGCTCTCTCTCGTGCTCCCCTTTGGCCTGGGCTGGCTGAGCAGTGCAGGCCTTGTTGTTGCTCCCTGGGCCAACTACGTCACGGTTCCCCGTGACTCTGCCAACTGCTCTGACACAGCGACTGCGTCCTCAGGGTGGATTCCAGAATGCGACAGACGTCCCAGACTTCCAGGGCTGATTTGAACATGCTGCCATACAGAACTCCCATGGCTCAGGTCCCCTGGGAATCTGCTCACGGCGAAAGCTGCTGTCGCTCTGTGGGCACAGCCTTGTCTATGTAGGCCTGCTCACACTGCAGCCCCTGTCTGCACCAGAACCGTGCCGATCCACCTTCTCTTGGCCTCCTTGCCTGCATGGAAAAGGGCAGGTTGGGGTGAAGTCCATCAGCTTTCAGAGGACTTTCAGAGTGAAGTCTCTGAGCCCTGGTGACCCACTCAGCTCTTCAGCCTGCTGACCTGGTCTTAAAAGGCAGAGGGCATGTTATCCTGATGTCCCCACATACATCCCTGTTAGCATACTGCAGTCCAGTTCCTAAAAGGACACGTGAACAATCTCTGAATGTTAATCAACACGTAGTTGGTCTGTACACTGAAGAAATTGCATCCAGGTTTTCAGTGGTGATTAGCTATGTGTTTAGTCAGAGGTGCAATGATTCTAAATGTGAGATAGAGAAATTCCAGGTTGTCATCAGGTGAAACACACTTCAGACTGGAATCCTCAAGCAGATTGCAGTCAAGCTTTCTTAATTATTCGTTGTTATTATCAATGCAGACGCAACTTTTAATTCCTGCTTGAATGAACATTCTGTAATAATGTGCTGAGACAGTGCAAGGCTGGACAATGAGACTATAGTTTATTAAAGCAGCACTTTTCACTTACGTATATTTTTCATCTGTAGAACTTCCCTGTCATCTATTGAAAATCTCTAGTCCTTAATGGATAAGCAATGGATAAGATTCACCTACTCTCTAGAAGTCAGATTGAGCCCCATACTGATTATTAGATTTTTATTTTTGTTTAATTCAAGCACCTCAGACGTCACTATTCATGTATTCAATCATGTGGTAAGTCTGCTTCAGAAGCAGTATAGATAGCATAAAGGGTGAGGAAGATACAGTATTATTAAAGACTTCACTAGTATTGATAAACTGAAAATTGTGACACGCTATGATGATTACCGAATCCCCAGGAGAAATTTCAAGTTATTATCTGAATCCTAAATACAACATCAATTCACTTATCACTGGGTTGAATGTTTTAAATTTCAAGATACAGTAATGGTTCCTAAATTATGCTTTTTAATACGAAAAAAATGAAATTGCTTGTAAATACATTTTAGTAACAATGTCAGCTGCTAAACGGATGCAGTGGAACAAGACAGCCAAATATCTCTGCTGATGGAAGAAAGGAGTGTAGTGATGGAAAGGCTGTTGTTTGCCACGGGCAGGGAAACATATCTGGTTTTCATGTTCTTTTTGTCTTTGAGTGCCAGAGAAATAGAGGAGAGTATGCCCTCACCTTGGATATTATTCACAATTGCAGCTGTATTGGAGAAATGTTCAAGCATCTAGAAAGCATCAGGACAAAGATATGTAATGAAAGTAAGTCCAGGCTGGCTGTACTTGTGGGCATCAGCTGCTGGTATCTGCATTGTTGTTGCCATGGGCATGGCAGAGCAGGTACAAAGATTGCATTTCCTTGTGTGACACAGGCTCTGCTGGCTTGCAAGCAAGAGGGATGCAATAGAAAGAGCTGCAACCTCTGCCAGACATGGCAAAGGTGAGTGGGATGTTGTTTCAATTGCTGCCGATGGCAGGAAGGATTGTAAGGATGGAAAGGCTGGTGTTTGCCATGGGCAGGGAAACACATCTCGTTTTCATGTTCTCCTTGTCATTGAGTGCCAGAATAAGAGAGGAGAGTGTGCCCTCACCTTGGAGCCCTGCTGCCCTCTGCTTCTCAGATGGAGAAATGTCCCAGCTTCTCCACAGACATCAGGACAAAGGTATATAATGAAAGTAAGTCCAGGCTGTCAGTACTTGTGGGCATCAGCTCCTGGCATCTGCATTGTTGTTGCCACGGGCATGGCAGAGCAGGTACAAAGATTGCATTTCCTTGTGTGACACAGGCTCTGCTGGCTTGCAAGCAAGAGGGATGCAATAGAAAGAGCTGCAACCTCTGCCAGACATGGCAAAGGTGAGTGGGATGTTGTTTCAATTGCTGCCGATGGCAGGAAGGATTGTAAGGATGGAAAGGCTGTTGTTTGTCATGGGCAGGGAAACACAACTGGTTTTCATGTTCTCTTGGTCTTTGAGTGCCAGAAAAATAGAGGAGAGTGTGCCCTCACCTTGGAGCCCTGCTGCCCTCAGCTGCTCTGATGGAGAAATATCCCAGCATTTTCACAGGCATCAGGTGAAACGTATGTAATGAAAGTAAGTCCAGGCTGGCTGTACTTGTGGGCATCAGCTGCTGGCATCTGCATTGTTGTTGCCATGGGCATGGCACAGCAGGTACAAAGATTGCATTTCCTTGTGTGACACAGGCTCTGGTGGCTTGAAAGCAAGAGGGATGCAAAAGAAAGAGCTGCAACCTCTGCCACATTAGGGAAAGGAGAGTGGGAAGTTGTTTCAATTGCTGCAGATGGCAGGAAGGATTGTAAGAATGGAAAGGCTGGTGTTTGCGATGGGCAGGGAAACACATCTGGTTTTCATGTTCTCTTGGTCTTTGAGTGCCAGAATAAGAGAGGAGAGTGTGCCCTCACCTTGGAGCCCTGCTGCCCTCTGCTTCTCAGATGGAGAAATGTCCCAGGTTCTAGAGAGGCATCAGGACAAAGGTATGTAATGAAAGTAAGTCCAGGCTGGCTGTAGTTGTCGGCATCAGCTGCTGGCATCTGCATTGTTGTTGCCATGGGCATGGCAGAGCAGGTACAAAGATTGCATTTCCTTGTGTGACACAGGCTCTGGTGGCTTGAAAGCAAGACGGATGCAACAGAAAGAGCTGCAACCTCTGCCAGATGAGGGAAAGGAGAGTGGGAAGTTGTTTCAATTGCTGCTGATGGCAGGAAGGATTGTAAGGATTGAAAGGCTGGTGTTTGCCATGGGCAGGGAAACACATCTGGTTTTCATGTTCTCTTTGTCTTTGAGTGCCAGAAAAATAGAGGAGAGTGTGCCCTCACCTTGGAGCCCTGCTGACCTCTTCTGCAGAGATGGAGAAATGACCCAGCTTCTCCAAAGGCATGAGGTGAAAGGTATGTAATGAAAGTAAGTCCAGGTTGGCTGTAGTTGTGTGAATCAGCTGCTGGCATCTGCATTGTTGTTGCCATGGGCATGGCACAGCAGGTACAAAGATTGCATTTCCTTGTGTGACACAGGCTCTGGTGGCTTGCAAGCAAGAGGGATGCAACAGAAAGAGCTGCAACCTCTGCCAGATGAGGGAAAGGAGTGTGGGAAGTTGTTTCAGTTGCTGCTGATGGCAGGAACGATTGTAAGGATGGAAAGGCTGGTGTTTGCCATGGGCAGGGAAACACATCTCGTTTTCATGTTCTCCTTGTCATTGAGTGCCAGAATAAGAGAGGAGAGTGTGCCCTCACCTTGGAGCCCTGCTGCCCTCTGCTTCTCACATGGAGAAATGTCCCAGCTTCTCCACAGGCATCAGGACAAAGGTCTGTAATGAAAGTAAGTCCAGGCTGGGTGTACTTGTGGGCATCAGCTGCTGGCATCTGCATTGTTGTTGCCATGAGCATGGCACAGCAGGTACAAATATTGCATTTCCTTGTGTGACACAGGCTCTGGTGGCTTGAAAGCAAGAGGGATGCAATAGAAAGAGCTGCAACCTCTGCCAGACATGGGAAAGGCGAGTGGGAAGTTGTTTCAATTGCTGCTGATGGCAGGAAGTATTGTAAGGATGGAAGGGCTGGTGTTTGCCATGAGCAGGGAAACACATTTGTTTTTCATGTTCTCTTTGTCTCTGTGTGCCAGAAAAATAGAGGAGAGTGTGCCCTCACCTTGGAGCCATGCTGCCCTCTTCTGCAGAGATGGAGAAATGTCCCAGCTTCTCCACAGGCATCAGGACAAAGGTATGTAATGAAAGTAAGTCCAGGCTGTCTGTACTTGTGGGCATCAGCTGCTGGCACCTGCGTTGTTGTTGCCATGGGCATGGCAGAGCAGGTACAAAGATTGCATTTCCTTGTGTGACACAGGCTTTGGTGGCTTGAAAGCAAGAGGGATGCAACAGAAAGAGCTGCAACCTCTGCCAGATGAGGGAAAGGAGAGTGGGATGTTGTTTCAGTTGCTGCTGATGGCAGGAATGACTGCAAGGATGGAAAGGCTGGTGTTTGCCATGGGCAGGGAAACACATCTGGTTTTCATGTTCTCTTGGTCTTTGAGTGCCAGAAAAATAGAGGAGAGTGTGCCCTCACCTTGGAGCCCTGCTGCCCTCTCCTTCTCAGATGGAGACATGTCCCAGCATCTAGAAGAACATCAGGACTAAGATAAGTAATCAAAATCAGTGCAGGCTGGCTGTACTTGTTGGCATCAGCTGCTGGCATCTGCATTGTTGTTGCCACGGGCATGGCAGAGCAGGTTCAAAGATTGCATTTCCTTGTGTGACACAGGCTCTGGTGGCTTGCAAGCAAGAGGGATGCAATACAATGAGCTGCAACCTCTGCCAGATGAGGGAAAGGAGAGTGTGATGTTGTTTCAATTGCTGCTGATGGCAGGAAAGACTGTAAGGATGGAAGGGCTGGTGTTTGCCATGGGCAGGGAAACACAACTGGTTTTCATGTTCTCCTTGTCATTGAGTGCCAGAAAAATAGAGGAGAGTGTGCCCTCACCTTGGAGCCCTGCTGCCCTCTGCTTCTCAGATGGAGAAATGTCCCAGCTTCTCCACAGGCATCAGGACAAAGGTATGTAATGAAAGTAAGTCCAGGCTGTCTGTACTTGTGGGCATCAGCTGCTGGCATCTGCATTGTTGTTGCCATGGGCATGGCACAGCAGGTACAAAGATTGCATTTCCTTGTGTGACACAGGCTCTGGTGGCTTGAAAGCAAGAGGGATGCAATAGAATGAGCTGCAACCTCTGCCAGATGAGGGAAAGGTGAGTGTGATGTTGTTTCAATTGCTGCCGATGGCAGCAAAGACTGTAAGGATGGAAAGGCTGGTGTTTGCCATGGGCAGGGAGACACATCTGGTTTTCATGTTCTCTTTGTCTTTGAGTGCCAGAAAATAGAGGAGAGTGTGCCCTCAACTTGGAGCCATGCTGCCCTCTGCTTCTCAGATGGAGAAATGTCCCAGCTTCTCCACAGACATCAGGACAAAGGTATATAATGAAAGTAAGTCCAGGCTGTCAGTACTTGTGGGCATCAGCTCCTGGCATCTGCATTGTTGTTGCCACGGGCATGGCAGAGCAGGTACAAAGATTGCATTTCCTTGTGTGACACAGGCTCTGCTGGCTTGCAAGCAAGAGGGATGCAATAGAAAGAGCTGCAACCTCTGCCAGACATGGCAAAGGTGAGTGGGATGTTGTTTCAATTGCTGCCGATGGCAGGAAGGATTGTAAGGATGGAAAGGCTGTTGTTTGTCATGGGCAGGGAAACACACCTGGTTTTCATGTTCTCTTGGTCTTTGAGTGCCAGAAAAATAGAGGAGAGTGTGCCCTCACCTTGGAGCCCTGCTGCCCTTAGCTGCTCTGATGGAGAAATATCCCAGCATTTTCACAGGCATCAGGTGAAACGTATGTAATGAAAGTAAGTCCAGGCTGGCTGTACTTGTGGGCATCAGCTGCTGGCATCTGCATTGTTGTTGCCATGGGCATGGCAGAGCAGGTACAAAGATTGCATTTCCTTGTGTGACACAGGCTCTGGTGGCTTGAAAGCAAGAGGGATGCAATAGAAAGAGCTGCAACCTCTGCCACATTAGGGAAAGGAGAGTGGGAAGTTGTTTCAATTGCTGCAGATGGCAGGAAGGATTGTAAGAATGGAAAGGCTGGTGTTTGCGATGGGCAGGGAAACACATCTGGTTTTCATGTTCTCTTGGTCTTTGAGTGCCAGAAAAATAGAGGAGAGTGTGCCCTCACCTTGGAGCCCTGCTGCCCTCTGCTTCTCAGATGGAGAAATGTCCCAGCTTCTACACAGGCATCAGGACAAAGGTATGTAATGAAAGTAAGTCCAGGCTGGCTGTAGTTGTCGGCATCAGCTGCTGGCATCTGCATTGTTGTTGCCATGGGCATGGCACAGCAGGTACAAAGATTGCATTTCCTTGTGTGACACAGGCTCTGGTGGCTTGAAAGCAAGACGGATGCAACAGAAAGAGCTGCAACCTCTGCCAGATGAGGGAAAGGAGAGTGGGAAGTTGTTTCAATTGCTGCTGATGGCAGGAAGGACTGTAAGGATTGAAAGGCTGGTGTTTGCCATGGGCAGGGAAACACATCTGGTTTTCATGTTCTCTTTGTCTTTGAGTGCCAGAAAAATAGAGGAGAGTGTGCCCTCACCTTGGAGCCCTGCTGACCTCTTCTGCAGAGATGGAGAAATGACCCAGCTTCTCCAAAGGCATGAGGTGAAAGGTATGTAATGAAAGTAAGTCCAGGTTGGCTGTAGTTGTGTGAATCAGCTGCTGGCATCTGCATTGTTGTTGCCATGGGCATGGCACAGCAGGTAGAAAGATTGCATTTCCTTGTGTGACACAGGCTCTGGTGGCTTGCAAGCAAGAGGGATGCAACAGAAAGAGCTGCAACCTCTGCCAGATGAGGGAAAGGAGAGTGGGAAGTTGTTTCAGTTGCTGCTGATGGCAGGAACGATTGTAAGGATGGAAAGGCTGGTGTTTGCCATGGGCAGGGAAACACATCTCGTTTTCATGTTCTCCTTGTCATTGAGTGCCAGAATAAGAGAGGAGAGTGTGCCCTCACCTTGGAGCCCTGCTGCCCTCTGCTTCTCAGATGGAGAAATGTCCCAGCTTCTCCACAGGCATCAGGACAAAGGTCTGTAATGAAAGTAAGTCCAGGCTGGGTGTACTTGTGGGCATCAGCTGCTGGCATCTGCATTGTTGTTGCCATGAGCATGGCACAGCAGGTACAAATATTGCATTTCCTTGTGTGACACAGGCTCTGGTGGCTTGAAAGCAAGAGGGATGCAATAGAAAGAGCTGCAACCTCTGCCAGACATGGGAAAGGCGAGTGGGAAGTTGTTTCAATTGCTGCTGATGGCAGGAAGTATTGTAAGGATGGAAGGGCTGGTGTTTGCCATGAGCAGGGAAACACATTTGTTTTTCATGTTCTCTTTGTCTCTGTGTGCCAGAAAAATAGAGGAGAGTGTGCCCTCACCTTGGAGCCATGCTGCCCTCTTCTGCAGAGATGGAGAAATGTCCCAGCTTCTCCACAGACATCAGGACAAAGGTATGTAATGAAAGTAAGTCCAGGCTGTCTGTACTTGTGGGCATCAGCTGCTGGCACCTGCGTTGTTGTTGCCATGGGCATGGCAGAGCAGGTACAAAGATTGCATTTCCTTGTGTGACACAGGCTTTGGTGGCTTGAAAGCAAGACGGATGCAACAGAAAGAGCTGCAACCTCTGCCAGATGAGGGAAAGGAGAGTGGGATGTTGTTTCAGTTGCTGCTGATGGCAGGAATGACTGCAAGGATGGAAAGGCTGGTGTTTGCCATGGGCAGGGAAACACATCTGGTTTTCATGTTCTCTTGGTCTTTGAGTGCCAGAAAAATAGAGGAGAGTGTGCCCTCACCTTGGAGCCCTGCTGCCCTCTCCTTCTCAGATGGAGACATGTCCCAGCATCTAGAAGAACATCAGGACTAAGATAAGTAATCAAAATCAGTGCAGGCTGGCTGTACTTGTTGGCATCAGCTGCTAGCATCTGCATTGTTGTTGCCATGGGCATGGCAGAGCAGGTTCAAAGATTGCATTTCCTTGTGTGACACAGGCTCTGGTGGCTTGAAAGCAAGAGGGATGCAATAGAATGAGCTGCAACCTCTGCCAGATGAGGGAAAGGAGAGTGTGATGTTGTTTCAATTGCTGCTGATGGCAGGAAAGACTGTAAGGATGGAAGGGCTGGTGTTTGCCATGGGCAGGGAAACACAACTGGTTTTCATGTTCTCTTGGTCTTTGAGTGCCAGAAAAATAGAGGAGAGTGTGCCCTCACCTTGGAGCCCTGCTGCCCTCTGCTTCTCACATGGAGAAATGTCCCAGCTTCTCCACAGGCATCAGGACAAAGGTATGTAATGAAAGTAAGTCCAGGCTGTCTGTACTTGTGGGCATCATCTGCTGGCATCTGCATTGTTGTTGCCATGGGCATGGCACAGCAGGTACAAAGATTGCATTTCCTTGTGTGACACAGGCTCTGGTGGCTTGAAAGCAAGAGGGATGCAATAGAAAGAGCTGCAACCTCTGCCAGATGAGGGAAAGAGGAGTGTGATGTTGTTTCAATTGCTGCTGATGGCAAGAAAGACTGTAAGGATGGAAGGGCTGGTGTTTGCCATGGGCAGGGAAACACAACTGGTTTTCATGTTCTCCTTGTCATTGAGTGCCAGAAAAATAGAGGAGAGTGTGCCCTCACCTTGGAGCCCTGCTGCCCTCTGCTTCTCAGATGGAGAAATGTCCCAGCTTCTCCACAGGCATCAGGACAAAGGTATGTAATGAAAGTAAGTCCAGGCTGTCTGTACTTGTGGGCATCAGCTGCTGGCATCTGCATTGTTGTTGCCATGGGCATGGCACAGCAGGTACAAAGATTGCATTTCCTTGTGTGACACAGGCTCTGGTGGCTTGAAAGCAAGAGGGATGCAATAGAATGAGCTGCAACCTCTGCCAGACATGGGAAAGGCGAGTGGGAAGTTGTTTCAATTGCTGCTGATGGCAGGAAGGATTGTAAGGATTGAAAGGCTGGTGTTTGCCATGGGCAGGGAAACACATTTGTTTTTCATGTTCTCTTTGTTTCTGTGTGCCAGAAAAATAGAGGAGAGTGTGCCCTCACCTTGGAGCCATGCTGCCCTCTTCTGCAGAGATGGAGAAATGTCCCAGCTTCTCCACAGGCATCAGGACAAAGGTATGTAATGAAAGTAAGTCCAGGCTGTCTGTACTTGTGGGCATCAGCTGCTGGCACCTGCATTGTTGTTGCCATGGGCATGGCAGAGCAGGTACAAAGATTGCATTTCCTTGTGTGACACAGGCTCTGGTGGCTTGAAAGCAAGAGGGATGCAATAGAATGAGCTGCAACCTCTGCCAGATGAGGGAAAGGAGAGTGTGATGTTGTTTCAATTGCTGCTGATGGCAGGAAAGACTGTAAGGATGGAAGGGCTGGTGTTTGCCATGGGCAGGGAAACACAACTGGTTTTCATGTTCTCCTTGTCATTGAGTGCCAGAAAAATAGAGGAGAGTGTGCCCTCAACTTGGAGCCCTGCTGCCCTCTGCTTCTCACATGGAGAAATGTCCCAGCTTCTCCACAGGCATCAGGACAAAGGTATGTAATGAAAGTAAGTCCAGGCTGTCTGTACTTGTGGGCATCAGCTGCTGGCATCTGCATTGTTGTTGCCATGGGCATGGCACAGCAGGTACAAAGATTGCATTTCCTTGTGTGACACAGGCTCTGGTGGCTTGAAAGCAAGAGGGATGCAATAGAATGAGCTGCAACCTCTGCCAGATGAGGGAAAGGTGAGTGTGATGTTGTTTCAATTGCTGCTGATGGCAGCAAAGACTGTAAGGATGGCAAGGCTGGTGTTTGCCATGGGCAGGGAGACACATCTGGTTTTCATGTTCTCTTTGTCTTTGAGTGCCAGAAAATAGAGGAGAGTGTGCCCTCAACTTGGAGCCATGCTGCCCTCTGCTTCTCAGATGGAGAAATGTCCCAGCTTCTCCACAGACATCAGGACAAAGGTATGTAATGAAAGTAAGTCCAGGCTGTCAGTACTTGTGGGCATCAGCTCCTGGCATCTGCATTGTTGTTGCCACGGGCATGGCAGAGCAGGTACAAAGATTGCATTTCCTTGTGTGACACAGGCTCTGGTGGCTTGAAAGCAAGAGGGATGCAAAAGAAAGAGCTGCAACCTCTGCCAGATGAGGGAAAGGAGAGTGGGAAGTTGTTTCAATTGCTGCTGATGGCAGGTAGGACTGTGAGGACGGAAGGGCTGGTGTTTGCCATGGGCAGGGAGACACATCTGGTTTTCATGTTCTCTTTGTCATTGAGTGCCAGAAAAATAGAGGAGAGTGTGCCCTCACCTTGGAGCCCTGCTGCCCTCTGCTTCTCAGATGGAGAAATGTCCCAGCTTCTCCACAGGCATCAGGACAAAGGTATGTAATGAAAGTAAGTCCAGGCTGTCTGTACTTGTGGGCATCAGCTGCTGGCATCTGCATTGTTGTTGCCATGGGCATGGCACAGCAGGTACAAAGATTGCATTTCCTTGTGTGACACAGGCTCTGGTGGCTTGAAAGCAAGAGGGATGCAATAGAATGAGCTGCAACCTCTGCCAGACATGGGAAAGGCGAGTGGGAAGTTGTTTCAATTGCTGCCGATGGCAGGAAGTATTGTAAGGATGGAAGGGCTGGTGTTTGCCATGAGCAGGGAAACACATTTGTTTTTCATGTTCTCTTTGTCTCTGTGTGCCAGAAAAATAGAGGAGAGTGTGCCCTCACCTTGGAGCCATGCTGCCCTCTTCTGCAGAGATGGAGAAATGTCCCAGCTTCTCCACAGGCATCAGGACAAAGGTATGTAATGAAAGTAAGTCCAGGCTGTCTGTACTTGTGGGCATCAGCTGCTGGCACCTGCATTGTTGTTGCCATGAGCATGGCAGAGCAGGTACAAAGATTGCATTTCCTTGTGTGACACAGGCTCTGGTGGCTTGCAAGCAAGAGGGATGCAATAGAATGAGCTGCAACCTCTGCCAGATGAGGGAAAGGAGAGTGTGATGTTGTTTCAATTGCTGCTGATGGCAGGAAAGACTGTAAGGATGGAAGGGCTGGTGTTTGCCATGGGCAGGGAAACACAACTGGTTTTCATGTTCTCCTTGTCATTGAGTGCCAGAAAAATAGAGGAGAGTGTGCCCTCAACTTGGAGCCCTGCTGCCCTCTGCTTCTCACATGGAGAAATGTCCCAGCTTCTACACAGACATCAGGACAAAGGTATGTAATGAAAGTAAGTCCAGGCTGTCTGTACTTGTGGGCATCAGCTGCTGGCATCTGCATTGTTGTTGCCATGGGCATGGCACAGCAGGTACAAAGATTGCATTTCCTTGTGTGACACAGGCTCTGGTGGCTTGAAAGCAAGAGGGATGCAATAGAATGAGCTGCAACCTCTGCCAGATGAGGGAAAGGTGAGTGTGATGTTGTTTCAATTGCTGCTGATGGCAGCAAAGACTGTAAGGATGGCAAGGCTGGTGTTTGCCATGGGCAGGGAGACACATCTGGTTTTCATGTTCTCTTTGTCTTTGAGTGCCAGAAAATAGAGGAGAGTGTGCCCTCAACTTGGAGCCATGCTGCCCTCTGCTTCTCAGATGGAGAAATGTCCCAGCTTCTCCACAGGCATCAGGACAAAGGTATGTAATGAAAGTAAGTCCAGGCTGTCTGTACTTGTGGGCATCATCTGCTGGCATCTGCATTGTTGTTGCCATGGGCATGGCACAGCAGGTACAAAGATTGCATTTCCTTGTGTGACACAGACTCCGGTGGCTTGCAAGCAAGAGGGATGCAACAGAAAGAGCTGTAACCTCTGCCAGATGAGGGAAAGGAGAGTGTGATGTTGTTTCAATTGCTGCTGATGGCAGGTAGGACTGTGAGGACGGAAGGGCTGTTGTTTGCCATGGGCAGGGAAACACAACTGGTTTTCATGTTCTCCTTGTCATTGAGTGCCAGAATAATAGAGGAGATTGTGCCCTCACCTTGGAGCCCTGCTGCCCTCTGCTTCTCAGATGGAGAAATGTCCCAGCTTCTCCACAGACATCAGGACAAAGGTATGTAATGAAAGTATGTCCAGGCTTGCTGTACTTGTGGGCATCAGCTGCTGGCACCTGCATTGTTGTTGCCATGGGCATGTCAGAGCAGGTTCAAAGATTGCATTTCCTTGTGTGACACAGGCTCTGGTGGCTTGAAAGCAAGAGGGATGCAATAGAAAGAGCTGCAACCTCTGCCAGATGAGGGAAAGGAGAGTGGGAAGTTGTTTCAATTGCTGCAGATGGCAGGAAGGATTGTAAGGATGGAAAGGCTGGTGTTTGCCATGGGCAGGGAAACACAACTGGTTTTCATGTTCTCCTTGTCTTTGAGTGCCAGAAATATAGAGGAGAGTGTGCCCTCACCTTGGAGCCCTGCTGCCTTCCGCTGCTCTGATGGAGAAATATCCCAGCATCTTCACAGGCATCAGGTGAAAGGTATGTAATGAAAGTAAGTCCAGGCTGGCTGTAGTTGTCGGCATCAGCTGCTGGCATCTGCATTGTTGTTGCCATGGGCATGGCACAGCAGGTACAAAGATTGCATTTCCTTGTGTGACACAGGCTCTGCTGGCTTGCAAGCAAGAGGGATGCAATAGAAAGAGCTGCAACCTCTGCCAGACATGGCAAAGGTGAGTGGGATGTTGTTTCAATTGCTGCTGATGGCAGGAAGGACTGTAAGGATGGCAAGGCTGGTGTTTGCCATGGGCAGGGAAACACATCTGGTTTTCATGTTCTCTTTGTCTTTGAGTGCCAGAATAATAGAGGAGAGCGTGCCCTCACCTTGGAGCCCTGCTGACCTCTTCTGCAGAGATGGAGAAATTTCCCAGCTTCTCCACAGGCATCAGGACAAAGGTATGTAATGAAATTAAGTCCAGGCTGGCTGTAGTTGTGGGCATCAGCTGCTGGCATCTGCATTGTTGTTGCCATGGGCATGGCACAGCAGGTACAAAGATTGCATTTCCTTGTGTGACACAGGCTCTGGTGACTTGAAAGCAAGAGGGATGCAACAGAAAGAGCTGCAACCTCTGCCAGACATGGCAAAGGTGAGTGGGATGTTCTTTCAATTGCTGCTGATGGCAGGAAGGCCTGTAAGGATGGAAAGGCTGGTGTTTGCCATGGGCAGGGAAACACATCTCGTTTTCATGTTCTCTTTGTCTTTGAGTGCCAGAATAATAGAGGAGAGCGTGCCCTCACCTTGGAGCCCTGCTGCCCTCTGCTTCTCAGATGGAGAAATGTCCCAGCTTCTCCACAGGCATCAGGTGATAGGTATATAATGAAAGTAAGTCCAGGCTGGGTGTACTTGTGGGCATCAGCTGCTGGCACCTGCATTGTTGTTGCCATGGGCATGGCACAGCAGGTACAAAGATTGCATTTCCTTGTGTGACATAGGCTCTGGTGGCTTGAAAGCAAGAGGGATGCAACAGAAAGAGCTGCAACCTCTGCCAGATTAGGGAAAGGAGAGTGGGATGTGGATTCATTTGCTGCAGATGGCAGGATGTATTGTAAGGATGGAAAGGCTGGTGTTTGCCATGGGCAGGGAAACACAACTGGTTTTCATGTTCTCTTGGTCTTTGAGTGCCAGAAAAATAGAGGAGAGTGTGCCCTCACCTTGGAGCCCTGCTGCCCTGTGCTTCTCAGATGGAGAAATGTCCCAGCTTCTCCACAGGCATCACGTGAAAGGTATGTAATGAAACTGAGTTTAGGCTGGATGTACTTGTGGGCATCAGCTGCTGCATCTGCGTTGTTGTTGCCGTGAGCATGGCTCTGCAGGTACAAAGATTGCATTTCCTTGTGTGACACAGGCTGTGGTGGCTTGAAAGCAAGAGGGATGCAATAGAAAGAGCTGCAACCTCTGCCTGATGAGGGAAATAAGAGTGGGATGTTGTTTCACTTGCTGTAGATGGCAGGAAAGACTGTAAGGATGGAAGGGCTGATGTTTGCCATAGGCAGGGAAACACAACTGGTTTTCATGTTCTCTTGGTCTTTGAGTGCCAGAAAAATAGAGGAGAGTGTGCCCTCACCTTGGAGCCCTGCTGCCCTCTGCTTCTCACATGGAGAAATGTCCCAGCTTCTACACAGGCATCAGGACAAAGGTATGTAATGAAAGTAAGTCCAGGCTGTCAGTACTTGTGGGCATCAGCTGCTGGCACCTGCATTGTTGTTGCCATGGGCATGTCAGAGCAGGTACACAGATTGCATTTCCTTGTGTGACACAGGCTCTGGTGGCTTGAAAGCAAGACGGATGCAACAGAAAGAGCTGCAACCTCTGCCAGATGAGGGAAAGGAGAGTGGGAAGTTGTTTCAATTGCTGCTGATGGCAGGAAAGACTGTAAGGATGGAAAGGCTGGTGTTTGCCATGGGCAGGGAAACACATCTGGTTTTCATGTTCTCTTTGTCTTTGAGTGCCAGAAAAATAGAGGAGAGTCTGGCCAGACCTTTTATCCCTCCCGCCCTCTTCTGCTGAGATGGAGAAATATCCCAGCATCTACAAGGTCATCAGTAAAATGATAAGTTATCAAAATATGTTCAGTCTGGCTGTACTTTTGGGCATCTGTTGCTGGAAATTTTATGGCAGTAAACTGCCTAGATAATGACAGAATCAGGATGACAATAGAATGGTACGTAATCACAGTACAATGAAAAAAGTTTCCAGGAGGCAGGAATGGAAGTGTGGAGATGCTTTGTTGGAACTACTTATTTGCTCTAGAAAGCTGTATCAGAATGGAAGACTGAAGTAAATACTTTGAGTGTTTTTTTAATGTGACTGGAGAAAAGGTCCATCTGGCAAATTGAATACCTCAGTGGTAAAGGGACATAGATACCTCACTGTTTCATGGAACCTTAAGCATCTGAGCACTGTGTACGGAACTTGGGAATATAAGTATTAGAGTATCATGGAATATCTTGATTTGGAAGTGACCTCGAGGATCATGGAGTCCACCTCCTGGTTCCACTCCAGACCTCCTATGAGTCAAGCCCTGTGCCTGAGAGCATTGTGCAAATGCTCTTTGACCTTTGTCAGCTCAGTGCCAAACCACTGCCCTGGGAAGCCAGTGCCAAATTCCGTGTATCTAGTTCATCCTACAGAATGATGCCAAGAACAGTTATAGAGATCGACTTACAAATAAAATTCTTGTCTTGAATGGTACACTCTTAATGGTACACTCAGCAGTAAAAAAAAAAAAAAAAGAAAAAAGAAAAAGTAAAAAAGAAAAAAAAATCTAAGCCACATTCTTACAGTGGCTTTTTACAGTATTGTAATTCTGTTGTGTCAGATCGAGGTTCTCTCATCGTGAAATAATTACCAAATTCTCTTTTCATATCTAAAGATACAAATGCTAAAGGCAGCAGTGCTGTTCAAGAGTACATTACCAGCTCAAACACTGCTTTGGCTGTAAAACTGAAGGTAGTAAGGAATTTTATCAAGGAGTTGGAAGAAAACATGTAAGTGTAGAATTAAAAGCAACCGATGTTATTACTTAGAGTTTGATATAGTGTAATCCAATCCACAGTACTTGTAACATGTGTTTTACAAAATTCTTTGCAATATAGGCCTATATATTAAGATAAATGCTGCAAGTTCTAATATGTCCATGACCTTTTCAAACTGTTACTTTCTCCTACACATCACGATGAGTAGTTCTTCTAACAGGAATGATCACATGAGTAATTAACCTGTGACCTTAAGTTTGGGATTAAATGCATCCAGTGGAAGTAAGAGCTGTCGGTTCTTTTGCTCTTTCGTTGTTGAACAGCCTGGGTGTTTTGTTTTGGAGGGTGGATAGTGATGGGACAGGTGGGGAATGGCTTTAAACTGAGACAGGGGAGGTTTAGGTTGGATGTGAGGAGGAAGTTTTTCAGCCAGAGGGTGGTGAGGCACTGGAACAGGTTGCCCAAGGAGGCTGTGGATGCCCCATCCCTGCAGGCATCCAAGGCCAGGCTGGATGTGGCTCTGGGCAGCCTGTGCTGCTGGTTGGCAGGTTAGAAAGCCCACATGACTTTATTGCAGCACTGGCTGCAGGGGGATCACTGCTCCTAGCATGCACACAGAAGAGCTAGAGCACACAGGTGATGGACATTCCACTTGTGACCATTCCTGCAATTCCAGAGAGTGTGCGCCTGTTCCAATCGCTGCTGCACAGATTAAAAACTGATTGCAGATGAGCTGTTTTGGTATGCGGTTCTTGCAAACGGTCTGTAGTGGCTGTGTGATTCCTCGGGGAGTTGCTCTCCAGCCCAGAGCTCATGTCCTAAGTCGACCAGATCCCGTTTGTGTCCAGAAATGGTTTACAACAGAGCAGCTGCTGATCAAGTTTCTCATATCACTCTGCCTTGCTCCAGTGTCTGTGTCATCAGCCCCAGCACATACGGTGCACCTCTTCAAGGCTTGTGGAACACTGAGACTCTGCACTTGGGCTCCAGACATCCTGCTGCTGTAGTAACAACAGCCTTCCCCAGACAGAACATCGCTGTCCTGAAAGCTCTGAATTGAGTGCTGAAGACTGAATTAATTGCCAGGTATCAATCTAACACCTAATTTGTTTGCAGAGGAGATGAGGGCTGTGCTACCCATCATTTCACTAATTCTGAGTAACTTTCTGTTTGCCTTTACCAAGGTCTGATGTAACAATCGTGTTATCAGGAATGTCTGCCTGGAATCACTGTGAGGCTCTGAGATCTGATTTTTTTCTTTCTGGAGGGACTGGTGAAATGAAAATTCAGACATGTAAGGAAGAAACACAATGAATAGGCATTTCTGATCAGAGTGGAGTCACTTCTTCTATTCAGAATCACAGAATCATCGAATTTTGTGATTTGTATTTGTGAACCTTAATTTCACAACACCAAGAGGTTATTCTAGCTTTGGTATCTTGCAAACTTTGTATATAACTAAAGAACTGTAATCCTAAATTTGTAGGAGCATGGAGATGGAGAAAATAATCTTCCTGTAATTCTCTGTGCTGTACCCCTGTGGTTGTCAACACCTAATGCAATATTGAAATTTCCAATGAGAAACTGAAAGCTGTCCATAACTTTTGTCTCTACATTGTGCTTCACTGAGGCTGAGAAAGGAGGATCTGGGTTTTCAAATATCTTGTTGGTTTGGGTTATTCTTTATGCAGCTGCTGTGTCAGCTCATGATGATGTAGTAGGACCTGTAGTTACCCTTGCTATCTGTAAATCAAACCTGTCAGATTCCTACTGCCAGCTCTATCAAGTTAAAAACAGAGCTTACTGAGGAAATTACTGGATGCTGAATCCACAAATTGCCTTCATGACTTTAAAGGTTATTTTAGACAAGCAATTTCAGGCCACTCATCAAATTTTTAGGGGGAAAAAATAAAAAAAACATCTAAATTTGTTATTGAAATCACACTAAGGAACAATAAATCCAAATGCTTCTAGCATAACCACGATTATAGGCAGTGTTTAGACAAGCTCTTACAGGAAAACCATGAACACAAGGCTAAAAAGAGACCAAGTGATGCACTCTGCAGGAATACTCATGGAAGTATTCATCATGCAGGAGTCTGATCTGATTACAGATGTTGTGCTTTAAGTACCCCTTATCATATCTTTTTTTTTTTTCACTATTCTTAGGAAAATATCCTAAACTCAGGGTAGCAGATACCAATAAGAAAGAACTCTTACATCGTTCTTATACATCTAAAGATCTAAAAAGTTTGGAGGGCAATGGTTGTTGACTGGAGATTTCTGTGACCTCCCTTCCAACAAGTGTCCTATTTTCCTTCTTTGTAAGAGAAGGAGCTTCTTCACGGTGAGCATGGAACATGCTGCCCGGGGAGGCTGTGGATTCTCCTTCTCCGGAGATGTTCCAGAGCCGCCTGGATGCCCAGCTGTGCAGCCTGCTGTAGGGAGCCCGTTGTGCAGGGGTTGGACTCAGTGATCTCTGGAGGTCCCTTCCAAGCCCAGTGCTGTGATGCTGTGGTTTTAATCCTTGCTTCTGGCAGCAGTGCAGTGTTTCAGAAGAGAGAAAAGCACGGCAGGCATCAGCTGGATTTCTGTGGTTGGTAAAGCTGTGCTGAGAGCTGGGCTGACTGCTGCACCTGGAAATGTGTGCAAAGTCTGCAGGCGCAGAGGAATCACTTTTCCCTGCAGGTTGAGCTTGTCTAAGGTAGGTCCTTGCTTGGTGAGCCTCTGCTGTAAAGGATCAAGCTGCATAAGTAAGGTAGTTTAAAAAGCAAGCCTGCCAGTTCTTTTTTACCTGAGTGATTTTTTAGCAAGGAAAGGTTAGAGATGCTGTTTGCTAATGGAAGAGGGAGAGAGGAAAAGCAAGTCCAAGGCATGCTGTGCATAGCCACCACATGGCATCTGCAGCATTTCCCCATCTGCACAAAGGAGGAGCAGCTCACGAGCTTGGCTTGGGCCATGGAAGGGAGCAGACAAACATCTGGACCGACCCCAGCCGAGCTGGTTCTGCAGGTTGGTTGTCTTCTGCTGCTTGTCTCACATCCTGTTGCTCAGCAGTAGATTTGTTCCTGCTCAATGCTAATGGGAAACTGGCGCAGCATTGTTTTTGCTCAGGAGGGCAGGAGGTGAACCTCATGAACCAATGCCTGCAGATGGGGTCTGCAGAGAAAGAGGTCCTGCAGGCCTCGTGTGACAGCCACGGAGCTGCAGCGAGGCTGCATCAGTGTAAGACACCAGAGATCCACGGAGGTGTGAAGGTGAGCTGTGGGCTCCAGTCACGCAGGAAGGGATGTGCATGCTCGGGGTTTGGTTGTTCTGTGTGTGTTAAGTGGCTGTGATACCACTGCTGGGTCAGTGTGAGTGTATGGAACAGTGTGACAGTCTTTTTGATGGAATCCTGTGAAAGGAGTCCTATGGATTTGGGATCCAACTATCAGCCTGTGGGCATCATCCAGGAGTTGGGGTAGGGGATGAGGCAAGGGAAGCTGGGGTAAGAAAGTTATAAAGCAGTCTGGTAGTAGTTCTGTGTTTCTCCCATCTCCTCCTTTATTTCCTTACAGGTGAAATAGATTGGTGCTGCAACACGCCCTTGAATTTACCAAAAAGGACTCTAGTGTGGATTTGACATGGGCCCAGCACTGCAAGGTACACTGCTGGGAGGAAGCGTCCATGTGCCTGAGGGCAGGAAGGCCCTCCAGAGGGATGCACTGAGGCCAGTTGTACGAGGCTCAACAAGAGCAAGCGCCAGGTCCTGCGCTTTGGTCATGACGACCCCGTGCAGCTTCTCCAGGATTTGGCTGAGGTAGAATTCCAAGCACCCCCTGATTCTAGAATGTTGGGCTGGGCTGTTGGAATCTCCTGGTCTTGTGACTGGTCTTGCCTCCCCACCCTGTGCGTCATGGTGGAGCAGCCTGGTGGCCCTCAGTGATGTCATAAGGGCTAGAATGAGGGCAGGAGCAGTGCGTGCTGTGTCCCTTCATTGGAGCGCTGGAGCTCTGACTGAGCAGCTCGCTTGTTGCACTTGTGCACCGACTGAGTACCTTTGTCTTCACACCGTCCTGTGCAGCTTCTTGTAGGTAAGCTGAGACAGTGTGGGATAGATGGGTGGGCAGTGAGTGTTGAGAACTGCTGGCTGGCGGAGCTCCTAGGATCATCTTATGTCCATCAGCAGAGGGGTGGCCATGAGGGACAGGGAGGTGATTGTCCCCCTCTACTCTGCTCTTGTGAGGCCCCATCTACAGTACTGCGTCTGGGTCTGGAGTCCCCAGTACAAGAAAGACAGGGAGCTGTTGGAGAGGGTCCAGAGGAGAGCCACAGAGATGATCAGGGGACTGGAGCACCTCCCCTGCAAGGACAGGCTGAGGGAGCTGGGCTTGTTCAGCCTGGAGAAAAGAAGGCTGCGAGGTGACCTCATTGCAGCCTTTCAGTACCTAAAGGGAGTCTACAAACAGGAGGGGAATCAACTCTTTGAAAGGGTAGATAACTGCAGGACAAGGAGAAATGGTTTTAAGTTGAAAACTGAAGTTTCTAAGATGAGGAAAGGCAGATTTCAGTTTTTCCCTCATAGTCTTTGCTAAACCGTGGAAGCAAACTGACCTGCTCTTTCTCTCTCCTCTCTCCACCCTCTGCCTGCTTCCCTGCTGCAGCTTTTGCTCGTGGAAGATCAGAGCAAAGTGACAAGGAACGGCTGCGGATTCGAGAGATTTGTCTCCCTCGTTCTGATCTCTTGCCAGGTACCTGCCATGGTTTGTCCCCCCACATGCTTTAGCAGCCCGTGACGCCCCGTGTTTAGTAACACAGCCTCATCCATCCTTGATGGGACGCTGGTCACGTGTGGGTTTTCTCCACGTGCTCTCCAGCTCAGCCCTCAGAAGGATGCTGTCTGTGGTGCTGTGACCAGCTGGTCTTTAGGAAACCAATCCCTTAGGCAAAGAGTCCTAGCCCCAGCTTGTGCAGAGCTGCACAGCATCAGCCAGGGACACCAGCAGGCGTGCTTCGGCTGTGTGAGTGTGCCCCACAGCTGTAGGGAGCACAGCAGAGATGTGAACAGAGAAAATAAAAGCGTGTTTCTTTTCAGTTCCAGCTTGTCACACCCACGCTGATGGCCGTGGCGTGCAGCGAGATCAGCTGTGGGCCTGACCTGGCATGGACAGAGGTAGAGTATGAAGCTCTGATTGGTCTTTGTTCCCTGCCTGGAGCCAGCAGAGTGAGCCGCAGATGTGCTCTCCTGCTTTTCAGGAGAGGCAGAATCCTTGCGGCTCCTTACGCTCCTCTCTGGCAAGACAGTAGTGCAAGTGTGGCAAGTTTATAAAAGTACTGGAGCCATCTCGGTTGTGGTGTTTGTCCTCTTCTGATTTTTCCCTTGAAACAGCTGTTATTAGACTTGCAGTTCCTTCTGAAGTGCCCATGATAAGGACCGAGTGCATTTCCTGCAGCTTTCTCTGCAGATGAGCTCCTCACCTTGAAATGCTCCTCGTTTGTTCTCAGCTCCTCACCGTGGCCTGTGCTCTCTGTTTCAGACTGAGAACAAGGGGAAGCCCCTGCTGGACCATGGGGAGTCAGCTGTGAATATTCCAGCTATTGCTGCTGCCCATGTCATTAAGAGATACGTTGCCCAGGCAGCGGATGAACTCTCCTTTGAGGTAAGCAGTTCAAGGCGTTCCTTGTTGTTCAGTTTTACAATGGCAAATGCCTTCAGAGCTGCACTGGTGCAATTGCTCTCAAGCTCGGCGATGTTTGGCAGTGCAGAAGAATGCAGTCATTTGAGCTGTGCTTTCCTCCCAGCCGTGCTGAAGCTGGGATTGAGGTTGCAATCTCTTGCAGGTGGGAGACATCGTCTGTGTCATCGACATGCCACCAAAGGAGCTGACCCCCTGGTGGAGAGGCAAGCACGGCTTCCAGGTAGGCACAAGCTTCAGACCAGAGAGTGCAACTTCAGTAAAGGCAGGAAGCTCAGCTTAGAGCTGCTCTGCCTGCACAGGATGGGTAATGGACGTAAACAGTTTCCCTGTGTCGGTGTCAGAGGACCTTCCCTTTGGCTGCAAATGTTGAAAAATTATTACCTTTATGCTATTACCTATGGCCATTTTCTGCTGGATGGTCTTACAGAGTGTCAAGCAAGCACGTTCCGAGGGAAATGTTACGTAGCTTTCGGATTAACAGTTCAGACCTGAGAAGTGCTGCATGCAATAGTTGGCCTCTCCTTTTCTTCTTGTTACAGGTTGGATTTTTCCCAGGGGAGTGTGTGGAACTCATTAATAAGAACGTTCCTGAGGCTCTCCTCAACTCAGTGCCAAAGCCAGGTACGGATGTTACATTTGATGGGGTGGGGAAGCAAAATGAAATCTTTTTTGGGATGTGTTCCATGTTTAATACCTCCTTTATCCATCCCAGATTGTCCTCTGTGTTGATGATCCTTTATGCACACCATGGGGCTGGGATTTGGCCCAATCCTCCCATGTTTATGACTGTTCTTGGGGAAACTATAAAATCTTCATAGACTGGTTTGGGATGGAAGGGTCCTCAGGGATCATCAAGCTTCCACTTCCCTGCATCTGGATGGGCTGCCAGCCCCACATTTAATGTCAGATTAGACCAGGCTGCCCAGGGCCCCATCCAACCTGGCCTTGGGCTCCTCCAGAGATGGGGAAAATCCCTTTTTGTATGTACTTGCTGGTAATGTTCTTCCCATTTTGACGTGCTCTGTAGAATGTGCTGTGCTCGGCCTCGTCCAACTGAGCCAAACCTGAAATGACCTGGTTTCTTCCTTTTGTTGTGCAGAGCCCAAGAAACGCAGCAAGATCCTCACCTTCCTTCGTTCCTTGGTGAAGGCCCGCCCAAAGAAACCGACCGAGCGGGAGGTGGAGAAGGAAAGGGTGTTTGGCTGTGACCTGGGAGAGCATCTTCTCCACTCTGGTCGTGATGGTAAGGAACAGCCCATTCCTGAGATCTTCCTCTCTTGGGCATCTGAACAAGGTGAAGGGATATCATATCTAGCAGGGGGCAGGTTGATAGCAGTGGAGACAGGTGTAAAGGGAGTTGATGGCTAAGGATAAAGTGAGGCGGATGCTGCTAAGAGACAAGCACATTTGTATTTGCTTCAGCCAAGCCTGGCTGGACTTAGTGGATGGGATGTGACGGGAGAACAGCCTGAAAGAGGACTGGAATAAGGAGCTCAACTGACGGCTGGCACGTGTTCTTTAGTCCCCCAGGTCCTCCAGAGCTGCGCTGAGTTCCTTGAGCAGCACGGCGTGGTGCAGGGGATATACCGCCTGTCCGGCGTCGCGTCCAACATCCAGAGACTGCGGTAAGAGTGCTGCGACTGACACAGCCTGAGTGCATCTGGTGTGGCTTTGGCCTTGCCTTCCTCTTGCTCACCCGGTTTGGCGTCCTTCTCTCCAGGCAGGAATTTGAGTCTGAGCAGATTCCTGAGCTCACCGTGCGTGACATTCACAGCGTGAGCTCCCTCTGCAAGATGTACTTCAGGGAGCTCCCGAACCCTCTGCTCACCCACCAGCTGTACGGCAAGTTCTCGGTAAGCACAAGGCAACGTCTTTCATTTCCCTCTTCCCTGGGCCTCTTGGGAGATGGCTGCAGCAGTGCCCCAGCTCTGAGGCCCTTTTGCTGCCAGCCCCACGAGGTTTACTCGCAGTGGTTTCCTAGCCTGATTTGTGTCTCGCTCCCTTTCTGCACTACTCCAGGATGCTGTTGGTGCCGCTACAGAGGAGGAGCGGCTGGTCAGAATGCAGGACGTCATCCAGCAGCTGCCCGCTCCTCACTACAGGTCAGTGCTGCCCTCAGCCTCTTGAGCTCAGCCCTGCTGCATGGCAGAGGGCAATGATGCGATTCCAGGCTTTGTCTCACGCCGGCAACATGATGCCTGTGTATGCTGAAGGGTTGAAGGCTCCATGGGGTTACTTTATGGGGTCAGTTCCTGGGCACGGGGGCACGCTTGGTGCAGCTGATGGCTGTGCTGGGGCTTGGTGCTGCAGCGTGGCACTCAGTCAAGTTGGATCTACTTCATCTTCAGTGACAGTAGCAATAACAAGAACTAGCATGAATGGAGGTTTGCTTTCTGAATTGCAGCACGGCATGCTCGTTGGTGCTGAACATTTGCCTCTCTTGTTTTCCAGGACACTGGAGTACCTGATGAGACACTTGGCGTGTCTGGCTGGGAACTCCTCCATTACAAACATGCACGCTAAGAACCTAGCCATTGTGTGGGCTCCAAACCTCTTAAGGTAAACTTCTGGTTCCGTTTCAACACAACGCTTACATCTGTTCTCCAGTAAAAAAAAAAAATTCCTCCCTTTTCCTCCATCAAATGTGCTCTTCTCCTGTAAAATCTGCAGTCACTCGCTGACAGCAGAGCAGGAGCCTGGGCTGTTCTCCAAGCCCACGGGCACAATGACTAGATGACAATTTCTGCAGTCTTGTTGAGATGGGACTGATGTATCCTTGATCATCCAGGAGAATTTCTGCAGTGGCATCACTGATTGCCCACTGCGGAAGTCTCCAGAGCCTCAGTTGACAACTTTTGGCTGCAACAATTCAGACTTGGGGAAACGGTCTTGGAGAAATGACTTCTAAAATCTGCCTTTTCTACAGATCACAGCAGAACGAGTCTGCCTGCGCCAGCGGAAGAGCTGCCTGCATGGAGCTGCAGACGCAGTCAGATGTTGTGGAATTCCTCATCAACCACACAGACGTCCTCTTCTGCTCCAAATCCAGAGCAGACATCGCAGATGGAGCAGGTGAGTGTCTTTCTCCATTAGCTTTATCTTGACCTGACACCTTGATCAAATGCAGGCCTTCTCCAGGACCTTTGAGGTACTCTTTTACCATCAAGGGGACAGCAGACCTCTGGGCTTCCATTAGAATCTGGCATCCTGTTGCTGGATGCTGAGAATGTCCAAGCCCAAACTTTACAAGGAGGAAACGGTCAGTGTCATGATGATGTTTTGCATGGAGAAGCTTGATGAAAGTATGGCGGCGATGCTTCCTCAGTTCCCTGCCCCCATTTTCTCAGGTTTTTCTGTGCCTGTTTCGATACAGTGAGCTGCTCTTCATGATGACCGTGTCCTTTGCCATAAACACACCTCTGCCCACATGGTTATTTGGAGCTCCTCTTCTTCCAGTGGCTCGGATAAGCAAGCCTGAGAAAAATACTGCACCTCCCCCAGAACTGTGGTGGCTGTGCTGCTGCTTTCTGATCCTCGCTCTGACCTGTGGTTTTCCCTTACAGGGCACAATTCTCTCTCAGGGCCCAAGCCTGTGGGGGTCTCTTCTGCTGCCACAAAGCTGCTCAGCCTGGAGGAGGCACAGGCACAGAGGCGAGGCCACAGCAGCTCTCCTGTGGTGACAGAGAGCAGCAGGGACATTGAAGTGGAAGAAAGCCCTGCAGCTGGGCAGGGCAAATTCCACACAACCATTGACTTTCCATCTGAAAGGTAAAGAGGACTTTCTTTTTCAGTACCTAGCATCATTGTTTGGGTGGGTTTTTGTGCTTTTCTTTCCATTATTTCTAGTGCCCAAACTTGCTGAAATTAGGTTACGCTAATGGTGGGGTTTTCCAGATTTCAGGGCCACGTGCCTGAAACCAATTCCAGTTCTCCTCTAAGCAGAGCAGATTGTCAGACTTGCTGGCACTAGAAATTAAACATGGCAGTGAGATGAGGCTGATCAGCTGCTAATGTAAGAGTCAGAGGTGCTTTTGAACTTCCTTTATGGCTGCACGGTTCCTCAGAAAGCAGTTACGCCTGCCAGCTCAATAAAAGCCATCCCTCAGATGCTGTGCTGTACAGCTGTGGAGCCTTTGCTCCCATGCTCTGCATCTTGCTTGACAGAGTTGAGGGGAATTTAGCCAGCAAGACTTCAGGGCTGAGCTATAGAATGGAGCCATCCTCAACTGTTGGAAACAGAGCGAGTTTCTAAGTTGTGTTTCTGCAGAAACCAGGCAGTGCTAGGAACAAGCAACTGCTGCCATGAGCTCAGGGCAGCTCTTCCCTCACCCTGCACCACGCACGACTCACAGCATTCGCTGTTTTCTCTCTCCAGACAAAATCCACCCAGCAAGAATGAGGAATCACCAGCTGGCAGTTGGTGTTGCTGCTTCAGCCTCAGAAAGCCATCCTCTGGGAGCAAACGCCAACTGCAGCGCAATGCCAGGCAGCCCTCAGAAACAGCAGTGGTAGTCCTGGCAGGTAAGGGTGCAAATGCAGCTTCCAAATCCCTGCTTTTCAGGAACATAGAATTCAAGCTTGCAGTGCACTTGTATCTCCTTCTAGCATTCCAGCCCCTGCCTAACATCTTCAGTACACCCCTGATCAAGAACCACTGTCGTAATTCAGCTTGTGAAAGTTTGACACTAATCCCTGTGTATCCTTTCTAGGTGAATCCAGCCCTTGCCAATCCAGAAGATCTAGGGCAAGTAGCAACGATGCTCTGTGTGCTTCCATCAGTGCAGAGCTCATAGGGAGCACGAATCGCTGCAACTCCAACAGCAGCCTTCCATCTAACAATAGTAACAACAGTGATGGAGAGAAGGAGCTCATCGAAGTTCATGCTCTCCTTACACCTGGCTCTGCTGAAAATGCTGACCTGAGCCTGCCAGACATCATCGTGACCAACCTCGATTGTAACCAAGAGTCTCTGCTGTGCAGCCCAGTCCAAGCACAGTGTGAGTGCCCCGACAGCAGCACCTCCATGCAGGAGCAGGCCAGGATCAGTGAGGAGGAGCAGAGCCTCTTGCAGGGGGACTTTCAATCAGGCCTCCAGTCCCAGGCACTGGACAGCAGCCCTGAGAGCTCTGAGCCACTCTCTCCATGACAAGAGAGGATGAGTCCCATCTTCACCATGGACCTCTCACACCATCCTGTCCTTTATATAATAATAAAGGCACACTCGTGCTCAGTCAACACCTTGACTGCCTCTGGAGTCTTCATTCACACAGATTGGGATGAATGCAGCACACAGCAAGGCACGTCAGCTTGCAACTCTGTGGCTGTAGGGTGTGCAGCAGAGCTCTGGTTTTCTTCCCATTTTGTCTGGCTTTGGGATGTCTGCAGGGAGAGCTCTGCTACCATCTGGTATGGTAGCAAATAATCTCTAGCATCCTGGATGCTGCTCATGATACTCCCAAGCTTCCTGGCTGTGGCTTTGTGATGTTTTTCAGGGCTTTTTGATGCATTTTCATGCGTTGGCTTTTCCTAAACACCTCTCTCCTTCCACCATGTCCTTTCCTGGCTCCCACCTACGAGCTGGCCATGCAGATCATCTCCAGACCTGTCATCATCACATTGCAGTAGGAGAAGCTCACCCTGGCCAACGTCAGGCAGTACTGCTTGGTCTGCAGCTCAGTGGCCATTTCCCTTTTAGGCGGCTCTTGCAGAAGAATCAAGCAGTAGAACCTTTTGCTCACCCTGCAGCACACAAATGCTACAAAAGCAGAAACAACCTGGGAATCTCTGGGTCTGCAAGACTTCACAGACACTCACCGACTGTGTTTGATGGCTCCCTCCCATCTCTGATTTCCTTCTCCCCTTCTCCTCGTCAGACGCCACTGCTGAGCCATGATCAAGCTGCCCAGTGTCGCAGAGCATCGTGCAGAGCCGTGCTGGCACCTCCTCCCCTTCCTCTCCTGCAGCTCGGCGTGCAACCTCACCGCTTCTCTGACAGACCTGCTGATCCCACGCGTGCCATCGGGATGCTATTGCACAGGACGTAACCCAAAGCTCCTTCCCAGCCTCCAAGAAAAAGCAAACAGCTTTCCTGCCTCCTCTGCTTGACTTCATGTGGTAGGCATGGAGAGCTGTTCATCTCTGAGCAAGTTTTTTTCTGAAAAAGCGACCAGCTCTTTTCCATCCCTTTGCCCCTACAAACAGTTGTCCAGAGGATCTCGTCCAAGAATTCCTTGAACAGCCTGCAGCTGGCTCTCCTGAAGTTCAGGCTCCTGACTTTGCTTCCTGCCAGGCCCGCATTCCTTGAGATCACAAACTCAAAGAGGGCATGGTCACTGCAGCCCTGACCGCCTCCTGTCGTAACCCCTGGTGTGCACCATGTCCAGCAATGCTTCCCTTCTGCTTGCTGTGCCCAATGCCTGCACCACAAAGTCATTCTCACTGCACTCCAGGAGTCTCTCAGATTGCAGATAAACATCATTGGAAAAAAAAAAAATAAAATCACAGAATGGCAAGGGTTGGAAGGCTCCTCAAGGATCATGTAGGGCCACACATGCAGGGCCACCAACCTCCCCATTTAAGACTAGACCAGGCTGCCCAGGGCCCCATCCAATCTGTCCTTGAACACCTCCAGGGATGGACGGGGCATCCACAACCTCTCTAGGCAGCTCAACACTCTCTCTGTAAAGAACTTCCCCCTGACATCCAACCGAAATCTTTCCTCCCTCAACTTAAAACTATTTCCCCTTGTCCTGCAGTTATCTACCCTTTCAAAGAGTTCATTCCCCTCCTGTTTGTAGGAGCCAGAGCTGGAGGTTTGTCGAAGATGGGAGTCGTGCCGGTGCAGCTGTTCCAGCTGCAGCAGAAGTCAAAGGGAGCTTTCTGCATGACAGCAGCACCAGTGTCTTCATTCACATGCTGCAAAGACAAGGATTAGCACGAGTTCCAGTACCTACAGTATCATCACGAATCACGGTAAGATTACAATGTGTCCTCATACAAATGCAGCCATTTCTCTCTGAGTCCAAAGGCTGTCCGGAAAGCATCTTTGAGGTCTCTCACACCAAACCACTGATGTTCGTGTGGGATCTGACTCATTAGGGTACAGGGGTTAGGAACCACAGGCTGTCTTTTGAGAACTGGTTCAGTCATTTTCTTACACCTTGCACCAGCCGATACGTGCCGTCTGCCTTCCGTGCCGACAGGATTGGGGTGTTATAAGGCCACAGACAAGGTTCCAGAAGACCATCCTTAACCAGTGTCTGTGTTACAGCTTTTAGACCCACTCTCCCTTCTAAGGCTATGGGATATTGTTGCTGTTTCACAGCTCCACTCCCTCCTCGGACAGTTATTTGTAAGGGAAAATTGTGAGCCCACCCCGATTTCCTTCCCCTGCCCACACCTTTGGATTCATTTCTTCTCATCACAGCTGTTAACACATTCATTGACACCCTGATATCTGTTTCACAACCTTTCAGCTGTAATCCTCATTTAACTGTTAAATCTCTCCCCGATAAATCGGTCCCTGCTTCAGGCACACAGAACAATTGCCCTGCAACTATTTTATCTTTCCATTTTAATTCTGTGGTCTCACAGAGTGGAGCTGTCATTTCTGATCCCTCAGCCCCAGTTATGCACAACAGCCACATCCAGATCCACGCCTGGTACCTCTGAACTAGCTAATGCTGTAGGATGGAATGTTGTTTCTGCACTGGCTAGCAGAAGGTGGGATTGGTCTGAAGCAGTACAGCACAATGTGTTTTGTAATTTGCCCTTAGAAACAGTTTGAAAAAGTAGAAACACTTTATTAGTATCAGTAAAAATAAGTTATTTCTGTAACATATTTAAGAAATATGTTTAGTTCAATCATGTGATTAATTCTCACTTACAGAACTGTAGTAGTTACAAATAGTATGGGTATAGCATTAAGGACCAGAAAGCATGTTGTAAGGCCATTCTGTTTGGATAAGAGAAGCTCAGCAAAAGAAAAACAGACTCCAAAGAAGCCAGGGCCTCCACACAAGGCCGAATTGACTCACTCTGTGGGCAGGTTGGGATGCAACAGGCAGGCATCAAGAGACTCCCCTCCATCCTCCTTCCAAACTTATCTCTATTCAGGGATGAGCAGCTGTCCAGAAATAGTGGCCAAGTGTTGGTAAGCAGATGTCAGACGTTCAATAATCAGCAATATACCTGCTGAGCTAGCAACAACTGGTGTTCAGCCAGTCACACACACACACACAGAATGGCCCGGGTTGGAAGGGACCTCAAGGATCATGAATCTCCAACCCCCTGCCACAGGCAGGGCCACCAACCTCTGTACCACTGTACAGACGCACAGTGCTGGACAGAAACAGCAGTGTGGGAAAAAAAATGTGTACTGTGGATGGAAAGGGTGAATCAGAGTGGTTTAACAGCTCACATTATGAATGTATTTTCATCTTCACATTACCCATACAGTGTCTGAGAAGGAGCTGTGTGTCAGATTATTTTGTAGCCAAAATTTACTCTGATAGTTGAAAAGATGTGGCAAGAGAATGAGATAAAAAGGGGAGGCAAGAGCAGCAAAGGCAGCAGCCAGATGCTGGAAAAAACAGCCAAGAAGACTGAAACAAAGCAGACATCACCTCTGCAGAGCGACTGTTGCCAAAGATCAAGCTGTGGCACGTAGCTAATAACATCTCAGGTCAGAAGGCTGCAGACCTTCTAACGATGGCTCTCTCTGTCTCTCAGCTTCCTGCATTTGGGCCTTATGCTCCCTTTCTTTCACCAGCCCTCACGTTCAGTGCCTAGCTGATGGCAGTCCTGCTCAGCCTCAGAGAAAGGTGACCCCAGCCAGCATTTCTCTGCTTTGTTTCCTGCGTCAGCAATAACTCTGAGTAACTAATGCATTCAGGAAAATCAGGGTCTGTTCATGGACCATTTGCAAACATAAGGAGATGCAAAAACCCAATGGATAACTGACCTGTTATGAATTATTATCCCCACCTCCTCTGTTTGCAGCTCAGGGACTGTGGGCAGCCAGTCGAGCCAATGCACACCCCAGAAACATCAGACAAGTCACTGCTGACCTCGTTCTTCCTGTGACCTTACAGCACTGGCCTGCAGAATGAATGTGTGCCTGCAGGTATCTCTCTTGGCATAACTTCAAGAGCAGCTCAGTAAGTAGTTCACAGCTTCACACCCATCTGCTGTTAGATCTACGAGGGAGCTGTTAATGTTAGAGCTAGAACATTGCCAAGCTGCAACAAAAGCTGCATGGCAGAAGTGCGTATGGGACCTTTTTCATGGCCTGATAGAAATCACTGCAGTTGTTTTCCCTTCCCATTTGCTCAAGTAATGTCACAGTACTTCTGGTGCCACCACAGCCAGAAGCACTGCTGAGGAAGAAGGTCCACTGCTCAACTCTACTATTAGACACAGCTCCCAGAAGCTTACAAACTAAGGTTCTAGCTCCGTAGCATACTGGAAAAAAGACAGATTTTTGTGCACACCCTTGAGCTTTCCATTTCAAAAGCAGTGGGAAAGACATAGGCTCAGTTAGCACAGAGTTAACCTGGGCTTAAAGGCAAGGTTAATTTAAAGGGGGTTTCTGCCCTGTAGTATGACTGTATTGCTCCCTCTCAGTTTAAAGCCTGGTAGCCATCCAGAAGTACACTGCATTGACAGAATGTTTGATAAGAAAAACTAAAAACAAAAAAGAAAAAAGAAGGGGAAGATACAAGAATGAATGTGGTTTATTGGTCAATTTATGGGTCAATCATGAGGGCTGATGCACCAAAATCTGTGTTTGGACATCTCTCCACATTCCTGTTCCATTGGTGCCACAGAAGAAATGCTCCCGAGGGATTTGGCATAACAACGTATGATCTTCCATGTCAGTGCAGGAAGGTCTTTTCATTCTGTGGGAGCAAAGAGAAAGAAAGGCTATGAGAAGAATAACATCTCTACTATGCTGGAATCCTTGCTCCCAGTCTGACCAAACACCGAGTCATTATGAACAGAATAAAATGTGACAAGAAATTCTACATTTGTCCCTGCATTCAGACCTTGAAAGTCATCTAAATGCTCATGCTTTCCTTGACAGAGTAATTTCCTTGATAGAGCACTGACTCTCAGCCCCAAGATTAAGAGGTGTTTTCTAAACAGTTTCTTATTTTTCCCACTGGGCCCACTGGTCTAACTTAAAATACATCCTCAAAGCACTTTTCCCTCTTATGGATGTTTCCAGCCTGCTTCCCAGTCTATGGAATTTAGGGATTTGATCCGATTTGAACCTTTACGTAAACCTTTTGAGACTTGCCCATCACTGCTTCCATTGCTGTTTCTGAAAAATAACCTCAAGGCTATGTAATTAATCATTCATTGTTTTAATCTCCAAACCCAGGTAGATTAATGCCTACGCTGACCACAGCAGGAAACGCATACAGATACAATACTAAAACAAACAAACAAAAAAAAAAACCCAACAAAAAACAGCAAGCAGAGGAGAGGGACAGAAAAAACAGAGATGAACAGTTTCTTTAGTTACAGCTATGAAATTTAACTTCAGCAGAAACTCAAAGGCTCACAGTCTCTGCAGGAAGGCTGAAGGACCATCATCCCATCTGGCTATGTCAGTAAGTTTTCCTGCAGCAGAAGGTCTGAGAACAAGGAAGGGAAAGTGACGCTGTGGACACATCAGGGATAAAGCAAAGAAGGACAAGAGAATGGAAAAACTGCCCTTGGTAGGGGCAGCTGGAATAGTGGGGATGTCCCTGCAGGCTGTGTCCCACTCTGTCCTTTGGGAGCTGGCGCTTCTTGGGTCTCATCTTCTTTCCTTTGCTGGTGGAGAAGAAACAAAGGCCTGCTGTGGAGCCACAAGGCAGGAGAGATGCAGGAGAGAAGAGGAGGAGAGAAAAAAGCAAAAGCAGCTTGGCTGCAGAAACCCTTCACCTGTCAGCAGGGCTGTGGACCCAGCTGGTTTGGGCTGGGTGATGGCCCTGTGAGCAGGGCTGGGTCTTTGTGCTTTCTGTCTTTTGGCCTGCTGCTCCTCTGGCTGCAGAGCACGGGCACGATGGAAGGAGGCTGAGAGGCAGCATCTCCACCTCTGAGGGAGAAATAGAGCCTGATGGAGGCTCTACTGGAGGGAGAAAGCAAAGCCATGAGCCCTGCCCCATGTCACAGGCATACTATTATCCTCCCGGGTAGCAAAGCAAGAGCCACAGATTGGAGCAGAGCTGCTGGCAAGAAACACAGCTTGTCATATCAAGACTGCTAAGAGAGGTAAAGGTGTGACTGCCTCCTCCAGCTGCTACGGCCTGAGACCACTCCTGAGCAGCCACTGGCTGGCAGCCCAAAGTCTGCAGACCCAGGATCTGTGCTCAGGCTGGAGGACACTGCTGCCACTCTCCCATTTGCAGACTCAACCAGAAATGAAACTCCCTAGCCAGATAACCTTGCTGGAATAAACAGTCTCACACACTTACATCTCCCCATCAGTAACTGTGACTGACCAGGCAGCTTCCCATTACGGCCTTGCTTATCATTTGCTGGTCAGGTCTGTATCTCTCTATGCTCCTGCTTATGTCTTCCTCACTTTCCTATTTTCCCTTCGACCAAATATCCTTAAGGGAGCAGACACTCTCCTTCCATACACCCTTACAAAGGCCTTTAGAAACATTCAAGAATGACCAGAGACACATCCTGCTTCACATTCAGTTATGCTTGGCTGCATCTTTCCAATGGCTTCTTGACTCAGTGACTTCACTTGACCTACAAGTCAGCACTGTGCAAACTTACATCACTTCTGAACACAGCACTGTTCCCTGCTTCACCTCTAAGGCTGGATGTGGCTCTGGGCAGCCTGGTCTGCTGGCTGGCAACCCTGCACATAGCAGGGGGTTGAAACTACATGATCACTGTGGTCCTTTTCAACCCAGGCCATTCTAGGATCCTATGATTCTATGATTCTAAGGCCTACAAAGCTAGTTCTGGAAAACACTGTTTGCAACAACACAAAGAAGGACTACAAAAAAAAAAAAAAAAAAAAAAAAGGCAGATGAGGTATGCAACCCCTTGACAGAACTTCACTTCTTAATCCCTTCTCCTTATCCCACCTTTACAAATGCATTCAGGATACCAAAAACGTTTTAAGTAACTTCTTGTTGTTCTTGGACCTGCAGGTAAACAGATGTCACACCACGGTGCAGCTTTACAGCTCAGTCCTGGGTGGTCCCTGTTAGTGGCTGGTCAGAATGCTGCTGAGGTTCAGTGAGACAGCATTTGGATTCCAGTGTGTCCCAAAGGAGAAGCAGTTCCCATCACCACCAATAAGCAACATCTTCTCATCTGGCAGAAGAACACTGCTATGATTAGGTAGCATTAAAGGCCACTCCAGATGTCCCTGAAAGAGAAGAGGAATTTAAAGACCTTAGGATGAAACAAAGTGCTGAAGACACAGAATTGTGGTTTGTCCAAATGACTCAAGAATCAAAGTCTCAGTGTGACACTTCTTTTTTCCCCCCACCAGGAAGCAAAGGGAAGAGGATTCACTTCATCAGTCAGGCATTTGGTAAATGCAGTTTCAATCATTACTTCCATGAGGTGCTCCTCCAGGATACACCATTCACTGAACAACTTGCAGATCAGTGACCAAGAATGAGAAAAAGTCTTTGAACTCATCAGGCTCTTAGAATTACTGGACAAGAAAACCACCAGCAGCAGTCAGCACGGATTCACCAAGGGGAATTCATGCTTGACCAACCTGATGGCTTTCTGCATGGTACATTCAGGGGAGACCAGTAGATACTGTTTACCTGGACTTCAGGAAGGCCTTCAGCACTGTGCCCACAAGATCTACTTGATGATCAGATGAGCAGATAGCGAGGTGGGCTGGGAAATGGCCACGTGGCCAAGCCCAGGGAGTGGTGATCCAGAGCATAAAGCCCACTTGGAGGGGTCACAGCTGGGACATCTCCATCACTTGTCTGCGTGATGGACAGCAAGTCTGCAGCTGACACAAAGCTGGGAGCAGTGGCACATACACCACTGCCATGCTGGCATCCACAGGGACTGTGACAGGCTGCAGAAACGGGCTGACAGAAACCTCCCAGAGTTCAGAGGAAATGCAAAGTCCCCAGCACCAGGACCTGCTGGGACCACCCATCTGGAAAGCAGCAGTGCAGAACAGGACCTAGGACTCCTGGTGGACACCAAAGCAGTAACACTAGCAGTAATACCAACTACACAGAAAGTCACTGACATTTCCAGTCTTTCAAAACTTGGGACCAATCCACACTGGGTACTATACACCTACTAGGACAAGACTTGTGCACAGCACTGGCAAGGAACTGCAGCCTGGTTCAAGGAAAGAAATCGTAAACAAAGGCAGCTCCCAATCAATCTGCTTCTACTCGCTTGGACACTTTTTTAAAGCTGTATTATTTTAGATAAAACTTCATTACTGCACTCACTGCTATCAAACGTCAGTAGCCTCTTTTATCTAAAGGATACTAATTCCCTTCTAACTTCTGCTGTAGAGAATAAGAAAACACTAAACTACATGTAAGCATGCTTTATGCTTCCTATTTTCAGGAAGATGCTGAAACGTCAACCAGATGCACACACACTGCTTATACATTATAATCTATATGTATATATACATAGAGTAGTCACAAATTCCAGTTTCATCTGTACGTGTGGATCCTATCCTTGGTATCTCAGGAAATTTGTTACATCATGCAAACAAGGAAACGTTCATTGACTGCTTTTCCATTCCATTTCTGGGAATGACCTTGAAGCTACCACCTTCTTCCACACAATCCTGCTTACCCTGAAAGAACAATTCCAGTTCTCACCGCATTAATTGTGTAGTCCAAGCACAGAGCAGCCATTAAGTCAGTGACAGCGATGCCTGGCACACACAGCCAGTGAAAGCACACTCCACCAACAAGCACAAGTTCTCCATCATGCACATGTGCAGTGTGCCAACACCTGCCAGTTTAACATCCCATTGTACTCCATCAGGAAGGAGAGAGAGCTGGAGGCATGCCTGGAATTCACTGCTCAGTGCCTTCTGCTTACCTTGGGCTGAGAGGAGGCTGTGCCTCTACAGTCTGCCACCGAAAGCCACGTTCAGTCTCCCCCAGAAGGAAAAGGAATTGAAGGGCTGCTCAGCTGCTCCCACACCTCCAGCAATCAGCTCTCCTCCTTTCCAACTGCAGCACTGTGAGAGTGGCGGCCTGCTGGTACCGGACCTCAGCAGGAATCTGTGACAGCAGAAGTCCAAGCCTGAAGTGTGCCTCTATTCCTACTGCATTTCTGTGCTTGTGGTATCACATCCCTTCCCTTCACGGCAGAGGATGGGAAAAGCTGGGGAGGAGAACAGACCAAAGAAGTGTGATAGGGAGGGAACAACAAAAAAGCCTTGCACCTGTACACAGGGCTGATTCCTCTACGAATGGCTGCACAGAAGTGTTTCCATCTACAGGATTTTCAGTATTTTTCTGACTCTAAGAATATTCCATGTTGCTCAGTCTTTACAGGGTTGTAGTTCTGCACATACATATTAGAGGCAACCTTTTCCCTCTTGCATGCTCCTCTCACCTGAGAACCACAAGTTTACAACAACCTGGGTCACAAAGCTCTGATCAGGGACTCAGAGCACGAAGCAAGAGAGGAAACTGAGCTGCAGGATAAATGGGCAGAAAGAAAACCCTCAGGGCAAGCTCTGCTGAAAGAGTATCATGGGAACTGTAGGAAAAATCTCAGGGACCACACTGTCCATCCTTCTCTCCTAAGGCAAACGGAATTACATCCACTAGCATCTGACAAAAGTCATCCAGCAGTTTGTCAGTGCAGGCTTTCAGAAGCATTTCTTGCAGCACTTCACTATCTTCACAATTAAAAGCTTTTCTCGGTGTCTAGCTAAAGCTGTCCTTTCTATAGACTATCCAAAATAAATACAGAGAATAATTTGCCCTCTGCTGCTCCACTTTACATATTTGACAAGTAGTACTGCCTGGAATCTTCTACCAACTCAGCAGCTCAAAGTTCTTCAGTCTTCCCTGTAAATCCCAGTAAATCTGAACACACAGCTGAGGTCTTCCACAACAGCATCGCATTACTTACACGTTGAGCTTGTCATTTCCTGTTATCATCAACCTCTCACCCTGTGCTACTCACTATATTCAAACTCAGCTAATCTTTAAAGATCTAGATGAAACACATTAGTTTAATACAGTAAACCACAGGTCTCCAGTCACTAATATCCACGGACCATTACGAAATTCCAAGCACGGCTTCAGAGAGGGCCAGCCTGGACCTGGCAGATTGTAAGAGGAAAGGAATCAGGAACATTGGGATCCAGGACACTCGGAGTTATGGGGCCCATAGGACTACACAAAACTTGTTAAGGAATTCTGAAGGCAAAGGGGATTGCAGAGGAACAAAGATGAATAACAGACAGAAATAAAATTACAAGGGGGCTAATCACATACAAACAGTCACTGTTCAGTGCAATTGCCCTACTGAGCCTGAGGCTAATCACTACAGGCTGTCTTACCTTTGATTAAATACTTTCTTAACTATCTTTGCCAAAATACCCAATACACATTAATAGGAGAGATACTGGGACTGTGTGTCTGCTACTACAGAGACACGCATTAGGAAACATGAGGCAGCAGAGTCACTGCTGTGGTGAAGGACTCCAGGTTCTCTGGTGCCAGGGAGAGCAATTTCATGGCTCTCAAAGGCTCTGCATCTAGAGTGCCAGCTATTACTGCTCTTCGCAGAGACCAGTGGGAGCCTGGTCCTGCATGTGAGCCTCACCCAGCAACTGGAACCAGGAAGGTGTCCAGCTTCAGTCACTGGGACAAGGGCATTGGTAACAGCAGCTGTGCAGGTCCTAGATGCAACTACGTGGGCAACTTAGGCAACTGAAGCCAGTCAGGGTCTCAACACCAGCTGCTGCAGTAGATGCCCAGATGCCAGTTGCTGGAAAGGGGACCACTGTGTTTATCTTCCTTGAACCTTGTATGTGTGAGATGTGCAGCCCTCATTTGCTAGAAAACTTGCAGCTAGCCCACTCAGCTGGTCTAACCAGCCTCCTACCTCCAGCACGTGGTCCAGGCCCTTACACAGACACAGCTATTATTATGACACACTGGTATTCACAGGATCCAGGAATGCAAGGTGCCTGTGAAATCAGTGTGTGCAGATCTGGCTGCTAGCAAACCTCAAGCCAGACTAGCTGGCCAGCAGCAGACTCGGAGCAGGCAAGAGGGCTCACCATCTGGTCAGGGGTACCAGCTGTACACAGGGAATATCCTGAGACATGAGGGAACCACAGATCTGCATGTGCCTGTCAGTCTACAGGGTGAGGGCATGTATGCATTGATCAGTGAACTCGAATTCTTGTCAGACAAAGATGAGGAAGAGAAGTGGGCTACCTACATCTTATGGGAGTCCTGGAATGCTCAGTGGATGTTACTGAAAGCATTACCTTATTGGCAGCAGTCGGTGCAGATGGCCATACCAGTGCATTCTACACGTGCTCATGTTCCTGTGCATGTCTCTGGGATGTGTGCTCACCTCCATTACTGGTTGAGCCTGCAAACAGGAAAAGAAACTGCCATGTCTGTTGTCCTGGACACATACATCCCGGGTCCTGAGGCACACAGGACAGGGCCCAGGTCCCAGAGCTGCTGGAGGCGCTCACTGCTTTTAACAGCTATGAACACAAGTTCCTCCATGCAGCCTGGAGTCAGTAACAACCTATTTCTGTTTGAAAGATAGTATGACTAAAGACAATCAACTTTCTCTGCATTTTCTTGGTGTTTCGTTGCTCACAGCAATAACTTGTAGACACATTACTTCCATGCACATCGGGGATGCCCAGAACAATCAGGCTATGATAACTGATAAAAACCATGAAGGCGTATCTAACGTATCAGCTGGCTGTGCTGCCAGAGACCACAACAGACTGGAAAAATGGGAAGAGTTGAAGCTCATCAAGCTCAGCAATGGGACGTAAGAAGTCCTGAGCATAAGAAGAAACCATTCCAGGCATCAGAGCCAGGTTGGAAAAAGACTTTGAAGATCACCAACTCCAACACATGCAGTGCTGTGGCTACTTCTGCATTCTTCAGCACAAGGAAACCAGGGAATTGATGCAGCGAGTCCAGTAAAGCACCACAAAGAGAATTACGGGACAGCAACCTCACAAGGAGAACATTCAGGGGGAAATCTTACCAATATGCATACATGTCCAATGGGAGACATGAAGGAGCATGAAGATAGAACGTTCTCAGGTGCATCCAAGACAGAGCAGGAGAAAATGGCCACAAACTGAAATAAAATCATTGGAAAAACCACCTACACATTACAAAACTCCCACAGTCTATTAGGAGGGTGGTCAGCCACTGGAACAGGTTGCCCAAAGAGGCTGCCGAGTCCCCATCCTTGGATGTCATCATAACCCAAGCACACAATGAGCTGAGCAACCTGTTCCAGTGGCTTGAAGGGGGTTGGACTGGATGACCTCCAGATGCCCTCCCTTACAGCTGTTCTCTGAAGATGTCAGCCAGCAAATAGGAAAGTGTTTAGAAGTCATCTCAACACTGAACAGTGTGCAGTACAACAGTACTGCCTGCCACCTGCTGAAATGCACTGCTGTGGTTCAGCTGAGCTTCCCAGACAGCAGCAATTTCTATCCCCAGGGTCTCCCTCAATTCCTACTGGAGCGCAGGGAATTTCTGGGATGTGCAGGAAATACCAATCCCCAAGCACTGCTGCACAGCAGAGCGGCCTCCAGACACAAACAGGTCCTTCTCTCCTACAGAAAAACACAGCCGGATGGAAAGGGTCGAATTTGGGACATTGCAAAAGTGTCTGCCTGCAGGTAAGGAGAGCTGATCCAAGATATCTGCTCACATAGCTTTATAAGAAAGGGTCCTGCAACTTGAGGAACATTTCGTATTTCCAAACCTCAGCAATGAATGCAATGACCTGTTTCACAGATACGAGCAGTAGTCTTGGAAAACAAAAACAAAAAGACCAGACACAAGGCACATGGGTAGAAGACTGAAAATATTTCCCTTAGATGAGGTATTCCTTAGGCTTGTGCTCATGAGAAGACTCCCATCACCCACTTGTTTATCATGCACTGACTGACTGCTCAAAGCCTGAATGTTATTCACAAACCACAGTCACAAAGCCAAAAGGAAAAGGAAAGCTTTGTTTCTTGAGAATATACTGAATGGCATTAAGAAATGAAAATTTGGGCAACTGAAATAATAAAACTAGAAAACTCTCACGAACACAAAGCATAGCAACATAACAACACAGATTTAACCAAAACAATAACAAAGGTGAAGCTTCATAAAACTAGAAGGTATATTTCTCCCCACAAAAGGGGAAACCAAGGATAATTTGAAGGAGTAGGAGTTAACCTGAAGAGGTCTCAGAAAGGAGGTCTAAAAGGTCAAAGAGCACTCTGGGCAGAGGCCAAGGATGTGAGCCGCATCCTCATCATGGACTGTGCAAGTCACAGAATGTTGGTTTTTCTACGAAGCAGAAACGATGCAGTGCAGTCTAACCAAGTTTAAAAAAATAGTTTATTATACATAAATTGTTATTCCTCCATTTAGCATTTACTTTTTTATAGAAAACTTAGTCTGGAAAGTTGAACTGTAAGTTACAGCATTATGGCCTCAAATGAACACTGCCTCACAAACTCAAAGTATGCTACAGACTAAACTAAAGACTGCTTTGTAATTCCTGCGCTGTTCCCCTGCAACAACTCCTAGTGAAGAATCAGACAGCTTAAGGACAGCTTTCACCTCCTCAATTTCACTGCCAATCTCACCAACCACTTGCTATTAACTCCAAGCTTCTGCCCCCTGCAGTGAGTGTCTTTTACCAGGTAAGCCTGCAGCGTGTCATTGCCCAGCTTGATTCTAGACCTCACAGCTAAGGAATAGTTACTAACTGCTACTAGAAGTACAGCATTTTTCCTGAGGCACTTCTGGAACAAGAACTAGGTGTCCTGCTCCATAATGCTCCCAAACTGAAACATTATCCTACGGAGAGGAAGTTCCAACTCTTCTTTCTGCTGAGATGAAGCATGAAAACGTGAGTCACAAATGAGCTCAAAGAATTACTCTTCCAGAACAGATTGCATCCCAGGTTTCAGTCCTGCTTACCACTGGACATAACGTGGCCTATGAAACAAAAAATTATCAAACTTCAAGAAGTAAGAGTTTCAAAAAGGATGCTGTTCAATTTCTTTTCTCCATTAGAGATCACCCATGAGGTGCATTAGGTAACAGCAAGCAGAGCAACAGATCAGATCACCGCATTCTACATCCCATTTCCAGCAGGAGTCAAAAGCGGGTATTTAAGGCACTCAGATACTTGGCCTTTCAATTTAGAAACCCCGAAGAGATTTTCCTTCTCTGAATTTACCCACTCTGCTTCTTCAGTTCAGCTTAACTTTCAGCAGATAGCAAACTGCAGCAAGCAGCTTCAGAGAATAACTGCAGTACTTGATGAGAAAGGTTTGGAGTTGGACTGAAATCCGCCTCACAATTCCAGCTGGTGCTTCTGTCTTCCTGTCTGTCTGTCCTTCAGGCCACCCTGTTTCAACAGTTTCTTTGCTCACAGCCTGCCCCCTCAACTCTCCTCCAGTCAGAAGAATCCCAGCCTGGCTGCATCGCTTCTTATGCTGGAGTCTCTCTACCCAACAGCCATTTTTCTGGGAACCTCAGCCACAGCACTGCCAAAGCTGCATTTGATGGGGATCTTCGTCCTCCTGCCACCAGGGCTGGGCTGTCTGAGAGACACGGCACAGTATGCTGCAGTCGCTCATCTCTAGAGACAGGAGATACCACAGGTCACACTGCTCTTTCTCCTGAGACGTTCCAACCTTCACATCTCTCTGCCTGCCAGTGTAACTGCACTGTGACATCACTCACTGATAGACATTTCACTGCCAGCACAAACACATCTCCCTTACCCCTGCCATCAGTACCCACTTGAAACACTTCCCCATCTTTATCAGCATTTCCTCTTTCACACATCTGCTGTGCCAGGAGCCTGCAGACTCCACAAGAGCAGGAGAACCCTGCAGACGACAGCGATGTCCATTCTCCTCCCCAAAGCCTCCAGTGCTCAGCATCACACTGGGTTTTGTAAGAGCGGAGTGCTGACCGTCACGTCTCAAGCCAAGAGCTTCAGACTGAGCTGCAGTGCCAACGCACTGACACTGCCAGCCAGCCTGATGGGGCCACGATGAGGAGGAACTGCAAGCCAACCAGGACCACAACAACCTGAATTTCAAGCAAACAAGAACCAACACTTACACTTTGTAGCTCTAAAATAAAACTAACAATTGCAAAGGAACCTGATGCAGCCATCTGACAATCTGACATGTCCTGGAAATCAGTTTGCATCATTTTCAACTACTCTACACCAACTTTCAGCTTCTGCTTACCGCTCCCTAAAGGAAGCAAGCAGCCAAAAGCAGGAATTTGTCGGGCTGGCTTCACCTGGCAATGAGCAGTCCTCAGTGAATGAGAATGGAAAAAGCCAACTGGATATCACCATCTCATCTGTTCCCTCCAGGGTTTTACCATCTCCTAAAGTCTGTCAGAGGAGCCCGTGTGAGATAAAAGAATACTACAAAAACCTGCCAGCATGTACCTGTCACGTTGGATAAGAATGGAGTCCAGGAGGGTTCCACCCCTTTGATGCAGTCAAGGCAAAGTAAGGAGAACACTGCAGATGCCATTCCTGTATCAAGACAAAAAGAAGAAACAAAAACAAGCACGTGCTCTCAAAATCTCAGACCAAAAGCTACTAACGAATGGCCAGAGCAAACAAGGCACAAATGAAACTGGCTTCACAGTATTTCCAGCAATGGCCAGAATCAGAAGCCTAAAACTGCATCTGAGAAAGAACAAGGTTGTACAATCTCTTCTAACCCTCAAAAGTATACAGCCCAGGGACTCTCTGCTCCATCAAATAACTCTGGATGGTTTTCTCATTCATGAGCCATCCAGCTGCTCTTTAAACTCACACACACATTCTATACAACGAGTTCCACAGCTGTATTGTAAGTTGCATGATGAATGCTCTTCTTCAGAAGCAGCTTCCCTTTTTGCTTCCAGGTGTGAGCATAAAAAGGGCTGAAGGCTGTATACCAGAGGGATGAAGATTCCCCAGAGGCCACGAAATATGACTGACCCTAAAGAAATCAGAAGTGTTCAAAGATACAGCCCGGCCTCTGCTGTCTGACCATACCTACACATGATTTCCAGTCTCACTGTGCAATCACTCAGAGGCAAACAGCACAAGCAGAGGCCTGCACAAGGCGTCAGCAGCAATACTAGAGGTCACCCTGGCTTTGGTGGACATCGAGGAACTGAGTGTGCTCACTACCAGGGGACTGAATGGATTCACCCCGCTGTATGACAAGGCGGCATGAACAAGAAATTTAAAGTGCAAGGAAATAACAGCATCAACATCACGAGCCCAAATTTCATTTTAGATGAAGATGAAACTTTTGCAAAATGGCATAAAACGTAAATACTGGAAATGTAAGAGTTTGCTATTTGTCTCTAGGAAAATTGTTCTAGAGATCAGTCACCCTCAGCAGTAAGCACGTACCTGGTGTTTCCAATCTAATTCCATTCAGCTTGTTTCCAGCACGACCCAGACCTTACCCTGTCTTTGTCTGAAAGGCCAATCACTGAGCTCTCTGCTATCAGTTACTCCTATGCAGATCTCCCAGCATGGACTCCTCACCTTCCTCTGTAATGAAATGATACCAAGTCTGCTTTCCCACTTTAAGAGACATTTCCTTCCTCTGCAATACTTGCTATAAACACTGCTACACCACTGTGCTCATCTGCCAGAATTTCTGTGAACGATTTTGTTCATGATGCCTGGTGGCAAAGCAAACACAACAACATTCAACTGTTCTCATACTGCAGGCTGTTACACTTCTAGAATTAGAAACAGAGAACCACAAGGTAGAACGAGAAACATCCAGTTATCTTACACAACACTTACCTCAAAGTTACTCATTGTCCCTGCTTTATCTTCAATCCTACACTTCTGACACTTGCAAATTTGCCAGCAGTTAACATAGAAAATGGCACAGAAAACAGTCACAGCTAAAACTCAGTCATTATTAGAGGAATAGCCACATTAAAAAAAAAAAAAAAAACAGAATAAAATATCTGTTGAATAGAGCAAGTAAACCTTGTTCAACAATGACAAAACACTAACAGCCCAGGGAAATGCAAGAGCAGCATACACTCCCTCCAGAAATGCTCCATGCAGGTCAGGAACCTCACACCAGGCACACTTTCCAAGTATTCCAGTAATCCTCAATGCATTTCTGCACTGAAAGAATTGCAACTGGAGCACTTGCAAATTTTCAGGGTCAGCAATAGCCTTTACAACAGCAGCTACTCTGCAGTGCTGAAATTGTCTCCCTAAGGTATCTCTCTCTGAGGAAGGAACACAAATCTTCTCTTACACACAAGAGTCTTCTTTCAGTGCTGACAAGGATTACCTCATATTCATCAAAAGGCTCCAGAGCCTGCACTCTGTGTTGCTCATCTTCTGGAACACAGCAGGTGAAACTCACTCACATCCGTGACGCTGCACTCGGTCCGGCCCTAAAACAGAAATCCCTCAAGATGATTCCTTCTGGAAGAAAAGACTCACTTCCCACAACAAAACAAAGACCCTCAGTGAAGCATCTGCACGGGGGGTCTTTAAAACTGCCTAGCTGGAAAGAAGCAGCAGCTCAAAGTCTGATGAGATGCCTTGCCTAAAAATTTCTACAGATATCTAACATGAAAAGCCTCAGAGGAACCCATACGTTGCCTTATCCCACACCAGCAAACAGGCTGCTTGTTGGCCAGGGACCTTCAGATGACTAGCCACATCGCCAGAGCAGGCAGCAGCTCTGCCTTGGCCCTTTTTGCTTCAACCCAGCTGGCCCAGCTGACGACTTCTAAAATTACCTACAGTTACACCTTCTCCAGGTGTTGCAGTTTCCCATGGCTCTTAGGGCTGCAGGTACTCACTTGTTCAAAAAACTCTTCTGCTGTGCTTCACAATCAGGCTATTGAGACAAAGAACAAAGTGCAGAGTCCAGCTGGCTGAAATGCTGTTGCATGACATGTCCAAAGGGGTCCTCTGGGTGCATCTGCTCATAGAGCAGAAAGCATGCATGAGAGAAATGCTCTGCTGCCACTGAATCAAGGCTTCTGACCTGTCGGGAGATGTACGTAAGGATAATTAAATACCTGTGGGACCACTTGTTATTATAGGACAAATGCAACTTAAAGCATGCTATTAAGGCATCCTGATAGATAACAAACAAAAGAGAGACCTGTACTGGGGATCTACAAAAGTCTCATCCATTCATAGAGTCTGAGATGAGAAGACCCCAAAATTTTAAAAACAAACAAACAAACCAACCCACAGTACTTCAGGTTCTTCTTCTTTTTATTTTTCTAACCTCCCTTTTAGGTTCACAGAATAGATGAGATTGGAGAAACCTCTGGACGCCATCTGCTCCAACCTCCTACACCAGCAGAACCACCCAGAGCTGCCTACCCAGGACCATGGCCAAGTGGAGTCATAGCACGGCCTGGGTTGCAAAGGACCTCACAGATAATCTGCTTCCAACCCCTGCTGTGTGCAGGTCGCCAACCAGCAGCTCAGGCTGCCCAGAGCCACATCCAGCCTGGCCTTGGATGCCTACAGGGATGGGGCATCCACAGCCTCCTTGGGCAACCTGTTCCAGTGCCTCACCACCCTCTGGCTGGAAAACTGCCTCCTCATATCCAACCTAAACCTGAACACCCCCTGTCTCAGTGTAAAGCCATTCCCCCTTGCCCTATCACTCTCCACCCCCACAAACAGCTTTGGAGGATCTGCAAGGAGGGAGACTCCACAGCCTGTCCAAGCAAGCTGTGACAGTGCCCATCACTCACACAGTCCAGAAGCGTTTGCAGATGTTCAGACAGAAGCTCCTGTGTTCCAGCTGTGCACACTGCCTCCTGCTCTGATGCTGTGGGAATCAACTGCTCCCTCATGCCTACAATGCAAGGAGCTGTTTGGAACTTGCACAGAATCCACGAGGCTTTAGTTGTAAGACACAAGGCTCCCACGACTTACAATGAAGCCTCTGCTTCTCATTTCACAGCCCAGCTAACAAAGGACAGCTCACCTGACCTGCTGTTTGCCATGGAGGTGAGCACCACCTCTGCTATGGAAAGGGTGGACTTCACTGTCCAGTCCTGCTTCACCTACAGCTACGCTCAGCTTTGGCAGCTCTGATAAATCCACTCCCAGCCATCTGTGATCCTTTCCACAAAAGGCGGTGGTGACTCCTGTGGGACAAAAACAACACAACTCACCGCAGTGGCTGTGCAGGACTGAGACCAAAGCCAGGAAAATCAGTACCACCAGCAGTCATTCACAAGACCAGGCCCAACTCAGTTTTTCTGTGAAATAAACAACAAAATCCCAAAACTAAATGAGCCATAATAGGGCAGCATCCAGAAGCATCAGGAAAAGACCCAATAAACTCAGAACTGAAATTCCATTATTCCTAGTACAAATTTCAACTACTGATTTCCAACAGTTATATTTACTATACGAACAAAACTTTGTCACCTTTACTTTAACAACATTCTTATAGCACTGCTCCCATTTACAGACATTTCAATTCAAGCTAAGAAAATGCCATTGCTTTGACAAAATAGTTTCTCTCACATCTACAAAATTGATGGTGATAGGACTAGGGGGAATGGTTTCAAGCTGCGCCAGGGAAGATTCAGGCTGGATATTAGGAAATACTACTTCTCTGAAAGAGTGGTCAAGCACTGGAATGGGCTGCCCAGGGAGGTGGTGGAGTCACCGACCCTGGAGGTGTTCAAGGAACGTTTGGATTTTGTGTTGAGGGATATAGTTTAGCGAGAACCATGGGTGATAGGTGGATGGTTGGACTGGATGATCTTATAGGTCTTTTCCAACCTTAGTGATTCTGTGATTCTGTGATTAACAAATTTGTCTGTGGGTTTGGTTGGGGGGAGTGGGTTTGTGTATTTTGTGTTTTTTAATATCAGAAAAAAAAAAGATTTCATTTCTGTAAAACGGCTTTGGATTCTGAACCACGAGAACTCCCTGCAAACACCAGCACCAGTTTTGCAGAGCACTGTTCTCACAAACAGGTCCCAGCTTTTGATCTGCAAGCATTATAAAGGCATGCTTCTTATGACTGTCATCACTCATGAGCTGCTTCACTCTCTCCTGCCAGAATCAGACTGTAAATAACTAGGCAGTAAAGTAGCTCTATATGGCAGCTGCTCTGTTGCCTCTACACCAGAGAAATCCAGCACCTGTCCCTGTCCTGAGATTTGTTAATCTGCACGCTTCTCAAAGGCAGCCATCACCAAGAAACCGAATGGCCTCCAGCAGCAGCCCATCCCAGTGTTTCCTCTTATCTCCTTCTAACATCTCAGTCATCTCATCCCTTCTTCTGGACACAGAGAACAGGACATTCCCATCTCCTCTGACACCCACTTTGACTTCAAGTGCTTGGAAGGTTATTGGTACGGACAGAATCCTTTTCCACAGGATGCTGTAGGTCGATAAACTGTGGATAGATTCAAGAGGAAACCAAATGAGCTCTTCTACCTCCCCCCCTTCTCCCCCCTCCCCACCCAATGCTTTCCCCTTACCCTCCTCCTTCCCCCCCCCCCCCTCCCCCATCCTTTCCCCTCCCATCTTTTCCCCATTCCCCCCCCCCTCCTCCTCCGTGTCCGTGACAGGGGGGCACAGCCCCGGCAAAAGGACAAACAGCCGCAGGGCTCGGAACGGTTTGCCGCGAGCCGGCCGGCCCCGGGCCGCGTGCGCTCCGGGAGAGGGGGAAGGGCAGAGAGCGAGCAGATAGTTGGAACCGAGAGAAAACACGGCGGCGGCGAGCCGAGGAGGAACGGCGATTCGCCGCACGAAGCCGATCCGGCAAAGCGAGAGACGCGAGAGCGTCCGGAATGCCGGTCAAAGCACGGCAGTGCGAGGGAAAGCGCGTGCTTTGCTCCGCGGCGAGCTGAGACGGCTGAGCCGGGCCGGAGGGAGAGAGGCAGCCGCTCGGGTCCTGTGCGGAGCTGCACCCCGCTGCCTCTGCCCGCCAGCTCCTCCGGGGGGGCCGCCCCTTCCCCATCCCCCGCCGTCCCCCCACGCCGTCCACCCCCCTTACCCCCCTCTTCCCCAAGCCACCCCTTCCCCACCCCCCACCCCCCACCCCCCCCTCCCCCCCCCGCCCTGCCTAGGAAATGTCACATAAAAAAATAATTACTTTCATACTTCAGCTTTTCCAGCCTGCTCTCCTCTGCCCAGCTTTTATCTTAAACTACACGTCTGCACTTGATGCACTGTTTGCACACACAGAATTGCTCTCCGGCTCTCATTCTTGCACCTGCCACAGCTGGTTGTGTAACTGCTGTAAAAATGTGACAACGTGTTTAAAACAACTGGAATTCCTGCAAAGAAAGGAAAAAATAGATGTAATGGGAACCGTGCTGTTGCATTATTGACTGTGGCTGTGTCTGTTCTGTGAAACAACTGTGCTATCTCAGGCACAAATACAGGCAAAACACAGGAAAAATGTATTTCTGCAGAGTTTAATGTCACTACAGAAAGAGGCAGCACGTGACATCTGAAAGTGGTTCATTTGCTCACATTTCACTCTTTCAGTAACATTGCAAAATCCAGTGCTTTGTTTTTCAGCTGCCGACTGCTTCACCCTGCCAAATACAGAAATGATGTATCAGTCTTTAATGTAGAAGTTGGCTGGCAGTTATCCTGGTCAGCTTTTATCATTTTCACGTAGACTTCATGGGTTTCCTCATTGTTGCAGGTTAATCGTAGACCTTGTCAGCAATCTGTGTCAGTGGCCATATGTTCAGTGTTTATGATTATAGATAATGATGAATGCCCATGATATCAGAGGTGACTGTTGGTGGTACGGCAGCAGAGGCTGAACCTTCCTATAAATACTCTATTACATTTTGTTGTCATGCCAGCAGATGGCAGCAGAGCTGCAGTTTCCATCGAAGTCAATAGCAGGCATTACTTTTGGAGCAACCTACATCTGAGTGTCTAAGTATCCGTATGCACTTGTGTACAGCAATGAAAAATGCATGGAAAAAGCCCCATGCAATGAATGCAGGAAGCATTGCCTTTGCCAACCACTGAACAAAAGACTGCAGTGTTTTTCTCAGTGACGTCCCAGACATTTCAAGTGGGAGAGAAGGAATCTGTGGGACTGACAGTGGGAAATTCAGCCTCTTTTTTCATCCCCAACAGAGCTGAAATCTGGGCGACCAAAATTACCATGAGATACCTTGGCAATATAGAAGCCAGCATCCTACATTAGGGTAACCCACGAGTTCTGCCAAAGCCCCAAAGCATTGACTGCAAAATGCTACAGTGGGAAGAGTGGAAAAGTGGAGAAAATCTTGTTCCTGTGTCCTGGGAAACTCTAGCAGCTTTGTGCCATGGTGAGAGGCCTTTCTCTAGTAATCTTTTGAGACATTTTTGTTATTCTTTTTTTTTTTTTTTTTTTTTTGACATGACTTTTTTTTCATTCACATTCAGCATTTTGGTCTCTTATCTATTTATCTGTTGGTAAAATGTGTCAGTGTTTCAGAAACATGTCTAAAGACAGAACTAGCTATGCCAAGGGTGAAGACACAGCTAGAAAGCCTATTTCTTCTTCCATAGTTTTGTGCTTGTTATGATATATCCTTCGTGAGACAAGTGCTCACAGCAGAGTTCTGGCAGTGTCTGTTTCTCCATTTTCTCTCCGTTTCCTAGTACCCAGAGCAGCTGTTTTCTCAAATCAGTCCATTTGGACTACATGTTGTCTTCCATCTGACTACTATACACTGAACAATCAAGGATTAATCAGGAGGAAATCAGCTTCTCCATGCTCGTGCATGATGTAAGATTTGAGCTGTCCTTTTCAAGACACCCACAGATGTCACTTACAGTCAGGATTCTGGTGCAGACCTGCTTAAACAGCAAAGCAAGGTGTGCTTAAATGCCTGCTTATCAATGCCTCTAATAGAATGCATTCCTACATTTAAATATGCACAAAAATATTTATGGATTTTTAATTGTTTGTATGTATTCACGTCTATTTCATGGATTTATCATATATAATTATATATAATTTATGTAATTAAATGTAATTTATATAATTAACGTACTTGTAGTATATGCATACATGTACTAATTCTCTCCTTCTTCTACTGACCAGGGATAACTGCATACTGGAAAATACTCACAGGTCTGCCAGCAGACTGCTGCTCACAAGGTCACATCCAACCCCGCAGTTCAGGTGGACAATGCAGTTGTGACAGCAGCAGTAGAGGAGCTGCTAAGGTGGAAACTCGACCAGCAGTCACATTTCAGCTTAGATCCATCTCTAGAAGAGAGACACCAGTGATACTATCAACACAGAACTGAATGCATGGCAGTCACTGCAATGGTCTGTGATGGCAGCTGAGCTCCAGGTGTGAAAGGTTTATCTATTCATTTCTTAATTAATTATTATTTGAATATTATTTACAGGCTTTGAATTGCAGATTTTGGTTTCAGCTGTTCAGAAGGTAAATGCTCCCAAACACTGAACCTACAAGCACAAACTGTGAGATGGTTTTGATCCCTCGTATGGGCTCTCTGTACATGGAAACAAACAAACAAAGGGCCCTGTAGGTAAACACAAACCTGCTTTTAGCACCATCCATCCCTGTGCCGAGTATCAGAGGGGATCTGCTCTGTGTCCCACGTGCAGAAAGGCATCTCTTGTAGGCATCTGGAGAACTAGATGCTCCAGGACATCCATCCATTCCTTCTTTCTGCAGTTCTTTTGGCTTAAAAATGGTCTTTTCAACACAACAGCTGGGTAACTTGTGTTGCTATTTCATTCATTTTGCCCTTCCTTTTGCTCTCCTTTTCGTGCTGAGTCAAAGCAAATTTCACTAATTAGCCTGGATGTGTATCTGTGTCAAACGGAGGTAGAATAGAGATCAGGAGAAGGAAGAGATGCAGAAGATGGCTGAATTCCCAGCAGAATTAACTTTCTGTTTCTAATGATCAGTGGGAAATTAGCTGGTAACACATCTGAGGAGCTGCCAATCTAGGTTTGTCCAGCTGGCTTAGCACAGGTGATACCAGCAAGCAAGCAATGAAATGAAAATACTCAGCATGAAGAACCTTTTGCAAAGAGTTGCCAGAGCATCTCAGATCAGTGCAGACTGTTGGGAAGTTTCTATCAGTGCTGTGCTATTTCATCAAGGATTAATGTAAGTATGCTGCCATCATTGCCCTCCATTGACTGAAGGTGCCTCCACACATTCTGGTTGCTGGCAGACACTCAAAGATGTGGAAGCTTTGATAGGTAAAAGAGCAGCTCCCTCCTTTTCCGTGACAGTTCTCTGTTGTTCCTTAAACATTCGTATGCAATGTGTTATACTTTTAGGTCAGTCCAGAGAAAGTCAAGAGGGTTTTTTTCATTTTTCAGATTGTAGAGATTGTTGGTTTTTTTTTTTTTTTTTTTTTTGTGTGTGTGTGTGTGTTTGTATTTTTTTTTTTTCCATAACTAAACGTCTTGAAATACAAATAGTTTGAAAACCATTCTTCCCAGAATACATCTTCCAGTTGACAGGAATAACATTTTTTATTTATCCTGGAGCTAGAAAGGATGCATAAGGGAACTGGCAGCTCTACATTTTCTTATTTTAAAAAAACCATATACATAGCTGAAAGGAATCATGTAGTACGTAATGTAGCTATCAATATATCTGGGTGCTTTTTTTTTTTTTTTTTTTGGTCATTTATTGATCTTTCTTCTATTTCAGATTAATCAAGCAACCACCAGCTTTGCAGAATTATGCCTACTCCGCAAGCCAGAAATGCTTCAAACCCATCAGAAGACATCTGTAAATACCTTGGCACAGCCTTTCTCCAGATCATAACTCATGATTCCAGCTGACAACGTGCTGCTGTCTAACAGACGTTTTGCAGGAAGTGTTCTTTCCTTTGTCCTTTGGCACAAACCTTTTCATGCAGAAATTTTGAAATAAATTTCACTGCCAGAAAGATGTGGAGATCATCAACACTGCGTTGCCTCTTTCTCCCAAAACATGCTGACATGACTAAAAGGTCACAGCACTTCTATGTATATTGTTTCATCAACACACTCACATTCACACTCTATTATAAAATGAAAGAAGTTTGTGTCATGGTGTCATGGAGTTAATTAGATCAATTTATGCCCGTGATAGGGGGCAGTAGACCCCTGGCCCTCCCCCCACTCCCCCTGGCCCCACAAAATGGGAAGGAAGGAAGGAAGGGAGGAAAAAAAAACAACAGCAACAATCTATGGAGGTAAACTTATTTTACTAATTATGATATCGGAATGCAAGATAACACAATATAATACAATCTAATTGAAATTGAGACTAATAAATCAAATAAGATAGGACAGAGAGAGCTCCTGAGACTGAGTCTAACCTGAAAAGCTTGGAATGGCTAGGAAAGCACCCTCCAGCACCCACTGCCAGGCACTAAGAGACCTCCCCACCTGGAAGGGTCAGATCCCATGACTTCTGTAATGTGCAGGGATAGGTACCTGGAATTGGAGCATCAACACTTTAATTCCAATACATGATGTTTTGATGTGGGATACTGAAAACCAAAAAAACATAAAAACATGACATACAAACAGTGGTTAAGGATGGTCTTCTGGAACCTTGTCTGTGGCCTTATAAGCACCCCAATTTTGGCACGGAAGGCAGACGGCACGTATCGGCTGGTGCAAGGTGTAAGGAAATGACTGAACCAGTTCTCAAAAGACAGCCTGTGGTTCCTAACCCCTGTACCCTAATGAGTCAGATCCCACACGAACATCAGTGGTTTGGTGTGAGAGACCTCGAAGATGCTTTCCGGACAGCCTTTGGACTCAGGGAGAAATGGCTGCGTTTGTATGAGGACACATTGTAATCTTACCGTGATTCGTGATGATACTGTAGGTACTGGAACTCGTGCTAATCCTTGTCTTTGCAGCATGTGAATCAAGACACTGGTGCTGCTGTCATGAAGAAAGCTCCCTTCCAACCACTCAGCAAGCATTGGGATGAGACAGCTTCCTGCTGGGGAGCCCTCCGACATCACTGCTGCCTCCTCCAGAACCATACCTGCAGATGCTTCAGAGCTCATCAGCATGGACTTCCTTCCTCCCGTCAGCAGCTGCTCCTGCACTGACCTTCATTCCTACTGGGATACCATCTGCTTCCAGCAGGAGCTGACCTGCGAGACAGAGAAAGGAAACGTGGGATGAGCACAAATGCAGAAGCACAAGGCTGTGTCACCACCACGTCTTGCAGCCTTGGGAAGTCAGCTGCAACGACAGCCTTGGTCAGAATTAAAATGGGCACCGTAAATTAAGTGTGACCTCTGAAGTTGTTGCCATGATCAGAAATAGACGCTGAAATCGCTCACATAACTGTAGGTGGTTACCTCCAAATTCTTTTGCTCTGGGGAAAAGATGGACTCGGAATGGAAGGACACAAGAAAAATGACATCTGTTTGACCTGGACAGACTTGAAAGGTGGGCCTGGGTGAACCTAATGAGGTTCAACACAGCAAAGTGCAAGGTTTTGCATTTGGGCCGGAGGAATCCCAGGCATCTTTTGTCATCATGGTGGTTTTCAGTAGACCCAAGCAATGAGACATCAGGTCGCCGTGTGGCTCCTGGGTGACACTGCCATTTCCAAGCATTGCAGCCTAGGGGCAAATAAAGTAAAATACTTGAAAAAGATCTCACACTGATTGCGTATTTTACTGTTCTTTTACACAAAACAGAAGGGGAGGACAGCAGATGCATGCAGCTGCATCAACACCCAGGGTGCTAAAGGAATGGAAAGACAGAAACATCAAATATCAATACATTATTCCAGTGCATTTTTCAATATTTTTTTTTTATCATTTAAAATAAGCAGTTGGCACTCTTAAAGGAAAATCCTTGGCCTCAAGTTCTGACACTGTGGCAATCTGGCACGGACTCAGATGTGAATGATCCAAACAGTTTATTCCAGATTTTAACACCCCTCATATGCATTCACAAGTTTTCTCTCTTATCTTCCCCTTACAGCTGTTAGATGCCAGCAAAACATTCCACAAACACTCCTGAACTCTGTGCACACAGGCACCCATCCAACCAGAGCCATCAGTCATTCCCAGCCCTGCGCTCTTCCTCCAGTCATGGTCAGCATCACACGGCCGTCACGCAGCTTACTTGACTCAGTTTTTCTCTTCTTTCTGGAGGTGTCCTTGCTTCTCAGCCTTACCTTCTCGTGATGTTTATCTCGCTCTGCAGCTCCTGCTCTGAATAGGCTTTCTTGTATGACAGGCACAGCCCCTGCCACCAAGGTCAGCTCTTCAGCACACATTACCTGAGGAGCACTTGGCAACTCATGCAAACTGAGCAGTGCAAGGAGGATTGTTTCACTTCTTCTTCTCCTGGCTCAGAGATTAATTTTCCTACCTAGAAAATAGGAAAAAAAAAGAAAGAAAAAAAATCCTGACATAAAGCAGACACGATTGTTACTACGGAATTCTGGAAGGCAAGGGATTTGCCCTCTATGATAAGAAGTTGACTGCAAAGAACTAAGAAGAGCCATGACCAGGTTGAAAACTTGTGGGTAAAACTAGGAACTGCAGCAATGCAGGGCTTCTGGAGGTGAGGGTCTGCTACAGGTCGCCTGGTCAGGGAGCCTGTTGGTGGGAGCTGCTTACTGCAGCCAGCAGAAGCATCGCACTCACTGACTCTCATCCTGATGGGGGATTCCAGTCAGTCTGGGAAATCAGCATGGCTGGCTGCAAGCAATCTGACAGACTCCTGGAGTGCAGTGAGAATGACTTTGTGGTGCAGGCATTGGGCACAGCAAGCAGAAGGGAAGCATTGCTGGACATGGTGCACACCAGGGGTTACGACAGGAGGCGGTCAGGGCTGCAGTGACCATGCCCTCTTTGAGTTTGTGATCTCAAGGAATGCGGGCCTGGCAGGAAGCAAAGTCAGGAGCCTGAACTTCAGGAGAGCCAGCTGCAGGCTGTGCAAGGAATTCTTGGACGAGATCCTCTGGACAATTGTTTGTAGGGGCAAAGGGATGGAAAAGAGCTGGTCACTTTTTCAGAAAAAAACTTGCTCAGAGCTGAACAGCTCTCCATGCCTACCACATGAAATCAAGCAGAGGAGGCAGGAAAGCTGTTTACTTTTTCTTGGGAGGGTGGGAAGGAGCTTTGGGTTAGAGGCACGTCCTGCGCCAGAGCATCCCGATGGCACGCGTGGGATCAGCAGGTCTGTCAGAGAAGCGGTGAGGTTGCACGCCGAGCTGCAGGAGAGGAAGGGGAGGAGGTGCCAGCACGGCTCTGCACGATGCTCTGCGACACTGGGCAGCTTGATCATGGCTCAGCAGTGGGATCAGACGAGGAGAAGGGGAGAAGGAAATCAAGGATGGGAGGGAGCCATCAAACACAGTCGGTGAGTGTCTGTGCAGTCTTGCAGACAAGAGATTCCCAGTTTTTTTCTGCTTTTGTAGCATTTGTGTGCCACAGGGTGAGCAAAAGGTTCTGCTGCTTGATTGTTCTGCAAGAGCCGCCTAAAAGGGAAATGGCCACTGAGCTGCAGACCAAGCAGTATTGCCTGACGTTGGCCAGGGTGAGCTTCTCCTGCCGCAGTGTGATGATGACAGGTCTGGAGATGATCTGCACAACCAGCTCGTAGATAGGAGCCAGGAAAGAACATGGTGGGAGGAGAGATGTGTTAAAGAACAGACAAAGCATCAAAATGCATCAGAAAGCCCTGAAAAGCATCACAAAGCCACAGCCAGGAAGCTTGGGAGTATCATGAGCAGCATCCAGGATGCGAGAGATTATTTGCTACTATACCAAGTGGTAGCAGAGCTCTCCCTGCAGACATCCCAAAGCCAGACAAAATGGGAACAACCCCAGAGCTGTGCTGCACGCACCCCACAGCCATCATGTTGCAAGCTGAGTGTTGCATTCATCCCAGTCTGTGTGAATGAAGACTTGGAACGCAGTCAAGGCATTGACTGAGCACGAGTGTGCTTTTATTATTATATAAAAGACAGGATGGTGTGAGAGGTCCATGGTGAAGATGGGACTCATCCTCTCTTGTCATGGAGAGAGTGGCTCAGAGCTCTCAGTGCTGCTGTCCGGTGCCTGGGACTGGAGGCCTGATTGAAAGTCCCCCTGCAAGAGGCTTTGCTCCTCCTCACTGACGCTGACCTGCTCCTGCATGGAGGTGCAGCTTTCGGGGCACTCACACTGTGCTTGGGATGGGCTGCACTGCAGGGACTCCTGGTTAGAATCGAGGTTGGTCATGGTGGTGTCTGGGAGGCTCAGGTCAGCATCTTCAGCAGAGCCAGGTGTAATGAGAGCATGAACTTGGATGAGCTCCTTCTCTCCATTAATGTTGTCAGATGGAAGGCTGCTGTTGGAATTGCAGCGATTCATGCTCCCTATGAGCTCTGCACTGATGGAAGCACACAGAGCATCATCACTACTTGCCCTGGATCTTCTGGCTTGGCAAGGGCTGGATTCACCTAGAAAGGATACACAGGGGTTAGTGTCAAACTTTCACAAGCTGAATTACGACAGTGGTTCTTGATCAAGGTTGAACTGAAGATGTTAGGCAGGGGCTGGAATGCTAGAAGGAGATACAAGTGCACTGCAAGCTTGAATTCTATGTTCCTGAAAAGCAGGGATTTGGAAGCTGCATTTGCACCCTTACCTGCCAGGACTACCACTGCTGTTTCTGAGGGCTGCCTGGCATTGCGCTGCAGTTGGCGTTTGCTCCCAGAGGATGGCTTTCTGAGGCTGAAGCAGCAACACCAACTGCCAGCTGGTGATTCCTCATTCTTGCTGGGTGGATTTTGCCTGGAGAGAGAAAGCAGCGAATGCTGTGAGTCGTGCGTGGTGCAGGGAGAGGAAAGAGCAGCACTGAGCTCTTGGCAGCAGTTGCTTGTTCCTAGCACTGCCTGGTTTCTGCAGAAACACAACTTAGAAACTCGCTCTGTTTCCAACAGTTGAGCATGGCTCCCTTCTATAGCTCAGCCCTGAAATCTTCCTGGCTCAATTCACCTCCACTCTGTCAAGCAAGATGCAGAGCATGGGAGCAAAGGCTCCACAGCTGTACAGCACAGCATCTGAGGGATGGCTTTTATTGAGCTGGCAGGCGTAACTGCTTTCTGAGGAACCGTGCAGCCGTAAAGGGAGCTCAAAAGCATCTCTGACTCTTACATTAGCACCTCATTGGCCTCATCTCATGCCATGTTTAATTTCTAGTGCCAGCAAGTCTGACCAACAGCTCTGCTTAGAGGAGAACTGGAATTGGTTTCAGGCACGTGGCCCTGAAATCTGGAAAACCCCACCATTAGCATAACCTAGTATCAGCAAGTTTTGGCACTAGAAATAATAGAAAACAACAAACAAACACAAAAACCCACCCAAACAGTGATGCTAGGTGCTGGGAAAGAAAGTCCTCTTTACCTGTCAGATGGAAAGTCGATGACTGTGTGGAATTTGCCCTGCCCAGCTGCAGGGCTTTCTTCCACTTCAATGTCCCTGCTGCTCTCTGTCACAACAGGAGAGCTGCTGTGGCCTCGCCTCTGTGCCTGTGCCTCCTCCAGGCTGAGCAGCTTTGCGGCAGCAGAAGAGACCCCCACAAACTTGGGCCCTGGGAGGGAATTGTGCCCTGTAAGGGAAAACCACAGGTCAGAGCGAGGATCAGAAAGCAGCAGCACAGCCACCACAGTTCTGGGGGAGGTGCTGTATTTTTCTCAGGCTTGCTTATCCGAGCCACTGGAAGAAGAGGAGCTCCAAATAACCATGTGGGCAGAGGTGTGTTTATGGCAAAGGACACGGTCATCATGAAGAGCAGCTCACTGTATCGAAACAGGCACAGAAAAACCTGAGCAAATGGGAGCAGGGAACTGAGAAAGCTTCACTGCCACACTGGCATCAAGCTTCTCCTGCATGCAAACCATAATAATGACCATTTCCTCCTTGTGAAGTTTGGGCTTGGACATTCTCAGCATCCAGCAACAGGATGCCATATTCTAATGGAAGCCCAGAGGTCTGCTGTCCCCTTGATGGTAAAAGAGTATCTCAAAGGTCTTGGAGAAGGCCTGCATTTGATCAAGGTGTCAGATCAAAACAAAGCTAATGGAGGAAGACACTCACCTGCTCCATCTGCGATGTCTGCTCTGGATTTGGAGCAGAAGAGGATGTCTGTGTGGTTGATGATGAATTCCACAACATCCGACTGCGTCTGCAGCTCCATGCAGGCAGCTCTTCCGCTGGCGCAGGCAGACTCGTTCTGCTGTGATCTGTAGAAAAGGCAGATTTTAGAAGTCATTTCTCCAAGACCGTTTCCCCGAGTCTGAATTGTTGCAGCCGAAGCTGTTTACCTTAAGAGGTTAGGAGCCCACACAATGGCTAGGTTCTTGGCATGCATGTTTGTGATGGTGGAGCTCCCAGCCAGACGCGCCAAGTGTCTCATCAGGTATTCCAGTGTCCTGGAAGACAAGAGAGGCAAATGTTCAGCACCAACGAGCATGCCGTGCTGCAATTCAGAAAGCAAACCTCCATTCATGCTAGGTCTTGTTATTGCTACTGTCACCGAAGATGAAGTAGATCCAACTTGACTGAGTGCCACGCTGCAGCACCAAGCCCCAGCACAGCCATCAGCTGCACCAAGCGTGCCCCCGTGCCCAGGAACTGACCCCATAAAGTAACCCCATGGAGCCTTCAACCCTTCAGCATACACAGGCATCATGTTGCCAGCGTGAGACAAAGCCTGGAATCGCATCACTGCCCTCTGCCATGCAGCAGGGCTGAGCTCAAGAGGCTGAGGGCAGCACTGACCTGTAGTGAGGAGCGGGCAGCTGCTGGATGACGTCCTGCATTCTGACCAGCCGCTCCTCCTCTGTAGCGGCACCAACAGCATCCTGGAAGAGTGCAGAAAGGGAGCGAGACACAAATCAGGCTAGGAAACCACTGCGAGTAAACCTCGTGGGGCTGACAGCAAAAGGGCCTCCGAGCTGGGGCACTGCTGCAGCCATCTCCCAAGAGGCCCAGGGAAGAGGGAAATGAAAGACGCTGCCTTGTGGTTACCGAGAACTTGCCGTACAGCTGGTGGGTGAGCAGAGGGTTCGGGAGCTCCCTGAAGTACATCTTGCAGAGGGAGCTCATGCTGTGAATGTCACGCACGGTGAGCTCAGGAATCTGCTCAGACTCAAATTCCTGCCTGGAGAGAAGGACGCCAAACCGGGTGAGCAAGAGGAAGGCAAGGCCAAAGCCACACCAGATGCACTCAGGCTGTGTCAGTCGCAGCACTCTTACCGCAGTCTCTGGATGTTGGACGCGACGCCGGACAGGCGGTATATCCCCTGCACCACGCCGTGCTGCTCAAGGAACTCAGCGCAGCTCTGGAGGACCTGGGGGACTAAAGAACACGTGCCAGCCGTCAGTTGAGCTCCTTATTCAAGTCCTCTTTCAGGCTGTTCTCCCGTCACATCCCATCCACTAAGCCCAGCCAGGCTTGGCTGAAGCAAATACAAATGTGCTTGTCTCTTAGGAGCATCCGCCTCACTTTATCCTTCAGCCATCAACTCCCATTACACGTGTCTCCACTGCTATCAACCTGCCCCCTGCTAGATATGATCTCCCTTTCATCTTCTTTAGATGCCCAAGAGAGGAAGATCTCAGGAATGGGCTGTTCCTTACCATCACGGCCAGAGTGGAGAAGATGCTCTCCCAGGTCACAGCCAAACACCCTTTCCTTCTCCACCTCCCGCTCGGTCGGTTTCTTTGGGCGGGCCTTCACCAAGGAACGAAGGAAGGTGAGGATCTTGCTGCGTTTCTTGGGCTCTGCACAACAAAAGGAAGACACCAGGTCATTTCAGGTTTGGCTCAGTTGGACGAGGCCGAGCACAGCACATTCTACAGAGCACGTCAGAACGGGAAGAACATTACCAACAAGTACATACAAAAAGGGATTTTCCCCATCTCTGGAGGAGCCCAAGGCCAGGTTGGATGGGGCCCTGGGCAGCCTGGTCTAATCTGACATTAAATGTGGGGGCTGGCAGCCCATCCTGATGCAGGGAAGTGGAAGCTTGATGATCCTTGAGGACCCTTCCATCCCAAGCCAGTCTAAGAATATTCAATAGTTTCCCCAAGTCCAATCATAAACACAGGAGGATTGGGCCAAATCTCTGCATTCCTATTGAGCTTAATGCACTCCTCTTGCTTAGCTTTCTCAACTTGGGGATTAATGATCCTCTTGAAAAGCCATGTTCTGATCAAGTGTTTCACTTACACAGCCAAACCTCTATCTGTCCACCAGGGACACTGGCTGTTCTCAGCCCTGTACTGACTTGCAGGAGAGCTGCCTTTGCCCTCTCTCATTCTCACTGCCTACAAAACAACCACCATATGCCCCGTGATATGCATGAAGGATCATCAACACAGAGGACAATATGGGATGGATAAAGGAGGTATTAAACATGGAACACACCCCAAAAAAGACTTCATTTTGCTTCCCCACACCATCAAATGTAACATCCGTACCTGGCTTTGGCACTGAGTTGATGAGTGCCTCAGGAATGTTCTTATTAATGAGTTCCACACACTCCCCTGGGAAAAAACCAACCTGTAACAAGAACAAAAAGAGAGGCCTACTATTGCATGCTGCATTTCTCAGATCTGAACTGTTAAACCAAAGGCCACGTAACATTTCCCTCGGAACGTGCTTGCCTGACGCTCCGTAAGACCATCCAGCAGAAAATGGCCATAGTTAACAGCATAAAGGTAATAATTATTCAACATTTGCAGCCAAAGGCAAGGTCCTCTGACACCGACATAGGGAAACTGTTTACATCCATTACCCATCCTGTGCAGGCAGAGCAGCTCTAAGCTGAGATTCCTGCCTTTACTGAAGTTGCACTCTCCAGTCTGAAGCTTGTGCCTACCTGGAAGCCATGCTTGCCTCTCCACCATGGGGTCAGCTCCTTTGGTGGCATGTCGATGACACACACGATGTCTCCCACCTGCAAGAGATTGCAACCTCAATCCCAGCTTCAGCACGGCTGGGAGGAAAGCACAGCTCAAATGACTGCATTCTTCTGCACTGCCAAACATCGCCGAGCTTGAGAGCAATTGCACCAGTGCAGCTCTGAAGGCATTTCCCATTGTAAAACTGAACAACAAGGAACACCTTGAACTGCTTACCTCAAAGGAGAGTTCATCCGCTGCCTGGGCAACGTATTTCTTAATGACATGGGCAGCAGCAATAGCTGGAATATTCACAGATGACACCTCATGGTCCAGCAGGGGCTTCCCCTTGTTCTCAGTCTGAAACAGAGAGCACAGGCCACGGTGAGGAGCTGAGAACAAACGAGGAGGATTTCAAGGTGAGGAGCTCATCTGCAGAGAAAGCTGCAGGAAATGCACTCGGTCCTTATCATGGGCACTTCAGAAGGAACTGCAAGTCTAATGACGGTTTTTCCGTTCCTGGTGTGCAGCAGGCACACGCCAGGCAATGCAAAGATGCATCTCTCCCTAGCCAGACTAATCAGCAATGGCACTGACGCAGACAGGTGGCCTTGTCCATTTTGCCCCGTCCTTTCCTGCGCTCTTTGTCCAGGAAGGTTGACTGTTTACGATGCTAGGAGACCGTGAAGAGGGAAACCAAAGCTACGGCTGCAGTTACAAGGGGCAAACAGTGCCATTGCAAGCACAGAGCAGCTCTCTTGAGCAGTCCAACCAACAGCGAGGCCAAACAGGGCAGAGAATGATTGTTGTTTCTGCAGCTATTTCAAGGGAAAAAGCAGTAGAGGACTAACACCACAGCCGAGATGGCTCCAGTACTTTTATAAACTTGCCACACTTGCACAACTGTGTTGCCAGAGAGGAGCATAAGGAGCTGCAAGGATTCTGACACTCCTGAAAAGCAGGAGAGCACATCTGCGGCTCACTCTGCTGGCTCCAGGCAGGGAACAAAGACCAATCAGAGCTTCATACTCTACCTCTGTCCATGCCAGGTCAGGCCCACAGCTGATCTCGCTGCACGCCACAGCCATCAGTGTAGGTGTGACAAGCTGGAACTGAAAAGAAACACACTTTTATTTTCTCTGTTCACATCTCTGCTGTGCTCCCTACAGCTGTGGGGCACACTCACACAGCCGAAGCACACCTGCTGGTGTCCCTGGGGGATGCTGTGCAGCTCTGCACAAGCTGGGGCTAGGACTCTTTGCCTAAGAGATTGGTTTCCTTAAGACCAGCTGGTCACAGCACCACAGACAGCATCCTTCTGAGGGCTGAGCTGGAGAGCACGTGGAAAAACTCACACGTGACCACAGTCCCATCAGAGCGGGATGAGGCTGTGTTACTAAACACGGGGCGTCACGGGCTGCTAAAGCATGTGGGGGGACAAACCATGGCAGGTACCTGGCAAGAGATCAGAACGAGGGAGACAAATCTCTCGAATCCGCAGCCGTTCCTTGTCACTTTGCTCTGATCTTCCACGAGCAAAAGCTGCAGCAGGGAAGCAGGCAGAGGGTGGAGAGAGGAGAGAGAAAGAGCAGGTCAGTTTGCTTCCACGGTTTAGCAAAGACGACAAGGGAAAAACCATGGGACAAATGCCACTTTTATGGACAGCTTTGGAATGCATTAACTGGGTGAAAATTACACCTGATGGTCAAGAGTAAGCAATATCAGAGAATCACAGAAGGTCTAGGGCTGGAAGGGACCTCAAGGATCATGAATCTCCAACCCCCTGCCACATGCAGGGCCACCAACCTCCCCATTTTATACTGGACCAGGCTGCCCAGGTCCCCATCCAATCTGGCCTTGAACATCTCCAGGGATGGACAGAGAATCCACAACCTCTCTGGGCAGCTGTTCCAGCACCTCAACACTCTCTCTGCAAAGAACTTCCCCCTCACATCCAACCGAAATCTGTCCTCCCACAACTTAAAACCATTTTCCCTTGTCCTGCTGTTATCTACGCTTTCAAAGAGTTCATTCCCCTCCTGTTTATAGGCTCCCTTTAGGTACTGAAAGGCGGCAATGAGGTCACCTTGCAGCCTTCTTTTCTCCAGGCTGAACAAGCCCAGCTCCTCAGCCTGTCTTTGCAGGGGAGGTGCTCCAGTCCCCTGATCATCTCTGTGGCTCTCCTCTGGACCCTCTCCAACAGCTCCCTGTCTTTCTGGACACAGTAATGCAGATGGGGCCTCACAAGAGCAGAATAGAGGGGACAATCACCTCCCTGTCCCTCATGGCCACCCCTCTGCTGATGGACATAAGATGATCCTAGGAGCTCTGCCAGCCAGCAGTTCTCAGCACTCACTGCCCACCCGTCTATCCCACACTGTCTCAGCTTACCTACAAGAAGCTGCACAGGACGGTGTGAAGACAAAGGTACTCAGTCGGTGCACAAGTGCAACAAGCGAGCTGCTCAGTCAGAGCTCCAGCGCTCCAATGAAGGGACGCAGCACGCACTGCTCCTGCCCTCATTCTAGCCCTTATGACATCACTGAGGGCCACCAGGCTGCTCCACCATGACGCACAGGGTGGGGAGGCAAGACCAGTCACAAGACCAGGAGATTCCAACAGCCCAGCCCAACATTCTAGAATCAGGGGGTGCTTGGAATTCTACCTCAGCCAAATCCTGGAGAAGCTGCATGGGGTCGTCATGACCAAAGCGCAGGACCTGGCGCTTGCTCTTGTTGAGCCTCGTACAACTGGCCTCAGTGCATCCCTCTGGAGGGCCTTCCTGCCCTCAGGCACATGGACGCTTCCTCCCAGCAGCGTACCTTGCAGTGCTGGGCCCATGTCAAATCCACACTAGAGTCCTTTTCGTTAAATTCAAGGGCGTGTTGCAGCACCAATCTATTTCACCTGTAAGGAAATAAAGGAGGAGATGGGAGAAACACAGAACTACTGCCAGACTGCTTTATAACTTTCTTACCCCAGCTTCCCTTGCCTCATCCCCTACCCCAACTCCTGGATGATGCCCACAGGCTGATAGTTGGATCCCAAATCCATAGGACTCCTTTCACAGGATTCCATCAAAAAGACTGTCACACTGTTCCATACACTCACACTGACCCAGCAGTGGTATCACAGCCACTTAACACACACAGAACAACCAAACCCCGAGCATGCACATCCCTTCCTGCGTTACTGGAGCCCACAGCTCACCTTCACACCTCCGTGGATCTCTGGTGTCTTACACTGATGCAGCCTCGCTGCAGCTCCGTGGCTGTCACACCAGGCCTGCAGGACCTCTTTCTCTGCAGACCCCATCTGCAGGCATTGGTTCATGAGGTTCACCTCCTGCCCTCCTGAGCAAAAACAAGCACTAAGAACAAGAGCAAAGCACACTGGACTCCACCTGGCCCGATCCCCAACCCTCAGTCCTGTCAGACGTACCCTGGGGTGGAGACTCATCCCCAAAGCCTGGCGGGACATCAGCACAGGCATCATTCTTCAAACGCCCCATCCAAGCAGCAAGGGATCAAAGCGTTGGCACAGCTGAAACAAAAATGCTGTGTGAGTTTCCTGTTAGCACTGAGCAGGAACAAATCTACCGCTGAGCAGCAGGATGTGAGACAAGCAGCAGAAGACAACCAACCTGCAGAACCAGCTCGGCTGGGGTCGGTCCAGATGTTTGTCTGCTCCCTTCCATGGCCCAGGCCAAGCTGGTGAGCTGCTCCTCCTTTGTGCAGGGGGAAATGGTGCAGATGGTAAAAAAGAACTGGCAGGCTTGCTTTTTAAACTACCTTACTTATGCAGCTTGATCCTTTAAAGCAGAAGCTCACCAAGCAAGGACCTACCTTAGACAAGCTCAACCTGCAGGGAAAAGTGATTCCTCTGCGCCTGCAGACTTTGCACACATTTCCAGGTGCAGCAGTCAGCCCAGTTCTCAGCACAGCTTTACCAACCACACAAATCCAGCTGATGCCCACCGTGCTTTTCTCTCTTCTGAAACACTGCACTGCTGCAAGAAGCAAGGATTAAAACCAGCTGCATAAAGAATAACCCAAACCAACAAGATATTTGAAAACCCAGATCCTCCTGTCTCAGCCTCAGTAAAGCACAATGTAGAGACAGCTTTCAATTTCTCAATTGAAATTTCAATATTGCATTAGGTGTTGACAACCATGGGGGTACAGCACAGAGAATTACAGGAAGATTAATTTCTCCATCTCCATGCTCCTAGAAATTTAGGATTACTATTATTTAGTTATAGACAAAGTCTGCGAGATACCAAAGCTAAAATAAAATCTTCGTATTGTGAAATTGAGGTTCACAAGTACAAATTACAGAATTGGATGATTCTGTGATTCTGAATACAAGAAATGACTCCACTCTGATCAGAAATGCCTATTCATTGTTTTTCTTCCTTACATGTCTGAATTTTCATTTCACCGGTCCCTCCAGAAAGAAAAAAATCAGATCTCAGACCCTCACAGTGATTCCAGACAGACATTCCTGATAACACGATTGTTACATCAGACCTTGGTAAAGGCAAACAGAAAGTTACTCAGAATTAGTGAAATGATGGGTAGCACAGCCCTCATCTCCTCTGGCAAACAAATTAGGTGTTAGATTGATACCTGGCAATTAATTCAGTCTTCAGCACTCAATTCAGAGCTTTCAGGACAGCGATGTTCTGTCTAGGGAAGGCTGTTGTTACCACAGCAGCAGGATGTCTGGAGCCCAAGTGCAGAGTCTCAGTGTTCCACAAGCCTTGAAGAGGTGCACCGTATGTGCTGGGGCTGATGACACAGACACTGGAGCAAGGCAGAGTGATATGAGAAACTTGATCAGCAGCTGCTCTGTTGTAAACCATTTCTGGACACAAACGGGATCTGGTCGACTTAGGACATGAGCTCTGGGCTGGAGAGCAACTCCCCGAGGAATCACACAGCCACTACAGACCGTTTGCAAGAACCGCATACCAAAACAGCTCATCTGCAATCAGTTTTTAATCTGTGCAGCAGCGATTGGAACAGGCGCACACTCTCTGGAATTGCAGGAATGGTCACAAGTGGAATGTCCATCACCTGTGTGCTCTAGCTCTTCTGTGTGCATGCTAGGAGCAGTGATCCCCCTGCAGCCAGTGCTGCAATAAAGTCATGTGGGCTTTCTAACCTGCCATTGGGAGTGGCAAGTTGAATTCATGGATTGTGGTGACAAAATGGACATTCTTTAGACCTGATGGCGAAGTAATGCAACGTACTCATTTCAGGCAACACCATTTCTTCAGGTCAGATGCACTAGTAAAGAATTTCCAGATCAGAGGCAATACTTATGTTAAGCAGTTATTTCCTTGACTTTTCTACTCAACACCACAATATGGTGAGCTGCAAGACGTGCAGATATATGGCTCTGTCAGCAGTGTTCGTGTAGGATCCTATGACCAGATTTCATAATTTCAGCAATATAGTTGCATAAAGCATTCCATTTTTTCTGTAACCTTTTTCATTTATTTGCTTGTTTGTTTGTTTGTTTGTTTGTTTGTTTTAGAGTTAGTTTGCAGAGGATTTCTGAAAGTGCTACTTATGAGAGCCTAATTTTAAATCACAGAATCATAGGTTGGCCTTGGTTGAAAAGGACCCCAATGCTCATCCAGTTCCAACCCCCTGCTATGTGCAGGTCACCAACCAGCAGCCCAGGCTGCCCAGAGCCACATCCAGCCTGGCCTTGGATGCCTGCAGGGATGGGGCATCCACAGCCTCCTTGGGCAACCTGTTCCAGTGCCTCACCACCCTCTGGCTGAAAAACTGCCTCCTCACATCCAACCTAAACCTCCCCTGTCTCAGTTTAAAGCCATTCCCCACCTGTCCCATCACTCACCACCCTCCAAAACAAAACACCTCGGCTGTTCAACAATGAAAGAGCAAAAGAACCGACAGCTCTTACTTCCACTGGATGCATTTAATCCCAAACTGAAGGTCACAGGTTAATTACTCACGTGATCATTCCTGTCAGAAGAATTACTCTTAGTGATGTGTAGAATAAGGAACTGTTTATATGTTTATAAAACACATGTTACAAGTACTGTGGATTGGATTACACTATATCAAACTCCAAGAATAATACAGGTTGCTTTTAAATCTACACTTACGTGTTTTCTTCTAACTCCTTGATGAAATTCCTTACTACCTTCAGTTTTACAGCCAAAGCAGTGTTTGAGCTGGTAATGTATTCTTGAACAGCACTGCTGCCTTTAACATTTGTATCTTTAGATATGAAAAGAGAATTTGGTCATTATTTCATGATAAGAGAACCTCGATTTGACACAACAGAATTACAATACTGTGAAATGCCACTGTAAGACTGTGGCTTTGATTTTTTTTTTTCTTTTTTTCTTTCTCTTTATTTTTTTTATTATTTTTTTTTTTTTAATGCTGAGTGTACCATTAAGAGTGTATCTATCAAGACAAGAATTTTGTTTGTAAGTCGATCTCTCTAACTGTTCTTGGCATCATTCTGTAGGATGAACTAGATACATGGAATTTGGCACTGGCTCCCCAGGGCAGTGGTTTGGCACTGAGCTGACAAAGCTCAAAGAGCATTTGCACAATGCTCTTAGACACAGGGCTTGACTCATAGGAGGTCCGGTGTGGAACCAGGAGGTGGACTCCATGATCCTCAAGGTCCCTTCCAAATAAAGATATTCCATGATCCTCTGATACTTATATTTCCAAGTTCTGTATTCAGTGCTCAGATGCTTAACCAAAAGGTTCCATGAAACAGTGAGGTATCTATGTCCGTTTACCACTGAGTTATTCAATTTGCCAGATGGATCTTTTCTCCAGTCGCATTAAAAAAACACTCAAAGTATTTATTTCAGTCCGCCATTCTGATACAGCTTTCTAGAGCAAATAAGTATTTCAAACACAGCATCTCCATGCCTCCATTCCTGCCCCCTGGAAACTTTTTTCATTGTACTGTGATTACGTACCATTCTATTGTCACCCTCATTCTGTCATTATGTAGGCAGCTTACTGCCATAAAATTTGCCAGCAACAGATGCCCACAAGTACAGACAGCCTGGACATATTTAGATTACTTACCTTTTTACCAATGTCCTTGTAGAAGGTGGGACATTGTTCCATATCAGCAGAAGCGGACAGCAGGGCTCCAAGGTGAGGGCAAACTCTCCTCTATTTTTCTGGCACTCAGAGACAAAGAGAACATGAAAACCAGTTGTGTTTCCCTGCCCATGGCAAACACCAGCCTTGCCATCCTTACTGTCTTTCCTGCCATCAGCAGCAATTGAAACAACAGCCCACTCACCTTTGCCTAATCTGGCTGAGGTTGCAGCTCTTTCTATTGCATCCCTCTTGCTTTCAAGCCACCAGAGCCTGTGTCACACAAGGAAATGCAATCTTTGTACCTGCTGTGCCATGCCCATGGCAACAACAATGCAGATGCCAGCAGCTGATGCTCACAAGTACAGCCAGCCTGGACTTACTTTCATTACATACCTTTGTCCTGATGCCTGTGTAGAAGCTGGGACATTTCTCCATCTAAGAAGCAGAGGGCAGCAGGGCTCCAAGGTGAGGGCACACTCTCCTCTATTTTTCTGGCACTCAAAGACAAAGAGAACATGAAAACCAGTCGTGTTTCCCTGCCCATGGCAAACACCAGCCCTTCCACCCTTACAGTCTTTCCTGCCATCAGCAGCAATTGAAACAACAGCCCACTCTCCTTTTCCTCATCTGGCAGAGGTTGCAGCTCTTTCTATTGCATCCCTCTTGCTTTCAAGCCACCAGAGCCTGTGTCACACAAGGAAATGCAATCTTTGTACCTGCTGTGCCATGCCCATGGCAACAACAATGCAGATGCCAGCAGCTGATGCCCACAAGTACAGACTGCCTAAACTCAGATTCATCACATACCTTTGTCCTGATGCCTGTGGAGAAGCTGGGACATTTCTCCATCGGAGAAGCAGAGGGCAGCAGGGCTCCAAGGTGAGGGCACGCTCTCCTCTATTTTTCTGGCACTCAAAGACAAAGAGAACATGAAAACCAGTTCTGTTTCCCTGCCCATGGCAAACACCAGCCTTGCCATCCTTACTGTCTTTCCTGTCATCAGCAGCAATTGAAACAACAGCCCACTCACCTTTGCCTAATCTGGCAGAGGTTGCAGCTCTTTCTATTGCATCCCTCTTGCTTTCAAGCCACCACAGCCTGTGTCACACAAGGAAATACAATCTTTGAAGCTGTTGTGCCTTGCCCATGGCAACAACAATGCAGATGCCAGCAGCTGATGCCCACAAGTACAGACAGCCTGGACTTACTTTCATTACATACCTTTGTCCTGATGCCTGTGTACAAGCTGGGACATTTCTCCATCTGAGAAGCAGAGGGCAGATGGGGTCCAAGGTGAGGGCACTCTCTCCTCTATTTTTCTGCAACTAAGAGACAAAGAGAACATGAAAACCAGTTGTGTTTCCCTGCCCATGGCAAACACCAGCCCTTCCATCCACACAGTCTTTCCTGCCAGCAGCAGCAATTGAAACTACATCCCACTCTCTTTTGCCTAATCTGGAAGAGGTTGCAGCTCTTTCTATTGCATCCCTCTTGCTTTCAAGCCACCGGAGCCTGTGTCACACAAGGAAATGCAGTCTTTGTACCTGCTGTGCCATGCTCACGGCAACAACAATGCAGATGCCAGCAGCTGATGCTCACAAGTACAGACAGCCTGGACTTACTTTCATTACATACCTTTGTCCTGTTGCCTGTGTAGAAGCTGGGACATTTCTCCATCTGAGAAGCAGAGGGCAGCAGGGCTCCAAGGTGAGGGCACACTCTCCTCTATTTTTCTGGCATTCCAAGACAAAGAGAACATGAAAACCAGTTCTGTTTCCCTGCCCATGGCAAACACCAGCCTTTCCATCCTTACAGTCTTTCCTGCCATCAGCAGCAACTGAAACAACATCCCACTCTCCTTTCCCTCATCTGGCATAGGTAGCCGCTCTTTCTATTGCATCCCTCTTGCTTTCAAGCCACCAGAGCCTGTGTCACACAAGGAAATGCAATCTTTCTACCTGCTGTGCCATGCCCATGGCAACAACAATGCAGATGCCAGCAGCTGATGCCCACAAGTACAGACAGCCTGGACTTACTTTCATTACATACCTTTGTCCTGATGCCTGTGGAGAAGCTGGGACATTTCTCCATCTGAGAAGCAGAGGGCAGCAGGGCTCCAACGTGAGGGCACACTCTCCTCTATTTTTCTGGCACTCAGTCACAAAGAGAACATGAAAACCAGTTGTGTTTCCCTGCCCATGGCAAACACCAGCCTTTCCATCCTTACAGTCTTTCCTGCCATCAGCAGCAATTGAAACAACAGCCCACTCACCTTTGCCATGTCTGGCAGAGGTTGCAGCTCTTTCTATTGCATCCCTCTTGCTTTCAAGCCGCCAGAGCCTGTGTCACACAAGGAAATGCAATCATTCTACCTGCTGTGCCATGCCCATGGCAGCAACAATGCAGATGCCAGCAGCTGATGCCCACAAGTACAGCCAGCCTGGACTTACTTTCATTACATACCTTTGTCCTGATGTCTTTGTAGAAGCTGGGACATTTCTCCATCTGAGAAGCAGAGGGCAGCAGGGCTCCAAGGTGAGGGCACACTCTCCTCTATTTTTCTGGCACTCAAAGACAAAGAGAACACGAAAAACAGATGTGTTTCCCTGCCCATGGCAAACACCAGCCTTGCCATCCTTACAGTCTTTCCTGCCAGCAGCAGCAACTGAAACAACAGCCCACTCACCTTTCCCTCATCTGGCAGAGGTTGCAGCTCTTTCTATTGCATCCCTCTTGCTTTCAAGCCACCACAGCCTGTATCACACGAGGAAATGCAATCTTTGTACCTGCTGGGCCATGCCCATGGCAACAACAATGCAGATGCCAGCAGCAGATGCACACAAGTACAGACAGCCTGGACTTCTTTTCATTGCATATCTTTGTCCTGATGGCCTTGTATATGCTGGGACATTTCTCCATTACAGCTGCAAATGTGAAAAATGTCCTAGGTGAGGGCATACTCTCCTCTCTTTCTCTGGCACTCAAAGAGAATGAGAACATGAAAACCATAAGTGTTTCCCTGCCCATGCTTTCAAGCCGCCAGAGCCTGTGTCACACAAGGAAATGCAATCTTTGTACCTGCTGTGCCATGCCCATGGCAACAACAATGCAGATGCCAGCAGCTGATGCCCACAAGTAAATCCAGCCTGGACTTACTTTCATTACATACCTTTGTCCGGATGCCTGTGTAGAAGCTGGGACATTTCTCCATCTGAGAAGCAGAGGGCAGCTGGGGTCCAAGGTGAGGGCACTCTCTCCTCTATTTTTCTGCAACTAAGAGACAAAGAGAAGATGAAAACCAGTTGTGTTTCCCTGCCCATGGCAAACAACAGCCTTTCCATCTCTATACTCCTTACTGCCATCAGCAGAGATATTTAGATGTCTTGTGCCACTGCATCCGTTTCGCAGCTGACGTTGTTACGAAAAAGTATTTACAAGCAATTTTAATGTTTTCATATTAAAGAGCAGAATTCAGGAACCATTATGGTAACTTAAAATTTAAAACATTCATCCCAGTGATAAGTGAATAGATTTGATATTTTGCATTCAAATAATAACTTGAAATTTCTCCTGGAGATTCTGTACTCATCAAAGGGTGTCTCAATTTTCAGTCTATCAATACTAGTGAAGTCTTTAATAATACAGCATCTTCTTCACCCTTTATGCTATCTGTATTGCTTCTGAAGCAGACTTACCACATGATTGAATAAATGTATAGTAACATCTGAGGTGATTGAATTAAACAAAAATAAATATCTAATAATCAGTATGGGGCTCAATCTGACTTCTAGAGAGTAGGTGAATCTTATCCATTGCTTATCCATTAAGGACTAGAGATTTTCAATAGACGACAGGGAAGTTCTACAGATGAAAAATATACGTAAGTGAAAAGTGCTGCTTTAATAAACTATAGTCTCATTGTCCAGCCTTGCACTGTCTCAGCACATTATTACAGAATGTTCATTCAAGCAGGAATTAAAAGTTGCGTCTGCATTGATAATAACAACGAATAATTAAGAAAGCTTGACTGCAATCTGCTTGAGGATTCCAGTCTGAAGTGTGTTTCACCTGATGACAACCTGGAATTTCTCTATCTCACATTTAGAATCATTGCACCTCTGACTAAACACATAGCTAATCACCACTGAAAACCTGGATGCAATTTCTTCAGTGTACAGACCAACTACGTGTTGATTAACATTCAGAGATTGTTCACGTGTCCTTTTAGGAACTGGACTGCAGTATGCTAACAGGGATGTATGTGGGGACATCAGGATAACATGCCCTCTGCCTTTTAAGACCAGGTCAGCAGGCTGAAGAGCTGAGTGGGTCACCAGGGCTCAGAGACTTCACTCTGAAAGTCCTCTGAAAGCTGATGGACTTCACCCCAACCTGCCCTTTTCCATGCAGGCAAGGAGGCCAAGAGAAGGTGGATCGGCACGGTTCTGGTGCAGACAGGGGCTGCAGTGTGAGCAGGCCTACATAGACAAGGCTGTGCCCACAGAGCGACAGCAGCTTTCGCCGTGAGCAGATTCCCAGGGGACCTGAGCCATGGGAGTTCTGTATGGCAGCATGTTCAAATCAGCCCTGGAAGTCTGGGACGTCTGTCGCATTCTGGAATCCACCCTGAGGACGCAGTCGCTGTGTCAGAGCAGTTGGCAGAGTCACGGGGAACCGTGACGTAGTTGGCCCAGGGAGCAACAACAAGGCCTGCACTGCTCAGCCAGCCCAGGCCAAAGGGGAGCACGAGAGAGAGCAGAGGAGAGAGGGGAGGAGAGAGGGCCGGGAAGGAAAGGCCTGTGCCTGCATGGACTTGTAGCATCAGCTGCTGACAGCAAACTCGGTGATGGCATGGGCACAGCAGAGCAGGCACAATGCTGGCAGCTTCCTGTGTCACACAGGCACTGGAGACATGGCCAGCACTGGGACATCACCAGAAGTGCTGCACACCTCTGCCAGTCCAGGCCAGAGGAGTGCAGAACAGCGAGCTGCTGCTGAGGGGAGAGAGGATGGCCTGAGACCTGACCTCAGAGGCAGGGCTGGCTGTGTTACAGCAGCCTCTGCGTCCTCCTCCTTTGTCTTGGAGGGCCAGAGGGCCAGAAGAGAACGTGCCCAGACAACGAGACCCTGCTGTCCTCTGCTGCTCAGCTGGAGAGATGTTCCACCTTCCTGAAGGACATCAGGACAAAGATAAGTAATCCAGGTAAGCCCAGGCTGGCTGTACTTGTGGGCATCAGCTGCTGGCAGCTGCCTCTGTGCTGCCATGGGCATGGCACAGCACACACAGTGTTTGCAGCTCCCTGTGTTACACTGGCCCTGGTGACCTGACAGCCACAGGGAGACAATGGAAAGAGCTGCACCCCTCTGCGAGATTAAGCAAAGGTGGGAATCACAGAATCACACAGAATCACAGAATCACACAGAATGACCCGGGTTGGAAGGAATTTCAAGGATCATGAATCTCCAACCCCCCTGCCATAGGCAGGGCCCCCAGCTTCTACATTTCATACGAGGCCAGGCTGCCCAGGGCTCCAGTGTTCGTGTAAGCTCTGCATTTTAAAGTGAAAAGAGTGTGATTGTCATTGTAAACGAGACCGATGTGCAAAAAAAAGCACGGTGAGCCCAAGTGCTTTGTGGCTTCAGAGATGAGCCCTTGGTTCTCCAAGGGTGCACATGGGGCTTTTTTCTCCCTGTGGTGCAGCTTCAGTGCCAACTCACAGCTGAGCTGGTTGGCACACTGTGACAGCCTGCCGCTCTGAAGCTCTCAGGGCAGTGCTCAGTTCTTTTTGAAGTACCCTGGAAAATGCTGCTTCTCCTTCACCAAGATGTTCCAGCTCTGTGTCTGCCTACACATTCAGGAGATGAAAAGTCCTGGCTTACTGAGGTGTCCTGGGTTGAAGGTTCTGTTACTCTGCATTGTTGGAAGAGCTGCTTGCAATAAATACCTTGTAAGATGAATGAAGTTGATAGAGGTAGGGTGTAAAAGAGATGGATTTGCTGTTTCCCTGAAGGTGCAGGAGTATCGCTGTGCCTACAGTCAGTAAACAAGGCAGGAATCACTGTGTTCCTCAGAATGAAAAACAAAAGAATAGAAATCTTTTGGTGAGTGAAAGCACGCCTGAAGGATGCACAAAGCTAAACACCAACAATTTCACATTTAAAATAAGGTTTAGTGTCAAAGGGACTTGCAGTATTTCTCCTGAAGAAATATTTGATGCGTCTTTATGAAAGTCATCATAACAAAAGTGTCCTGATGTCTTTGCTGAGGATTTCCTTTGTTCCAGCCTGAAGGTGAGTGCAGGCATGAGCAGGCTGTGCTGAGCTGCAGGTGAGTGCCTGTGTCCCACAGCAGGAAACCCGTGGATGTCTTCAGGGGTTTGAACTGGGCAGAGCTGTAAAACCTATTGGCTTTCACTGAAATAGTCCAATGCTTTATTTTGTAATCTTAGTTTCACCAGTGCTTTCCAATATTCTCTTCATATGAAAGCAGACACATGGGATAGGATATAAAGTTTTTATGGTGCTGTTGTATAATTTTCTGCTGTCATCATAAGGCAGTAAAAAAAATGAAGAGTAATCAGGCAATCTATTAACAACCTGAGGCACGTGTGAAAACAGTGAAATTCCTTGCAGGAAGACAATATTGCTATCTAATAATGTGGTTATCCAAAACTGTTAATTATACTTTATGAGCTGGAGATAATCCTGAAATACGGGACTTTGATCTTAGCCAAGAGTAATAAAATTTTGATCATTCTAAAATTGACAGCTGCTATAAAAAGCCTGTGTCTTATTTCACTTTTAGTAACACTGGCTAAATCAGAGTAACTGATAAAAGAATTTCACGATTAAAGCTTAGGGATTCTTTCTGACTTGACCTGAAGTAATCTCCGTCCAAAAATGTCTGTAAATAATTTTTCTATTTTCTTTTGCCAGATGTTTAGATATTTGAGAAGAATAGCAAAACCATTTTGCAAACGTAGATGTGCAGTGCAAATTTACTGGAGTGTTTCAGAGAAAGAGGCCATGGTTAACTGACTGCTTTCATAAAGAAATAAGATTTACAGCAAAATTGAGATTATTACAATACATACAATAATATCTTGGAAAAGGAGATTTGGGGGATGATGATTCCTACAGATGGCAGGAAGAACGGTAAGGATGGAAAGGCTGGTGTTTGCCATGGGCAGGGAAACACACCTGGTTTTCATGTTCTCTTTGTCTTGGAGTGCCAGAAAAATAGAGGAGAGTGTGCCCTCACCTTGGAGCCCTCCTGCCCTCTGCTTCTCAGATGGATAAATGTCCCAGCTTCTCCACAGGCATCAGGACAAAGGTATGTAATGAAAGTAAGTCCAGTCTGTCTGTACTTGTGGGCATCAGCTGCTGGCATCTGCATTGTTGTTGCCATGGGCATGGCACAGCAGGTACAAAGATTGCATTTCCTTGTGTGACACAGGCTGTGGTGGCTTGAAAGCAAGAGAGATGCAATAGAAACAGCTGCAACCTCTGCCAGATTAGGGAAAGGAGAGTGGGATGTTGTTTCAATTGCTCCTGATGGCAGGCAGTACTGTAAGGATGGCAAGGCTGGTGTTTGCCATAGGCAGGGATACAGAACTGGTTTTCATGTTCTCTTTGTCTTTGAGTGCCAGAAAAATAGAGGAGAGTGTGCCCTCACCTTGGAGCCCTCCTGCCCTCTGCTTCTCAGATGGAGAAATGTCCCAGCTTCTACACAGACATCAGGACAAAGGTATGTAATGAAAGTAAGTGCGGGCTGTCTGTACTTGTGGGCATCAGCTGCTGCATCTGCATTGTTGTTGCCATGGGCATGGCACAGCAGGTACAAAGATTGCATTTCCTTGTGTGACACAGGCTCTGGTGGCTTGAAAACAAGAGGGATGCAATAGAAAGAGCTGCAACCTCTGCCAGATGAGGGAAAGGTGAGTGGGATGTTGTTTCAATTGCTGCTGATGGCAGGAAGGACAGTAAAGATGGAAAGGCTGGTGTTTGCCATGGGCAGGGAAACACACCTGGTTTTCATGTTCTCTTTGTCTTTCAGTGCCAGAAAAATAGAGGAGAGTGTGCCCTCACCTTGCAACCCTGCTGCCCTCTGCTTCTTAGATGGAGAAATGTCCCAGCATCTATACATGCATCAGGTGAAAGGTATGTAATGAAACTGAGTTTAGGCTGGCTGTACTAGTGGGCATCAAATGCTGGCACCTGCATTGTTGTCGACATGGGCATGGCACAGCAGGTACAAAGATTGCATTTCCTTGTTTGAGTGACACAGACTGTGGTGGCTTGAAAGCAAGAGGGATGCAATAGAAAGAGCTGCAACCTCTGCCAGATGGGGGAAAGGAGAGTGGGCTGTTGTTTCAATTGCTGCTGATGGCAGGAAGGACAGTAAAGATGGCAAGGCTGGTGTTTGCCATGAGCAGGGAAACACATGTGGTTTTCATGTTCTCTTTGTCTTTGAGTGCCAGAAAAATAGAGGAGAGCGTGCCCTCACCTTGGAGCCCTCCTGCCCTCTGCTTCTCCGATGGAGAAATGTCCCAGCTTCTACACAGGCATCAGGACAAAGGTATGTAATGAAAGATAGTCCAGGCTGGCTGTACTTGTGGGCATCAGCTGCTGGCATCTGCATTGTTGTTGCCATGGGCAAGGCACAGCAGTTAGAATGATAGCATTTCCTTGTGTGACACAGGCTGTGGTGGCTTGAAAGCAAGAGGGATGCAATAGAAAGAGCTGCAACCTCTGCCAGATTAGGGAAAGGAGAGTGGGATGTTGTTTCTATTGCTGCTGATGGCAGGAAGGACAGTAAAGATGGCAAGGCTGGTGTTTGCCATGAGCAGGGAAACACATGTGGTTTTCATGTTCTCTTTGTCTTTGAGTGCCAGAAAAATAGAGGAGAGTGTGCCCTCACCTTGGAGCCCTGCTGCCCACTGCTTCTCTGATGGAGAAATGTCCCAGCATCTACACAGGCATCAGGACAAAGATATGTATTGAAAGTAAGTGCAGGCTCTCTGTACTTGTGGGCATCAGCTGCTAGCATCTGCACTGTTGTTGCCATTGGAAGGCACAGCAGGTAGAATGATTGCATTTCCTTGTGTGACACAGGCTCTGGTGGCTTGAAAGCAAGAGAGATGCAATAGAAAGAGCTGCAACCTCTGCCAGATTAGGGAAAGGAGAGTGGGATGTTGTTTCAATTGCTGCTGATGGCAGGAAGGTCTGTAACGATGGAAAGGCTGGTGTTTGCCATGGGCAGGGAAACACACCAGGTTTTCATGTTCTCTTTGTCTTGGAGTGCCAGAAAAATAGAGGAGAGTGTGCCCTCACCTTGGAGCCCTGCTGCCCTCTGCTTCTCCGATGGAGAAATGTCCCAGCTTCTACAGAGGCATCAGGACAAAGGTATGTAATGAAAGTAAGTCCAGGCTGGCTGTACTTGTGGGCATCAGCTGCTGGCATCCGCCTTGTTGTTGCCATGGGCATGGCACAGCAGGTTCAAAGATTGCATTTCCTTGTGTGACACAGGCTGTGGTGGCTTGAAAGCAAGAGGGATGCAATAGAAAGAGCTGCAACCTCTGCCAGATTAGGGAAAGGAGAGTGGGATGTTGTTTCTATTGCTGCTGATGGCAGGAAGGCCTGTAAGGATGGAAAGGCTGGTGTTTGCCATGGGCAGGGAAACAGAACTTGTTTTCATGTTCTCTTTGTCTTGGAGTGCCAGAAAAATAGAGGAGAGTGTGCCCTCACCTTGGAGCCCTGCTGCCCTCTGCTTCTCAGATGGAGAAATGTCCCAGCTTCTCCACAGGCATCAGGACAAAGGTATGTAATGAAAGATAGTCCAGGCTGTCTGTACTAGTGGGCATCAGCTGCTGCATCTGCATTGTTGTTGCCATGGGCATGGCACAGCAGGTACAAAGATTGCATTTCCTTGTGTGACACAGGCTCTGGTGGCTTGAAAGCAAGAGGGATGCAATAGAAAGGGCTGTAACCTCAGCCAGATTAGGCAAAGGTGAGTGGGATGTTAATTCAGTTGCTGCTGCTGTCAGGCAGTACTGTAAGGTTGGAAAGGCTGGTGTTTGCCATGGGCAGGGAAACATGACTGGTTTTCATGTTCTCTTTGTCTTTGAGTGCCAGAAAAATAGAGGAGAGTGTGCCCTGACCTTGGAGCCCTGCTGCCCTCTGCTTCTCAGATGGAGAAATGTCCCAGCATCTACGCAGGCACCAGGACAAAGGTATGTAATGAAAGTAAGTCCAGGCTGGCTGTACTTGTGGGCATCAGCTGCTGGCATCTGCATTGTTGTTGCCATGGGCATGGCACAGCAGGTAGAATGATTGCATTTCCTTGTGTGACACAGGATGTGGTGACTTGAAAGCAAGAGAGATGCAATGGAAAGAGCTGCAACCTCTGCCAGATGAGGAAAAGGAGAGTGGGATGTTGTTTCAGTTGCTGCTGATGGCAGGAAGGACAGTAAGGATGGAAAGGCTGGTGTTTGCCATGGGCAGGGTAACAGAACTTGTTTTCATGTTCTCTTTGTCTTGGAATGCCAGAAAAATAGAGGAGAGTGTGCCCTCACCTTGGAGCCCTGCTGCCCTCTGCTTCTTAGATGGAGAAATGTCCCAGCTTCTACACAGGCATCAGGACAAAGGTATGTAATGAAAGTAAGTCCAGGCTGTCTGTACTAGTGGGCATCAGCTGCTGCATCTGCACTGTTGTTGCCATGGGCATGGCACAGCAGGTACAAAGATTGCATTTCCTTGTGTGAGTGACACAGGCCCTGGTGGCTTGAAAGCAAGAGGGATGCAATAGAAAGAGCTGCAACCTCTGCCACATTAGGGAAAGGAGAGTGGGCTGTTGTTTCTATTGCTGCTGATGGCAGGAAGGACAGTAAAGATGGTAAGGCTGGTGTTTGCCATGGGCAGGGTAACAGAACTTGTTTTCATGTTCGCTTTGTCTTTGAGTGGCAGAAAAATAGAGGAGAGTGTGCCCTCACCTTGGAGCCCTGCTGCCCTCTGCTTCTCAATATAGAAATGTCCCAGCTTCTATACAGGCATCAGGTGAAAACTATGTAATGAAAGTAAGTCCAGGCTGTCTGTACTTGTGGGCATCAGCTGCTGGCATCTGCATTGTTGTTGCCATGGGCATGGCACAGCAGGTTCGACGATTGCATTTCCTTGTGTGACACAGGCTGTGGTGGCTTGAAAGCAAGAGGGATGCAATAGAAAGAGCTGTAACCTCTGCCACATTAGGGAAAGGAGAGTGGGATGTTGTTTCAGTTGCTGCTGATGGCAGGAAGGCCTGTAAGGATGGAAATACTGGTGTTTGCCATGGGCAGGGAAACACATCTGGTTTTCATGTTCTCTTTGTCTTTGAGTTCCAGAAAAATAGAGGAGAGTGTGCCCTCACCTTGGACCCCTGCTGACCTCTTCTGCTCAGATGGAGAAATGTCCCAGCATCTACACAGGCATAAGGACAAAGTTATGTAATGAAACTGAGTTTAGGCAGTCTGTACTTGTGGGCATCAGCTGCTGGCATCTGCATTGTTGTTGCCATGGGCATGGCACAGCAGGTACAAAGATTGCATTTCCTTGCGTGACACAGGCTCTGGTGGCTTGAAAGCAAGAGGGATGCAGTAGAAAGAGCTGCAACCTCTGCCAGATGGGGGAAAGGAGAGTGGGCTGTTGTTTCAATTGCTGCTGATGGCAGGAAAGACTGTACGGATGGAAAGGCTGGTGTTTGCCATGGGCAGGGAAACAGAACTGGTTTTCATGTTCTCTTTGTCTCTGAGTGCCAGAAAAATAGAGGAGAGTTTGCCCTCACCTTGGAGCCCTGCTGTCCGCTTCTGCTGATATGGAACAATGTCCCACCTTCTACAAGGACATTGGTAAAAAGGTAAGTAATCTAAATATGTCCAGGCTGTCTGTACTTGTGGGCATCTGTTGCTGGCAAATTTTATGGCAGTAAACTGCCTACATAATGACAGAATGAGGGTGACAGTAGAATGGTACGTAATCACAGTACAATGAAAAAAGTTTCCAGGGGGCAGGAATGGAGGCATGGAGATGCTGTGTTTGAAATACTTATTTGCTCTAGAAAGCTGTATCAGAATGGCAGACTGAAGTAAATACTTTGAGTGTTTTTTTAATGCGACTGGAGAAAAAATCCATCTGGCAAATTGAATAACTCAGTGGTAAACGGACATAGATACCTCACTGTTTCATGGAACCTTTTGGTTAAGCATCTGAGCACTGAATACAGAACTTGGAAATATAAGTATCAGAGGATCATGGAATATCTTTATTTGGAAGGGACCTTGAGGATCATGGAGTCCACCTCCTGGTTCCACACCGGACCTCCTATGAGTCAAGCCCTGTGTCTAAGAGCATTGTGCAAATGCTCTTTGACCTTTGTCAGCTCAGTGCCAAACCACTGCCCTGGGGAGCCAGTGCCAAATTCCGTGTATCTAGTTCATCCTACAGAATGATGCCAAGAACAGTTAGAGAGACCAACTTACAAGCAAAATTCTTGTCTTGATAGGTACACTCTTAATGGTACACTCAGCATTAAAAAAAAAAAAATAATAAAAAAAATAAAGAGAAAGAAAAAAAGAAAAAAAAAAATCAAAGCCACAGTCTTACAGTGGCATTTCACAGTATTGTAATTCTGTTGTGTCAAATCGAGGTTCTCTCATCATGAAATAATGACCTAATTCTCTTTTCATATCTAAAGATACAAATATTAAAGGCAGCAGTGCTGTTCAAGAATACATTACCAGCTCAAACACTGCTTTGGCTGTAAAACTGAAGGTAGTAAGGAATTTCATCAAGGAGTTAGAAGAAAACACGTAAGTGTAGATTTAAAAGCAACCTGTGTTATTCTTGGAGTTTGATATAGTGTAATCCAATCCACAGTACTTGTAACATGTGTTTTATAAACATATAAACAGTTCCTTATTCTACACATCACTAAGAGTAGTTCTTCTGACAGGAATGATCACATGAGTAATTAACCTGTGACCTTAAGTTTGGGATTAAATGCATCCAGTGGAAGTAAGAGCTGTCGGTTCTTTTGCTCTTTCATTGTTGAACAGCCGAGGTGTTTTGTTTTGGAGGGTGGTGAGTGATGGGACAGGTGGGGAATGGCTTTAAACTGAGACAGGGGAGGTTTAGGTTGGATGTGAGGAGGCAGTTTTTCAGCCAGAGGGTGGTGAGGCACTGGAACAGGTTGCCCAAGGAGGCTGTGGATGCCCCATCCCTGCAGGCATCCAAGGCCAGGCTGGATGTGGCTCTGGGCAGCCTGGGCTGCTGGTTGGTGACCTGCACATAGCAGGGGGTTGGAACTGGATGAGCATTGGGGTCCTTTTCAACCAAGGCCAACCTATGATTCTGTGATTTAAAATTAGGCTCTCATAAGTAGCACTTTCAGAAATCCTCTGCAAACTAACTCTAAAACAAACAAACAAACAAACAAACAAACAAACAAACAAGCAAATAAATGAAAAAGGTTACAGAAAAAATGGAATGCTTTATGCAACTATATTTCTGAAATTATGAAATCTAGTCATAGGATCCTACACGAACACTGCTGACAGAGCCATATATCTGCACGTTTTGCAGCTCACCATATTGTGGTGTTGAGTAGAAAAGTCAAGGAAATAACTGCTTCACATAAGTATTGCCTCTGATCTGGAAATTCTTTACTAGTGCATCTGACCCGAAGAAATGGTGTTGCCTGAAATGAGTACGTTGCATTACTTAGCCATCAGGTCTAAAGAATGTCCATTTTGTCACCACAATCCATGAATTCAACTTGCCACTCCAAATGGCAGGTTAGAAAGCCCACATGACTTTATTGCAGCACTGGGTGCAGGGGGATCACTGCTCCTAGCATGCACACAGAAGAGCTAGAGCACACAGGTGATGGACATTCCACTTGTGACCATTCCTGCAATTCCAGAGAGTGTGCGCCTGTTCCAATCACTGCTGCACAGATTAAAAACTGATTGCAGATGAGCTGTTTTGGTGTGGGGTTCTTGCAAACGGTCTGTAGTGGCTGTGTGATTCCTCGGGGAGTTGCTCTCCAGCCCAAAGCTCATGTCCTAAGTCGACCAGATCCCGTTTGTGTCCAGAAATGGTTTACAACAGAGCAGCTGCTGATCAAGTTTCTCATATCACTCTGCCTTGCTCCAGTGTCTGTGTCATCAGCCCCAGCACATACGGTGCACCTCTTCAAGGCTTGTGGAACACTGAGACTCTGCACTTGGGCTCCAGACATCCTGCTGCTGTAGTAACAACAGCCTTCCCTAGACAGAACATCGCTGTCCTGGAAGCTCTGAATTGAGTGCTGAAGACTGAATTAATTGCCAGGTATCAATCTAACACCTAATTTGTTTGCCAGAGGAGATGAGGGCTGTGCTACCCATCATTTCACTAATTCTGAGTAACTTTCTGTTTGCCTTTACCAAGGTCTGATGTAACAATCGTGTTATCAGGAATGTCTGTCTGGAATCACTGTGAGGGTCTGAGATCTGATTTTTTTCTTTCTGGAGGGACTAGAGAAATGAAAATTCAGACATGTAAGGAATAAACACAATGAATAGGCATTTCTGATCAGAGTGGAGTCATTTCTTGTATTCAGAATCACAGAATCATCGAATTCTGTAATTTGTATTTGTGAACCTCAATTTCACAACACCAAGAGGTTATTCTAGCTTTGGTATCTCGCAGACTTTGTCTATAACTAAATAACGGTAATCCTAAATTTCTAAGAGCATGGAGATGGAGAAATTAATCTTCTTGTAATTCTCTGTACTGTACCCCCATGGTTGTCAACACCTAATGCAATATTGAAATTTCAACTGAGAAATTGAAAGCTGTCCTTAACTTTTGCCTCTACATTGTGCTTCACTGAGGCTGGGTTTTCAAATATCTTGTTGGTTTGGGTTATTCTTTATGCAGCTGGTTTTAATCCTTGCTTCTTGCAGCAGTGCAGTGTTTCAGAAGAGAGAAAAGCACGGCGGGCATCAGCTGGATTTGTGTGGTTGGTAAAGCTGTGCTGAGAACTGGGCTGACTGCTGCAAAGTCTGCAGGCGCAGAGGAATCACTTTTCCCTGCAGGTTGAGCTTGTCTAAGGTAGGTCCTTGCTTGGTGAGCTTCTGCTTTAAAGGATCAAGCTGCATAAGTAAGGTAGTTTAAAAAGCAAGCATGCTATTTCTTTTTTACCTGAGTGATTTTTTAGCAAGGAAAGGTTGGAGATGCTGTTTGCTAATGGAAGATGGAGAGAGGAAAAGCAAGTCCAAGGCATGCTGTGCATAGCCACCACATGGCATCTGCAGCATTTCCCCCTGCACAAAGGACGAGCAGCTCACGAGCTTGGCCTGGGCCATGGAAGGGAGCAGACACACATCTGGACCGACCCCAGCCGAGCTGGTTCTGCAGGTTGGTTGTCTTCTGCTGCTTGTCTCACATCCTGTTGCTCAGCAGTAGATTTGTTCCTGCTCAGTGCTAACAGGAAACTCACACAGCATTTTTGTTTCAGCTGTGCCAACGCTTTGATCCCTTGCTGCTTGGATGGGGCGTTTGAAGAATGGTGCCTGTGCTGATGTCCAGCCAGGCTTTGGGGATGAGTCTCCACCCCAGGGTACGTCTGACAGGACTGAGGGTTGGGGATCGGGCCAGGTGGAGTCCAGTGTGCTTTGCTCTTGTTCTTAGTGCTTGTTTTTGCTCAGGAGGGCAGGAGGTGAACCTCATGAACCAATACCTGCAGATGGGGTCTGAAGAGAAAGAGGTCCTGCAGGCCTCGTGTGACAGCCACGGAGCTGCAGCGAGGCTGCATCAGTGTAAGACACCAGAGATCCACGGAGGTGTGAAGGTGAGCTGTGGGCTCCAGTAACGCAGGAAGGGATGTGCATGCTCGGGGTTTGGTTGTTCTGTGTGTGTTAAGTGGCTGTGATACCACTGCTGGGTCAGTGTGAGTGTATGGAACAGTGTGACAGTCTTTTTGATGGAGTCCTGTGAAAGGAGTCCTATGGATTTGGGATCCAACTATCAGCCTGTGGGCATCATCCAGGAGTTGGGGTAGGAGATGAGGCAAGGGAAGTTGGGGTGAGAAATTTATAAAGCAGTCTGGTAGTAGTTCTGTGTTTCTCCCATTTCCTCCTTTATTTCCTTACAGGTGAAATAGATTGGTGCTGCAACACGCCCTTGAATTTAACAAGAAGGACTCTAGTGTGGATCTGACATGGGCCCAGCACTGCAAGGTACGCTGCTGGGAGGAAGCGTCCATGTGCCTGAGGGCAGGAAGGCCCTCCAGAGGGATGCACTGAGGCCAGTTGTACGAGGCTCAACAAGAGCAAGCGCCAGGTCCTGCGCTTTGGTCATGACGAGCCCGTGCAGCTTCTCCAGGATTTGGCTGAGGTAGAATTCCAAGCACCCCCTGATTCTAGAATGTTGGGCTGGGCTGTTGGAATCTCCTGCCCTTGTGACTGGTCTTGCCTCCCCACCCTGTGCGTCATGGTGGAGCAGCCTGGTGGCCCTCAGTGATGTCATAAGGGCTAGAATGAGGGCAGGAGCAGTGCGTGCTGCGTCCCTTCATTGGAGCGCTGGAGCTCTGACTGAGCAGCTCGCTTGTTGCACTTGTGCACCGACTGAGTACCTTTGTCTTCACACCGTCCTGTGCAGCTTCTTGTAGGTAAGCTGAGACAGCGTGGGATAGACGGGTGGGCAGTGAGCGTTGAGAACTGCTGGCTGGCGGAGCTCCTAGGATCATCTTATGTCCATCAGCAGAGGGGTGGCCATGAGGGACAGGGAGGTGATTGTCCCCCTCTGCTCTGCTCTTGTGAGGCCCCATCTGCAGTACTGCGTCCGGGTCTGGAGCCCCCAGTACGAGGAGGACAGGGAGCTGTTGGAGAGGGTCCAGAGGAGAGCCACAGAGATGATCAGGGGACTGGAGCACCTCCCCTGCAAGGACAGGCTGAGGGAGCTGGGCTTGTTCAGCCTGGAGAAAAGAAGGCTGCGGGGTGACCTCATTGCAGCCTTTCAGTACCTAAAGGGAGCCTACAAACAGGAGGGCAATCAACTCTTTGAAAGTGTAGATAACAGCATGACAAGGAGAAATGGTTTTAAGTTGAAAACTGAAGTTTTTAAGTTGAAGAAGGGCAGATTTTGGTTTTTCCCTCATAGTCTTTGCGAAACCGTGGAAGCAAACTGACCTGCTCTTTCTCTCTCCTCTCTCCACCCTCTGCCTGCTTCCCTGCTGCAGCTTTTGCTCGTGGAAGATCAGAGCAAAGTGACAAGGAACGGCTGCGGATTCGAGAGATTTGTCTCCCTCGTTCTGATCTCTTGCCAGGTACCTGCCATGGTTTGTCCCCCCACATGCTTTAGCAGCCCGTGACGCCCCGTGTTTAGTAACACAGCCTCATCCATCCTTGATGGGACGCTGGTCACGTGTGGGTTTTTCCACGTGCTCTCCAGCTCAGCCCTCAGAAGGATGCTGTCTGTGGTGCTGTGACCTGCTGGTCTTAAGGAAACCAATCCCTTAGGCAAAGAGTCCTAGCCCCAGCTTGTGCAGAGCTGCACAGCATCCCCCAGGGACACCAGCAGGCGTGCTTTGCTGTGTGAGTGTGCCCCACAACTGTAGGGAGCACAGCAGAGATGTGAACAGAGAAAATAAAAGTGTGTTTCTTTTCAGTTCCAGCTTGTCACACCCACGCTGATGGCCGTGGCGTGCAGCGAGATCAGCTGTGGGCCTGACCTGGCATGGACAGAGGTAGAGTATGAAGCTCTGATTGGTCTTTGTTCCCTGCCTGGAGCCAGCAGAGTGAGCCGCAGATGTGCTCTCCTGCTTTTCAGGAGAGGCAGAATCCTTGCGGCTCCTTACGCTCCTCTCTGGCAAGACAGTAGTGCAAGTGTGGCAAGTTTATAAAAGTACTGGAGCCATCTCGGTTGTGGTGTTTGTCCTCTTCTGATTTTTCCCTTGAAACAGCTGTTATTAGACTTGCAGTTCCTTCTGAAGTGCCCATGATAAGGACCGAGTGCATTTCCTGCAGCTTTCTCTGCAGATGAGCTCCTCACCTTGAAATGCTCCTCGTTTGTTCTCAGCTCCTCACCGTGGCCTGTGCTCTCTGTTTCAGACTGAGAACAAGGGGAAGCCCCTGCTGGACCATGAGGTGTCATCTGTGAATATTCCAGCTATTGCTGCTGCCCATGTCGTTAAAAGATACGTTGCCCAGGCAGCGGATGAACTCTCCTTTGAGGTAAGCAGTTCAAGGCGTTCCTTGTTGTTCAGTTTTCCAATGGCAAATGCCTTCAGAGCTGCACTGGTGCAATTGCTCTCAAGCTCGGCGATGTTTGGCAGTGCAGAAGAATGCAGTCATTTGAGCTGTGCTTTCCTCCCAGCCGTGCTGAAGCTGGGATTGAGGTTGCAATCTCTTGCAGGTGGGAGACATTGTCTGTGTCATCGACATGCCACCAAAGGAGCTGACCCCCTGGTGGAGAGGCAAGCACAGCTTCCAGGTAGGCACAAGCTTCAGACTGGAGAGTGCAACTTCAGTAAAGGCAGGAATCTCAGCTTAGAGCTGCTCTGCCTGCACAGGATGGGTAATGGACGTAAACAGTTTCCCTGTGTCGGTGTCAGAGGACCTTGCCTTTGGCTGCAAATGTTGAAAAATTATTACTTCATGCTGTTAACTATGGCCATTTTCTGCTGGATGGTCTTACGGAGCGTCAGGCAAGCACGTTCCGAGGGAAATGTTACGTGGCTTTTGGTTTAACAGTTCAAACCTGAGAAGTGCAGCATGCAATAGTTGGCCTCTCTTTTCTTCTTGTTACAGGTTGGTTTTTTCCCAGGGGAGTGTGTGGAACTCATTAATAAGAACATTCCTGAGGCACTCATCAATTCTGTGCCAAAGCCAGGTACGGATGTTACATTTGATGGTGTGGGGAAGCAAAATGGAGTCTTTTTTGGGGTGTGTTCCATGTTTAATACCTCCTTTATCCATCCCACGTTGTCCTCTGTGTTGATGATCCTTCATGCACACCATGGGGCAGAGATTTGGCCCAATCCTCCTGTGTATATGACTGGACTTGGGGAAACTATTGAATCTTCATAGACTGGCTTGGGATGGAAGGGTCCTCAGGGATCATCAAGCTTCCACTTCCCTGCATCAGGCTGTGCTGCCAGCCTCCACATTTAATGTCAGATTAGACCAGGCTGCCCAGGGCCCCATCCAACCTGGCCTTGGGCTCCTCCAGGCATGGGGAAAATCCCTTTTTGTATGTACTTGTTGGTAATGTTCTTCCCATTTTGACGTGCTCTGTAGCCTCGTCCACCTGAGCCAAACCTGAAATGACCTGGTTTCTTCCTGTTGTTGTGCAGAGCCCAAGAAACGCAGCAAGATCCTCACCTTCCTTCGTTCCTTGGTGAAGGCCCGCCCAAAGAAACCGACCGAGCGGGAGGTGGAGAAGGAAAGGGTGTTTGGCTGTGACCTGGGAGAGCATCTTCTCCACTCTGGTCGTGATGGTAAGGAACAGCCCATTCCTGAGATCTTCCTCTGCTGGGCATCTAAAGAAGATGAAAGGGAGATCATATCTAGCAGGGGGCAGGCTGATAGCAGTGGAGACACGTGTAAAGGGAGTTGATGGCTGAAGGATAAAGTGAGGCGGATGCTCCTAAGAGACGAGCACATTTGTATTTGCTTCAGCCAAGCCTGGCTGGGCTTAGTGGATGGGATGTGACAGGAGAACAGCCTGAAAGAGGACTTGAGTAAGGAGCTCAACTGACAGCTGGCACGTGTTCTTTAGTCCCCCAGGTCCTCCAGAGCTGCGCTGAGTTCCTTGAGCAGCACGGCGTGGTGCAGGGGATATACCGCCTGTCCGGCGTCGCGTCCAACATCCAGAGACTGCGGTAAGAGTGCTGCGACTGACACAGCCTGAGTGCATCTGGTGTGGCTTTGGCCTTGCCTTCCTCTTGCTCACCCGGTTTGGCGTCCTTCTCTCCAGGCATGAATTTGAGTCTGAGCAGATTCCTGAGCTCACCGTGCGTGACATTCACAGCGTGAGCTCCCTCTGCAAGATGTACTTCAGGGAGCTCCCGAACCCTCTGCTCACCCACCAGCTGTACGGCAAGTTCTCGGTAAGCACAAGGCAGCGTCTTTCATTTCCCTCTTCCCTGGGCCTCTTGGGAGATGGCTGCAGCAGTGCCCCAGCTCGGAGGCCCTTTTGCTGTCAGCCCCACGAGGTTTACTCGCAGTGGTTTCCTAGCCTGATTTGTGTCTCGCTCCCTTTCTGCACTACTCCAGGATGCTGTTGGTGCTGCTACAGAGGAGGAGCGGCTGGTCAGAATGCAGGACGTCATCCAGCAGCTGCCCGCTCCTCACTACAGGTCAGTGCTGCCCTCAGCCTCTTGAGCTCAGCCCTGCTGCATGGCAGACGGCAATGATGGGATTCCAGGCTTTGTCTCACGCCGGCAACATGATGCCTGTGTATGCTGAAGGGTTGAAGGCTCCATGGGGTTACTTTATGGGGTCAGTTCCTGGGCACGGGGGCATGCTTGGTGCAGCTGATGGCTACGGCTGTGCTGTGCAGGGGCTTGGTGCTGCAGTGTGGCACTCGGTCAAGTTGGATCTACTTCATCTTCGGTGACAATAGCAATAACAAGAACTAGCATGAATGGAGGTTTGCTTTCTGAATTGCAGCACGGCATGCTCGTTGGTGCTGAACATTTGCCTCTCTTGTCTTCCAGGACACTGGAGTACCTGATGAGACACTTGGCGTGTCTGGCTGGGAGCTCCACAGTCACAAACATGCATGCCAAGAACCTAGCCATTGTGTGGGCTCCAAACCTCTTAAGGTAAACTTCTGGTTCTGTTTAAACACAACGTTTACATCTGTTCTCCAGTAATAAAAAAAAGAATCCTCCCTTTTCCTCCATCAAATGTGCTCTTCTCCTGTAAAATCTGCAGTAAGTGGCTGACAGCAGAGCAGGAGCCTGGGCTGTTCTCCAAGCCTACGGGCACAATGTCTAGGTGACAATTTCTGCAGTCTTGTTGAGATGGGACTGACGTGTCCTCGATCATCTGCAGTGAATTTGTGCAGTGGCATCACTGATTGCCCACTGCGGAAGTCTCCAGAGCCTCAGTTGACAGCTTTTGGCTGCAACAATTCAGACTCGGGGAAACGGTCTTGGAGAAATGACTTCTAAAATCTGCCTTTTCTACAGATCACAGCAGAACGAGTCTGCCTGCGCCAGCGGAAGAGCTGCCTGCATGGAGCTGCAGATGCAGTCGGATGTTGTGGAATTCCTCATCAACCACACAGACGTCCTCTTCTGCTCCAAATCCAGAGCAGACATCGCAGATGGAGCAGGTGAGTGTCTTCCTCCAGTAGCTTTATCTTGATCTGACACCTTGATCAAATGCAGGCCTTCTCCAGGACCTTTGAAAAACGCTCTTGCTGTTGAGGGGACAGCAGACCTCTGGGCTTCCATTAGAATATGGCATCCTGTTGCTGGATGCTGAGAATGTCCAAGCCCAAACTTCACAAAGAGGAAATGGTCATTATTATGGTTTGCACGCAGGAGAAGCTTGATGCAAGTGTGGCAGTGAAGCTTTCTCAGTTCCCTGCCCCCATTTCCTCAGGTTTTTCTGTGCCTGTTCGATACAGTGAGCTGCTCTTCATGATGACCGTGTCCTTTGCCATAAACACACCTCTGCCCACATGGTTATTTGGAGCTCCTCTTCTTCCAGTGGCTCGGATAAGCAAGCCTGAGAAAAATACAGCACCTCCCCCAGAACTGTGGTGGCTGTGCTGCTGCTTTCTGATCCTCGCTCTGACCTGTGGTTTTCCCTTACAGGGCACAATTCTCTCAAGCCTGTGGGGGTCTCTTCTGCTGCCACAAAGCTGCTCAGCCTGGAGGAGGCACAGGCACAGAGGCGAGGCCACAGCAGCTCTCCTGTTGTGACAGAGAGCAGCAGGGACATTGAAGTGGAAGAAAGCCCTGCAGCTGGGCAGGGCAAATTCCACACAGTCATCGACTTTCCATCTGACAGGTAAAGAGGACTTTCTTTTCCAGCACCTAGCATCATTGTTTGGGTGGGTTTTTGTGTTTGTTTTTTTCTATTATTTCTAGTGCCCAAACTTGCCGAAACTAGGTTACGCTAATGGTGGGGTTTTCCAGATTTCAGGGCCACGTGCCTGAAACCAATTCCAGTTCTCCTCTAAGCAGAGCTGTTGGACAGACTTGCTGGCACTAGAAATTAAGCATGGCAGTGAGATGAGGCTGATCAGCTGCTAATGTAAGAGTCAGAGATGCTTTTGAACTTCCTTTATGGCTGCACGGTTCCTCAGAAAGCAGTTACGCCTGCCAGCTCAATAAAAGCCATCCCTCAGATGCTGTGCTGTACAGCTGTGGAGCCTTTGCTCCCATGCTCTGCATCTTGCTTGACAGAGTTGAGGGGAATTTAGCCAGCAAGACTTCAGGGCTGAGCTATAGAATGGAGCCATCCTCAACTGTTGGAAACAGAGCAAGTTTCTAAGTTGTGCTTCTGCAGAAACCAGGCAGTGCTAGGAACAAGCAACTGCTGCCAAGAGCTCAGGGCAGCTCTTCCCTCACCCTGCACCACGCACGACTCACAGCATTCGCTGTTTTCTCTCTCCAGGCAAAATCCACCCAGCAACAATGAGGAATCACCAGCTGGCAGTTGGTGCTGCTGCTTCAGCCTCAGAAAGCCATCCTCTGGGAGCAAACGCCAACTGCAGCGCAATGCCAGGCAGCCCTCAGAAACAGCAGTGGTAGTCCTGGCAGGTAAGGGTGCAAATGCAGCTTCCAAAACCCTGCATTTCAGGAACACAGAATTCAAGCTTGCAGTGCACTTGTATCTCCTTCTAGCATTCCAGCCCCTGCCTAACATCTTCAGTACACCCCTGATCAAGAACCACTGTCGTAATTCAGCTTGTGAAAGTTTGACACTAACCCCTGTGTATCCTTTCTAGGTGAATCCAGCCCTTGCCAAGCCAGAAGATCCAGAGCAAGTAGCAATGATGCTCTGTGTGCTTCCATCAGTGGAGAGCCCTTAGGAAGCACTAACTGCTGCAGTTCCAACAGCAGCCTTCCATCTGACATCATTAATGGAGAGAAGGAGCTCATCCAAGTTCATGCTCTGATTTCTCCCATCTCAGCTGAAGATGCTGACCTGAGCCTCCCAGACACCACTGTGAGCAACCTGGATTGTAACCCAGTGCCTTTGCTGTGCATCCCATCCCAAGCACAGTGTGAGTGCCCTGACAGCAGCACCTCCAATCAGGAGCAGGTCAGCGTCAGTGAGGAGGAGCAGAGCCTCTTGCAGGGGGACTTTCAATCAGGCCTCCAGTCCCAGGCACCGGACAGCAGCACTGAGAGCTCTGAGCCACTCTCTCCATGACAAGAGAGGATGAGTCCCATCTTCACCATGGACCTCTCACACCATCCTGTCTTTTATATAATAATAAAAGCACACTCGTGCTCAATCAACGTCTTGACTGCCTTCCAAGTCTTCATTCACACAGATTGGGATGAATGCAACACTCAGCTTGCAATGCTGTGGCTGTGGGGTGCGTGCAGCAGAGCTCTGGGGTTGTTCCCATTTTGTCTGGCTTTGGGATGTCTGCAGGGAGAGCTCTGCTACCATCTGGTATGGTAGCAAATAATCTCTAGCATCCTGGATGCTGCTCATGATAATTCCAAGCTTCCTGGCTGTGGATTTGTGATGTTTTTCAGGGCTTTCTGATGCATTTTGATGCTTTAGCTGTTCTTTAACACCCCTCTGCTTCCACCATGTTCTTTCCTGACTCCCATCTACGAGCTGGTTGTGCAGATCATCTCCAGACCTGTCATCATCACACTGCGGCAGGACAAGCTCACCTTGACCAACATCAGGCAGTACTGCTTGGTCTGCAGCTCAGTGGCCATTTCCCTTTTAGGCGGTCTTGCAGAAGAATCAAGCAGCAGAAGAATTTGCTCACCCTGCAGCACACAAATGCTACAGAAGCAGAAACAACCTGGGAATCTCTTGTCTGCAAGACTGCACGGACATTTACTGACTGTGTTTGATGGCTCCCTCCCATCCTTGATTTCCTTCTCCCCTTCTCCTCGTCTGATCCCACTGCTGAGCCATGATCAAGCTGCCCAGTGTCGCAGAGCATCGTGCAGAGCCGTGCTGGCACCTCCTCCCCTTCCTCTCCTGCAGCTCGGCGTGCAACCTCACCGCTTCTCTGACAGACCTGCTGATCCCACGCGTGCCATCGGGATGCTCTGGCTCAGGACGTAACCCAAAGCTCCTTCCCACCCTCCCAGCAAAAAGCAAACAGCTTTCCTGCCTCCTCTGCTTGACTTCATGTGGTAGGCATGGAGAGCTGTTCAGCTCTGAGCAAGTTTTTCCTGAAAAAGTGACCAGCTCTTTTCCATCCCTTTGCCCCTACAAACAGTTGTCCAGAGGATCTCGTCCAAGAATGCCTTGCACAGCCTGCAGCTGGCTCTCCTGAAGTTCAGGCTCCTGACTTTGCTTCCTGCCAGGCCCGCATTCCTTGAGATCACAAACTCAAGGAGGGCATGGTCACTGCAGCCCTGACCGCCTCCTGTCGTAACCCCTGGTCCAGTAATGCTTCCTTCTGCTTGCTGTGCCTAATGCCTGCACCACAAAGTCATTCTCACTGCACTCCAGGAGTCTCTCAGATTGCAGATAGACATCACAGAAAAAAAAAAAAAAGTATCACAGAATGGCCAGGGTTGGAAGAGATCTCAAGGATCATGAAACTCCAACCCCCTGCCATATGCAGGGCCCTGCCACTGGGGCTCCAGACCTGGACACAGTACTGCAGATGGGGCCTCACAAGAGCAGAGTAGAGGGGGACAATCACCTCCCTTTCCCTGCTGGCCACCCCACTCCTGATGGAGCCCAGGATACCATTTGCTTTCCGAGTTGCAAGAGCACATTGCTGGCTCATGTTAAGTTCTTCATCCCTCAGGACCCTAAAGTCCTTCTCTGCAGGGCTGCTCTCAAGGACTGCTCCTTCCAGTCTGTATGGATGCCTGGGATTCCTCTGGCCAAATGCAAAACCTTGCACTTTGCTGTGTTGAACCTCATTAGGTTCACCCGGGCCCACCTTTCAAGTCTGTTCAGGTCAAACAGATGTCATTTTCCTGTGTCTTTCAATTCCCAGTCCATCTTTTCCCCAGAGCAAAAGAATTTGGAGGTAACCACCTACAATTATGTGAGTGATTTCAGCGTCTATTTCTGATCATGGCAACAACTTCAGAGGTCACACTTAATTTACGGTGCCCGTTTTAATTCTGACCAAGGCTGTCGTTGCAGCTGACTTCCCAAGGCTGCAAGACGTGGTGGTGACACAGCCTTGTGCTTCTGCATTTGTGCTCATCCCACGTTTCCTTTCTCTGTCTCGCAGGTCAGCTCCTGCTGGAAGCAGATGGTATCCCAGTAGGAATGAAGGTCAGTGCAGGAGCAGCTGCTGACGGGAGGAAGGAAGTCCATGCTGATGAGCTCTGAAGCATCTGCAGGTATGGTTCTGGAGGAGGCAGCAGTGATGTCGGAGGGCTCCCCAGCAGGAAGCTGTCTCATCCCAATGCTTGCTGAGTGGTTGGAAGGGAGTTTCTTCATGACAGCAGCACCAGTGTCTTGATTCACATGTTGCAAAGACAAGGATTAGCACGAGTTCCAGTACCTACAGTATCATCACGAATCACGGTAAGATTACAATGTGTCCTCATACAAACGCAGCCATTTCTCTCTGAGTGGGATCTGGCTCATTAAGGTATAGGGGTTAGGAACCACAGGCTGTCTTTTGAGAACTGGTTCAGTCATTTTCTTACACCTTGCACCAGCCGATACGTGCCGTCTGCCTTCCGTGCCGACAGGATTGGGGTGTTATAAGGCCACAGACAAGGTTCCAGAAGACCATCCTTAACCAGTGTTTGTGTTACAGCTTTTAGACCCACTCTCCCTTCTAAGGCTATTGGACATTGTTGCTGTTTCACAGCTCCACTCCCTCCTTGGACAGTTACTTGTAAGGGAAAATTGTGAGTCCACCCCGATTTCCTTCCCCTGCCCACACCTTTGGATTCATTTCTTCTCATCACAGCTGTTAACACATTCACTGACACCCTGATATCTGTTTCACAACCTTTCAGCTGTAATCCTCATTTAACTGTTAAATCTCTCCCCGATAAATCGGTCCCTGCTTCAGGCACACAGAACAATTGCCCTGCAACTATTTTATCTTTCCATTTTAATTCTGTGGTCTCACAGAGTGGAGCTGTCATTTCTGATCCCTCAGCCCCCGTCCCAAGCCTGCTAATGCTGTAACACTCCAGCAGGGACAGCCTCGGGACCTGGAGGATGCATTTTCTGCCATTCCTGCATGGCAGCTTGTCGAATCATTCCTCTTTCCTCCCTGCTAAACAACACACTCAGGATGGACATCATCTCGTCCCATGAGAAAAATCTGGCCCCAAGGATTGATCACACTGCTCTGCTAATCCAATAGGATCTTCCATTGAAGATTTCATTTCCCTTTTAAAATCTCTCCCCTCTCCACTAGTGAGTGGGGCATTGACATGCCCTATTCCTGTTAACCCTGGAATGGCACTGACAGCTTAGAGCACAGAGATGCTCTTTCTGCGGTGTCCTGCTTGCCTGCTCCTCCCTGGAGGACCAAATGCCACAGATGTGCACCGTGCCATGGAAGGAGCAGGAAAAGGGCATGAGAAGGCACTCCATGCCATGCCATGGGGGAAGGAACAGTGCTTTGTTCTGTGTGTGTCCTTTTCTGCATGTGTGCAGCAACAGAACACCACGTTTCCTGCAGTGCTCTGGAACCCAACTTTCCTTTCACCTGGCTGCTGCTGGGTGTCCAGGAAGTTATGCACAACAGCCACATCCAGATACACGTCTGGTACCTCTGAACTAGCTAATGCTGTAGGATGGAATGTTGTTTCTGCACTGGCTATCAAAAGGTGGGATTGGTCTGAAGTAGTACAGCACAATGTGTTTTGTAATTTGCCCTTAGAAACAGTTTAAAAAAGTAGAAATGCTTTATTAGTATCAGTAAAAATAAGTTATCTCATAACATGTTTTAGAAATACAGTTGTTCAATCATGTGATCCATTCTCACTTACAGAACTGTAATAGTTACAAATAGAATGGGTATAGTATTAAGGACCAGAAAGCATGTTGTAAGGCCATTCTGTTTGGATAAGAGCAGCTCAGCAAAAGAAAAACAGACTCCAAAGAAGCCAGGGCCTCCACACAAGGCCGAATTGACTCACTCTGTGGGCAGGTTGGGATGCATCAGGCAGGCATCAAGAGACTCCCCTCCATCCTCCTTCCAGACTTATCTCTATTCAGGGATGAGCAACTGTCCAGAAATAGTGGCCAAGTGTTGATAAGCAGATGTCAGACGTTCAATAATCAGCAATATACCTGCTGAGCTAGCAACAATTGGTGTTCAGCCAGTCACACACACACACACAGAATGGCCCGGGTTGGAAGGGACCTCAAGGATCATGAATCTCCAACCCCCTGCCACAGGCAGGGCCACCAACCTCTGTACCACTGTACAGATGCACATTGCTGGATAGAAACAGCAGTGTGGGAAAAACTGTATGCTGTGGATGGAAAGGGTGAATCAGAATGGTTTAACAGCTCACATTATGAATGTATTTTCATCTTCACATTACCCATACAATGTCTGAGAAGGAGCTGTGTGTCAGATTATTTTGTAGCCAAAACTTACTCTGATAGTTGAAAAGATGTGGCAAGAGAATGAGATCAAAAGGTGAGGCAAGAGCAGCAAAGGCAGCAGCCAGATGCTGGAAAAAACAGCCAAGAAGACTGAAACAAAGCAGACATCATCTCTGCAGAGCGACTGTTGCCAAAGATCAAGCTGTGGCACGTAGCTAATAACATCTCAGGTCAGAAGGCTGCAGACCTTCTAATGATGGCTCTCTCTGTCTCTCAGCTTCCTGCATTTGGGCCTTATGCTCCCTTTCTTTCACCAGCCCTCACGTTCAGTGCCTAGCTGATGGCAGTCCTGCTCAGCCTCAGAGAAAGCTGACCCCAGCCAGCATTTCTGTGCTTTGTTTCCTGCGTCAGCAATAACTCTGAGTAACTAATGCATTCAGGAAAATCAGGGTCTGTTCGTGGACCATTTGCAAACATAACGAGATGCAAAAATCCAGTGGATAACTGACCTGTTATGAATTATCATCCCCACTTCTTCTGTTTGCAGCTCGGTGACTGTGGGCAGCCAGTCGAGCCAATGCACACCCCAGAAACATCAGACAAGTCACTGCTGACCTCGTTCTTCCTGTGACCTTACAGCACTGGCCTGCAGAATGAATGTGTGCCTGCAGGTATCTCTCTTGGCATAACTTCAAGAGCAGCTCAGTAAGTAGTTCACAGCTTCACACCCATCTGGCTGTTGGATCTATGAGGGAGCTGTTAATGTTAGAGCTAGAACATTGCCAAGCTGCAACAAAAGCTGCATGGCAGAAGTGCGTATGGGACCTTTTTCATGGCCTGACAGAAATCACTGCAGTTGTTTTCCCATTTGCTCAAGTAATGTCACAGTACTTCTGGTGCCACCACAGCCAGAAGCAATACTGAGGAAGAAGGTCCATTACTCAACTATACTATTAGACACAGTTCCCAAAAGATTACAAACTAAGGTTCTACCTCCATAAAGACAGATTTTAGTGCACCCTCTTGGTCCTTCCTTTTCAAAAGCAGTGGGAAAGACAGAGCCTCAGTTAGCTCAGAGTTAACCATCTCTGCAGCAGAGAATAGGAAGGGTCCAAGGTGAGGGCACACTCTAATCTATTTTTCTGGAACTCCAAGACAAAGGGAATGTGATTCCCTGCCCATGGCAAACACCAGCCTTGCCCTCCTTACACTCCTGCCTGCAATCAGCAGCAATTGAATCAACATCCCACTCACCTTTGCCATGTCTGGGAGAGGCTGCAGGTATTTCTAATATCTCCCTCTTCCTTTCAAGCCACCAGAGCCTGTGTCACACAAGGAAATGCAATCTTTGTACCAGCTGTGCCATGCCCATGGCAACGACAATGCAGATGCCAGCAGCTGACGCCCACAAGTACAACCAGCCTGGACTTTAGTCATTACATATCTCTGTCCTGATGTCCTTCTAGATGCTGGGACATTTCTCCATTGAGCTGCAGAGGGCAGCAGGGGTCCAAGGTGAGGTCACCTTCTCCTCTATTTTTCTGGCACTCCAAGACAAAGAGAACACGAAAAACAGATGTGTTTCCCTGCTCATGGCAAACACCAGCCTTTCCATCCTTACAGGCCTTCCTGCCATCAGCAGCAATTGAAACTACATCCCACTCTCCTTTGACATGTCTGGCACATGTTGCAGCTCTTTCTATTGCATCCCTCTTGCTTTCAAGCCACCAGAGCCTGTGTCACACAAGGAAATGCAGTCTTTGAAGCTGCTGTGCCATGCCCATGGCAACAACAATGCAGATGCCAGCAGCTGATGCCAACAAGTACAGACAGCCTGGATTTCTTTTCATTACATATCTATGTCCTGATGTCTGTGTAGAAGCTGGGACATTTCTCCATCTTTGCAGATGAGGGCAGCAGGGGTCCAAGGTGAGGGCACACTCTCCTCTATTTTCTGGCACTCAAAGACAAAAAAACATGAAAACCTGTTGTGTTTCCCTGCCCATGGCAAACACCAGCCTTGCCATCCTTACATTCCTCCCTGCCATCAGCTGCAATTGAATCAACATCCCACTCTCCTTTCCCTCATCTGGCAGAGGTTGCAGCTCTTTCTATCGCACCCCTCTTGCTTTCAAGCCACCTGAGCCTGTGTCACACAAGGAAATGCAGTCGTTGAAGCTGCTGTGCCATGCCCATGGCAACAACAATGCAGATGCCAGCAGCTGATGCCCACAAGTACAGCCAGACTGGAATGATCTTCATTACATATCTTTGTCCTGATGTCCTTCCAGATGCTGGGACATTTCTACATCTCTGCAGAAGAGGGCAGCAGGGGTCCAAGGTGAGGGGACACTCTCCTCTATTTTTCTGGCACTCAAAGACAAAGAGAACATGAGAACCACATGTGTTTCCCTGCCCATGGCAAACACCAGCCTTTCCATCCTTACAAGCCTTCCTGCCATCAGCAGCAACTGAAACATCATCCCACTCACCGTTGCCATGTCTGGCAGAGGTTGCAGCTCTTTCTATCGCATCCCTCTTGCTTTCAAGCCACCACAGCCTGTGTCACACAAGGAAATGCAATCTTTGAAGCTTCTGTGCCATGCCCATGGCAACAACAATGCAGATGCCAGCAACTGATGCCCACAAATACAGCCAGACTGGAATGATCTTCATTACATATCTTTGTCCTGATGTCCTTCTAGATGCTGAGACATTTCTCCACTGAGCTGCAGAGGGCAGCAGGGGTCCAAGGTGAGGGCACACTCTCCTCTATTTTCTGGCACTCAAAGACAAAAAAACATGAAAACCTGTTGTGTTTCCCTGCCCATGACAAACACCAGCCTTTCCATCCTTAAAGGCCTTCCTGACATCAGCAGCAACTGAAACAACATCCCACTCACCTTTGACATTTGTGGCAGATGTTGCAGCTCTTTCTATTGCATCCCTCTTGCTTTCAAGCCGCCAGAGCCTGTGTCACACAAGGAAATGCAGTCTTTGAAGCTGCTGTGCCATGCCCATGGCAACAACAATGCAGATGCCAGCAGCTGATGCCAACAAGTACAGCCAGCCTGGTATTATTTTCATTACTTATCTTTGTCCTGATGTCCTTCTAGATGCTGGGACATTTCTCCATTGAGCTGCAGAGGGCAGCAGGGGTCCAAGGAGAGGTCACCTTCTCCTCTATTTTTCTGGCACTCTAAGAGAAAGAGAACGTGAAAACAACATGTGTTTCCCTGCCCATGGCAAACACCAGCCTTTCCATCCTTACATTCCTGCCTGCCAGCAGCAGCAGTAGAATAAACATCTCACTCACCTTTGCGTAATCTGGTTGAGGTTGCAGCTCTTTCTATTGCATCCCTCTTGCTTTCAAGCCACCAGAGCCTGTGTCACACAAGGAAATGCAGTCTTTGAAGCTGCTGTGCCATGCCCATGGCAACAACAATGCAGATGCCAGCAGCTGATGCCCACAAGTACAGCCAGCCTGGAATTATTTTCATTACTTATCTTTGTCCTGATGTCCTTCTAGATGCTGGGACATGTCTCCATTGAGCTGCAGAGGGCAGCAGGGGTCCTAGGTGAGGGAACACACTCCTCTATTTTTCTGGCACTCAAAGACAAAGAGAACATGAAAACCAGTTGTGTTTCCCTGCCCATGGCAAACACCAGCCTTTCCATCCTTACATTCCTGCCTGCCAGCAGCAGCAGTAGAATCAACATCTCACTCACCTTTGCGTAATCTGGTTGAGGTTGCAGCTCTTTCTATTGCATCCCTCTTGCTTTCAAGCCACCAGTGCCTGTGTCACACAAGAAATGCAATCTTTGAAGCTGCTGTGCCATGCCCATGGCAACTACAATGCAGATGCCAGCAGCTGATGCCAACAAGTACAGCCAGCCTGCACTGATTTTGATTACTTATCTTAGTCCTGATGTTCTTCTAGATGCTGGGACATTTCTCCATTTGAGAAGCAGAGGGCAGCAGGGCTCCAAGGTGAGGGCACACTCTCCTCTATTTTTCTGGCACTCAAAGACAAAAAAACATGAAAACCTATTGTGTTTCCCTGCCCAAGGCAAACACCAGCCTTTCCATCCTTACATTCCTCCCTGCCAGCAGCAGCAGTTGAATAAACATCTCACTCACCTTTGCCTAATCTGGCTGAGGTTGCAGCTCTTTCTAATGCATCCCTCTTGCTTTCAAGCCACCAGAGCCTGTGTCACACAAGGAAATGCAATCTTTGAAGCTGCTGTGCCATGCCCATGGCAACAACAATGCAGATGCCTGCAGCTGATGCCAACAAGTACAGCCAGCCTGCACTGATTTTGATTACTTATCTTAGTCCTGATGTTCTTCTAGATGCTGGGACATGTCTCCATTGAGCTGCAGAGGGCAGCAGGGGTCCTAGGTGAGGGAACACACTCCTCTATTTTTCTGGCACTCAAAGACAAAGAGAACATGAAAACCAGTTGTGTTTCCCTGCCCATGGCAAACACCAGCCTTGCCATCCTTACAGTCCTGCCTGCCAGCAGCAGCAATTGAATCAACATCTCACTCACCTTTGCCTCATCTGGCAGAGGTTGCAGCTCTTTCTATTGCATCCCTCTTGCTTTCAAGCCACCAGGGCCTGTGTCACTCACACAAGGAAATGCAATCTTTGAAGCTGCTGTGCCACGCCCATGGCAACAACAACGCAGATGCCAGCAGCTGATGCCCACAAGTACAGCCAGCCTGCACTGATTTTGATTACTTATCTTAGTCCTGATGTTCTTCTAGATGCTGGGACATGTCTCCATTGAGCTGCAGAGGGCAGCAGGGGTCCTAGGTGAGGGAACACACTCCTCTATTTTTCTGGCACTCTAAGAGAAAGAGAACGTGAAAACAACATGTGTTTCCCCGCCCATGGCAAACACCAGCCTTTCCATCCTTACATTCCTCCCTGCCAGCAGCAGCAGTTGAATAAACATCTCACTCACCTTTGCCTAATCTGGCTGAGGTTGCAGCTCTTTCTATTGCATCCCTCTTGCTTTCAAGCCACCAGTGCCTGTGTCACACAAGGAAATGCAATCTTTGAAGCTGCTGTGCCATGCCCATGGCAACTATAATGCAGATGCCAGCAGCTGATGCCCACAAGTACAGCCAGCCTGGAATTATTTTCATTACTTATCTTTGTCCTGATGTCCTTCTAGATGCTGGGACATTTCTCCATTTGAGAAGCAGAGGGCAGCAGGGCTCCAAGGTGAGGGCACACTCTCCTCTATTTTTCTGGCACTCAAAGACAAAAAAACATGAAAACCTATTGTGTTTTCCTGCCCATGGCAAACACCAGCCTTTCCATCCTTACATTCCTCCCTGCCAGCAGCAGCAGTTGAATAAACATCTCACTCACCTTTGCCTAATCTGGTTGAGGTTGCAGCTCTTTCTATTGCATCCCTCTTGCTTTCAAGCCACCAGAGCCTGTGTCACACAAGGAAATGCAGTCTTTGAAGCTGCTGTGCCATGCCCATGGCAACAGCAATGCAGATGCTAGCAGCTGATGCCCACAAGTACAGCCAGCCTGGAATTATTTTCATTACTTATCTTTGTCCTGATGTCCTTCTAGATGCTGGGACATTTCTCCATTGAGCTGCAGAGGGCAGCAGGGGTCCAAGGAGAGCTCACCTTCTCCTCTATTTTTCTGGCACTCTAAGAGAAAGAGAACGTGAAAACAACATGTGTTTCCCTGCCCATGGCAAACACCGGCCTTTCCATCCTTACATTCCTCCCTGCCAGCAGCAGCAGTTGAATAAACATCTCACTCACCTTTGCCTAATCTGGCTGAGGTTGCAGCTCTTTCTATTGCATCTCTCTTGCTTTCAAGCCACCAGTGCCTGTGTCACACAAGAAATGCAATCTTTGAAGCTGCTGTGCCATGCCCATGGCAACAACAATGCAGATGCCAGCAGCTGATGCCAACAAGTACAGCCAGCCTGCACTGATTTTGATTACTTATCTTAGTCCTGATGTTCTTCTAGATGCTGGGACATGTCTCCATTGAGCTGCAGAGGGCAGCAGCGGTCCTAGGTGAGGGAACACACTCCTCTATTTTTCTGGCACTCAAAGACAAAGAGAACATGAAAACCAGTTGTGTTTCCCTGCCCATGGCAAACACCAGCCTTTCCATCCTTACATTCCTGCCTGCCAGCAGCAGCAGTAGAATAAACATCTCACTAACCTTTGCGTATTCTGGTTGAGGTTGCAGCTCTTTCTATTGCATCCCTCTTGCTTTCAAGCCACCAGGGGCTGTGTCACTCACACAAGGAAATGCAATCTTTGAAGCTGCTGTGCCATGCCCATGGCAACTACAATGCAGATGCCAGCAGCTGATGCCCACAAGTACAGCCAGCCTGGAATTATTTTCATTACTTATCTTTGTCCTGATGTCCTTCTAGATGCTGGGACATTTCTCCATTTGAGAAGCAGAGGGCAGCAGGGCTCCAAGGTGAGGGCACACTCTCCTCTATTTTTCTGGCACTCAAAGACAAAAAAACATGAAAACCTGTTGTGTTTCCCTGCCCATGGCAAACACCAGCCTTTCCATCCTTACATTCCTCCCTGCCATCAGCAGCAATTGAATCAACATCCCACTCACCTTTGCCTAATCTGGCTGAGGTTGCAGCTCTTTCTATTGCATCCCTCTTGCTTTCAAGCCACCAGAGCCTGTGTCACACAAGGAAATGCAGTCTTTGAAGCTGCTGTGCCACGCCCATGGCAACAACAACGCAGATGCCAGCAGCTGATGCCCACAAGTACAGCCAGCCTGGAATTATTTTCATTACTTATCTTAGTCCTGATGTTCTTCTAGATGCTGGGACATGTCTCCATTGAGCTGCAGAGGGCAGCAGGGGTCCTAGGTGAGGGAACACACTCCTCTATTTTTCTGGCACTCAAAGACAAAGAGAACATGAAAACCAGTTGTGTTTCCCTGCCCATGGCAAACACCAGCCTTTCCATCCTTACATTCCTGCCTGCCAGCAGCAGCAGTTGAATAAACATCTCACTCACCTTTGCCTAATCTGGTTGAGGTTGCAGCTCTTTCTATTGCATCCCTCTTGCTTTCAAGCCACCAGAGCCTGTGTCACACAAGGAAATGCAGTCTTTGAAGCTGCTGTGCCATGCCCATGGCAACTACAATGCAGATGCCAGCAGCTGATGCCCACAAGTACAGCCAGCCTGGAATTATTTTCATTACTTATCTTTGTCCTGATGTCCTTCTAGATGCTGGGACATTTCTCCATTGAGCTGCAGAGGGCAGCAGGGGTCCAAGGAGAGCTCACCTTCTCCTCTATTTTTCTGGCACTCTAAGAGAAAGAGAACGTGAAAACAACATGTGTTTCCCTGCCCATGGCAAACACCAGCCTTTCCATCCTTACATTCCTGCCTGCCAGCAGCAGCAGTTGAATAAACATCTCACTCACCTTTGCCTAATCTGGCTGAGGTTGCAGCTCTTTCTATTGCATCTCGCTTGCTTTCAAGCCACCAGTGCCTGTGTCACACAAGAAATGCAATCTTTGAAGCTGCTGTGCCATGCCCATGGCAACAACAATGCAGATGACAGCAGCTGATGCCAACAAGTACAGCCAGCCTGCACTGATTTTGATTACTTATCTTAGTCCTGATGTTCTTCTAGATGCTGGGACATGTCTCCATTGAGCTGCAGAGGGCAGCAGCGGTCCTAGGTGAGGGAACACACTCCTCTATTTTTCTGGCACTCAAAGACAAAGAGAACATGAAAACCAGTTGTGTTTCCCTGCCCATGGCAAACACCAGCCTTGCCATCCTTACAGTCCTGCCTGCCAGCAGCAGCAATTGAATCAACATCTCACTCACCTTTCCCTCATCCGGCAGAGGTTGCAGCTCTTTCTATTGCATCCCTCTTGTTTTCAAACCACCAGAGCCTGTGTCACACAAGGAAATGCAGTCTTTGAAGCTGCTGTGCCATGCCCATGGCAACAACAATGCAGACGCCAGCAGCTGATGCCCACAAGTACAGCCAGCCTGGAATTATTTTCATTACTTATCTTTGTCCTGATGTCCTTCTAGATGCTGGGACATTTCTCCATTGAGCTGCAGAGGGCAGCAGGGGTCCAAGGAGAGGTCACCTTCTCCTCTATTTTTCTGGCACTCTAAGAGAAAGAGAACGTGAAAACAACATGTGTTTCCCTGCCCATGGCAAACACCAGCCTTTCCATCCTTACATTCCTGCCTGCCAGCAGCAGCAGTAGAATAAACATCTCACTCACCTTTGCGTATTCTGGTTGAGGTTGCAGCTCTTTCTATTGCATCCCTCTTGCTTTCAAGCTACCAGAGCCTGTGTCACACAAGGAAATGCAGTCTTTGAAGCTGCTGTGCCATGCCCATGGCAACAACAACGCAGATGCCAGCAGCTGATGCCCACAAGTACAGCCAGCCTGGAATTATTTTCATTACTTATCTTTGTCCTGATGTCCTTCTAGATGCTGGGACATTTCTCCATTTGAGAAGCAGAGGGCAGCAGGGCTCCAAGGCGAGGGCACACTCTCCTCTATTTTCTGGCACTCAAAGACAAAAAAACATGAAAACCTGTTGTGTTTCCCTGCCCATGGCAAACACCAGCCTTTCCATCCTTAAAGGCCTTCCTGACATCAGCAGCAATTGAAACAACATCCCACTCACCTTTGACATGTGTGGCAGATGTTGCAGCTCTTTCTATTGCATCCCTCTTGTTTTCAAACCACCAGAGCCTGTGTCACACAAGGAAATGCAGTCTTTGAAGCTGCTGTGCCATGCCCATGGCAACAACAATGCAGATGCCAGCAGCTGATGCCCACAAGTACAGCCAGCCTGGAATTATTTTCATTACTTATCTTTGTCCTGATGTCCTTCTAGATGCTGGGACATTTCTCCATTGAGCTGCAGAGGGCAGCAGGGGTCCAAGGAGAGGTCACCTTCTCCTCTATTTTTCTGGCACTCTAAGAGAAAGAGAACGTGAAAACAACATGTGTTTCCCTGCCCATGGCAAACACCAGCCTTTCCATCCTTACATTCCTGCCTGCCAGCAGCAGCAGTAGAATAAACATCTCACTCACCTTTGCGTAATCTGGTTGAGGTTGCAGCTCTTTCTATTGCATCCCTCTTGCTTTCAAGCCACCAGAGCCTGTGTCACACAAGGAAATGCAGTCTTTGAAGCTGCTGTGCCATGCCCATGGCAACAACAATGCAGATGCCAGCAGCTGATGCCCACAAGTACAGCCAGCCTGGAATTATTTTCATTACTTATCTTTGTCCTGATGTCCTTCTAGATGCTGGGACATTTCTCCATTGAGCTGCAGAGGGCAGCAGGGGTCCAAGGAGAGGTCACCTTCTCCTCTATTTTTCTGGCACTCTAAGAGAAAGAGAACGTGAAAACAACATGTGTTTCCCTGCCCATGGCAAACACCAGCCTTTCCATCCTTACATTCCTGCCTGCCAGCAGCAGCAGTTGAATAAACATCTCACTCACCTTTGCCTAATCTGGCTGAGGTTGCAGCTCTTTCTATTGCATCTCTCTTGCTTTCAAGCCACCAGTGCCTGTGTCACACAAGAAATGCAATCTTTGAAGCTGCTGTGCCATGCCCATGGCAACAACAATGCAGATGCCAGCAGCTGATGCCAACAAGTACAGCCAGCCTGCACTGATTTTGATTACTTATCTTAGTCCTGATGTTCTTCTAGATGCTGGGACATGTCTCCATTGAGCTGCAGAGGGCAGCAGGGGTCCTAGGTGAGGGAACACACTCCTCTATTTTTCTGGCACTCAAAGACAAAGAGAACGTGAAAACCAGTTGTGTTTCCCTGCCCATGGCAAACACCAGCATTGACATCCCTGCAGTCCTGCCTGCCAGCAGCAGCAATTGAATCAACATCTCACTCACCTTTGCCATGTCTGGCAGAGGTTGCAGCTCTTTCTATTGCATCCCTCTTGCTTTCAAGCCACCAGGGCCTGTGTCACTCACACAAGGAAATGCAATCTTTGAAGCTGCTGTGCCATGCCCATGGCAACTACAATGCAGATGCCAGCAGCTGATGCCCACAAGTACAGCCAGCCTGGAATTATTTTCATTACTTATCTTTGTCCTGATGTCCTTCTAGATGCTGGGACATTTCTCCATTGAGCTGCAGAGGGCAGCAGGGGTCCAAGGAGAGGTCAACTTCTCCTCTATTTTTCTGGCACTCTAAGAGAAAGAGAACGTGAAAACAACATGTGTTTCCCTGCCCATGGCAAACACCAGCCTTTCCATCCTTACATTCCTGCCTGTCAGCAGCAGCAGTAGAATAAACATCTCACTCACCTTTGCGTATTCTGGTTGAGGTTGCAGCTCTTTCTATTGCATCCCTCTTGCTTTCAAGCCACCAGAGCCTGTGTCACACAAGGAAATGCAGTCTTTGAAGCTGCTGTGCCATGCCCATGGCAACAACAATGCAGATGCCAGCAGCTGATGCCCACAAGTACAGCCAGCCTGGAATTATTTTCATTACTTATCTTTGTCCTGATGTCCTTCTAGATGCTGGGACATTTCTCCATTGAGCTGCAGAGGGCAGCAGGGCTCCAAGGCGAGGGCACACTCTCCTCTATTTTCTGGCACTCAAAGACAAAAAAACATGAAAACCTGTTGTGTTTCCCTGCCCATGGCAAACACCAGCCTTTCCATCCTTAAAGGCCTTCCTGACATCAGCAGCAATTGAATCAACATCCCACTCACCTTTGACATGTGTGGCAGATGTTGCAGCTCTTTCTATTGCATCCCTCTTGTTTTCAAACCACCAGAGCCTGTGTCACACAAGGAAATGCAGTCTTTGAAGCTGCTGTGCCATGCCCATGGCAACAACAATGCAGATGCCAGCAGCTGATGCCCACAAGTACAGCCAGCCTGGAATTATTTTCATTACTTATCTTTGTCCTGATGTCCTTCTAGATGCTGGGACATTTCTCCATTGAGCTGCAGAGGGCAGCAGGGCTCCAAGGCGAGGGCACACTCTCCTCTATTTTCTGGCACTCAAAGACAAAAAAACATGAAAACCTGTTGTGTTTCCCTGCCCATGGCAAACACCAGCCTTTCCATCCTTAAAGGCCTTCCTGACATCAGCAGCAATTGAATCAACATCCCACTCACCTTTGACATGTGTGGCAGATGTTGCAGCTCTTTCTATTGCATCCCTCTTGTTTTCAAACCACCAGAGCCTGTGTCACACAAGGAAATGCAGTCTTTGAAGCTGCTGTGCCATGCCCATGGCAACAACAATGCAGATGCCAGCAGCTGATGCCCACAAGTACAGCCAGCCTGGAATTATTTTCATTACTTATCTTTGTCCTGATGTCCTTCTAGATGCTGGGACATTTCTCCATTGAGCTGCAGAGGGCAGCAGGGGTCCAAGGAGAGGTCACCTTCTCCTCTATTTTTCTGGCACTCTAAGAGAAAGAGAACGTGAAAACAACATGTGTTTCCCTGCCCATGGCAAACACCAGCCTTTCCATCCTTACATTCCTGCCTGCCAGCAGCAGCAGTAGAATAAACATCTCACTCACCCTTGCCTAATCTGGCTGAGGTTGCAGCTCTTTCTATTGCATCTCTCTTGCTTTCAAGCCACCAGTGCCTGTGTCACACAAGAAATGCAATCTTTGAAGCTGCTGTGCCATGCCCATGGCAACAACAATGCAGATGCCAGCAGCTGATGCCAACAAGTACAGCCAGCCTGCACTGATTTTGATTACTTATCTTAGTCCTGATGTTCTTCTAGATGCTGGGACATGTCTCCATTGAGCTGCAGAGGGCAGCAGGGGTCCTAGGTGAGGGAACACACTCCTCTATTTTTCTGGCACTCAAAGACAAGGAGAACATGAAAACCAGTTGTGTTTCCCTGCCCATGGCAAACACCAGCATTGACATCCCTGCAGTCCTGCCTGCCAGCAGCAGCAATTGAATCAACATCTCACTCACCTTTGCCATGTCTGGCAGAGGTTGCAGCTCTTTCTATTGCATCCCTCTTGCTTTCAAGCCACCAGGGCCTGTGTCACTCACACAAGGAACTGCAATCTTTGAAGCTGCTGTGCCATGCCCATGGCAACTACAATGCAGATGCCAGCAGCTGATGCCAACAAGTACAGCCAGCCTGGAATTATTTTCATTACTTATCTTTGTCCTGATGTCCTTCTAGATGCTGGGGCATTTCTCCATTTGAGAAGCAGAGGGCAGCAGGGCTCCAAGGTGAGGGCACACTCTCCTCTATTTTTCTGGCACTCAAAGACAAAAAAACATGAAAACCTGTTGTGTTTCCCTGCCCATGGCAAACACCAGCCTTTCCATCCTTACATTCCTGCCTGCCAGCAGCAGCAGTAGAATAAACATCTCACTCACCTTTGCGTATTCTGGTTGAGGTTGCAGCTCTTTCTATTGCATCCCTCTTGCTTTCAAGCCACCAGAGTCTGTGTCACACAAGGAAATGCAGTCTTTGAAGCTGCTGTGCCATGCCCATGGCAACAACAATGCAGATGCCAGCAGCTGATGCCCACAAGTACAGCCAGCCTGGAATTATTTTCATTACTTATCTTTGTCCTGATGTCCTTCTAGATGCTGGGACATTTCTCCATTGAGCTGCAGAGGGCAGCAGGGGTCCAAGGAGAGGTCACCTTCTCCTCTATTTTTCTGGCACTCTAAGAGAAAGAGAACGTGAAAACAACATGTGTTTCCCTGCCCATGGCAAACACCAGCCTTTCCATCCTTACATTCCTGCCTGTCAGCAGCAGTAGTAGAATAAACATCTCACTCACCTTTGCGTATTCTGGTTGAGGTTGCAGCTCTTTCTATTGCATCCCTCTTGCTTTCAAGCTACCAGAGCCTGTGTCACACAAGGAAATGCAGTCTTTGAAGCTGCTGTGCCATGCCCATGGCAACAACAACGCAGATGCCAGCAGCTGATGCCCACAAGTACAGCCAGCCTGGAATTATTTTCATTACTTATCTTTGTCCTGATGTCCTTCTAGATGCTGGGACATTTCTCCATTGAGCTGCAGAGGGCAGCAGGGCTCCAAGGCGAGGGCACACTCTCCTCTATTTTCTGGCACTCAAAGACAAAAAAACATGAAAACCTGTTGTGTTTCCCTGCCCATGGCAAACACCAGCCTTTCCATCCTTAAAGGCCTTCCTGACATCAGCAGCAATTGAAACAACATCCCACTCACCTTTGACATGTGTGGCAGATGTTGCAGCTCTTTCTATTGCATCCCTCTTGCTTTCAAGCCACCAGAGCCTGTGTCACACAAGGAAATGCAGTCTTTGAAGCTGCTGTGCCATGCCCATGGCAACAACAATGCAGATGCCAGCAGCTGATGCCCACAAGTACAGCCAGCCTGGAATTATTTTCATTACTTATCTTTGTCCTGATGTCCTTCTAGATGCTGGGACATTTCTCCATTGAGCTGCAGAGGGCAGCAGGGGTCCAAGGAGAGGTCACCTTCTCCTCTATTTTTCTGGCACTCTAAGAGAAAGAGAACGTGAAAACAACATGTGTTTCCCTGCCCATGGCAAACACCAGCCTTTCCATCCTTACATTCCTGCCTGCCAGCAGCAGCAGTAGAATAAACATCTCACTCACCTTTGCGTAATCTGGTTGAGGTTGCAGCTCTTTCTAATGCATCCCTCTTGCTTTCAAGCCACCACAGCCTGTGTCACACAAGGAAATGCAAACATTCCACCTCTTCTGCCATTCCCATAGCAACAACAATGCAGATGCCAGCCGCTGATGCCCACAAGTTCCGCCTGCCTGGACTTACTGTCATTACATATCTTTTTACTGAAGTCTTTCTAGATGCTGGGACATTTCTCCATCTCTGCTGCAATGGTCAAAAGAGGTCCAAGGTGAGGGCACACTCTA